>JAHYIQ010000053.1:0-600000 GCA_030673865.1 Melipona bicolor | reverse complement strand
ACCTCTTAAAAACTTCATCAAAGACAACCGGAAAGACCCTTGGAAAAACTTACTTTCCTCTCTGGGAATCGTCGTTGTCGATGCAACGAGGGTGAATGGGAATAGTCCACGATCTTCCCGGATCGGGAAGGTTTGAATAATCGATGGCGAGCGCGAGGCAAAACCGGCGACCGGGTTCGATTGGGTTTCCGTCGACTTTGCTCGAAGCTCGCCCGTGGCTTTCCGCTCCTTTTGCTCGTCTCCGGTTACGTGTCCGACGCGTGCACGAGCGACGACCGCGTGTTCGATGGATCAATTACCGCGTGTTGGAGACTGCCTACGCGGGAGAGAACTCGAGATGGAATTTTTCGTAGAGAAAGTGCCCAAGTATCGTTCGTTGTATCAATCGTAGAGCCATATTTTAAGGGGGCACTCTGGTAATCCGACTTAAAAGAAATAAATTTTTCTTTCTCAAAGTATATATCCTTTCGAAAATGTCCACGTTAAAAAAGATTTGTTTGAATTCGTAAAATTAGCAAAGTTACAGGTGTTTAAAGCAAACGGTGTACTGGGTCGGAATCACGTCATTCAAACCCGTTTTTAAAAACCCTAGCTTTACCTAGGACTATATAATTTCCACAATTTTCATTAATTTCGTTAAAAAAAAAATTGTAAATACTCTTTAAGTATGAATAAATCCGTGTGCCAAAACTGCATACCAGAATGTATCGTGGTTTCCTTGGAAAAAAATCCCCAAAAAGTCGATTTTTACAAGCCGGATTACCAGAATACGCCCTTAACTCGGATGAAAGCATAATAATAATTTAAGTGTACTTTCGGTCTGTGTCAGACTCTCTTGCAAAAAGAAAGTTTCACTTCAGAGAAACGGCGTCCACGTAGTGAAAAGTCAAGCAAAATTCGAAGGAAAATTCGTACGTCGTAGTTGGAGATCGATTCGCCGGGGAAGACGGAAGAACGCGTATCGGTGCGCCGTTTCTGTTTTCGTGCCGTTCGACGAACCAGAAGCGTTAATAACGCCAAGTTTCACCGAGGGGAAGTTGAGAATCGCGAGCAAACACCGAACGATCCGACGTTAACGCGGGCGGGCGGGGGATGCAAACGCGTCACTGTTGTTCTTCGACGATGTCGGGGTAGCCCGTTAATAGTTCGAACCCGAAGCGCTTCAAGTTCTTCGAGTTACCAACTGTTTATGGTAGGCGGTGGTAACTCGGTCGGATCGATCGGGAATTTGTTACCCGGAGATAGCTGGCATTTTCTCGGCGAGGGACGCTTTATTAACCTTTGACGTATCGCGCGTCACCATTCACAACCTCCTCTGAAACGACTTTCACGACCTTTGGGCGTGAATTTCGAGCGGCCGCGATCCGAAGGGCCGTGGTGCTTCAATTTCGAAGGGGACGTTTCGTCCCTTTCGCGGCAAGGGGAGATTAAAGCGCCGCGATAAGGGTCGTCCGATTTCAAATGGAGTGGCGCGCGCGCCGCCGGCACTATTTCACTAAATAACCACTTAAGACAGATAATGGAGGCACACGCGCGGATTAAGGGCCTCCATTTGCCGTGGCTGGAAACTGGAGCTTGACCCAAATTATCAAAGAACATTACGGGTTCTCGTTGCATCTAAATTCATTCGCGTTCGTGCCGAACAACGCCGAGTAACAAAGGGAATAATAAACAGGCCGGTGCCTTCCCCTCTGGGTGAATTTCAATTTCTTTTTCTCTCCTCCTCCCTCTTGGATTTCATTAAAGTCGCGGGCCAGCCAAGACAATTACGCAATTCGTTAGAAAATCCTTGTTTTCGAAATTATTGTGGCGGCCTAAGATTCCTCAACTACGAGTTTTGAACAAGTGGCTGCGCGCCTAGCGTCGAGGTCCTGCCGATCTTCGACGTGTTAAGCAAAGCACAGTGCGGAACACCGCTAGGATGGGTGGACCGGATAGTCCAACCTAACCTAGCGGGTAGTTACATTATAATTATCGTCGATGGGGGCGCCACTTACGCTGATCCAAGTGTCTTCCTTAGCGACAACGCGCAACTTTACGTTTCGAACCTCGTTTTCTTCCAAAGATCACGTCGAAGAGGGAATGCTCAAAGACGAATTCCCAATTACGCTCGGAAGTAGAAAACTCGGCTGGAAACGGTCAGCATTGGCGAGACGGCGCGGCGGAGGGTCGTGGCCGAGATAGGGTCCGGGAATCGATTCCGTAGCCAACCGTGCAAAGAAAGCGGACGATCGGCGGTGGCTACAGGGACCCGGGGGATAGTTGCAGCGATACTGGAATGCTTTGACGCTCTATCCCGGCGCGGCAGGCACCGAGCGGCCTTGCCGAGAAATCAAATTTCTGCTATCGTGCGCGTTTCGATTCGCTCGTTGATCTAGAAACTAATTTCCTACGAATAAATTTGCTCTTTTGAATTCCTCCTCTCGAATCCAATCTTTTTTTTTTCTCCATCAGACTGCGTGTTTTATCAATGCTGATATTTTTCTACGATCCGAGTATTATATGCGATTCGTTGTACTATGACGCGTGAAACGACGGTGACATTGTTTCTCTCGTTGGTTGTTATCGGCAGCTGCACCAGGAGATCGAAGGGATCTAGGATCCCGTAACGGAAGCAAATAGGCGTGTGTCGGCTACGGGGTAGACTTTATCGTGACCGATAAAGAGAGTGGCCGAGAGAGATCGGAGGCCACGTCGTGCAGACGTTCGCGCGTTCTACGCGATCGTTGATACACAAGCGCAATTTTGAACGGTGGAGGGGGAACGAGGTTAATCGTGCCTGGAATCACGGTGAAAACGATCCACGAGGTAGATGGCTGATAAACGCGATTTGATACTGCCAATGTTGAAATTGCAACGTGAAATTGTTCACCGGTGAACAGGCTGTTCGCGGAAAATAATGTCGAAATGGATTGCGAGCCTCGACGCTGGATTACGTAACGCAAATGGGATTTTCATAATTGTCTCCGGCCACCCGGAACAGAGTTACAGCCTATCATTTGCCGAAGCTTTCTGATGGATATATCTGATTATCGAAGATCAATCGGCCTTTGCCGGAAGGGATCCCAGGAATGCCGGGAATGTACGAAAATTGAAAATTGTTGCGAGCGATTTCCACCGTAGAACGATACGTGGTACCGCTTTAATGTCGGCTGTTTATCCAGCGTTTCTTTTTCTTTTATCACTGAAAGTGATTTTAGCGGGGGCAACCCAGAAAATCGGGCCTCTTCGGGTGCAACGCTGATGCAACGAAAATTAGCGATTGGTTGATTTGGGTTAAGTTTAGAATAGAAAAAAAAATTCGTAACTTCTATAGATAATACTCGTCGAAATGATGAAAGGAAACTCCTAACATGGATGGAAAAATTAACAGTGTTTCGGTTGAGGCTACGAATCTTTATTATCACTGAAAGTGATTTTAGCGGGGGTAACCCAGAAAATCGGGCCTCTTTAGGTGCAACGCTGATGCAACGAAAATTAGCAATTGGTTGATTTGAGTCACGTGATTCGCGTGGGGTAGACCTCGAGTAGGAATGGCGTTGTCTAACACTGAGCGATCGCACCCCTAGTCAGAACAGTCTGGGCCTTTCAGTGAGACTGGGGTACAAGTCGTGCAGTTTTTTCTTAATCTTTTGACGAGAATTGGACGGACAATTCGACAAAAAAATATATGTCCCCAGAGGGCGCGGGGGAATATTATTCTCGACAAAGCCGAGTATTTTCCTTTTAGCCGGCTTTGCGCGTCGTTCTGGAAAGTTGAAAGAAAGAAAAGAGAAGACGAGCATCCGCGGAGAAACCGTCAAGCCGAAAAGATTTGATTTGTCTACGACTCGGTTATAGACACGGGGCGCGTCCTCGCGTCGTCGTCGCCTCGAGAAAGATTGCCTTCGATTCGACCTCGGGAGTAGGAACTCGGAGGGAGTCTCTCGTGGGACTGCTCTTTCAGCCAGTCAGAAGTAAACTCGATCTCCTCCCGTTATATCCGTTTAGAGAAAATAGGGAACGATCGAAGTTCCCCGAGTGTTCTCGAGGATCGTCGACATAAAATAAAAAAATATCCCTCCGACCGTGTACAAACTCGACGAAATCGAGGCGAGCTTCGCAATTTGCCATGCACCGTCCGACGAAAGAAACAGAGCTACTTTTAGACCGCCGGAGTCCCTCGAGTCGATCGAACGGCAATTTCGAGGAAAAGAAGAGTCGAGGACAGAGGCTCTCTGGCTCTTTCGTCGGAGAATTACAGGTGTTTGTAATCGTCGGAAGGAGCAACAATCTGGAAACCAGAGGCCGCGTGTACGGTATACGCGCAACTCGGTGGCCGATGTTTGCCGACGATAACATCAACCGCGACGACGAGCCAACGAGCCAACCAGCGAGGTGCTGCGGATCGTTTCGAGGGACGCGGAATGGGCCCGTGAACGCGATTGTTCCACGGTAAATGTTTGTTTTACACGCTTATTGCGAGATTATGTGCGTCGAGGTGCTTCGAAACGCCAGCGATTCTCGCAGGCAAACGAGATCCACTCCTATCTGAACGTTTGTTCCAGCATGTTCGAACGTGAGGAGATATTTTCACACTCTGCTTTAACCGAGACTAAATTCGACTGAAACGCGATTTCCGAAACAGCGCCGCGAACAATTAACAAACGAATGGAACTCGCAAAATGAACTCTCACGACAGGAACGTGGAGGATTCTCGTCGAGGACGTTCGTGCAAAGAGGGAGAGATAAAGAGAGAGGAAGAGGGGCTGAGAGATCGAAGATAAGGGGACGAGGATGGGGGCAGCGAAGAGAGGAAGACATTAAGGGGCTGTTAAGAGAGAGGGTGCAACAAAAGGCCAGAGAGAGGATCTCTGGTCGGAGATGATTAATACGTTATTTGCGAGCGGAAATTCACTTGGAAAGTGTCGTTTGCACGGAGCTGCCTGTATAAACCGGTCTCGAGCACCGCTGTTCATCTTCCTCGAAGAGAGAAGACGAAGGGTTGTTATTATCCCTGGGGAAAACGGGCCAGCGATTCCGCGACCAGTTCAAACTGCCGCTGATTTTTTCCTTCCTTCCTTCCTTCCTCCTCGTTTCTGCAAACAGACGCGGCCGTGATTCCATCCGGCGGGAGGATCACGGCGAAAACGATCACGATCCATCGTAAAGTCTGCTCTACCTCGAATTGGAGGTTTATACGAGATTCGAGGCGGTATCTAATCGACCCTCGATCGTTCAACTTTCAGCCGATAATGTCCCTTCTCCCCGAGAACGCTCGTTATTCCGTCGTTTTAATCGAATCGCAAGAGGGAAGGAACTCTCCGCGTCTGACGTCGTTGCTCCTCGCGATTCTCCTCGCGCTGTTTGCGAAGGAGTCAGCCGGAACAAGGCAAACGAGTCGGGGTCGAAACGTTCGACTCGCAAAGGAACGAAACTAATCCCAACGCAAATTGGCACAGCCGTCCGATGCCCGTTTGTCCGTGATAAATCCGAGCGTGCTCGGGGAAAGCTCAGTCCGCTTTATAAATCGAAGGAGCGTATCCCTTTCGGTGGACGGCCTTACTTACGAGTTCCATTGTACGTACAACTCCGAGCAAATGGCACGGCATAAAATTGGAAAACGCCGGGGGAAGTTCCGCGGCGCGATTTGCCCGCCACGGGGCCGGAAACTGCTCTAATCCCAACTTTCTAATTCCGGCGGCGGAGCCGGTTAATGGCGCTCCTGCGCTCGTCCTTCGCCGACAGCTCGTCCGCGGTTACTTTCGCCATCTTGGTGGACTCGCGATGCGCCAATTTTCGGCGACAAAAGTTCGAGTTTTATCGTCCACGAACACGTTGACACCCTAAAACCTAACCTAAACCAACGCTTTGAACACGTTGACACTAAAACCTAACCTAAACTTAACCTAAACCTAACCTAAACCAACACTTTATACACCTAGTAATTTCGTTTTTGTCCGACGAGTGTCGTTAGTTGTATTTTTGACCAGTTCAACTTCATCCTAAACCATATTGTCATTATATATTTTAACAGGTAACATTTCGAGGTTTATTTCTAAAAAAAATTTTTTTTTGATTCTGACGTACCAAAAATAGGGAAACAGCCAATTGTCAGTTTTAACAAGAAACGGATAACACGAATAAAGAAACTGCATTTCTTTTCTGACACAAGAAAAGGCCATTTCAGTGTCGATCTATCGACTATCTCTGTCGTTTCTAAATTCTAGGATCTAACGCGAACGAATAGGCCGTGCACGAAGCACGAGTAGAACGAAAGCACTTTTTTCAAGCATCTTTTGATAGTGTTTTATCGTTGCTTTGCAACTCTGATCGTTGTAACGAGAGGAATCGCGCGTTCCACTTTTTTTGAATCTACAATAGCTGCGATGGAAAAAGCGTCCGTTCAACTTGAACCACTCGTAAAACACAAAGAGAGTTTCTTCCATGCAGACAATTATTGGATCAAAATTCTTTTTTCCGTTCAATTTCCACTTTCCATCGGCGTGAACGCCGGACGGAGGATCGAGCGAGTGCTTTGAAAATTCATTGCCAACGAATCGAACGCCAGGCTCGCGATTTACTTCTATCGGGATCACAGACCTTGGCCAAAAATTCATAATTCCGTTATGAATTACTGACAAATTTCGATTCACACTGATCAGGATTTCAAGCTACTAGAAAAGATTAACTAGAAATTAACTAGAACTTAAATTTTTAAGGTTATGTTCTTTACATATCTGAACTTTTCACCAGCTATACGATACAATAAAAAAAAGACATCAGTCATTAGCCTTTTGGATACTATTCATGTCAAGCAAAAAATATTTTTTACATCATCACAACTCGAAAAGATATTTAACGTACGCGTATATTTCCCAAATTGATCAATTTGCTAATAATCGACAAATGGTTATTCCAATGGTCAGTCTCATTGGCAAACGGATAGTTTCACGCGTTTGGCGATAGGCTCTCGCGTTTTTGGCGTTAGCGGGAGTTCGACACCACGCTGTGTCACTGGGTTTCCGGTGTCTAAGTGCATCCGGTTCGCGATAAATCTGTACGTAGCGTGTCAGGCGCCATCATGCAGATTGGCCTTAATGGCGGCCGATAGCGGAGCGCGTTTAACGAAGTGACGCGTATCAAAATTTCAAATAGCGGCGAGTGCTTCCATCCCCCTGCCCCCGTGTGCGAAATCGGAGTGGTATGGGCGAATGGGTCGATCAAACACACACCGGCAGGTTGAACGGTTACGAGCGGTTCGAGCCGCGGCGGTCGTTAATTCAGTTCGTCTTAAGCCCCGGGACTTCGTTAAGCTCACGCTCGTCGATCGAGTGACCGGCGAACCGTGATCCATTCATTTCCCCAAATTTCTCTGTCTTTCGAATGCTAGCTGACACGCGCGCGAGCTCGTCGATACGACAGTCTTTTGTTTCATTCTCCGACGCGGAAACAATTCTGTCCGTTGGATCCGCGCTTTGGAACTTTGCCTCGATGGACAAAGAGCAACGAGAGTCACGCGTCGTTGCGAAAGTATTATTAAAAAGTCGGAGGTTCGACATCCGTTTCTATTTTTTTATCACCGAAAGTGATTTTAACGGAGGTAACCCAGAAAATCGGGCCTCTTTGGGTGCAACGCTGATGCAACGAAAATTAGCAATTGGTTGATTTGGGTCACGTGATTCGTGAGGGGGCGTGGGATAGACCTCGAGTAGGAGTGGCGTTCGCGCCTGTAATTTGTTTTGCATATCAATAAAATTTTATGGCAAAAAAGTCGTCTTCGTTTCCTAGTCAAAACAGTTGCTTCTGAGCCTTTTAGTGAGATGAATCGTACTGGAGTACAAGTCGTGCAGTTTTTTTTTTTTTGTATTTCAAAGTTACGTGCAATCCTTTCGGTCGACCGGAGCCTGTGTAAACGGTAGCGTCGTCGAATGTCGGAAATTAAAAGAGACAGGAATGAAAGCCGTGCGCACGAAATAAATAAGCGATGCCGGTAGTTCCCAGAATTTTTCAATTTACTCATCCAGCCAGGCAGCTGGATGAGTTCAAATGAAAAGGAAAAAAAAAAAAAAAGAAAATAATGGAAAAATAGAATCAGAACGCGGAGAAAAGAAAAGAACAGAGCAAGAGAAAGGGAAAAAAAGAAAAGAAAGAGAGAGAGAGAAAAAAGAGAAACACCAAAAAACGGTAAAGTTTTACCCATACTGATTCCAGAGCTGGAGGGATCCTCGTTCTTGGCTCCCCAGCTGCCGGCGAGGTTCAACGCGAGCAAAGGCCTCTCCTTGAGCAGTTCGGCGACCGAGGCCAACCCTTCGCAGCCGCAGCCCAAATGGGGCAAGTGCAGCGCTTGCACTTGAACGCAGCCACGAAGAGCATCGCAGACCCGGGACACTTGCTCGCCGGACAGATTCATGTCGAGGACCAACCGCGCCAGGCTGGTTGACGCGTGACTCAGTCCACGGCAAAGGGCGTTCACCACGCACTCCAATCTGGAACACACGGACGATCGATCACTCAGCTTCTCTGTTCGTTCGCAAACGCTTGGACTCGATTTGTACGACGCCATCGAGCCATTCGACACCGGGACACCGGGAATTGGCCCCGAATCATTGGTCATTTGGCCTAAACCGATGGCCGCGGGGACCTCTGTTTCACCCGAGATCGTTCTCATTTACTCGCGCGGACTCGTGGAACCGTAGCTTCGAGCTCTCGGGCCAGGCTTAGAGGGATTAAACAGCCGCGGTTACGGTTACTTGGTTTAGAAACACGGGGCTAATCGACGGAGCGTGTTGATGGTTTTCCCCCACTTGCTCCTCTCCCTCTTTCTCGGCGGCTTTCTCGGTCGTCTTACGGCACGAGTCAAGGAAGCGTTGGCAGTTTTCCTGCCAACGTTTCGCAAGCATTGCAAGTTTCCTTCGTCAGTGGCTGCTTGACACACTGCTACCGATACCGGGTTACTGCAGTGTTTGCAGAACGTCGGCAAAGAGGTCCGAAAATATGCCCGACAGAAGCATAAGCCCGAGGAGCGCTCTAGTTTTTCAGCCTCGGCGGAGTCTACTAATTAAAGATCAACACACAGACTCGGTCGAACAACTTTTACGGGAAGAACGATTTTCTTGCAGTTTCTTTTTCTTTTTTCTTTCGTCGTTGATCGCGCTGACAATTTCGAGCAATTGCGCGAATTTGTTCTGGGTCAAATTTACGCGCGCGCGATGTTCGCTTCTCCCCTTCCTAACCCCCTCGATTGGCCATTATTCGGAGAGGCTGGCGGCGCGTACGCGTGCAGCAACAGTTATGCAAAGGCGAGCCACGGTTACCTCTCTCCTCGGAGAATTGCAAACGAGTCTGGATTTCCTCCAGAAGTGCGCGCCCGCCTTGGGAATCTCGCGTTAGGATTTTTACGATTTCTGGCTTCTCTGGATCGGAAAGAAATATTATATCGAGCCCCGCGCGATTCGTTCGCCGCGAGGGGGGACGGGGGACGGAGGGGGGAACAAACGAGCCGGATCGCTGTAAATAACGCGGACGCGGGCTCTCTCGCGTTTACATATTCATGAACAATTATTTGGCAAACAAAGCGTCGCCTTCAATTACGCGTTATTCCCGGAATTAAAACAAAGTGGTCTGTGTTTTCAAAGTTAATTAAAATATCCAGTCGACGTTAACGCCGACGTGATTTTATTGAACGATCAAACAAATCCGCGAATCGCGCGGGGCAAGCGTGATTTCTATATATATATATATATATATTGAAATGTAGATACAGGTGTGTGTATGCGCAGGTGCGCTGTGTCTGTATTTATACAAAATAAAAAGTAAGCAAAACAAACAGCGTGCGCGCGGCGAACAGGCCGATATTCTCTGTCGTTAACGATTTACGCGCTCGCGGGATGTCTCTGCGCTTAACCCTCGCAGCATCGAACAACGATACATCGTTTGCTGATTTATTCTCCCTTTGTTTCTTAACACGTTCCGTGCCACGCCTCACAGTGAACTTTGCTTTCCTTTCGAAGCTATTTGGAATTTTCGTTGTGAAACGAAGAATTTTTTTAAAAATTTGTTTTTACACAAAGTCGTGCATTGACATTTTTAATAACATGTAACGTCGCTCCACGTGATCATTTTTTCTGGCTGTTTTTTTTTAAGAACAACTCAAGAAAATTTATTACCAAATTGACGTTAAAAAGTTAAAGTAAATATTATTGATATTTAGTATTAATTTATATAACAAGGATTCCAAGTGAAGTGTTATTTAAATTATTATTATTTAGTACATAAACAATAATATTAAAAATATTTGGAATAAAATGTTTCATTTTAAATTAATATTGACATCATTGAAAAATTATTTGTTAAAATAATACCATAAAATTAAATTTATTGCTTTGTCTAAAATAATGCAACCTAAATTCTAGACACTTTTCTTGATGATTATAGTTTTTTTATAATTATATCATATTATAGCTTTGTATAAATTGTCACACCGTGTAAAAACATTGAAAAAATATTTTCAAACGGTCAAATCTGCAATGGATGTGAAAATTGAAATCTCCTGAAACTTGATGTACAATTTTTATTCGTCATTTTATCAAACTCTGAATGTTTTATTAGACTTACAGATGATGAAAATTCGCAATAATTTTATCATTTTTGTCATATTCGAAGTGGCCCAAAAAAAAAAAAGAATCGTACGTCAAGTTTCAATCGTAGATTTAGCCGTGAAAAAATTTTCCAACGATTCTACACGGTATGACAATTTATACGATTTCCGGCAAGAAAAATGTAGTCACTGTTCCACTTACGTGATATGCGATGTAAAAACAGTTTGGAACGGTGTATTTTGAAAGTAGAAATTTCAAAAACTCGGGTTTCTACACGACTTTGCTTCACAAATTTGTTTAGAGTAGCAGTTTAAATATTAATAACGTTATTTAAGCGTCTGAATATCAACAGTTACTAAAGTTGCCTCAGGTGCGCGAATTTTTCGGTCAGGTACCAAAAAAGTTAATTCTCACTGCTGTACTGAGGGATCCAGAGATCGAGAGCGTGTCTAACCAGTCGCTTCCGCTACCACTCGCAGCCGTTGATCGCTCGAAGTAGATATTCCGACAGCTGTCAGTCATATCCTAGTTTCCACAGACTATATCTGGTTAACATCGGCTCTGATTTTTACCAAACGAATTTGTAAAATCGTCGATGGCCAATTTTCCAACAACTCGTACATTCGTCAAAAGACTCTCCAGCGAGAAGAATTTCCAGAGTTTGAGAAGAAGCTCTCCTCGTTTCAAGAGCCGCCGAGGACACTCGCCGAGGGGGAGAATTTCGCTCTCGAGGATTCGCGGTATTTAAACGTTGCATTTTCTCAGCTCGTAACGCGGCACTCGCCGAGAAAATCCTGCCTGGACGCAATCGGCACGCACGCGGAGTCGTTCTCTCGCCGCGAGTGCTCGATCGATGGAAGAAAACGACGCCGGGGAGCGATTAAATTCTTGGAACGGCCAGAACGGTTTCCAACTCGTCGAATTCCATCTGCCGTTTCTTCCTGCATTCAATTGGACCGAGCTGGAGCGGGACCGCGAATGGAATCCGCCTCAGAAACGCCAGGGAAACGAAAATTGCAGGGCAATCGGAGAGGTGGAACACGCGCCGTGAAGCACGTTCGACGCTTCTGAGCACCTCTGCACCGATATCCGGAGGAACGTTCGGAAGAAAGAGCAGCCGCGGTTGAACGTCCCTTCGCGCGTTTTTCTCCGGGTGTATTGGGCCAGTTAAGACGGCGGGCAAGGTAACAAAGAGGTGACAAAGAACGCGGGGGAGGACACGTCAAAATTGCAAACGGCAACGAGCCGTTGGGTTGCAGGGTGGAAACAGGCACAGAGAGGTAGGGACTTTGTTTAGGAGTAATCAGAGAAATTGGACGCAAAAGGAACGGGATGGGGGGATGGGGGAGCTGGAACGAGATTAAGAGACCTCGCGATTTGATTGCACTCCCTCGAAATTGTTGCCAAGTTTTTCGCGAACGGGCGAGCGTCAAAGCGTTTCCCCTTCGGGGGAGAGAGAGTCCCGTTGCGAGAAGAATTACGAGTCTCGGCGCGCAAACTCGGAGAGAGTCTTCCGGAAAGTTTGAAAGCACGGAGACAAAAGGCGAGAAGGCGAGGGGCAGGGGAGCGGGATCGTGGTGGACGATCTCGAGAAAGGAGACACAAAACGAAACTCGAACCGCAAACGGAGGGAGACGGGAGGAGGTCAAAGGAAGGAGATTCGAGGGCGGAGGAAAAGTAGGTAGAGTCGCTGGAGGGCGATGGAGAACGAGAGAGAGAGAAGGGGCGACAGTGTTCGGCGTTCGGCTATGAAAACCGCGTCGGTGCCGCGTCCTCCTTAATTTTTCGCCACGGACCAAGAGGCGCAGACCCTTCACGACCCCTCGAACAACCTCCGCCGCGAAAAGGAGGGAAAAATCTCGGGGGCGCCTCTATTCTTGCCGTGGCATATTGTTCCGCCACTTTCTCGACTCCTTCTTCTTCTTTTTTTTTTCTCTCCCCCCGTCGCGACTTTATGCAGTCGCGATTCAACCCCTCTCGACGGCCGTTCATTGTTACCTTGCTCTTGTTGCCGCGTTTGGAGGGAGGGGGGAAAATGGGGGTGCGGCGCTCCTCGTGCTTCGAATATCGAACACCAGGCTTTTTCGCTACTGGCGCCACGCGTGAAAAAGCGCCATTTCGGGGGGAGAACATCCTCGAGTTTCGTTGCTTTAGAGTTCTCTGCTCCTCCGCGGGAGCACGTGCTAGAGAATTGAAAATTTCCCGAGAGTCACTCCTCGGAAAATAAAGATCCGAAGAGCGCTTCCGGTTCGGTACGTTTCCGCGTCGAGTTTACTCCGCCGGTTTCGTTCTGCTTCGGAAAACGAGAGAAATAATTCTGCGCGCGAAATAATTCGAACATAAAAATCGGAGAATTATCGTTGGGATCGAGAGCAATCGCCTTTTGTTGCGCTTCGATCTCTTTCCGATCGGAGCGAAAGATGCTGGAAACCAGGGTATCTGACACACGCGCGCAGAACGGTTATGCAAATGGAAGCTCGAAGCACATCGCCATTTGATTGCACTCTCTCGCGTATATTCCTGCTCCACTCCTTGGGTAAACACGCTCTTTCTCCTGCCCTCGGAGCGAGCGTGCAGCGTAAATGTCTTCCTCGCTGTCGGGGAAAGGTAAACTTTTTAATTTACTTTCTGACCTGCCATCCCCCGAGAAGCGGCGGAAATTTCCCGGAATCGCGTACGAGACGTTGTTCAAAAGCGTCAGTTGCGAGGAGGAACATTGGCCGAGGTTCGTAAAAATCGAGAACGCGTTTAAAAATTTGTAAAACCTCCCTTCGCAGATCTTCCTTCTGACGAAGGGTAGTTTTTTTTCCTCGGCAGTTCTTCTCGCGCCGTGGACGAGCGGACGTTCGTTATTAATAGCTGTAAATATTTCACAGACCGGCTTGGAACGCTGCCTGGCAGTCGTCGGGGCGCGGGCTCCTCGCTGCGAGTTAAAAACTGATCTATTTGTTCGTCCGTGTGCGCGTACTTTCCTCCGCGAGGCGAACTTTTTTAATCCACTTTCCGATATTGCTCGACGTTCGCGCGCAAACGGCTCGACGGTTTTTTCGCTGTCAGCTTAACGAACGCTCCGTTGGTGCGCGGTTCGCGGCGGAAAAAGGTCTCCTCCTTTCGTCTTTGAATTCGGGTAGTTCATTCGAGAAGCTGCCTCTTGACTATTTTCAAACGTTTTAACAACCTCTCTCGTCGCCAAGACGAGAGCGATTTCGCTTTGCAAGAAAATCGTTTTCCCAGAGGGGAGGGACGATAATTAGACGGGGGGGGGAAAGAAACTCACCTGTCGTGCGCCGCTTCCTCCAGACAGGTTATAACCAGCTCAAAGTCGTTCAGCTTCTTCTTGCCGAGGACGCTCTTCAAGTGTCCGGCCAACTTTTGCGCCTCGTCCGCGGGGAACTCTTGACCGAGGAGCGACGTGATTCTCACGAGTTTCACGCTCTCGTTCCCGGCCAGGGCTTCGAAAAAGTCGTCCAGGTATCTGGGATCGGAGCCTCGTTCCACCTGGAACACCACCTCCAGCGCCTCGAGGGTGCACGCGGGACTCTCGAGGATCCTCGCCCAGCCTTCGAGCTCCAGAGGCGAGGTGTGCACCAGAGGCGCCGGTGGCCTCTCGTTGGGCGCCGGACCGAATCCAGGCCCGGCGCCGACCAACCTGCACACCGCGGAGATGTTCCCGTCCGAGGCACCGGCCGCTTTCAGCAACGAGAACACCGCTCGCGGCGGCACCTCGAGCGGGCACAGCTGGTTCAGTATCAAGTGCGTCTTGGGTCCCAGTAGGCCAGCCAGATGACCGATGATCCCCGACGGCAACCCCTCCAGCTCCCTCCGAAGGATGTTGGCGTACTGAGCCACGGAGGTCAGGTAGTACGCCGCGAGGAATTCAGCCACGGCCATGTGAATCGGCGTGTACAAGTCTGGCTTTCGTCGTTGTCCAAAGGTCGGCCCCTTGGTCAGGAAGCCTAGCCTGGTAACTTCCACGCCGCCGCCTCTGGCCCGGAGTTCAGCCTCGGTGTAGCAACACCTGCCCTCCCTCAGCGCGGCCAGAGACACCTTGCCGAAATCCTCCAGTCGCTTCCTGCAGTGGGCCGGGATCTCCTCGTTGTAGGGGACGGGTGGATCCAGGCTCCTCTTCACGATACACTTGACAGCCGCTTGAACCAACGCGCTGGTCTCTGTCGGCAAGCTTCCTGAATCCTGGCGAACGAGAGAAAAAGAGAGAGAGAGAGAGAGAGCTTTAAAAAGCGCCGACGTGTTTTCGCGAGCGTGCAAACAACAGACCGGAGACCGCTTTTATCGGGTCCATTCGCTTCGCGTTTGTCTCGCAAACTCTCAACGCTTTTATCTCCTAACTGCTGGGTAACTGTTCCGCGATCGATTCCGATTTCACTGGAACGCGTGGACAAATACCTGGTAGAGACAGCAGAGCATGATCCAGCCGAGAGGATGCTGGCCGAGCTGCTTCACCGCCTGTGGCTGTACGTTCAGCGCTTCGAGGAACTCGCAGGCCTTCTCGGCGATGTCGTTGTGGATGAAATACGCGACGCAGAGCCTCTCGACGTGGGACCACTCGAGCCCGGCCAGATGGATCCTCCTTTGAACCAACGGCGACAGCACGGCCGAGTTGCTCGGCGAGCAAGTGACCAGAATCCTCGCGTCCGGGAACAAACGTCCCTCGAGGAGGTCTATCGCGTCGCCCAGGGACCCTCTGCCTCCCACGCACTCGTCGTAACCGTCCAGGATAAACAGCACGCGGTCCTCCATCAAGTGCAACGTGCGCCACACTTGCGCCACAGCGTCGCCGATCGCCGCCGTCCTCGGGAATAACTCCCGAGCCAAGTAATTCAGCACCGGGCTGCCTCGGAGTTCACGGAGGGGGACGATGAACGCCAGAGCCGGGCTGTCGCCTTGGATCGCCCACTGGTGGAGAAGCCGCAGGCAGAGCGTGGTCCTTCCACTTCCGGGACCTCCCTCGATGGCCACGCGGCGGGGTGCCTCCGACACCGTGCCATCGCTCAGCTGAAAAATCAATCACTTGCAATTTCGAATATCGAACGAATCTACATCGAAAGATTCACGAATATTGACAAGATGGTAGAAATATTAGATTGGCCATTAGACGGCAAGTTTGTTCGATATCGATCATCGCTCTGATTTTCCACTTTTAAGTCAACGAATTCTTTGAAAAAGTAAGCTTGAAACGTCCTTCTCTGTGAAACAGGGTCGAACTCGGTTCACTTACTCGGTTAATTTTACAACGCCTACAGACCAACTGCAGGACTTGTTGGCCAACCTAATAGACAGATAAATAGACAGACAGAGCAGAATTCGCGGACAGTTTTGATCGAGAGTAGCGATCGACCCGGTCGAATAGGATTAGCGGGTTCGCGCGGGATGTTCCGAGTTCTAATTGGCCGGCGATCGGAGAAACCGTGGACTATCCGAGAAACTGGTCACGAAGCTGCTAACTTTTCTTCCTCTACCACCGCTCCACTCTTGTCTACCCTCGGCGAGCGAACTTCCGGCGTACGAGCCAATCGTTCGTGATTCGCCCTTCGTTTTAACTTCTATCGCCAAATAAAAGAGTCCTTTATCCGCCTGCGTTGATCTTCGACGAGCTGTTCTTCAAACGAGCGAACCATCGAGGTGTTCCAGACACCTGGACGTAACAGGAGAGACTCGTCGCCACGCTCGTTCGACCGATCGGCGGAACAAAAGAGTCTCCGAGTCTCTCGTAAAACGATGAGAATCGTTGCCGATCGGTCGGCCTGAAAACGGATTTAATCAGCGTCTGACAAAACAGTTTTTCGCGCAGCGCTTTGTGCGCGCGGCCATTGTCCTCGGGGATGCGATTCGCGTGCCAATATAAAGGGGGAAATTTCGTTTGTTCCGTAATGCTCGAACCGTCGCTGGTCCCGACGGATCGATCGCGCGACGAACTACCCTTTGCAGGACGGGGCCGATTATCCGAGGATAGACTCGAGTCCCGTCATCCTGCGTTAATTATCAACCACGTTGTGTACCGATCTTGCTCTCGTTGAACGCGTTATCTGCGCTTCGTTTAACTTCATTGTGGCCAGGTAGCACCCTCGAAAGTTGTATAACTCGGAATAATTTGGAAGAGCGGAACGTTGTCTCAGATTGTAATAAAGCTACTTCGGCGTCCAAGTTCCTTCTCTCCGCGGAAGACTGTCAGACCGAGCTATTATCCCACGATTCTAGCCCCTTTACGGTCTGTCGTTACGGGATCTCCTTGTCCCTCTCTCCAAGCAGATCGGGCCGTGTATTATTATTCGATATCCCTCTCGTTCCAACCGAGATACCGCGCGTCCCGAGGCTAGAGCCGCGCTCTAATATTCGCTTCACCTGTCTAGTTCAAACGGACGACCGGACTCTGCTCTGTGATTTCAGCCTTCCACCGTGCTTCTGCCGCAATATTTCATCATCAGAACGTTCGCGCTACGAGCGTTCGACCGTAGCCTCCTCTTATCTCTCTATGGAGGTCTCTATGGTCTTAGAATCCGCCGTATTGCCCTCCACTACCGACCAAGTCTGACGATTCTTGGCTCCCCGTGACGACGCCTTTGTTCCCGTCAACGCCCGAGGGGCGAACCTCGTCATTCCAGCTCGTATAATCTGTTTGTTCAGCCAGCTCGAGCATAGTTTGCCGTTTCCCGATCGAGCTGGTATCGCTGCTAATAGCTAGTATAGACTATGCTATTAGCAGCATCCGAATGTTTGCAAACAATCGACAAACGAGCAAACCACTGGAAGTTTTCCTTTGTTGTCCAAGAAAATTGTGCCCAACTAGGTTTCAGAGCAATCTGCGATGTTTGATATAAAAATCGAAAGCAAGTACGCCGATCGATTCGTCCTTTTCGCAGTTCAATTTGTCCATTTTCGTTCCGTCAATTCTTAGCGATCGTGCGTCGAGATGGCAGCGGCAGCTTTCCCTCGACGAGGAGAAACGTGGAAAAACGGCAACGGTATCAACCAGAAATGGAACGATATCTGCGTTCGGATGTCTGTCGGGGAAGGCATTGGCGCGAGTAGGCGCGTTCAAAGGCGTCCCCGGCGAACATCGAGACAGAAGAAATTACTTCCAGCTGGCCAGATCGCAGAGCGTTTGTCGTCGTCGTAGTCGCACGTGTCTCGGGCACCGGCGAAATTGAAATAATATTCCGGGCGACGAGCGTCGACGCCCGAAGCGGCGGTGATCCGGAAAAACGTGCTCCAAGACGCCGTTCTTCGGATGCAAACGCGCTCATTATCCCGCCGTGCATTCTTCGCACGCGGCTACGCGATAAATTCCCCGCTCCTTCCCCACCCCCCGTGGAATTTATCGATCTAATAACTCTTTCTTTTCGATTCCCCTGGCTGGCGACGCCGACTCAACCCGACTATTGGAAACGTTAAATTGGAAGAAGGAGGGATCTCGATCCCTCCCGTTATCCGCGCGATTAGTCTTCGGCTTTTAATCTCGTCGGATTATTCGCTCCCTTTCTGCGCGTTGTCACGCGACAGAAACTCGCTGGGACACGGTCGAGAGAAGAGCTGTGAAATCTCGTGGAACCTTTAAGAAAAAAAGGACAAAGGGCACGTTGACGCCGCGCGATGCCGGCGGACCCGAAATTGGCCACCGTTGCTTATTTTTCCACAAAACGTGCCGTATTGTCTGTGGAATGACGCGTACAGGATGATTCTATATCTTCGATTCGATGTAAAGAATCTACCGCAAAATTGATCTCGACCTTGAATTTTAGCAGGGAGAACCCAGAAAATCGGGTCTCTTCAGATGCAACGCTGATGCAACGAAAATTAGCGATTGGTTGATTTGGGTCACGTGACTCGCGAGGGAGCGTGGAGTAGACCTCGAGTAGGAGTGGCGTTGTCTGGCACTGAGCGATCGCGCCTGTAATTTGTTTTGTATCGGTTGTAATAAAATTTTATGGCAAAAGTGTCGTCTTCATTTCCTAGTCAGAACAGTTGCTTCTGGACCTTTTAGTGAGACGAAATACAAGGTCAATTTTGCGGCAGATTCTTTACATCTTTAGCCAGAAACAAACTTTTCCTTCCACTTTGTACAATCGTCTGCGAATTGCATCGTCAGGACGGCGTATCAAGATTGATCAGTTTCCATCATCTTTGACAACTTTTACGTTCCAGGCGTTACGTTTTCGTCTGACGCCGCTACCGCGGATTAATCACATTATACGCGGAATTTGTACATATTATACATATAGCAAACGAGGAAGATCATTCGTCGCGTAACAAACAGTGACGGATCAACGGAACAATAACGTTATACTCAGGAAAGATTATTCGCATCGTGTACAGCAAGGAGTTAGACTTATCTTTAACTCAACCTAACAAGCTTAAACTTAACTGTGAATGACGTATGCTCCAGTAGTTACAATTTGTTACTTAAATTAAACCTTTCGTGGAAAATAAAGCATATTCGTAAATATTAAACATTTCAGACTAGACTTCGGCTACTTTTTTTTACATCAATTTTTGCCATTAATATTAATTATTATTAACTGAGTCAAACAATAAAATTGTTGATTTAAAAAAAGAGGAAACTAATGTTATATTCTTGCAATTTCATTCAATTTTACAACGCGTATTTTGTTCTCTTTGAGTATAATCGTAGATACACTTTTAAAAGCAGCAGCACGAACGAAATACTAGTCTCACCGATCTTCCGCGAAGACCTTCCGCGAAGCGCCCGGTCAATATCGTTTATTATCCGTTCGTCGAGCGAAAGTGAGCGCCATTTTCGGGGGTAGATCGTAAAAGAGTGGCGCATGTTCCATTTAGACGTCGCCGTATACTTTCCGAGCACGCAGTTCGCTGTTCCGAGGGATGGAAACGGATGGGACCACGCCGAGACCTCTCAGTCCCGCTCGAGTATATACGTGTGTACGTATATCCGCGAGATAAGGAGATTCCGTGGCGGAAGGATTTATCGTGGCTTCGATAAATCTGTGGTTCGCGGCGCTGCGCTGGCGGGCGTATACCGTCGGCATTAAGGCCGGAAGATTGAGATGTTTAGCGGATGGTTGAACCGGTCGGCTCCGCCGCTGTTTCCACGTTGCGGATACGATTCTCGAGGCGCGCGCGCGTGTACACACGGGTCTCTTCTCAGGTAAATTGACAGGTTGGCTCGGTGATCGATGCCTCGGCTCTCGTTCGACGTCTACGATCGTGGCCCGCGCCCTTTCGTTGCAGTCCTCGCCGGAAACCCCCCGGGGTCTTGTCGAACCGCTCGCGGCGTTTCGGAGACGCTTCATCGATCGAATTCAACATCAACGCAAAGCTCCCGAGTTTCGTTCGAACTTACGAGGCTAACGAGGCAATTGAAATTCTCTCTTTCTCGAGGATTTTTTTTGGAAATTAATAATTGCCCAATGAGGCGAATCACGAGGGAGTCATGTGTATTTCAAACTGTTCAAACTTTGTCAAACAAGATTGAATTTGAAAGCGTGAAATTGTTCTACTCTATCAACTTTTTTTTTGAACTCCTTTTTCCCAAAGATTTTTACATCACGCAACAGATGGACGACTTCAAAATTATTAAAAAATTGTTTTTATAACCAAATCTATCAACATATTACAGGTCGCGATCGCTCGGTACCAGACAACGCCACTCCCACTCGAGGTCTACTCCACGCCCCCTCGCGAATCACGTGACCCAAATGAACCAATCGCTAATTTTCGTTGCATTAGGCACCTGAAGAGGCCCAATTTTCTGGGTTACTCCCGCTAAAATCACTTTCAGTGATAAAAAATTCAACATGTTCAAATGAAATGGCGGGAAAAAATCGTACAGGGTTTCGAGAGATCTCGTCGAGGGAAAGACTTCAATCTCCAAGATCATGGGAGATTTAGTTTTGAGAAAAATTTTTCAGAGGCATTTGAATTTCCTTGTCTTCCACTTGCTACATAATACAAAAACACTTTTGGAAAAATACTCACAAAGTAGACACACTTCGTGCTTTAAAATGACTATAAATGCTAACTGCTTTACGTTGTACGACCTCTTTTTGCCAAGTTGCAACAGCTCCAACTACAGACACAATTTATTACCGAGAGTATGCGAATAATAAACTTTCGTCCAGCTTTGTAGAGGTGCAATTACAAAGCGGTTCGTTCAAGTCGAAGGATCGAGAGTCTTTCGGGATGAAAAAGGGATTGGTCGCCGCGCGCTTTGTCAGGAATTATCGGCGTCGTTTGGTTAAAAAGCCTTTCGAGAAATGTTAACGAAGCGAAGCTCGGCCATCTTATCGAGCCACGACGAAACAATGCCCCCTCGTTACGCGAGGAAGTGGACGGAGTGGTCGCGCGCTTCTTCTCGATCGTTCGCCGCATCTTCGAGACGCGATTAAAGCCATCTTTATTCGAAGAGCTCCTGCCAGTAGCTCGACCCTACGTTTGCAATCGCGACATCATCGACCGCGTTCGACTCCTTTCGTTTAAGGACTTCATGGTCTAAATTTCTCCTTTCATCCGCAGTTTTTTTTTAACACGTTGCCACACGGTGTTTCCTATAAATATTCTAAAAAGAGCAAACTATGCAAATATACGTCGATTTAAAAAAATGTCGAATAACACGAGTAATTGGAGAAATAATTATAAAATTAAAAATACGCTTCTACAACGTGATATTTTCTTCAACTGTCCTTTCATTTTCTTAGTTTTCTCTTTCATGGATGTCGTGTTCTTTGGAAGTTTATTTAGACCAAGTTAATGGTCTTTTAGGCTTCCTTCATAAAAATTCACTTTCTGAGTAATAAAAATTATGTGTCACAGGGGTGAGGCATCAGGATTTTGGAGACGCTTAGATAGGGATCTATTTAAAACACCGTGTTGGGCGTGTGGTACTAACAGCGACTTTATGGTTGTGGACACGAAATATTTATATTTCGACAAAATTGTTAACAATTGGTTTGATCATTTGAATATTTAAACTCGCACTGATGCTACAACTAAATGAAATGTTCATGAAACCTAATACGAAAATCACATAAAATAGACATCCACGCGTCCATAAACATAAAGTCGCTGTTAGCACGCATGAGTCCACAGTGTTAAACGATGCTGCCATTTTTCAAAAGAACCACATATTAAGTTGCGACCTATGGTTCCTTGGAAAAGTTTTATCTTTGTAATGAATAAAATGCAATGCAAAAAAAAATTGAACAAACGAACAAACTTTTCTTTCCACCCTGTACATTGAACATCGTGACCAAACAAACGCTGTGGTTACGTTCGACACGAAATCTGAACAGCGCGATCGCACTAAAACGGTAAATTCCGTCGTGGAACATTTGTTGTCCGATTTCACGCGAACTCGCGATTTCTCCTTTGAAAATTCTTTTTATCATCCGTTGTCCAGCTAATTGTAAGAAAACTTTCTCCGCGACGAGAACCTTCTCTAATTACCAGCCTTTGGCACGATCGCTCGTTTCACGTTCACGTTTACTCCACTCAAGAACGCGGCTCTCCACGGAGTTTCTCTGTAAAATCCCGATTCGTTTTCGTAAAATCGGACGCTTCGCTTCTATCCAGAGAGAGAGAGATCTTCGTAACACGAGCGAGGGACGACACCTCGCCTGAAAAATTCCCTTGACCAGGAAGCGAAACGTCTCGAAACTGGCTACGTGATTCCTCGACTCTTCTTTTACTCGGATAGAATTCGTCTTTCGTGGCACAGCAATTCGCCGAGAATCTGGATGGATGGCTCCGCTCTCGTTTCATGCTCTTCTTCCAGCGGTTTACCCTTTGGCTGTCGCTTCGCGTCATCTTCTCCCGTCTCGTTTTCAGACACCTCACCCGAGACAGACGCCGGTATTCTGGACCGCAAACAAGACCCAAAGGGACAACTGCGTCCCTTTCAATTCTTGATTTCTCCGCGGTGAAAAACTGACTCGAAATCCAGGAAGAAACAAAAGAATTGTTTAACAATTTTATAGAACCTTCGTTCAAACAAGACAAGACTTCCACCTCGGAATTTATTGATATAGAAATGTTGCAATATTAGCTCACAATTAATGCTAAGACTAGTCCTCCAAAAGTGCCCTATGAATATTTGTTATATTAGTCATCCACGCATCTTTCATTTTCTTTACCATGGACAAAATTATGAAAAGACGTGCTAAGAAGAACGTCACCTTTGACCACGGTCGCAACGTAGTATAAACCTCTTAAAAATGTGAAGTGTCGTTCTTTTACGCGGGATCCAACAGTAATCCTACTGTACCGTATCACAGATCCTCTTATACCACTTATATTAGGGATACCCAGTAAGTAATGTCGTTTTTTGGTACCTCGAAAAACTTTATTTAAATTATCACTAGATGGCAACGTTTATTAAATAATATTTGAAAAAAACAATGTTATTTATGGGTACCCCCAATATATTATATAATATACCGTGGCCAAAGTAGTTTAGGACGAGTAACACGTGACCAATTCCTAGCAACGTCTGCGCCAGACGATTCGTCAAAGAAACCCAACAAACGTTGGATTGAAACTTGGACTCGAACGGGGGGCAACTTGTCTCTCGCGGCAAGTTTCGGCGTTTGGGGGAGGGAGAAAATCGCGGTTGCATCGCCGGCTGCCCGGGCAACTCGACTTTCGCAATTACGTAGTCGATATCATGCAAATCTGCAGCCGGCGACGGCTCTGCCTTGTCGAATGCGACTGACGCGTGGAACCCGTGTGTCCGTATTCGAAAAACTTTCGCCTACGCGCGACGCGCGTGCCCTCGCCCCGATCGCTCCATTTGAATTTCACTCGAATCCCCGGAGGGATGGAAGTTTCGCGGAGGAAAGTGCATCCAAATTTGGAGCTCTGCTCGCTCGTAGGTGTTTCGAGTTTTGCTCTACGAGCGGGATGATTTACAGCACTCACCCTGACGGGGGCGAAGATCTGGTCGGGCTTGATGTTCTCGAGCCTGTGCTCCTGCTCGCCTTTGTGCAGCAGCTGCAGGTGCGGCTGGAAGTGCGCCGGACAAAGGGTGCCGAGTGGAAGAGGCGACGCCCATCCCGGCAAATGGGGTGGATCACGAGTGCCTAGCTCCCTGTAGAAGGACTTCAGGAATCTGCAAGCATCCAAGTTCGCCGTGTTTTAACCGACCGACCAGCCTGCCGCCAAGTGAAACGCCACTCCGCCAATTTGCCCTATTCCGCAAGCGTCCGCGCGACTAATGGAATTCTGGTTGGCTCCGCCAGCAGTGGTCGATGACCATTCCACGCGAATTTTCCTCTCGGTGCGAGCCGTGGAGAGGTTGAACTTGAGCGGTTATCGAATTGCGCGGGATGAGGCGAAGAGGAAGGATCGCGACTCGTGCTCGTTATCGATTTTTCGAGAAATTTAGAAAGGCGCGTAGCGGTTCAACGTCCGTCGATTAAGTTCGAACCGTGGCCGGGAGGGGTAGGAACCCGTCACGGGGGTGCAGGCTCGTTTAATTCAACTTTAAACTCCCGGCCGACGACCAGCTGCCCTCGAAAGAGCCTCCCCCTCGTTCGACTCTTCTTGCTCGAGACTTTTTTACAACCGTCCCGCCCAAAATTCCAATTAGCCCGAGTTAGCAAGCGCGTCGCCGCCGGTGGTTCGCTTATCGGGTGACTGGTTAATTTCCCAGGCGACGAAACCGTAGTCACGCCGAGTAGCAACTTTTGAACGATGCACTCGTTGCACGCCCGCCCGACGGAGGCGGCAAAGATTGATGATCTCGCGCGATGCTCGTAACAGGCCGATCGAGCGTGGAAAGGAACGAAGAGGAGTTTTACTGCTTCCGGACGATTTCACCGACCGGTGGAAGAAGCGAGCTACGATTTTACGGGACGCGGGTGGTCCCGCTCGATGACGATTAGCTCTTTATTTATATTATCGCGCCGTGAGTCTCTCTTTGCCTCGATCAATGGCGTCTGATTTAAAAGTCGGAGGAAGATCTCTTCCGTTCTTTCAGTGCAGTGCAGCTCTGAAAGAACCAACTCGCGGTCGGAAGATCGTCGAAAGAAATATAGAAACGAATGTACCAGGTATTGAAAAGATTCAAGATTCAAGCATTCACTCAGAGCATTCCGACGATTATATTTCTTCCCTCGCTTGTGTTCGTAGCTCGAGTAAATGAAAGAAACGTTCGATCTCGGTGGCGTTGCAAAGACGGAGCGCGCCTCGTAAAATTCGATGCAACCGGAACGGAAGGTTAAACAGCGAGTGGCGTGACCCTGCGAAAGAAAAGAGAGAAAGGAGTGAACTGACCTTAACAGTCTTCCGAGAGGATCCCTTTCCGGGGACGGCGGGCCACCGATCCCAGTTGCGGCGGCGAGTCTCCGCGAGGACGCACGTGCGCTCGATATGTATGCGGCCGGTGCTGGGGGTGGGCTGCACGGCGGGCAACAAACGGGGCTGCTACCCCCCGGGGTCGAGAGGGTGTAACTTCTCTCCAATTCCTGAAACAAAAGAAGAGAAAAGCCGCTTTAGCGGGTCCGTTCGACTGCTCGCCTCGTTCCTTCCCCTCTCCGCTTGTCGCGCGTTTCTATTGTCCGCTTCCGCTTCTGCGGACTATCCCGGACGAATAAACGTCTGGTTGGAAAATTTATCTTCCCCGACTGCCGCTTTTCGTTCCCTCTTTTTTCTTTTTGCCTTTTTTCTTTTTTTTTTTGTTGTTCTCGGGAAAGAAAAGTGGGAAAAAGGCCGAAGGCATCCGGTTATCGTTCACCGATTAAAGAGGATAACCGTCCCGTTATTGGAAATATCAGAAAGCAGCCGAGGGTCAAGGGTGAGCGAAATTTCCCTCTCGAGAAAGGGAAGACTGATGGCTCGGGAGCTTGCGAGCCAGCGCCAACCGACACGTGGCTTCGTTCGACGCTGACCGAACAGGCGATCGATTACCCAACAGTTGAATCATCGTCGAGGTGAAAGCGCCTCGATTAACGATCTCAAGGATCGACCACCGCTCGTAAACAGTCGCGCGGGATGCGCAATATGCAGCCGAAGACGAGCAATTAGCTGCGTTCGAACTTTTGTAATTTTCTAATAATTACAGTTACTATAATTTTGTTCCATCATTTCTATCGGGTAATTTTTTTCCCCCCCAATTACGCGAAATCGTCGGAGTAAATTGCTGTCTGTGGGAAATCGAAAAGAAAATACAAGAGAAAAGGGGGAGGAAACTGGAATAAAGGAGAGCCCCGCACCTTTACCGGGGGAAACGTATTCGTTAGACGAAGTAAATGGGTGATAATCGTCGGCGTATCTCGCGGCGCACACTGCCGCGTTCTTTATCCGGTACGGTTCTTACCGCTCTGGCAAAAAAGTCGGGGGAAAACCGTGCGGTCACGTCGGTGATCAACGCGCGAGTAAGAAAGAGCTTACGGTCAGCGATAGCGGCCGCCTTTCAATCGTAACGCTTCTCGCCGAGCTACGTGACCGGAGATAAGTCGATCAGAAAGGAGGAAAATCGAGAACGACGTTCCGCTTTTTCCCGTCGCCGCTTTTACCCGGGGGAGGGGGGGGGGCAATTTTCTTCTCGCAGTCGCCAAAGACACGCTCGCAACGCGCATTCCTCCCCGTCGATTTCCCCCTTTCTCACTCTCGAGTCTTTCTTTTCTTTTCCCGGGACCAGTTTCATCGATCGGCAAATACTCTTCCAACAACGAACCGCGGATCAGGTACAAAACAGACCCATCGCCCAATTCATTTTTTCTCCATTCTCGTTTACCATTCTCGAAAAAAAGAAAGAAAAACTGCGCGACTTGTACCCCAGTACGATTTGTTTCACCGAAAGGCCCAGAAGCAACTGTTTTGACTTTTTTGCCATAAAAACATTTGAATCGACACGAAACAAATTATAGGCGCGATCGTTAGTACCAGACAACGCCACTCCTACTCGAGGTCTATTCCACGCCCCCTCGCGAATCACGTGACCCAAGTCAACCAATCGCTAATTTTCGTTGCATCAGCGTTGCACCTGAAGGGATCCGAATCACTTTCAGTGATAAAAAGAAAAAAAATAAGGAGAAATACTATCGTCAAATACACTCGAACGTTGCCATTTTCTCTGCAGCACGTGGAGGGCCGCAGAAGCCAGAAGCACGAAGCAAATAATTAAACAGCCAGGGGGGTAGGTTACATCGAGGTCTCGACACGCGCCAGACCGGTGCATGCACGTTCTCCGGATCTGTTCGACGAAAGACGACGACGAAGCGATAAAAAAGAGACGAACTGGCGAACGAGGAACGTGTCCCGCCGGTTAACTGGAGCACGGTCGGGTCGACAAGGCGGATTAACTGTTTTGTCTGTGCCGGTCCGGTTCGATCGTGGACTACTTTTGCCGGCAGCCCGAGGCAAGACACGGCACGCGATCGTTTCGCATCGAACGAAAATGCATCGCGTCGAGCCGGTGGCGAACGAAGCAATCGGCGCAACTTTCGATCCGAGCCCGTGCAATTATGGAGATAACGAACTGCATTCACGGAACGTTTCTATCAACGACGGGGCATTTGTACAAAGACCCGTTTTAATTCAACGCGCGCGAATAATGGAAGCTTCGACCTGAAGCGTTCAGTCCC
This sequence comes from Melipona bicolor, assembly GCA_030673865.1. NCBI lineage: Eukaryota > Metazoa > Arthropoda > Insecta > Hymenoptera > Apidae > Melipona > Melipona bicolor. Next base: position 572,843 of record JAHYIQ010000053.1, on the reverse strand, counting down.
GCGTGCGATTTTAACGAGAGTCGCGGGACACATCTTCATCGCCGAGGACAATTAAACTCGAACGTCCCTCTCGGATCGGATTCCCTCGATCATCGTCGACCACGCTGGCACGCGCTCGATAATCATACCCTTTAATCGCGTTACTCTTGGTTATTAATCCCGCGCTGAATGCGGTGGACTTCCGCCGAACCGCAACCGTCGATCGATCAGGCTAATTGCAAGTAACGAAGCTTCGATTCCGCGGACTTTCAACATTTCGTTCCGCGAAAATCGCTTGGCCATTTCTCCCTGTTCTCTCGAACTTGTGTATAATAATGTAATAATGTCGTCTTCATTAAATTTAATAAAACGTTGCCATCTGGTGACAATAATGTAATTTATTGTAATATAACCTATATTCTAAAGTTAAATGACATTTAGTGTGCTTGTTGTTAAATTATAGATTATAGATATATATTATGAAACTCTTATTAGCTCTTAAATAAAATGAAATTTTGTACAGTATCAAAAAACGATATTACTTATGGGTACTTTCAAATAGGATTGTTAGTATTTGCGATAACGCTTGTGTTTTCCTTGCTTTTTAGTTTTATATATGAGAGCTAACCTAACCTAACCTAACCAGCAATAAGAATAAGAAACATTTACGGTAACAGATTCGGAAATTCTTAGATTCTGCCTCGGACCAAGATCATCCAACAGTAATTAGCCGATGAATTTAATGGTAAATCATCATCGGATGAGGAAAATACAGGACCATAAAAATAAAACGTTCGCCTAGTACAAACCGTTTCATACACACGAGTGCAAACGTACTTCAAAATTACAAAAAAAAAAAACATTTTTGAAACCATTGAATTCAGTGTTAATCTGTATTTACAGGTATTCGTTGATTTTACGTTGCTATAAATTTTTTTATAGTTATGAAAAAAATGGGGTTAATATAGAAAGCAAAACACTTTTCTCCCACTCCGTGCGAAAACGTCTCCGTTCGTTTCTTTGATTATCAGTTTGCGAGCCGACTGTTCCTTTCGCTGAGTCGCCAGGCCACCAGGGGACCACAGCGACGCAGAACGACGGTGCGGTTAGGCGTGTGCTTCCTCGTCGCCTTTTTTCAGCGAGTCGGCAACTCGTTTCCGAGTCGTCCGCTTCCTCCGTGACCCCGATACCGCGCGCCGCGGACTTTTCCTTTTCGAGACTTATCTCGAAAGTTCAGAAAGCTTCAGCCCGGGCTCCCCCGGTGAATAATCCGCCAGAACTCGGTGGCAACAACGTGAAAAATTGCGCTCCCCTTATTTACTTTACGGCGTCCAACGCTTGATCCACGGCTCCTTCGCTTGCCAACGAGAATTCCATTAGCCTCCCGACCCTCCGACCGCCATCTTGCAAACGGCCCACGTATCGCGCGTCATCGAGGATTCCCCTCGTGGAGCGAAACTTCCCCCCCTTCTTATTCTTCCTTGTTTTCACGAGCAGAGAATTCTCTCGTCTCGCGGAACGTCACCGGCAGATAACGCACGGCCTGTTCCAGGACAATGGCTGGAAAACTGGGCACGCGTGGAGAGGCGAGGGTAAGGCCTCCGGGGGGTAAAAGGGCGAAGAAGATCCCGGGGAAAGCCCGGCGGCATTAATTCGAGGTAATTTCTGCTGCAGACGACAAAGGGCTTCCGCGCGATTCGACGAAGACACGCGTCGTCTCGCTCTTCGCCGCGGACAAAGGGCTTCCCCCAGCCCCCCTTTCGAGGATTATTAGGGGACCTCGCGCGTCTTCGTGCCTGTTAACGGCACACCTTGCGCGGAGGGTAACTGCCGGGCAAATACGTCATCGCGAGACGACTCGCTGAAACTCGCAAGAAGCGCCGAGTGTTTTTGATGGGGGGCGACCTCGATCGTAGGCGCCGAGGGACTTCCAGCGATTTACGATTAAAGTCCAGCCCCGGGAAAAATCGTCTCGCCGTAGAACGATTGCTTTCTCACGTTCTCGCATCGTGTAGACATTCAGGGTACTTGACACTATTGACTATTGATCAAAATTTATAATTTTTGTTAGACATTTGACGGAGGTAGCAAGAGTGTGTTTAAACAATTCTTCGCAAAATATATTCAATTCCCGGAGTAAAATCCTCAATCGAGAAACGAGATCAGAAAACTTGGCACTGTTCTGTTGCTTGCTTGTCAGAAACTGCTCCGCCGCGGTGCAGCGTGTGAAACGATTTGTTACTTCAAGTAAAATTTCGCCCAACTTTGATCGATACATCCAAAACAATCGTGCTGTACATACGTGCCTATTCAAACGACGAATATGTCGAAACGAGGCAATTTTCAGGAGGTTTAAAATTTCATAAAACGATCGATGTAAATTGAACCGAGGAGGATCGGAGGTTCGCCTCGTTCGTTCGCCCCGGGGGTGTATCGAGAGCTTCCTTCGCGAGGGTTGCGAGCGCGATCGCATCGGGGAACGATTAAATCCTGGCCAGGGGCCCCGCCGTGACTCGTGGATTGATTAATTTAGCGGGAGCCTGGTGTTCCAATAAAATTTAGGCAAATTTGAGCACGCCTGTGTCAACTTTGACGTCTCCGAGGCAAATAGTTACGTTGCACGGTTCCCGATGTTATTTCGCGTTGACCGACGAGTTTCCATCCGGGGAGTGGAAATTTATAAAATTGCCTCGCTCGAACGGGACGAATGGACAAAAATTACCGCGTAAAACTGCAATTTGCCCGACAAACCGATCGATCCCGCTGCGCTCCTCCCCGCTTCGCGAATGATTTCTGGAATCGTCATTAGCAACTGGTTGCCTGCCGGCTGTTAATTTTTCATTTCCGGCTGGCGGGGCTTCCGGTCAAATAATAGCGCCCCGCGCTTTCGCTCGTTCGTCGCCGCCCGGGAAAATTGAATTTCAACGGCAATTGTAATTTCAATCCCGCGCGAATGATTCGCAAATCGACGCGTGCCTCGACGCAGCAATAAAGCAATAAAGATCGCGCAGCCTCCCCTCACCCCATCTGCTAATTAACACCACTTCGAAGGGAGCGATCGATCCGACGACGCGCCGGCGATTAATCGTCCGGAACAATTTAATATTCTCGCTAAAAATTGCCGATGGTGATAGGCGCGGGCGTCCTCGGTTGTTACAGCAACCCGTGTTCAAGCAACGAACCCATCTTCGCCGATGCCAACACGAAAACCCTCGACTGGTTAAAATCGGCTCGCTCGTTCGACCGAAAAGCTCAAAACTCCGAGGGCGTTTGTTTCTTCCGCCATTTATCTACCAAACTAAACCACCCTTGTTCAACTGTAACGTTCTTCTTTGCCGTTGAGTTACGTTCGTTCCATGAATCAACGATACGTCACGTCGTTACACACACACATACATACACACACAGTCAAAGTAACGAACAACTTTCGACTAACGAATAAATTTCGGAAAATCGTGCAAAAACGAAACGCAACGCCGTTGGAACAAGGAGGAGAACAATGTGGTCTCTCGCGGAGCCCGGGCACAATACCGTGGGTGAAAATTATGGCGAACGGTCGCGGCACGAGTCGGCCATGAAAATTATCGACGGTGGTAACAAAGGAACACACAGTCGACCGGTAGAACAGGGGGAGGGAAAACTAAGGGGGGGGGTTTGCGAGATCGATGAACGATCCCGAAGAATCTCGCTGCCCTCGCTCCCGCGCGTTCAAGTCCCATCACCAGCGGAAGTTAATTTAATCCTGATCCAATTAAACCGGATATAACGCTAAGCCTGTTGGCGGGTGCAGTTGGTCGCGTGCAGTTAACGTGCCGACGCTGGCCGTGCCAGTTAACCACCGCGTAAATTGGAAATTGGCCCCGCCGTCCAATAAATATCGGATTAGCCAATAAATCGGACGGAAAACGGCGATGCGTTATATCGTCGGGGTCCAGCGAGGGGGGTGAAACCTGAAATGACGCCCCTGCCGTTTCTGCCTCGATCAGCTGCCCATCTCGTCTCCGAAATTTCCGCGACTTTTCCAACCTAAACCTAACCTAACCTAAACCTAACCTAAATCTAAACCTACACCTAACTTAACCTAAACCTAACCAAACCTAAACCTAACCTAAACCTAATCTAAACCTAAACCTAATCTAAACCTAAACCTAAACCTAATCTAAACCTAAACCTAACCTAAACCTAAACCTAACCTAAACCTAACCCAACTTCGCGACAGTTTATTCTTTAGGACATTCGTTTCGACGCGAAAATTTGGAAAATTTTACTTTTGCTTTCGTCGAGTATCGAAAGACGCCTTCCGGGAGTGCATAAATGTTACAAGAAGGTGTGAAAATCGTGAAATTCGCCTCTTATTTTATACGAATGGGAGAACGAGATACTCGGCATACATTTGTTACGTACGACTCGGAGCATCGATTCTTTCGGCGCGAGCGGGCTCGAAAGTATCTTTCAGAGCGAGTCTCGATTTACTGGTCCGGTCGTATCAGAGTCGATTTATACGGCTCGGTGTCTCGCGTTACGCAAAACTCGCGTGAACAGTACGTACACCGCGCCGGGGCCCTGGAACTTCTCTCTCCGAGTCCCATCAAGTCCCGTGTTTTTACGAGGACTTTTACGCGCAAGCGACAATATTTATTTCGCTGCGTCACGTAACGCTCGCAGCAGTTCCGCGATACGTGCTCATTTTCTGCAGCTGCCGAGCGTTTCACCAAACGCCTCTCTCGTTTTTAATCGCGCGCTCGAGGTCAGTTTCCCTTCCCGGCGACGACTTGCCAATTACGGGAGTTCATTTATCCCTCTGTCTAGTCTCTCTTCCGTATCTTCGAAACGTTCTCCAGCGGTACTCGTGAATATACCGTAACACGCGAGTTGCATATCTATCGCGATAACACATCGAAGTGTGAATCGCCGGTTTTTATGAAATTTGGCATAAATGTAGGTTTCGAAAAAAATATCTTCTTTTTGCCGGCAATCGTCGATGTCGAAGGGGTGGAAACTACCCTCAAAGTTGTCAAATATCTCGGAAATTGTTGAAGATACCGTTTTTGTGTACATTGATAAAATTAGTGTCTTTTCAACGACGGTGTATACCATTTTGCAAAAAAAAGTATTTTGTTTAATATATTTAAAAAACCGTATTTTTCACGAGTAAATGTTAATAAATATTCTGAAATTATTCAAGATACCGTTTTTGTGTAATAAATATTCTCGAATATTTATTTACGACATAATCAAAGAAACAAAAAAACTCATTACTTTCCAATAAATTGGTTTCTTGGAGCAGGGTGTACACTAGAATTGTTCTCTGTTCGCAGACACGTGACAAAATGTTAAACGCTGTAAGAAGAGGATCATAGAGATTCATTGGTACAATTTATCGTCAAAATACTTTGGAGATGAGCTCCGCGAAATATGCACGTGCTCGCGTCGAATACCTCGAAGCTTGTACGGTTCTACATTTTCGGATTAGTTTCGGAAACTATGCCAATAATAATCGCGATAGCCGGGTCTCGTTGCCGGTGCAAATGAAATTTGCAAACGTTCCGCGTAATACATTCGCGACGGCTTTCTGTAAATACTTTCGACTGCCAGTCGCTGCAGGTATGCGTTTGTAAAATGAATTCCATTCTCTCTCTCTCTCTCTCTATCTACTGACAGTCTCTACTGTCGCGGTAAAGTAAAATTCTCGTTCGACAGCAGATCGATGAGACGTCTTTGTCGCAAAAGCCGCGTGGTACTCGCGACGATCGAGAAACAAGCTCGTGTGCAACGAGACGTTGACCCGAGCAACGAGCCATCCGAAAGAAAGCAGCGTTTTTCAACGTCGCGGAAACAAATGGGCCGCGATGCAACGAGCCCACCCACGTTCTCCCGACTCGAACCGGTCGCGCAGCCACGAAAAACAACGATCCCTCGCCTCGCGACTAACGCTGCTTTCGCTGCAACGCTCGAAAGGGGATAACGCCGCGGTGCACCGGGAATCGATCGCCTCCGATTTGTTTCCACACGCCAATACGCAACTCGCGAAATTTTTACGACTCGCCAATTAACATTCCTTTAACACCGGTGAAGCTTCGATAAGGTCGAGTTAACAACAATCGGGTTGCACGGGGGGAACGTTTGCTTCGCTGGCGACCGTACCCCTCGTGAATTTCTCGACTGACTGGCAATAATTTCGGCGCGGTCGAGCACGCGGCCGTAAATATCGCTTAAAACGCCGCGGGGATCTGCCCCTCTGTCGGAAATTGGGGCAAAGTCGTTGAAATAATTTTTCAGCGGAGGGGATGCATCGTGCCGCGTTCGTGCACTTGTGTAAAATTGTTCCACCCCCTTCGAGCTAAACGTCTACCTGGGGCACGAGTCTACACACGGCTGCTCGTTGTGCGCGCATTTTCAAACGACGCACGACGATAATTCCGGGCAGCGAGATCTCGAGATTCAGCTTCGTGCAACGCGTTATAACACAATGCGAGACGTAATGGCCCCGTTAAACGGCGAACGTTCAATTATCTCGTCTCCTTCGAGGAGAGAACCGGGGCGAACGCGGAGGGAACGGAAGAAAGATCGCAGCGGACATTATTACGGGGCCGTTCGATTAAGCGGCGACTTGGGCCGGTCTCCCGAAGATGGAGTCTCGGAAATTAGCGTTAACGAGCACGACAATAAGACGATTTTAATTATACCGTGGAGAAGGGGCCGCGCGTCCCTTTCGATCTCTCGCGATCGAGTCGTCCAGATAATAAATCGCTCCCTCTCGCCCTCTTCTCTTTCTTTCCTTCTCCCCCCCGTCTCTTAACGAAGATCCGCCTTTCGCGCCACGAGCGGGGAAACGCGAGTGGTGTTAATCGACGAATCGGACGCGAACAAACGATCGTAATTACGCGAACCAATTCGGGGACCAATTTCGTTCGTTCGAGGTCGAATGTTCGAGCTTCCAGGTTTCCTCCTTCGGGACGCTGAACAACTTTCACGGCGATGATCGTGAAACTAATGCAAAAGAGGGAGGATTTCTGTCCAGTTTCGGAATCGCGAAAACAGATCGAGCCGGCAATAAAGGACAGGCACGCGAGCGATTACCATCGATCGGATCGGCAATTTACACCGCGAGCCGTGATTTCGAATAATAAAAATATTAGCGGCGCGGATCGGTGGATTCGCTCGTTATCGAGGCCGATCTTCTCCCCCATTCGCGTTGCGCGTGATAATGGCCGGATGACAAACACACACCGATCGCTTCTCGATTCGATCGTCGTTATTATCGTAAATTTGCAGTCGGCCCCCCTCCCCTCCCCCTGGTTGAATTTCGGGACGTAACGTGAATTTCGGTCTCTCGTCATCGCGAAGCCCGTCGCGTTCCGGCGATATTTCGGGTTCGGCGATTTGGACGTTCGAAGCGCTGCCCGCCCTTTCTTCTCCGCGCCTCTCTAAATATTCATGAACAATCTTGCGGTAATCCGCCACGCTGTGACGTGATTCGATGCATCCGAGACACGTGTACGTCCCCCCCCGTCCTGTTCCATCCCATTCCGCGGCGTAATTGTCCGTCGAACGTGATCGAAAGACCGCGTCGGTTGACCACAGTGCCGAGGCAATGGCGCACAGCTCCTCCGCGTCGTACGTACGAACGTTTCCTCCTTCTTCTCGTCTTCTCCTCCTTCGATTTCGCAACTTTGACGAGCGCAAGCTCGTTCCCTAGATCATCCGGCCACGGACGAATTAGATAGAGGCTTACGCCTTTGTGGCCATGCAGGAATTTTATTGCCTCGCTTTGCGACTCGTGGCACTTATCCGCCGTCCTCCTTTTGCTCGGTCAAGGAATTTCAACCGCTGGCTGCTCATGCGCTTGTTGGAAATCGTTGCGATTTCCTTTTGAGTCGAAAGAAACGAAAGTGTTGAGATGACGCGTCTAAACACGGACTCTATAGCCAGATTCTCCTTTTGTTGTAATATTTTGCTGGGATTTCTCAAGTTTAGGAGACTCATAAACCACGAAATCGCCTTGTTAACTTGCGAATTTGTTTTGAACACTAGAACTACCAAAGTGGCCAAAATGCCACCGATTTATAATTCTGCGTTTGTAGTTTTAGCGATTTGGATAATTTTTGTAAAATACTGTGTCTTCTGTTGTATCATAAACTTGCGAATTTGTTTTGAACACTAGAACCACCAAAGTGGTCAAAATGCCACCGATTTATAATTCTGCTTTTGTAGTTTTAGCGATTTGGATAATTTTTGTAAAATACTGTCTTCTGTTGTATCATAAACTTGCGAATTTGTTTTGAACACTAGAACTACCTACTTGACCAAAGTGGTCAAAATGCTACTGATTTATAATTCTGCGTTTGTAGTTTTAGCGATTTGGATAATTTTTATAAAATACTGTGTCTTCTGTTGTATCATAAACTTGCGAATTTGTTTTGAACACTAGAACCACCAAAGTGGTCAAAATGCCACCAATTTATAATTCTGCTTTTGTAGTTTTAGCGATTTGGATAATTTTTGTAAAATACTGTGTCTTCTGTTGTATCATAAACTTGCGAATTTGTTTTGAACACTAGAACCACCTACTTGACCAAAGTGGTCAAAATGCTACTGATTTATAATTCTGCGTTTGTAGTTTTAGCGATTTGGATAATTTTTATAAAATACTGTGTCTTCTGTTGTATCATAAACTTGCGAATTTGTTTTGAACACTAGAACTACCTACTTGACCAAAGTGGTCAAAATGCCACTGATTTATAATTCTGCGTTTGTAGTTTTAGCGATTTGGATAATTTTTATAAAATACTGTGTCTTCTGTTGTATCATAAACTTGCGAATTTGTTTTGAACACTAGAACCACCAAAGTGGTCAAAATGCCACCGATTTATAATTCTGCTTTTGTAGTTTTAGCGATTTGGATAATTTTTATAAAATACACGAATAAAAGTCATTCATTTTGCGCTCTAATTTCCTCGACACCGAATCTTTGCGCTAAGAAACGATCAATCCCTCGGTAAATGTCCAGTGTCGATCAACTTTCGGACGGTTGAAAATGATTTGCTAGCCAGCTGATTTATGAAACACGACAGAGAAACTTCCATCCCATCTGCGAAAAATTCTGTTAATAATTCTCGTCTCTCTCAGAGCAATTGTTTGAACAATCAAGTAACTGCGACTGTGCACTGCCGAGGCACAGTCAATCGGCTTCGACGGCTCGACTGCGCGACGCTGCGACAACGAGAAAAGGAAGAGCGTACGACGGAGCGAGGATATTTTCTATTTGAGGCGCGCTGCACTTCCGCGTTTCATTACAGGCAACTTGCCGGCTCCTTCGCGCGCCACACGCGTATAAAAGCCCTTTCTTCCGGCGTAGAGCGGAGCATCTCGCCGCCGGTTCGATATTTACTTTTTCACGAAAGCTCGCGCGCGCACGCCGACGTAATAACCCTTTGCAACCAGGTCACGGAATTTTCTCCCCGGTACACACACCTGCCACGTCCTTCGGCTACAACGGGCGGGGTGGCTAAAGCCCGTGCATTACATCCAAGGGAAAGGAGTTTCATATTTTCCGCCAGGCATCTTGCCGGCATGCGCGAATCTCTTGCCCCGAGGAGAATCTAACGTCTAATGGACGAGCAAGCTCGCGAGTACGTGGAAAACGCACTCTACGTGCCCTTTACGTAACTCGAGGCGATCTCGAAACGATTCTAGTAGATCACCTCTTTCTCTCTGCTTGTTATTAAGTAGCCGCTTACAGCGCGAAATGAAAATGAATTAAGTTGGCACGCGCGATCCGTTCAACTCGATAGACGCAGATGCATACAGTATGTTTCAGAAGAGCGTGGACACGATGTCCCTTTAAACATCAACTTTTTTTGTAAAAAATTGCTTATAAATATAAATATTGTATGTTAAATGTTATTGTATGTTTATAAATATTGTTTATAAATAATCCGAAAGTAAGTTCAAAACACTAATGCGCGCTCGATCAATAGTGTATCCAGTCTCCACTGTTATCGATCATAGCTTGATGACATCGTCTAGGCATACTTCCAAGTATACTAGTTTTTCTGCACCGCTCGAAGCGTTCAGCATATTTTACACTTATCGCAAGAAAGACTATGTTGCTCGACAGAACCAAGGTCCCGGAAGCTAACGCGCATTACTGATTGATATTTTTATAACACCACGATCCCCGGCTCACTCGATACCAAGTTTCAACGACATCGCGTCCACGCTCTTGTGAAACATACACTGCATAATACACCGTAGATACAACGAGCGACGCGGCAACAATGAGAAAGCGAATTAAACACGCTCGGGGAGTTGGAAGCTTCGAAGAAGAAAGTTCCGGGTGGGAAGGTAGGCCGGAAAAGCGGGCAACCTTTCAGGAAGTTGAGCGTGTCAATGAGCGAGCCGTTCGTTCGACTGTATCAACTTCCCGGGGAGACGCGCGGCGAAGATTGCAACGGCGTTGGAAAGTTGCCTTTCACGATGAGCTTTCGCGATTTTCAATCGGCGAGTGGAAACGAGAGGAATTCCGCCACAAAGGCTCGAACTCTGCGTCGGGGAAGATTTCAAAAGAGAAATGAATAAATAAGGGGGAAAAAGGCGGGAGCAGTTCGATTCGACGTTTCTCAACGCGTTATCAGTGTCGCGGATGTGCGACGCGTCGACTTCCATCGAGAGTGCACAGCGTCGCGCGTATCTGACATGCAGTCAATTTTTTTTCTCTGGATGAAGATGAAGAAGCGAGTGAAAATTATCCAGCGTTGCAAGTCTGTGACGTGTATTGAAAAATTGTGCACTAAATTTTAATACCGTCTATGGTACTGCTATTATTATACAAATCTGCAATTTGCTGATCGGTCAAATTTTTTCTGTGAATAAAAAACGAACAGGATAATTAATTTTACACTACCTGTGACGCATTGAAAAGTTATACAGTGTATTAAATTTTTAAAAATTATATACAGTGTACTAAATTTTAACACTATTCGAATCAAAATGTGTGATATATTTTGCAAAAAAAATTCAATTTCAGTCAATTTCTTTTGGCTCTTAATTGTTTTCATCCCGACTCGACTTCTCTGCTGTAAATCCTTCGTGGCAGAGACGATTGTTACCGCATCTCGTCAGCGTGACGAAGGAAATTTGAACGCAAAGCCAGCGTCCGACAGCTGCTGTAATTGCTGAAGCTGGACCAGGCACACGAGTCAGTCGCGAGTAGTACGCTCTCCCGCAGGGAAGCGGAGCTCCCTGAGAATTTTCTCGAAGATTCCTGAAGTTACGACTTCCCGGAGGAGTTTAATCCCCGATGGAGAGGAAGTTGCGACGGTAAATACCGGGAATGGCGTGCACCGTTTTCTTCAGAACCGGCTGAAATCGGGGGGGAAGGAGATGAGGCAACTCTATCTGCTTTCTAGCCTTAGCCCTCCCTTGGCTAGTCAGTTTTTCACAGAAAGCGGCGCGTTTCGATCAAACGTAGTTGCGTCCACTTTACACGTTCGAGAATCCGCGCTAGATAATGCAACAGAGAAATAATCTCCTTTTCGTAGCGACGGATTCGCACGTTTTTAACGGAACGAGGTAATTCCGCGATGGATTTCAGGAGTTTGGACGCGACGAGAGAATGACGGAAACGCGAGTGAAAATCCGGGCAGCCGGGCCACTGAACTTTCTCTCGTTCGCGCGAACGCGAAATACGAAAAACGTCTCTGCTCGTTAGTAATAATCTCGTTCGTTACGCCTCCACGCACGCAGCGCTCCGAGACAGCGCTCCTCGACGCAGAACGGTTTTCGACAGATTAGCCAATATGCTGAGAGAGAGAGAGAGAGAGAGAGAGAGAGAGAATATTGCTTTTGGGGGAGTGCCATCGGGGATAACGCGAATTTTTCCCCAACAATTCGAACACGTCGCGGGCCTCTAATTTCGTCTGCGGTTCGACCGCGACTCGTCGTCGCTCGATATTGACTCGTTCGATTTCCGTAAATTCCCCGGCAAAGTCCCCGGCCCTCGTCGGATCTGCCCGCGCCTCGTAATTCCAAGGATCGCGCCGATGGAACTCGAACGATGCTCGTGATTTTGCCAATTTATCAAGACCGGCTCCGGCGGTTCCGACGTCCGACCACCGTGTAACCATCTATTAAGCGGTCGAAGGTTTCGAATGCCTGGTAGATCACGGTCCTCCCGGGGAATTTGCTTATCGAAGTTCGAAGGAGTCTTTTTTTTTTTTCGTTTTCTTTCCTTCTTCTTTTTTTCTTTTTTTTTCTTTTTTGAAAGCCACGAAACGGCCGGCGCACGAAACGTTTGACGTCGGTCGTTTACCTCGTTACCGCGTTTGCACCGCTTTAAATGTCAAGAGGCTGCCGACTGATGGTTGGAGTGCATACACTCCCGCTCAAAAGTCTCGGGACACTTGCTTTTTTCACGTGCTTTTTCACATTTTACGTGCTTCTCGCATATTTTATAATACAACACGATAGAATATAATGTATGATAATGTAATATACTGCTGACAAAGGTTTGGGGATATTTCAAAATGAATATTCTCTTTTGCATAATCGAACAACTTTCTTTGACTCTTCGTTTGCTTTCTTGTTTAATAAAAAAAAAATCAAATGTTTCCTTTTTTTATCACTTTGATATATCCCCTAATTTATAATACGATATATAATACAATATATCAACATATATTAACATAAAATGTTGCGTTGCAATATTTTGTATTTATCGCATTCAACTTTGATTGAAAATTAAATGTAGATAAATGTATTCTGTATTTGAGTTTATTGTATGTATTGCAATACAATAATGCGATATATTAATATATATTATTTGCCGACCGGTAGTAGTTTAATAGATTCGTTCGGTAAAGTGTTAATATTGATGTACGTTATTATTTATTATATACATATTTTATGTATGTTATTATTGTATAAAGTACGTTTTGCATGTATTTTATTGTATTTAATTATATTGTATGTATTATAAAATTTATACTTTTATATCACATTGCATATAATTTATATTTTTCATACTACTTTTATTACACAAATATAGCAAGACTTGTCCTCAGATTTTTGAGCGACGGTGTAGAGATTACACGGACGAGCAGTTGGTTTGGCTCACCTTCGACGGCAGTTTTCCCTGGGAAGATCTCTTTCGATAGTCGTTTTATCATCGAACGAACGAGATCGAGTTTTATACGGCCCGCGTTTTGAATTTACAGCGGCCTTAAACTTCCGACGGTCCGACGAAGAAATCTCCCCGGGTCGTCGAGATCAACGTTTGTCATTCCGCTCTGTTCGTAATTCTTCCAAATTCCGACGGAAATTCTTCCTCCGTTATCCGGTGCTCGCGGATAAAACCGATTACCGAGCGTTTGCGGAGGAACGGGGTGTGCGGAGACGACTGTTCGATTATTAACGATCGCGGCGAGTAAATTCCTCTTTGGCTGGCGGCTCGAAGCGCAGAGCGAGTGCTCGAAAGGCTCTGACAAATCCTCTCGAATTGGGACTGAAAGGACGAGATTACGCCGAGCGAACTCACGCGTGAAGTCTACGAACGTCCAAGGGTGAAAGACTAAACGGAAACAGAAACGAAAGCTAATCGAACCTTTTGGCGAATTTATCGGCTGTTGACGATTGAAAAAAATCTATCAATTATCCCCCAAAAACTGGCATTACCGGTCCAATTTATACGGAAAATTCCCGATACGTCGCCGGAGTCTCGAAGTTTTCGAGCAAATAATTGGAAAGTATTGCGGGGACACGGAGTCTATAAATCAAAGAGCCGGTCAAATTCGTGGCGTTCCAGTTCCGCTGAAATTAAAGTCGAACGCGAGGGGGGTGAGGAGGGGGGTAGGGAACGTTACGTAAAGGGAACCGGATATCGGCTCTGCGGTCCGTACATAAATGGCAATATTATTGCGAAGCATTGCGGAAAAATACGAGTCCCGCGGATCGATAGCCAGCGACCGCGTCTCGTATATCGAAATCGTAGACGTCGGTTCGCGGTTCTTTCAGCCCGGCGATTGTATCGATATCCATCCAGAGCACGACGCTTTTCCGCGTTCGATTTTCCGCTGCCTCGTCCATCTTTTTATCACTCAGAAAATCGGGTCTCTTTAGGTGCAACGCTGATGCAACGAAAATTAGCGATTGGTCGATTTGGGTCACGTGATTCGCGAGGGGGCGTGGCGTAGACCTCGAGTGGGAGTGGCGTTGTCCAGTACTGAGCGATCGCGCCTCTAATTTGTTTTCTATCGATTCAAATGTTTGCATATCGATAAAATTTTATGGCAAAAAGTCAAAACAGTTGCTTCTGGGCCTTTCAGTGAGACGAATCGTACTTTCTAGCACTTCTTCCTGAGAAAATTTCCAAATTCTCCTTTCGGTAGTTTCGACGAATTTCACCGGATTCGAATCCCTTCTTGCTCGCCGAAATTCGCCGGAGTTGACGAGACCGCGGCTCTGCGTGTTTATAGAATCGATTGGAAACTTTGCGCGGCTACACGTTACTGATTGTCGGGCGATCGTTGATAAAGGGGGCTTGCAATTAATCGGCACTTTGCTGCCCGACCGACGAACACAAGCCCGGCTATTGGCCTCGATCGCTCCCGTGTCGGTCTCGTGATTTCTACCAACTATTCACCTGTGTCGCGTGACACGGTTGTTTGCCGAATCCCCCGCGATTCTGGCTTTTCTAATTAAACACGCGTTTTCATCGCCTGCCAGTCGAGTCGGGTTAAGTAGAATCGAATCGCCGATGAATTTTCGGTATGAACGATCATCGAACCCGTTCGCCTCGCCAAGTGGAATGTCCCGCGAGCGAATCACGAAACGCGCAATAATTCGCGAAGATATTTATCAATAGAAAGCTCAGAGGTCGATGAATGTAAGTGATTTTTTTTAATAAAAGTTGCTCGTTATTGTTAAAAATGTATTTTTGTTGATTGACCATCAGTCGGTGGAACAGTTTCATTTCTAACGATTTGAGTAGTATAGTAATGTTATTTCATGATTTTACAATTTTAATAGTATTTTTAGTAATTTTATATAGCTACGTTGCAGTGATCACATAATAACGACTGAGCTATTCTGTTGACTGAAGGTTTTGTCAAAAAGAAAATTACACTGGTTAAAAATACCATTAAAATTACAAACTTATACTGATTAGATCGTGAGCTCTTCATATTAATATTATGTTATGTACTGATATTTCATTGTAACTGGTCAATATTAACAGAGAATCGAGATTTGATAAATCTTACACGTAATTTGAGTCGCGATGCAAACATTCGAAACGCGGACTCCGTTATTGGCAAAAAATAGCCGTAATTTTTCTCTCGCGACGAGGATCACGCGGTATCGTTCGCGGTATCGCGATATTGCCTCGGTAAAATGGAATCGTGGCGATCGCGCGAGCAGCGTTGCGTAGCTCGCAATAGAAAGTCTACGTGATCGTAGTACTTATGCCAACGTTCGTGCAATGCAGCATCCTGATTGCGTCTCCGGCCGTCCAACAACGACACAAAGGACGAATTAACCGCGTCCTGTTCACTCGCCACGTCGAATTTCATTTTTACCTTTGGTCGATAGCGCTGCCAAAGCTCCGAACGCATCTCGCCGCTGCAAACCGAACGACACCCCCGATGCATTATTCATCGCGTGTCTTCTGCTGCGCGCCAAGGTGTTAAGCTTCTTCACCGCCCGCCCGCGCATCTGCTCGCGTCCCCATCGTGACACGCTGCGCTGTTATTGAAAGTGGAAAAATAGTTCCTGGCCTCCGACTCGTTCGGAAAACAAATGCATCTCTCGTTCTTTGCGTTCGAGTCGTGTGAATTTTGTCAACGCCAGAACCACCGATGACTAAGGTCGAATAATATTCGTAGCAAAGAAATTAAAGCGCAAGGTACAAGAAAAAGTTGATAAATAACTGTCGCAAATGTATAAAACTTTCATAGAAAATTATAAATTAGTCGTTTCGACTGCCTTGGTAGTTCTAGTGTTGAAAGAGTAGTATTAATCACCGATTTTGGTGAAATTTGTCATAAATGTAATTTATTTTTATCGATGTTGAAGGAGTTGAGGGTACAAAGATACCGTTTTCCGTGTAAACTGATGAAATTAGTATTTCTCAACGACGAATTTAATGGTATCGTTTTGCGAAGAATTCTATTTGTTTAAACAATATATTAAAGAAACCGTATTTTTTATAAACTTTTCCAAGTAGATTTATGAAAACTATATATTCAAACACAAACCACGGACAAAATAGAATCTTGATTTTTGCGTCATTAATAAAAAATTCATTATTTTCAAATCTGTCTCGCTGGATGCGCAGACCAGCGTACAGATACGAACAATTGAACAGATATTTCATTTTATCACTGAAAGTGATTTTAGCGAAGGTAACCCAGATAATCGGGCCTCTTCAGGTGCAACGCTGATGCAACGAAAATTAGCGATTGGTTGATTTGAGTCACGTGATTCGTGAGGAGGCGTGGATAGGAGTGGCGTTGTCTGGTACTGAGCGATCGCGTTTGTAATTTGTTTTATATCGTTTTTAATCGAAATGAGCATGCAATCGCAGAGAATCGTTCCACGCAGCGGACGGCGGACGCCTGGCGAATTTTTAATTCACTTTCGCCGATCCGAGTCGTCCCGGGATTTCATTTCAGATAACAAAACTTCTCGTCTTCGCGCCAGCTCGCTTAACGAACCCCGATGCGACGATGCTCCACTCTCGATCTTCTTTTTTTCTTTTCATGGACTGCTCCCGCGGTCTGAAGAGAGAACTTTCCGATCGCTTTCGGCGCTTTTGATCCAAACGTCCATTTCACGCCTAATCGAATCCATTCGTCTACATTCCCGACGTTGCTTCTTTCTATTTAACAACGTTTCATATATGCATGAACGATTTTGCCTGGACCTGTTGTTAGCTAGTGTCAACCTGTTTTGTAAATGCGTCGCAAAAACTGAAGAGACGACGAGTATACTCGTCAAGTACAGAGTAGCTGTCGTGAGCGTTGAATTGAATTTGGAATGAATTTTTTTCTTCTTTCGTAGAATCCATGATTTTATTACTCAGATTTATTTACATCATTTGGTAAATATAATTTGAATATTAAAGAGAAGAACAAGAGAAGTCAAGTTCTTGGAAATTTAAGGCACTTTGCAAGTGCTCCGAACATCATCTTTGTAACACTACCAACATCTTCGTTTTTTCTGACGACGTGCTTGGTATATTAATCCGAAAAGTGTTTTCCGATTAGACGCGTAGCCTTGTTCAATTGGACGTGAGTCAATGGTGCCTTTAATGCATTCCAGCAACAACTTTACACGCGACAATTATCCATTGTTCTTTTCGCGTGATGAAAAGGAATTTCAACAAACAATGTCCAAAAGACGGAGGGATATTTTTTTACAATAATTATCAATAATTCTTTTCTAATCTCTTCTTCGCTGCGTGCAAGTTTTCCAACTAACTTTTTACATTTCTCTGTCAATTTTGCCGTCTTTAAATATTCCAAAGTCTTTGAAATTTACGAACTGCAGTTTTCACTAAAATTTTCATTTAATCAACAAGTGGTAATTAATTCTTGAGTATATCCACACGTTCTGCACAGAGAGCCAACCGTATCGTACTTCGTTTACGAGACTAGTTTACGCATCTTTACGATCGTAAAAAGACGATAATGGTCGAGTTTGGTGAAGGAACGGTGCAAATCGATAATAGGAATCAAGTACCGCGGAGTGAAGCACCGGTACGAGTTGCTAGATTGCGCAATTCCCCCAGCTAGCGCCTTCGAAATTCATTATTGGTACGAATCTTACATCGTGTTGGTGAATCCCTTAGAGGCTTGTAAAGGAACAACCGGTTGGGCTTTAGTCCAAACTCGAAGACGCCCG
Source organism: Melipona bicolor (assembly GCA_030673865.1). Classification (NCBI taxonomy): domain Eukaryota; kingdom Metazoa; phylum Arthropoda; class Insecta; order Hymenoptera; family Apidae; genus Melipona; species Melipona bicolor. The sequence continues at coordinate 554,963 of JAHYIQ010000053.1, read as the reverse complement.
TTTAACGCGTAACTACGACCATCGCGTTTCTCAAACTTGCAAACTAACTGGTGTATTCAGCTTCGTCCGAAATTGCGTATGTGTGTATACACGAGTATATACACACATACACACACACACACATACGCGCTCTCTGACGCGATCTAAGGATGACTTTGAAAAAAAAAAAGAAATGAAAAATCACCAGGAGGGGTAGATCTCTCCACGTGGGCACTGAATTCCACGCGAATCTGTTACGCGAGAAAAATGGAAACCAGTCTCGGAGTAAGATTTAAAACTCACTCGACTCCTGGAACAGTCGCAGTCGTCGTAGTTGCGAAGTTGCACGCGTTATGCAACGAACAGGTTTGAAACAGTAGAAGACACCCGTTAGAAGGACGAAAGTTCCGGTAAACACGTTCAAAGCCGACACTCTTTTCTCCCTCTCGTTAGACTCGAAACTACAGAAGAATTCGAGTAGACAGAGCTTGACACGTTCGCTATCTCTGACGCATTGATCTTTCGGAGAGATCAATAAAAAAATGAACGAAAAGAAAATTATCCGTGTTAATTAATCTAATTATCTGTATGGCCCATATTTGTGACGCATTGAGGAATTACGCAGACTTGCAACCTCGTTTTAATTGAAAATAATATAATTTCAATAATTCTCTGAATCAAAGTGTACGATGCACTTTGCAAACGTTTGAAACGCAAGTATATACTAGGTTGAGATCTTTTCTCTGCGTTATGTGCATGTGACGGTAGTTAATGTTTTTCTCTGAATAAAAAACTGCTGTTTTCTACACATTGGAAAACTAGATTGATCGGTACGTACTCGTGTACTAAATTTTGATACTATCCGAATCATTTTTCAGAAATTCGAAATACAAGTAAGCATTGGTCAGTGTTTGGGAATCTCTTCTCCGCGTCACTAGTATTTTTTTTAAATAAAAAAACTGACAAAATCATCCATATCGCCTAGTGTCACGCATCCGTGACACATTGGAAAACTAGACTTGCACACTCACGTACTAAATTTTGACACTGCCTGAATCAAAATCTGCAGATACGTATATTTCGCAGAAACTCGAAATACTGGTAAATATTGGTCTGTGGTTGGAAATCTCTTCTACACGGCGCGGTGGCAAACGTGTCAAGTTCTACCGGAACAGTTGATCTACGAATTGAAAATTCGATCTACGACGTAAGATGCGTCGACTCACGTCGGATGACAAACCGCGCAGAGTCGTTGGCGATGTAACGAATGGGAGGGGGAGAGGCACCGCGCTCCGTTCAACTCGATGGAACTCGATGGAACTCGATTGCCGAGCGAAACACTATTTCGAGCGAAACGACGACGAAACGGATCCCGGGAGCGAGTCGCGGAGCAGGTCACGAACAGAGAGAGAAAGAGAGAGAGAGAGAGAGAGAGGGCTGGAAGAGGAGGAGGAGGAAGAGGAAAAACGAATCGAACCATTGGACGTTCCAACCCCCGGCTGTACGTCGACAAACCGTTTCATCGAGTTATGCGACCCCGGCTCGCAATCGAAGTAAAACGTTCTGTCATGCGGCACTCGATAAGCTCGTATCTGCGAGCGAGCGCTGTTTGCGCTCGCTGTCCGATTTGTTTAACGACTTCGCGTGCCAACGGGGGCGCGAGACTCGACGAGCGCGAGATTGACTCTCCCGAACGAATTAAACGACGCTTTTTTTTCGGAGAAGTTTCGCGACGGAAGGAAGGAACGCGCCTCTTTCTATTCTAAGAGGATGGCCCTGGGAAAGTTCTCGATTATCCGGAAAGTTATCAAGCCGAGCTTGACGAGGAGCGGTTTAACGACGAGTTTTATCAGACAGTTCGAGTTTTGGTCCGCCGAACGAATTAAACGTTCGGCAGCCGTTCGCCGATTACGCGAGCGGCGCGCGCGCGTTTAAACGTCGCACTTCACGACAGCAATTAAAGCGTGCGACAATTTCTCTCGAATTAATCCGAATCGCAGCCTGCGTGAAAATCATTAATTCTGCCGGGCCGGCAATCACCACTAATGAGATCGTGCGTCGTCCGTCCTATTCTCGTTTTCTATTTTTTTTTTCTTTTTTCACTTTGCGAATTTTCTCCTCTTTTGCTGTTGTTGCCCCGTCGCTGAAATTTAATTTTATTTCGGCTCCTTTTTAACGTCGAGCTCTTTTGCCCTCTGTTTTTTCCTCTTTTACAAACGTTCATTGTGTTTCTTTCTTGTGTAAAATTCTTTTTTATGTATTTCAATTTATTTTTCCAGTTCCGCAACACCTTTTTACTGCTCTTTTTCTTTAATAGGTTTCTGTGTTATTGCCACTGAAAGTGATTTAAGGGAAATCGGGCCTCTTGAGGTGCAACGCTGATGCAACGAAAATTAGCGATTGGTTGATTTGGGTCACGTGATTCGTGAGGGGGCGTGGATAGGAGTGGCGTTGTCTGGTACTGAGCGTTCGCGCTTGTAATTTGTTTTGTATCGATTCATATGTTTGCATATCGATAAAATTTTATGGCAAAAGAGTCTTCGTTTTCTAGCACAGCCTCAGAACAGTTATTTCTGGGCCTTTCAGTGAGACGAATCGTACTGGAGTACAAGTCGTGCAGTTTTTTTCTATTTCAGGTACTCTTCGTTCGAATCGATTCTCCTCTTCGAAGTCTCGTGCTCAAATCAGCCTTCCTAATGCGCACGGGTAAAGATTTTCCATTTCGCTACAGACGAAGTTTCATTTCCCGATTCTGCCGAACTCGACGATACCAACGGGGACGATCAATGAATCGATAAACGAACCGTGAAACTACAGGTAAATTTGACCAAGTCCGTTATTTCCTTTGAAGCTACTGAATGAACACTTCGAACACGCCTCGAAATACGTTTCTTCGCCGACCACGCGGACATCGATTCTCAGCCACTCCACTTTCCTTTATTTTCTTCTCTCTCGCCACTCTTACCTTGTCCTCCTTGTCGCTCTTCCGTTTCCAGTCACTGTCCCTCGCCAGGCCGTTCAGACTCCTGTAAGACAACAGACGACACACGTCGCTGGTCAAGTCGGGCAGATGGTTCTTGCTGTCGCCGCAGTGGAACCTCTGCTGCGGCATCTCGCACGGCGGACCGCCGGCGACGTCGCCGCGGAAGACCGGAAGCTCCCGCAGCCGCCACCGCCGCTGCCACTCCTCGTCATTTTCCTCGTAGCTGGCCCACGCTCGAGCCACCTTCGAGCGCCGGCGACTCGCGTTCCCACGCAGATTACACGAACTTGCCCTCTCCTGCGCGAATTTGTCCTCGATCGATCGATCGGTCGAGCACCTTGCTCGTTATCTTTGGTCACAGTGTCGATCACAGTCGTCGCGCGAACGAAGGGATCAATCGACGCGACGGCGTCTTTCTGGTTTCTGGAATTTGGTTGAAGCGCTGGAACTCGGTTCGGGAGGAGATCTTGGGTTGGGACAAAAGTTCAAGACCAAGGCGTGCAAAGCTTTGGAAGCTTCGCTTCTAAGGCGACTCTCGAACTTGCGGAAAGTTCAGGGAAGAACGTGCGATCCTCCGAGCGTGTTTATTTGTGTCCCTCGAAACAATCTTTGCGCCATGAACTTTTCAATTGACACGTCAAAATTAAAAAGAAAGAGAATATCTTTCTCTCGTATTATCTGGAACGTATATCGCGTTAATTAAATTATATTAAATTATATAAAATTAAAATATAGCAATACGTTCCAGATGTTACGTTCGATTCGGAATCTTTTCGTTATGCAGAGGTATCGTACGTCTGCTTGGAAAGCACAGAAGCAAGAAGATTCTCCGTTAAAAAGAAAAAAGAACGAAAGGAAGAAAAGAGCGATAAGAGCGAATTTTTTCAAGAAAGTAGACGGAGAAGGAGTGGAAACACGGTCGTTTCAATTCGGAGCGTTGCGAAACTCTCTTCTAAACGGGAGCTCGACCCGCTCGGAGAACCGTTTCGGCAAACCCGTGTTCGCGAAACTTTCTTCCCTCCCCCCCTTTTCTAACCGAATGAAAACGCAAACTGTCTGCGCCGAGACGAAGACGATGAAAACAGATCCACGAGAGCGGGTCGGTCGGGCGTTCGATGCGAGCGTCGAAGAATTAAGAGCGGCTGGTCGCATAGTTCGCTTCGGGAACGAGAATGGAGCGGGCAACGCGTGGAATTGGGGCGATCGAAAGAAGCTGCGCTCCTTGGCACAGTTTCGCCAAGTTGGATCAGCGGACAGTATCCACTCCGGTTTTCACCACGGTACACGGTACACAGACCCGTTTTCTTTCTAGAGCCGGCCTAGCTGCGCTTTCAGCACCGCGTGTCATCACTCTCTCTCTCTCCCTCTCTCTCTTTCTCTCTTGGCGGTCGACTGAAAAATGAAGCGGCCGCAATTCCGCGGATATTTTAAGAAATTCGGGACGCGACGCTCCGGGGGAGTCGCTCAGAGTCGGAGTTTCCACGACGCGAACCGAATCGAATCGAGATGACAATCGTACCTATTTGTACGTACCCGTTTCGTCGTGGATAAGAAAACGACGCGACGACGACGACGATGACGAGAGAAATCGCGCGACGATCGGCGAACGACTGATGGGCGAGAGCCCGTGACGAACGTCGAAGCCCCCGGGGGGAGGGGATCGTCGTCGTGTTCCGGTTTAAAAACGAAACCGTTTAAAAATATCCAAGATGAAGGTGGACGAGGTCACTCGGACGAGCACGCAACGCGTTAAAAAAAAAAAAAATACCGCCGTAGCGCGAATATTTGACGAAACGTTGTATCGCGAGGTCGGGGCTCGATTGAACGTTATATTATTGTTGTATCACGGGCCGGTAACGAGCTGCTGATTTATTGATAATTTCATTTCCGTGATTAGCCGGCCAGTCTAATTACGTGAATAATTCATTGGAAACGCGAGCTCCTCCGTGGAATTAATTATCGGCCATCGACACGGGGCGCCGCGCTTACGCTCGTTTCTCGTTTTCCCGGGGGACGCGAAATACTTATTCGATCGGTTGCTCCCGCTGTCGACGGCAGCGAGTTCTTCGTCGGCGGATGAATCACGAAGCCTCGATGAAGCCTCAATGAACCACATTTTCACGAGGCGGTTAAAACAATCTCAATTAACGTATGCAGAATTGTTTGTATAGATCAAAGATCTTAGGCTTCACACGAGCACGAAGAAATTTATTTTTTAAATTTGGAATATTTATGACTAAGGTTTAGGTCTGCTTTTTCACACTGGTAACAGGTTCTAACGACCGCCACGCTCCATCACGGTTATTTTGGTCTTAGACACACGGTAGATGACCCGCGGACCTGTTACGCTTTAAGAAGAGTTCACACCGATCGTTTTTAACCATTTTCCCCCGACAAACATTTTTCGTATCATTTACCAGCAATTTATTTACAAAGTATCGTCGCTTCAAACAGAATGACGCAGCATGATTTAACACAGAATCGTATTCAACACGAAATTTTGTTAATATCGTTTAGATTTAAAGGAATCATCAACGTGCATTGCAGTATGATATAATATTCAAGAGTTGAATGATACATAATTTCAATCTCTGGAGAAATATCCTCCACTATTTTTTAAACTTTCGTAAGAAAGAATAAGAAGTCTAGTTTATACGAATTATGCGAATTATGTGAATATGAGTGTCAGTTGACTCAGAAATATTCTTTTTACATGTAGGTATAGTTTAGTAGCTAGTAGCTATAGTACAGTAGGTTTAGTGTTGAAGATATTTAAATTTAAAGAACTTTAAATGCTAAGATAGCACTTTAGATTAGGTCTCGAACGGCTCTTATTTTAAATTGATTAGCTATAACACGCCAATCAGTGTAAAACAGCCGTCAGCGAGGAAAAAAGTGTATCGAAAAGTATCAATAAGTGTCGACAGTAATTTACTTGAACGGAATCGCCGGTTCCCTTCTAACCTATCAACCAAAAACGACTTGATCAACCCAATTCAATAACGCGTCGAAATTAATTTTTTCGTTGCAAGATTGATTTTCAGCACAGGCATCAAACAAGTCGCTTCCAACCGTAAGCTCCGCTGTAAAACCGGCTGGTCGGTGAATAATTCCATAGAAATCTGGGTAACTTTGATTAACGAACCAAAATCGGTTCGAAAGGGAGGAGAACGCGACAGGCCGGAGCCCGATCGGAACGTTTCGACCCGATCTCGGCGAGTTAACGACGCCTGATTGCTGGTTGCTCCACGTTTTACAACTGCCGAAACGCACCCTCTGAGCGAGCAAACTTTTTATTACAGTGGCCAGGAGCTAAATAGAGGGCAGTGAACGATCCCTCAATTTTGCCCTCAACATGCGACCGCGGTACTGTTTCTTTATCTTCTGGTCCAACCTAACTTTATTACCCACGCGAAGAAGTTCCGAAGATGTCGAATGCCTTGAGGAGGCAGGAGGCAAGGGAGAAGGTTGCAAATTAGAGTCGAAACGAGTCTAAACGGGAGTCGTTGTCCCGGGACGATAATCGTTGCCGGGGCAGTAACGGGTAATAGGGACGCAGCTTTATCGTTATTAGCGCACGCGTACGGCCTTTCGCTTTAAAAAGAGCAAACAGGGGAGAAAGGAACGGTCCGCGACCACTCGCGCCTCGCCGATACTAATTACTCGCGAGGAGCCGTGCCCCGACTAATTGAATACGTCGACGAAGGTGACTCCTCTCGTACCCGGGCTACGGTTCCACGATTTTGCAGACCCACGCGTGCTGGCGCTCTCTTTGTTTCGTTCCTCTCCGCGAGGGCAAAGCCTCGAGCACCGTAATTGGATTCGGCTGGCAATTAAGAGGCAACCACCCCCCTCGAAGAGGGAGAGTGGGGCCAGTTTATAGTTTCTGCGAGAAACGCGCAATTAATGTCGAATTAGCCGTAGGAACGAAGGCTCGAGAGTTTTTCTTCGTGCAACTTGAGCGTCGCGGGCTGCCTCCCCTCCACTCTGACAAAGGGGTTGGCGAGAGGGGGTGACTCGAAGGATTCGTTTGCTTTTCGACAGAAGTGAATGCAGGGGCCACGGTAACGAGGGTGTTCCATCCGTTGCTGTAAATGCATCGTGGATAATTAAACCACCGGATCCTGCGGGCAATTAACCTCTTTCGCTGGAATGACGAGCCACGCACGTCGAGAACTTTTTGTCCCAAATTGCAACATTTTCTCAATTTTAAGTATACTTAAACGTAACCCAGGCGAAACAAACGATCAGTTTATTATTTCTTAATAATTTCTATCCAGTGATGTCATACCGACGAGTTCAGAAGAAAAAGAAAGCGACGAATCATTGTATACGGTTCGGTCTCTCGTTATGGTCCGCGAACCAGTTGCCAGCGCAAGGGGTTAAGAAGCTTGTCTCCTCGATTTCGCTCTCAATAATTTTCATTTTCTTACTTGTACATCAAGTGTTACGGTGATAGAAAGAAATTACTCCAAAAAGGAAAAAAAAAAAAAAAATACTAATCAGAACACCGAACAGTAATCACTCAACATCAAGTTGAGAAACGTATTTCTGACCTTATAACGAAGAGAAACGCGATTGTAGTGAGCGGGACTTGTTATAAAAAATTAAAATATCAATCGCGTAATACTGAATATTAAAATACTGAGAAGTTCGTACAAAAAAGAGTTCTACAAGACAGACTTTTCACAACTCAACTCAACTGTCTTTATTGATTCTCGAGCTTCTTATACAGAGTGTTATCTCACAAGTTTTTCCAGAAAAGGCAGAAAATTGTTCGTGATATATCCATTCCCGTATGTATGGGAAATCCCTTTAGATTTAAGACGTAAAATATGAGCGCACGGTTGTGTATGCATCTGTGTGTGTGTGTAAGTGTATGAAGTGCGTAGAAAGAGAGTAGCGAGTCGTACCAGCGTACCGATCACGAAAGAGTTATACAGAGCTAATATTTCCTTGTCATCGCCTCATTCAATTACTTAAATATTAATAGACTATTTATTACGAATCGCATTTCAACGGTTCAACTTTGTGTTATTTTTCCCACGAAATTCCTCGCAGCGTAATTACGAACGACGACGGGGGAGTCGAACCAAGTTGCCTGGCACTGGCGAAGGAAGCTCGTTGGTTCGTTCCGCGCGCATCGCGGAAGCGTTTCACAACGCGGCGCGGCTGGAAAAACGAAATTGAGCGCGTCACCGACGAACAAGGGCGTCGGCAGCTGTCCCCGGAGGGAGAGAGCGTCCCGACAGCAGCGTGTCAGGCGTAATGCAATCTCTCGCCTTATCCCGCGTTTCCGCGAGAATACGACGAGTCTAAGTTTATTAGGGGAACGCTGTAGGTTGTTCCCCGGGCTCCGGCGCCGGGGATAAAAGGATTCGCGCCGCGCGCGCGCTTCCGAGAGAAAGAGAGAGAGAGAGAGAGCGAGAGGGTACGAAAACTCTCACGACGATAAATCGTAAACCACGCGACGGTGATTCTACCATGTACAATTACGCTTGAATTTCATTTGCTACGCTACTTTTAATGTAAACTGAAATATTTCGTTCATTTCAGAAATGCCGGAATTACAGTTTAGTTCTAGCCTAGTAAGCACGAGAGAGGGAAATACGTTCAACGTTGATGATTTAAAAAAGATTTGAGAGAAAAAAGATCGACGATCGGATAATAGGATCAGGCACGCGTTCAAAGACGGAAGTCATGGCAAATACAAACGATCGGTTAATAAATTTAGGTGATTGCCGCGAGTGCCGCGAGCGTGTGTCAACAAGGGACGGGGTCGAATGGCGAACGCTGCTCCCGGGACTCGTAAAATTGCGAGCGCCGCCGGTCTCTCTCGTGCCGTGAAACAATACGCACGGTTTAAGCGACGTTATCGCGGGGATCGCGCGAAATAAAGCTTCTATTTTTCGACTGCGCCCCCGGCCCCTGACCCAGAAGCGAAACTTGCATCTAGATCGTAGCACGAGCGTCCAAAACTCGGCGCTCGCCCCGCATTTCCGGCGAGACGATTCGTTTCTGGAGCTGGGATTCAGTCTTTTTAGGGAAAGAGGTGAAACGAAGCGGCAATCGTTAGCATTTCAATAAGAAAGAGAAACTCGTAACGCCTGACTCGTAACGAGATACACGAATGCTCGGCTAATATCCCCCTCGCTGTTTACACGAGCCAACTGCTGCAATTTCGCCGCGAGAAATTGCCGGAGCAGCATCGCAACTTTCTAACCACGCTCGCAAATAAATGATATTTGGAGTAAAATCGCGATTCCCCGGTGATTTCCAGGAAATCTGTGGAAGCCTGCTCGTCGATTCATTTGTACGAATTCTTCAGACTTACAATTGTTACACTGCTCTGCACACGTCCAGCGAGAAAGATTTGAAAATGATGAATTTTCTTGTAACGCGAAAGTCAAGATTTCATTTTATCCTCAATTTGTGTCTGAACACATAGTTTTCATAAAAAAATATTCAAGAAAATTTATTACCATTTACTTGGAAAATACAGTTTATTTAATATACCGTTTCCTCAAAGGGTTCCTTTGCAAAATACCCCAAATTAAATTTATAATGTTAAGAAACATTAATTTCAATTTACACAAAAAACGGTGTTTCTGTCTTCGATAATTTCCAAGACATTTGACAAAATGTATCCCGCACCCCTAAATTTGAGGGTAATTTTCACCACATCGACATCGATAGGTAAATATTTTTTTGGAAACTACATTTCGTCAAAATCGGTGATTCACACTTCGATATGTTCTCTTATTAAACAGATTGAGAGTTTAACGATTGCACCTTGTCAACAGCTTGTTGAGATTGTCGTAAGATTGTCGTAAGAGGAGAAAAGAAAGCGATCACAAGGATTTGCTGGATTTCGCGAAAGCGACAGCGCCCGTTTGATCCTCGGAAGAGTCCAGCGCGAGCTTCCGAACCGATCCGCGCCCTCCGAAAACACGATGAAGCGATCGATAAACGAAACGGTTTACCGCTTTCGCGATAAATTCGCGTTTACAACCGGCTCTTCCCCAAGTTGGATCGTAAATACCAGACGCGAGAACTCGCGCGCGAGGGTTCGACCACCTGCGAGACGAACCGATGACTCGAGGTCGAATTCGAATTTTTCAAGCCGGCTCTCGAAATTGCAAATTTCACTGTTTCAAGTTTCAGCCGGAGCTGAAGACACCGGCTACTTTGTTTCTTCATTCCTCTCCCGTTTCATATTTTCTCATCCATGTTGCAGGCAGAAATTACTACGAGCAAAAAGCTTACTGCATCGCGCGCGCAAAGAAAAAGGAAACACGCCGGGGAACGGAACTGCAAGCTCGCTGATATCAGCGAAACGTCCCGCGATTACGACGAAAGTTCCGGCCGGAAGCCCCTCGCGGGGGACTTTTATCCGAGTTTCAAGGTAAGCTAGTGTTTACAGCTCGTCGCTGCCAGCGCCGCGCGAATAAATAGGAGACGAAGCTGGGAGGAACTCGGGAATTCGTATCGAAGACTCGCGAACATCAAAGACCACCGGGAGGGACAAAACTGCACGACTTGTACTCCAGTACGATTCGTCTCACTGAAAGGCCCAGAAACAACTGTTCTGACTAGGAAACGAAGACGACATTTTGTCATAAAATTTTATTGATATGCAAAACATATTACAGTCGCTCAGTACCAGGCAACGTCACTCCTACTCGAGGTCTACGCCCCCTCGCGAATCACGTGACCCAAATCAACCAATCGCTAATTTTCGTTGCATCAGCGTTGCACCTGAAGAGGCCCGATTTTCTGGGTTACCCCCGCTAAAATCACTTTCAGATGAAAAAAAGAAAACACATCCGTGACCAACAGCTGACCATCGACTTTCCAGGACAGCTGCGTGACTCGTTAATTGCTAGTAAAATCAGCCGGTCCAGAGCGATTTCCGTCACGCGAACGCAAGTCCGGGAACGCGTTAGTGATAGCGACAGGAAAGAAAGCGAGTTTGTTTGCTTGGAAATTAAGACGGAGAAAGGAACGAACTTTAGATAGGCTTCAAACTTCAAACCTAAGAACACGGCAACTTATTGTTGCGCGATTTTGTTTCACGAATAGAGATAATTGTGTTATTCGGTGTTGAAGATTGTAAGATTTTCGCAAAAGTGACGGTGAAGAGCCAAATGAACATTCGAGTGAAAACAGCGAGACTGACGTCATTCAACGAATTCCTAGGGCTGATTGTTCAACTGGAGAAGCGAGTGTAAGTGAAGGTAGCCTTGGGCAACGTGAAAGACCTGTATCTACTGAGAACTCGAGTTCGAGTGAAAGTAGCCCCATCCAACATAATGTTCGTAAACGTCCAAGACTTACATTTGATTGATGAGACGAAGAATGGAGTTTAACATTTTAACAAATGTTAAAATGAAAAATAAATATCATCTCTTGGTCGTGTCGAATTTCTCTTAATTCGTATGTTTAAGGGATTTTACGCTTCTGCTGGAAGTCGAAAATGGAAGCTCGATCGCCACAAGTTCGACCTTACGACGATAGAACTGCCGAAGCCACTGAAACGACCAATTCGTCATTTTTCATCAGTCAATAACAGCTTCCTTATTGACAGGAAAACAAATGAGAAACGACCCTGTTTTCTGCGAGCAGAACGTAGCAAAATTCTTCCCCTCCAACTATTTCACACAGAGATTTGCCCCAGATTTGTTCAGACCAACTGAAATGCAACAAGAGATCTTCTGATCATCTCAAACTTGCATAAAAGTGGTTCGTCTCCATCTTTCTTTCCTGACAGAGTTGAGGTGAGAAAAGCCCCTGTATATTTACGCATATATATTATAAATAATAAAATTAGTTTCGCACGTCCTACATTGCATTAATTTCTCCACACCATTGTAGCAACGAAGCTAATATCGACAAATTTACAAGTTTACTGACATTCACTCGAGTTATGTGTTTTTACTAAAAAAACTCTACGATTCACCCGGGTCCCTATGGCATTCAACGTCTTAAACACTGGTCATTTAACTGGTAGAAATGACTATAGCCTCAAAGCGCACTTGCCTTAATCGAGGAAAACAAACCTCGTGAAATTCGATCGAAAGCCAAGGTTAGGAAGAAGCTCTCTTTCTTTTCTCGAATCTCGAGGGAAAGTTGGAAATTCATCAAGCTAGAAAAATCGGGAATCAGCCAGTGATTCGAGAGAAAGAATCTGGCCACTGTGGCCGCGAAGCCAGCGAGGCCTGTTTCGCGAATCGCCCCTCGTAAACCGTGGGCTGCATTACCACCGTGGCACGGATCAACGAGCACGCGTCGAGTTCTCGCGATCCCTTCCATCCCGAACTTAATAATCCCCACCCCTCTGCGCGCAATTTACGCTCCGGCGCGAATTTTCGGGAAAAAATCGAGCCGGTGTAATGGTGCTCGTCGAACGCGGCTGCATCGTGCACGTTTCACGCGCGGGTAAATTGACACGTTCGAGCGGTTCGTGAAATAAAACGTCGCCTGACCGACGAGCAGCAGAAACCTGGGGGAAAATCGCGAGCGATCTCGTTCCCTGCATCTTCCTCTTTGTCATTTCGAGTGTCATTTATTACGTCGAATGGCACTCTTTGGCACAGAATGTTTTTACGTATATATTAGGTGCACCTATAAATAATCAATTTTTGTTACAGAGCTCAGTTTGATCATTGGATCTGCAAGCGAGAGAACGTTTTTCCAAGGCGGTCCAAACATTTGGTGGCTATCTTCGAACCAGACACCAAAACCAACCTTGTCCCTGAGAAAGGGTTTATCGTTTATGGTTTATTTCGAGTCATTGAAACCTGGAGAAACAGTTACTGCCAACAATTGCAACGACTGCACTTCAAATTGTTAGAAAAAGAGGGCAATTTCAATAGAAAAGTTCCAACAAATGCAAACTAATTGAAAGAGAATGTTGTAACCTTGCGAAAAGATTCTAATTCCGATTGAAGGCAACAAAGGCTTCGACAGGAATTTTCAACCCGTGGACCGAGTTAGTCAAACTTGGAGAACGAGCGAACGTACTCGGAGCGGGGATTTATCACTCCTCGGAGAGATGGCCGGCTGAAACGGCCCCCGTGAAAATATTTCACTGTCCAAACCGGCGCGCCGCCGCTAATGCTGATAAAACGAACGTACGAGCGTCGCGTCTTTCATATTTGATAGAAGATAGCGGCGGTATCGCGGCGTTATTAAAGCAGATACCCCACGAGCGCAAGAAACCCCCGGCGCAAAACGTCGCTGAATAATTAACAAGCCTCGCCCGACTAACGAGAAACTTGGACACGAAATTGCGCGCCAGTTGTGGGAAGCCAGCCTCTCTCGCCACCCTCTCGCCTCCCACACTCAGAAACCCTCCCCGTGGACTTGGCCGCGCTCGTTGCAATTGCACCCCGGTGCATAATGCAAGCGGCCGGGCTTGCTTCCCTTTAAACTGCAACTGGTTTCGCAACTGGTGACGTGACAAAGCGCGAGCTATCTGTTTTTAGCTGATTTCATTGAGAACTTGCCTGCCTCTTGCTTGGAGTGTTGGCTTTTGGAATTCGAGTAGAATCGACAGGCGAGAACTATCAGCATCGAGTACTATTATAGGTTTAGGTTAGGTTTAGGTTTAGGTTTAAGTTTAAGTTTAGGTTAGGTTTAAGTTAGGTTTAGGTTAGGTTAGGTTTAGGTTTAGGTTTAGATTAAGTTTAGGTTAGGTTTAGGTTTAAGTTTGGGTTAGGTTAGGTTAGGTTTAGGTTTAGATTAGGTTAGGTTTAGGTTTAGGTTAGGTTCAGAATCGAACAAATTTGACGTTGGAACTAAACTGACGACTAAAGTGTGAAAATTGAATCGTAGAAGCAAGTAATAGAGAAAAGTTTATAAAAATCGACGACTAAAGAATGAGAATTGAATAACAGAGAAAAGTTTGCAATACGACAGTTAATATAATACGTTCATACATTTTATAAAAATCGTCAACCAAAGTATGAAAATTAAATAATAGGGAAAATACGACAGTTCATATAATCTAGTCATATTTTTTATAAAAATCGACGACTAAAGTGTGAAAATTGAATCGAAGAAACATAGAATGCAGTTAATAGAAGAAAGTTTACAATTCATAAAAATCACTCGAATCTCTGCCTAACCTAAACCTAACCTAAACCTAACGTCATAAATCTGCTCCACAACTAAAAGAAAATTATAAATTGTTCTTATTTTGACCACCTTGTCTTCTAGCGTTAACTGAGAGTAGAACAGCTCGACTGCGAGTGATCAATAGATTTAAACAAAGATCTGATAATTAAAAAATTTTTGACGTCGCAAATTTCGCACGATTAACCTCCGTTCAAACGTGCATCGGGTAGAAGCCCGTGGTAGAAAGCGTCGATATAAACAAGCGTCCGTGCATCGAACGGCGAAACACTTCCGAGATCTGGAAGCCTTTTGGAATCGAAGAGAACGCGCGAAGAGAAACTCGCGATAACGATAAATCTGGCCACGCTTCGCGTAGGAAGTCGTAAACGCACGGCGCAAGGAATGAAAATCATAGTTCGATACTTTCTACTCGCTGGAATTCCTCCTCCGTTTGGATCTTACGGGTGTCTTACATTCACGCTCGACTGCACAGGCGCGAATTCGTTAACAGCGAATCAGTTAACGGGACAGTTGGATGCGTTTTTCTTTTCTTTCTCACGCGAGTGAGAATTCCGAGAAATTGAAAATTCGACAAAAATTTGACCGTGGAGGCTCGACTTTAAAACGTTGTCAAAAAATTGATGAAAACAGTCCGTGGTTGGTCGTTTCGGAGAAAGAGCTCTCGTTGTTTCGCGGGCACACAGCGACTGGACACGGTAAAATTATTCGAAAACATTTTGAAAAATCCTCGACAACGTTGGTCCAGCGTGAAACGTAACGAAATACGATTATATCGCGTTGCAATTTGTCGGAAAAAAAATTCGTCGAATATTTCCGCGAGCCAGTGCAATTACTAGCAAATAGGACTGGTGGCTCGAAGAGTACCTAGAGTCAGGCTCGAGAGGATCTGTCGAGGAGGACTAAGAAGACGCGCGTGGGTGTGCTCGCGTGTGGGACGAGCAGGGGAATATTTTCAGGAGTTTCCTCGCTCGACTAACAAACGAACCAAGCGTGCAACGATTGCGATTAGTGGCGCGATTGTTTGGCGTGACTAAGCGTACGCGCGAACGAGAAGGCCACTGGGCAGCAGCTTGGTCTTCGAACAGCTGTGGACAGATTTCCGCGAGAGGCGTCGTAAAAACGAGCCGACGGGGAATTTCTCCTGCGTTCGTGTTACGCGGAGTGGAAGCCACGGAACGCGTAACGCGATCGTCGGCGGAGAGATTGGCCGCTCTTTCGACCGCACTTCACTTTCGAAAATACCTGGGATTCCTGAATCCTGGCGCGAGACCAGAGACTCTGACCGGTTCGTGGAAACCCGAAGCCCGTACCCGAGTTTCGTGCGCGTTCTCGTTCACGGTTGACCACCGGCGGCCATTGAAAAACGCTCGGGGACCGGGGCTTCGCGAAATTCCGAATGTTCTTCGTCGGCGGAGACGTTGCACGAGACGGTGTGGGGAAATTGGGACTTGACACGTTCCAGGATGTTCCAGTACCAGGTTCAACCAAACACTATCGTTTTAGCGCAGCTATTGTGTAACTCGCGTTCACTCTCGGACGGATCGGCGCTCGCGGCACGTCGTGGAACTTGAACGCGACTGAAAATCGCGGTACGGGAGACTCCTTCGAACTGACCCGACCACTGGGCACACTTTCGGGATATCCAGACGCGGAACTGCGACTCTGGACGAGAGGCGACAGCGACCGGCCTTGGAGGAACTCGGAAGAACTCGCGTCGACGGCGGCTGGTCACGTGAATCGGCTCGAGCGAGGAAGAAAACTCGGGCTCGCTCGCGAGTACGCGGCACTGCGGTACCAGACTTTCGCGACGACGACGGCGGACCCCTCGCTCGCCTCGAGTCTTGTCCAACGCCTCTGTCTCTCTCGCTCGGGCCACGGCGACTCGCACACTGCCCGATACAATCTATTTACGAGTAAAAGCACTCGCGGTTGCGTGCCAACGCGCGGCCAGCGCGGTGGCGCGAGTACTTCTCGCCGGGCACGTGTACCGAATCGAGACGATGACACATCGATGAATCATAGGGAGCCGCGATTTAACGCGTATTTCGAACTCGCGAGCCTTCGGCTTTCGCGGAATTAATTAATACGCGAGCGTTTTTTTTTTTTTCGTTGTTATTCGTGGTAATGCTCGTACGGTCTAGTGTGATTTTCGAGTATTTAAAAACCTGTTTATAATGAACTGTGACTCGTCTAGTCTAACTTTTACTTGTAAATGAGACTAGTTTACTTCATGAATAAAGTGTAGAAATTCTTCACGAATAAATGTAGAAAATCGACTGATTGCTTGGTGAAATTGTAGAGATTATTTCTTCGTTGAAATTGCAACGATTCTGATGCGCGGTCATTTTGTTAGAACTAGAGCTAATTCGATCAGATTCAAAGGACGAGCTGTTTAATTGCACTGCCGTAGATCGTTTAAAGCTGGGTGAAATTAAAGCATCGATAAAACGTTTCTACAGAACGCTAAACTAAAGCCACTTGCTTAGTAGGGAAATCAACAGACTGGGGCTCGTGCACAGCGAGGAGTGGGGAGAGCGATGCAGTGGAGGGGGTAGTGCTAGCTCAGAAAGGTAGGGGCAAGGGCCGCCAGTTAGCCACCTCTGATCTACGAGATGCTTTTAATTATTATTATCATTAATATGTTAATATAAATATAATTAATTTCCAAACTATGAACTAGACTATGATTCAAAGCGTAAGAATGTTTAATAGTCGCGTAAATGGAATTATATCGTACGTAGAGGATTGGCAACCTAACCTAACTTAAACCTAACCTAAACCTAACCTAAGCCAATATGTATCACGATGAAATTTATCTGTCCCTTCTGTGAACTTTGAGATAACTCTGTGTAAGAAGTTCAATATTCAATAGTTCAGTCAGTTCAGTTGAGCTCTCTTTGCCGAACTATAGAGTATTATAAATATTTTAACTTTTCTATAACGAATCACGTTAAGTATGGACAATTGCGTTTTCTTCTATCGTAAAGTCAGAAATACGTTTCCTGACACAAAGTGATCACTGTTCAGTAATAGTGCCTTGATCGATATATATATATTTTTTTTTTTGAGTAATCTCCTTCTATCGACCGCTGCAAAGCTGTCGCTCAGAAACATCGTGTAACGATGCGAACGCTTCTTTAATCGTCCGCAACTCGCAGCCCTTTATTTCACCAGACAGTGTAAAGTCAGCAATGCTCCTCAAGTATCGACTCAGATTCATATTTATGAAGCACCTAGCGCGGCAAAGTTCCTCGAAGACGCTCTAAATAAAACGGGAAAGCATCCTCGCTGTTGCTCACCGCCGGCAGACACTATTCTCAGCAGACCAGCGAGAGCGCGCCTATGAAAATTCCACGCCGTAACATTAACGACACTCGAAATAAACCGTCTCGCACTCGGAAAACCCGTGCAAAATCCGAGAGCTTCCCGCGCGCTCGGTTGCAAGGCGAGGTCTGCGCGATGGAATTCGAGGCGACGCCTCGTCGGTACGCGGATACCCTCTGCTCTCAGGATACCTCTGAATATTCTACGAACGTTCTTTCGCTGAGACGCAACGGGCGATCGTCCCGACAAAAATCATGGAATAACCATGCGCTCCATGCTCGTCATCCGGTGTCCGAGTTCTGAATTTACGGAAGAACACGCGTGTCTTCCATTAACCTGGAAGAGTTGTGAAGCCGATCTTCGCGTCGAGATGCTTCTTCTCGAATAATTCGTTCGCGCTTCGCGAAATATCGAGGAATCATTCCTTCAATTGACCGAGTTGTTGGTCACACTTTGAGATTAAGTGACGAGTGATTTCGGAATTTCTTTTTAACGTAACTTTCTTTAGTATGATTCTTTTTGAAAGAAATTTCGCAAATTAGAGTGCGAAATTAGTAAATTAGAGATTGGAAAAAATTGAGGAGAGGAATAAATTTTATGTAATTATCAGAGTGACGAGTATTAAGAAACGACTCTTCGAAAGAGAGTACATTTCTTACTCTTTACGGAAAAACAAATTAACTTTTAATAGTCCGGAAGTTTGCTTATCCGAGTTGCTTTTTCTACAGAGGAAAATCATGTATCAAACATTTTTATATCAGGTGCGAAGAAGAAAATATATTTCAGTGAAAATGTCAATAAAGGATCAGAATGAGGTGACCGAATGAATTTTCACGCAAATTCACAGTTTTGAGAATATGATTAAAGAAAATGGAATCGTAGAAGGTTACCTCAGCCGCTAAACATCGTACAAAGCACCACTCTTTGCATCTTATTAATTTTTTCGTGCTACGAGCGTTCTGTGCAATTTCGCGCATTTTAAATTTCCTGGCGCATTAAAAACCCGCAGCCCGGTAATGAGACGATTTCAGTTTCATATTCTTTAAGCAAAGTATTTTTCTTTCTTCCGAGCATACTACATAGTAGTCTTTTTTTCTTATTTAATGTATTTAAAATGTTTCTCAACAATAATGATGATAACGACGAAAAAAAATAATGATACGCACGCGGTTAAGGGTCGAGACTCGAAATCGTCGGGCGCACGATTCGAAAAAATTCTCTCACGCGGAGGATGCAAATCGAACAGTGAATCTTCACGCGACGTTTTATGTCTCTACTCGTATGACGTTTCGTTATTGGTCGAGACGTTTCTTTCCCTCTCGTCCCATTTCCCCAGCTGCTCTTCTTTTTTCAAGAACGGGGCAAACAGGAATAACGAGCCGCGATGTGTACTCTCGGCGGCCTTTTTGCCTCCTTCCCCAATGGACACACGCGAAGACGTTTCTATTTTCGAGCATCGTCCGCCCGTTTCCACCGCTGACTCGCTCGCGTTTCGCTTCTTTCACTCCGCGCCGAGTTATCGAGACGAATCGTTTCCCTCCAATTACCGCTCGCCAACTTTTTCTGCGCTACTTCTACTACCGCTTTGATTATGAAAGAACCGAGAAAAAGCAACGAGAACCGGCGGCCGTTGAACGTTCGAACGGTACGGTCCTATGTACGTAAATTACACGAAACTTTTCCCAAAGCATAAATCGATAAAAAGTTTCCACTGGCCGAAGGAAAAAACAGGAAAAAAACACCGTTTATTTAAACAAATAGGATTTTACAATTTTACACGTGTTTCAACCGATCTTCAGCTGTGAAGGTTAAATTTTGTTTTTAAACGCTACAACTAAATGACCAATTTAGACACTTTGTAGACGTGAAACAGTGTATTTTTAAGATTTAAATAATTTTTTGTAAAACATACGAATGAAAGCTTGCGTACTGCATTATAAAGTATCATCAAGTTTCTCTATTTTATCATTTGAAAGTGATTTTAGCGAGGGTAAAAGAGAAAATGCCCCAGATGCAACGCTGATGCAACGAAAATTAGCGATTGGTTGATTTGGGTCACGTGATTCGCGAAGGGGCGTGGCGTAGACCTCGAGTAGGAGTGGCGTTGTCCGGTACTGAGCGATCGCGCCTGTAATTTGTTTTGTATCGATTCAAATATTAATATCAATATGTCTTCAAAATGTCATTTACTCGTTTCTCCTGGAGAGATACAAGTAATTAGGATGACGCGATATGAATACGATTCACATGGACGAGTGTTCCATCTCAACTGAATCTTCTGTCTCGTGCAGTTCGAGAGGGAAAGTTGAAATAAAAGAAAAAGGATGAAGAGAAAAGTCTCTCGGCCACGGGACCGAGAAAGGGCTTTAAAAAATTCTTATCGCCCGGAGTTTAATTTCTGCGAAAATTAAACCTGTCGTTGATGCGATTTTTAAAATTACGGGCTCCGATGCGCGTTCGCTTCCGCGACTGGTTCTATTAAAGGCGACTTCTATTTTACAGCGAGGTACGTGATTCACTGTGTTCCCGGAAATAAAGGTGATATGCAAATGCGGGGATAGGGCAGTCATTCTCGCGCCACGGGCCGCGCCCTTTTCTCTCCTCGGCCCCTCGTCGCGATAAATATTTCCGCGAATTCCATCGTTCGTAGGAAATTCCAGGAATTAAAAAATAAGAGAAAAGTATCTGTTAAGGACACTCACGACTGGTGTCGATGGAACCTCTCCTCGTTATTGTGAGAAATGAACGACTATGGTTGATTTGCACTGTCTTCGTCATGCAATAATGATGGTTTCTACTAAATTCAGTCAGTTTGATTTGTCTGATTGATTAAAGTACCGACGACTGAGGTTCGTAAGATCTCAGCCAAACACCGACTAATGATCAACTTTTGATCATTTTGATTAAAATTACTTAGAAAATCACCGTGCCTGATTTTCTCAAAATCCATTAAACACGCCCTCTCGATTCTCTGGAAAATATTCTCTCCCGCGAGCGAAACGCGCGGCGGTAAGCAAACGTTTCCACACACGAACTCGGGGAATTCAGACTTGAATTTTCGCGAGCGGGGAAGAGAAATCCGGCAGGTCGCCATTCTCGCCGGCGGAAACGCGTTACTGCTGGCGTCAGTCGATGAGATCCGCGTGCCTCAATTTTGCGGCTTTGTATTTACAAATTCGCGCAAATATATTTCCACAGACGACGGTTAATTGTTTCACACAGAAAGAGAGAGAGAGAGAGAGAGAGAGAGAAATTAAACGAAACGAGAATGGTTAATTTCTACCAGCTGCTGGGGCTGATCTTTCGCGACTCCGAGTTCGCAAATTAAAGTCAAACAGAGGACCGCGAGAAGAATACGGGGAAAAAGTTTCGAGCGTCGAAACTTTCGTGGAAACCGCCGCCATTTGCAGGGCACAGAGATCTCCTTATAAATAACCATTGCTCGAAGTTGCAGTTCGCTGGAGGCGAGGCTTGCGAAGAAACAAAATTTAACTACCCCTCGCAGCGGTGCATAATAACTCGAAGAGAGAGAGAGAGAGAGAGAGAGAGGGACGTTGAATTTCGTTAGCGATAGCATCTCATCGGCGTAGAGACCGGCTCTAATCGCCACTCTTTGACCTCGTATTTATGCAAATGAGCCGTAAAGAAGCCTTCCAACCGGCAGAAAATTATCGACGGCTTCGTTTCCGCCGTTGGGGTGATTATCTCGCTCGCTGGACCATCCGGTTCGACGAACGCAATTTTCCCCCAGGATGAATTTCTTATGCACCCTTTCTTTTCTCCGAACCAATTCTATCTCGCTCGCAAAGTTGCTCCCTCCTTTTGCGAATGAAATTCACCTTTAAAGGGTTACACGCAAGGGGCGTCTTTGACAATTTCCCGAAAAAATGGACATTCTGTTATTACGATTCTTCCAGAATCTAATATAATTTGCGAAATAATTAATTTGAAGGTTAAATTCTGCCGGTTAATTTGAGTCATCTAATGACACTTGAAGGTAACTGAAAGTTATGACACTTTGAAGATTGTGTTTTTCTTGAAATGAAATTTTTAAAAAAATTGGGTGTCAATTTCGACAAAAGCTCGTGACAATATTCTCAAGATTGTTGTATCTAGTACTTGAAAAAACAAAATTTTGATTCGTGTTTTAATTATCAAAATTTATTCTGTTTTATTATAGAAAAATGTTCGTGGCTGTTACTCGTACGATCAGATAGTTGTTATTTCCTTTTCAAAAATCGTCCGCGACAAGTAAACAGCTCATTTCGCACAATTCAAACAATTCGCCATCTGATGAGAAAAACAGCTAATTGCCTACATTTTCAAATTCAAATTTTCAGCAATCACTGATCGAACAACAAACAATAAAATTATAATAATATAACTTCTTTATATAAATAATAGCAATACTTTCTTGAAATGAAAATGAAATTTTATCACCTCGCCTTTCACGTTTGCTCGAATCTCTCAATTTTCTCGACTCCCAAAATTTCCCAGTTCCTACGAAAGGGGCCCTCCAGTTAAATCACCGCCGGATCGAACAATCGCCCGACGCACAATCCGTACTTTGGCAACTTTACGCGCGATTGTCCGCACGGACGCGGGCGTTGTCTGTTGTTTGGCGAGCTACGCGAAATTGCACGCGGAGATGTACAATGGCTGGCGAAGCTGGCGCGGCGGCAACTGTTCCTCCCACGCGTATGCGTATTTTCAATTAAGCGTAGATCAATTTTGACGCTGCCGAGTACGTAATTGATACAACGGGCGCGCGAACGGTGTTATCGCGCGGCCATTCGTACTTATCGGCCGCTGCCAATCACCACTTTCATCCGGGTCTCGTCAACTGTCCAGTTTTCCGCCATCAGAGAGAAGGGGGGAGAAGATTACCGGATCTTTCCTCGACTACTGATTTGATAATCTATTCTATTTCTCCCCGGCCACGTGGAGGAATTGATCAATCGCGGCTGGCCATCGATACGTACCAAATCGAAGAATTTCTCTTGGTTTCACGTTCGCGAGGCGGATTAAACGAAGCGAAAGGAAGCTCGCGCGAGTACTTTTATTTCGGTAAACATTCGGTAGGGAGAATTGCGCGTGAAAAATGAGCAAGAGCCGAGAGGGGGAGGGGCGGCTCGTTAAACAGAGGGCGGCTCTAATTGCAAATTTAATCAGCCGGCCGCGCTTGAAATTGGAATTAAAATTGATAAGCTTCCTTCGGCAAACGCGGTCGCGGTATGTGTGTGTGTGTGTGTGTGTGTTTTTCACCGAGGAAACGAAACGAGAAAAGTGAAAATTAGGTTTTGCTCGGCCGGGGGAAATGCTTTCGTCTCGGCCGGACTGTTCCAACAAGTAATTTATCGCTAAACGATTTCGCTGCGAGCTGGTAGATAGGCGAGTGAAATTCCTCGTTCGAACGTCTTCGTCGCGTCTCGGGGTGACGAAACGATCGATACACCGAGGCGCGACTATCGATAACCATTATCGCTGGCAATCGACGCGCGTACAGAGAGCCTGCACTGTCGCCTACCGTGCGAGATTACTGTTCAAACAACAGGTGGTTTTGAAAACGGCAATTAATCGAAGGAAGGCCATAATTTATGCGCCCGCGTCCAGATCGCTTTTTCCTTCCCCTTAACCTTTTGTCTCCTTTCTTCGTGGCTGTGAAAACCATGAAAATCGAGAACATTGATAATCGACTCGCGCGAAGTGACACGTCGAGACCAAAAAACTGCACGACTTGTACCCCAGTACGATTCGTCTCACTGAAAGGCCTAGAAGTAACTGTTCTGAGTTTTTGCCATAAAATTTTATTGATATCGATATTATAGACGCGATCGCTCAGTACCAGACAACGCCACTCCCACTCGAGGTCTACGCCACGCCCCCTCGCGAATCACGTGATCCAAATCAACCAATCGCTAATTTTCGTTGCACCTTTCTGTGTTACCCTCGCTAAAATAACTTTCAGTGATAAAAAGAAAAAAAAAAGAAGCAGGAGAAGAAGCGTCAAAGAGACGAGCGAAACGGCATGTAAAGAATGGCATTTCCTTTGAAATTTCTAGGAGAAAAGTGTTCGGGAAAGGTTGGAAAAAAATTCTCAACGCTACAACTACCGATAACTTCTATCAGAGGCGTTATAATAAAAATAAATTCCATTAAAATAAAAAAAACAATAAAGAAACTTTATAATACAATAATATTAAAAAATTTCTACCAGAGGCCTTAAAATAAAAAAAAAAGTGAACAAACTTTACACGATAGAATATTGTATTTGTACGTTTTGCGAATCTCAAAAAATACACTGTTTCACATCTGTGGAATTTCGAATAAAATGGATAGATCGATGCAGTGGAGGGGGCAGCGATCAGGAAAGTAGGGGCAAGGGCCGCCAGTTAGCCACCTCTGATCGTAAATCGTAGAATGTCAGGTACGTTCCTGCGCCAACAGAGTTACTCATTGAAAATTCCCATTTCTTCGGGAATAAGTGTTCCGTCTATTTTCAAGCGAGAGGAGAAAACGATCCTAGGAGGAAGAGGTAAGAGGGGGAAAATAAATTCCGGGGGTGGAAGTCACGTAGGTAATTCGAGGTTGGTCCGATTGGCAGTGGAGGGTGTGTGTATTCTTGCAATCGGGGGAATAGGCCAGAGCGCAGTGGATTTCGGCGCGAACGACCGTAGGATTTCCCGCAGGGACATTATCATTTTAGCCGGCGGAGATTGCGGCTCGATTATCGATCTCTCTCTTTCTCTTTTTCTCCCTCTCTCGTCGAGTAATCAACTCGTCGGGGATTCCAGGCTGCTCTTTCCTTCCCGCTTTCGCTTGTTCTTCCGCTGACGACTTCCGCCGCCACGTCAATTGCTCTAACGAAACGTAAATTCGTTCCTTCGTTACCCCTTATATCGCTCGGCTGAGCTCACCCCCTCGTCAAGGCTTGTTACACCAATTGTACCGGCAAATAAAAGCGACAAAGCGAACAAGGAGAATTTGGACGACGAAAGGTTGACGAAAGCCAGACGAACGCACGGTGGTGCGTCTCTTTCTTACAGCAAAAGATGATGGAAGAAAGAGGTACGTAGAGGGTGGAATGCAGACCGAAGTTTGCAGCGGGATGAATGATAAATGGGTATTAATCAAACGCGTGCCTTCAACTGCGTCGATTCGTCGGACGGAACTTTGATCTGTCGCTTTAGTGCGTTTTGTTCACCGGGCTAATTAAATCCCGGGTGAGTTGCGATTCGTGCGAGGAAATTAAGTAATACGGGGGAGGATAAGAAGTGCCCTTGATCCGCGAACAATGTGATTAGCGCAATTTATACGTGGAAAATCAGACACTAAATCGAAAATTGAGAGTCGATCAGACGCATCGCAAAAGTTTCTACGCTCTGTTTTTTATGTTTCGTTGTATCTTTCGAAAGGTAACTAATCGTGCATTTTGCGAATTATATTCAGAAAATCGCAATTTCACAAGCTCTTATTGTCGCGGTTCTTCCAAAGTTTCGCGCAAAGTTTAATTAAAAGAATAACGAATAAACTTTTGCGTGAAACGTTTCGTGCCTATTACGAGGATAACCTCTCTCTAATATTAAAAGCACGTTTCACATTTTTTTAAAATGTGTGTTTTAAATAAAATCTCCGCGGGTTATAAATTTTGTCGTAGAATATTTACTTAATTATAAATTCCGACGTTTTCGGAGAGAAAATGGAACGGCGAAGGAAGTTATAGATGCTATTGCAAGTAAGAAAACAGGAACTTGCAAAACATATTTACTTTTAATTTACAAGTTAGTTTAAAACAACGTTAATGCACCAAGCGTATTACCAATTTCCTCATTAAAAAAAAAAAAGAATAAAAAATGATTTCAGTGAAAGAACGAACTTGTAATTAAAATTTTTACCAACGGAAAACCTCGTGTCCCCGCGACACGGGAAATGATGTTTTTGTTAATTGGGGAGATTGCATGTTTTCGTTAATTTAACAATGCATAAAAGCAACGTGTTGGCGTTGACGATAACTGGAAACATGTCATTACACCGTACACATCTAATGTACATATACAGAGTGAAGAGAAATAAGGATTCGTAGTCTCAACCGAAACAAAAAATGGTTTAAAACTTTGACACTGTTAATTTTTCGACCCATGTTAGAACTTTTCTTTCATCATTTCGACGAGTACTATCTACCATAGAAGTTACGAATTTTTTTTATCACTGAAAGTGATTTTAGCAGGGGTAACCCAGAAAATCGGGCCTCTTCAGGTGCAACGCTGATGCAACGAAAATTAGCGATTGGTTGATTTGGGTCACGTGATTCGCGAGGGGGCGTGGCGTTGTCTGGTACTCTGATACTCGAGCGATCGCGCTGTATTTAAAAGCAACATGTGTTTCTAATCTACGAAACTTGTTACACATTAGACGCTTTCCCCTTTCCCCTCATTCTTCGCTCTTCGATTTTTCGAAATTTCGAAAAAGATCGTCTTTCGTGAAAGTTTCGAGGATATGTGGCGAACGTTCGTCGCTTGCCCGTCCACTGCAAAAACAGAGCGGGGAAGTTGCGAAGAAAGCAACCCCTGCGGCGGGTGCAGCGCAACTCCCGTTGACAAGCGTGGTAATATACTTTTAACAACGTCGTTTGCTTTGTAAAAGCAGCGTGCAAAAGAACAATGCTCTTTGTCGCGGTTGGCTTTCCGCGCGGCAGCAGAGGAAACGTAGCAAACGTTAACAATGCAGAGAACAATAACACGCGTACCGCGTACAGTAGCGCGCGCTTTGCGTTGATCTTTTGTAAATTTATTTCAACTCCCCTCTTTAAACTCCCCCTCTCGCCGGCAGAGAGGGGGGGGGCTCTCTCTCTTGTCGTTTGACGACAAACTCTCCCCGGATATGAACGAACTGCAGCTGGTTAGCTGCAATTTCCAATCACACGCCGTACCGCGCGGAATTGAATTTTCATATTCTTCTCTCGGTCTGTTTCAACGAGAAGCGTAACGAAAGTAACGGATGGCTGCGAAAACGTTCGAAAACGAGGATGCAATTTCCGCGTTCCACGAAGAGAGAGAGAGACGAACGAAACCTCGTTCCGGCGACGATAATACTCGGCCTCGATTATAAAATTACAGCGCAGCGCGCGGAAGGGCGAAGAGAAGGCGTGGGTAAAACACGGGACTCGTTCAAATTCCTCGCAGTTACCGAAAATAACGTCAGAAACTCGGTGAAAATTAAGGAGAGAAGCTAGACGGACAGGTCGGCGGAAATGATTCTCGGTGCGCGCAGAGCTTTCAAAGAGGAAGCGGAGGGAGTGTCGCGTTAGCCACGCGGCCCGTTCCTCAAGAAGTTAATTACCTTTGGCTCGTTCTTCGTTAATCCAGTGTGGTCGCCCTTCGTCCGAAATTTATTCCCGTGGACTCGCCGCGACGCTCGTTCGCTTTAATCCCTGTTTACGTTAATCTCCACGCGCGCGCGCGCGTGTGTGTCGAAACACAACATCCACGAGGAGATGATATTGCTGGTACGATTGCCAGGAGGAACCTGCTCGCGAAATTCCCAGCATGTTCGAGAGGAAAGTAGAACGGAAGGAGCAAAGAGACAGAAGACTCGAGCGTGTTGGAAGACAGTTCATCTTGGGATGAAGGACGATCGACTTTGACTTGTCTACGTGTCTACGCTGACGCGGCATTTTGCCAAATGATTAATGGCTTTTCGAGAGACATCTCGAGATGAAAAGGACCGCCATTGTATTTGGAGGGAGATCTTTGACTTTGAGTTATGCAAACGAGCGTTTAAAACGTTCAGTTCCGGAGGGAGCGTTGTATTCGTTGGAATGAGAAAGTGGAGGAGGTATTGAAACGTGCGAGTGGCTCGGAAGTGTTCAACGCTCTTGTATATTATACTTGTTCCAGCAAACCTGCAATGCGCGTTGATGATTGCTTTAAACTTACACGATATCACACGTTGGAAAGATGTAGTTTGTTTAAATTTCGTGTTAAATACTGTTTCCAAATGGTTATTTCCAATGCTGTGCCATTTTATTTCAAGTGATACTTTGTAAATAAATTGCTGCTACCGCACGCCCGCTCGCGAACCACGTGACCCAAATCAACCAAACGCTAATTTTCGTTGCATCAGCGTTGCATCTGAGGCTCGATTTTTTGTGTTATCGCCGCTAAAATCACTTTCAGTGATAAAAAAAAAAACAGAATAGAATACACAAGCTAAAAGAAAATCGCTCAAGTCTCTAAAAATACACCGTCTCACATCTATAAATATATCCAACAAAAATTATGGGTCAGTCACTTCGACCAGCTCGGTAGTTCCAGTGTTAAATACAGCGGTGAGTTACGGTTGTACGATGTATATCGGACAGTTAAAAGATCGTTGGAAGAATTTTCGACGGAAAAGAGCCCCATATAACGCACGTGTCGAACATTCGCGACCGCTTTGTTCCACGTGACACGCCATTTGCTTCTCCGCGCTCCGCCATTATACCCTCGTACGTCACGCTATGTACATAACTTTGCAATCTGCTTTATCGCCGCTACGCAGCAACGGAAAAATGAAAATTGCAGAACGAATTCTGTCGAGAAGCAAGAGAGAAGAGAGAGAGAGAGAGTTTCAAATTTCGCTCGACTTCCCTCGCTCGGTACGGAACGTGTCACGGTCCCGTAGCTTCGTTTTCCGCGGCGTTAATTAATCACAACTAATTCCCTGCCCCTCCCCTCGAACCTGCAGCTCGCTGGCCGATAGTTAAACCGCATTTGCAAAATCGCGTGCGATTCATGCGTGAATCTGGCGCGGATTACCGAGGCCACCACCGTTCGACCCAATTAATCGGTCATCCTCGCGCCCGTGCGCGCGCGATCCCGGTAATTACGCCAAATATCGATACCACGAGCACGCGGTTTTCCTTCGGCCACATCTTTCACATGATTCTTCTGCCGCGGTCTATCCTGCCCGAAAACTGTGACGATTGAAATTTCCGGATGCAAACGATTCGAAAGAAGAGGGAGATTTCGTACATATGTAGGTAAAAATAATATCAATAGGGTTATTTTACTTACTGTAGGATGGTTTAGAATAAAGTTTATTAAATTAGGAAGTAGCAGAATACGATGATGACAAAAGAGAATTAATGTCTCGCTAAACTCTCGTGCCATCGCAACTCGCTACTCTCTGTATAATTTCCTCGCGACTCGTGACTCTTTCGCAACTCACTACTCTCTCGACACGACTCGATTCTTTCTCTCGTGTCTCCTTGATACGCATCCTCGAGACCTTCGTCCTCACACAATAATCATACTCTGATATCTCAAGTCCCAAAGTTAGGCGGCCGAAACAAACATTCCCTGGTCCAGCCTTCGCTGCGACAATTGTCTTGTGTCAGACACAAGACAGCAGGTAAAGAATAAGTTCTGAGCAATTTCTCAAAATTTTACATACACACATATATATATGAGAAGAGACAAATGGAGAAACATGTCCGTGAGAGCGAGCGTAATTAGAGATAGGGGAGGCGAAACGCGAGGGACAGCGCAGCGCCTTCGGTTAAAATTCATTCGGAACGATAATTCGAGGCAACAGGTTGGCAGCATTGATTTTTCCCGGTGGCGAGGCCCCGCGGCTTTCGGGGTCACTCCCGTCTCTGACTCGAGGTGACAGCCGATCCACATTTCACGGCGGATCGAGGACGTTCCGATGAACCGCAAATTATCGACTTTCCCGTGTTGCACGTTATTACAACAAAACGCGGCACGAAACGAGCCTGTCCAGCCTGTCCAACTGCTCGTACGAAATACACGTACGTATATATGTATATGTGTATGTATGTATAAACGCGACGGTTCGATGCGTTTCTCGAAATTGCAATTGGATCACGCGTGGGCACGAGCGAGACACACTTGCTCGTCTATTACGGCCGAGCGGGTCTCATTGAGATCAGTTTTCAGCTCCGCTTCGCGGGGCCGGCCATTGATTAGCTGAATGGGTCACGTGACCCCGACTTAAATAGGATGAGCCGCGATCAGCCGCTCGCGATAGAGAACAATTTCTTCATTGAGGAGACGTCGGCGAATCTAAATTTTCGCTACGCGTAGACAAATCCCTGTACGAGAGAGATCCAGCGCGAAATTGAACTGGGAAACGATCCCGGATCTATTTCATTCTAGGACGTTTGGTTTCAAGGATTCTCAGGTTACTCGGGGGGTTCTAGATTTCTTCACTGAGGAAACTTTTACATTCTTAAATTCTTAAATTCTTGGTGAATTTAAGATTTTCACTGCGGGCCGACAAATCCTGACGATTAGATTAAAAACAATTTCAGATTTATTTGGTTTAGTTGCAAAGATTCTCAGGTTACTCGGGGGTTCTAGATTTCTTCATAGAAAACTTTTACATTCTTGAATTTTTAAGTCTTCCTCGCGTGTTCTTAACTTCTTAAATTCTTAAATTGTTCGTGAATTTAAAATTTCCACTACATGCTGACAAATCCTGACGATTGGATTAAAAATGATTTCAGATTTATTTGACTTGTCAGGAATTCTCAGGTTACGATTCTAGATTTCTTCATTGAGGAAAATTCCCAAATTCTTAAACTCTTACATTCTTTGTGAATTTAAATTTCTAAAACGTACCAAGACAAATCCCTACGAGATTAAACTGAAAATAATCCCAGATCTATTTGATTTAGAACGTTTAGTTTCAGAAATTCTCAGGTCACGGGGATTCTAGATTTCTTCAATGAGAAGACATTCGTGAATTTAAAGTTTCGCTGCACGTAGACAAAAAGTCTAGTACAAGATTGAACTAAAAATGATCCCAAATCTGTTTGATTTAGAACGTTTAGTTTCAGAAATTCTCAGGTCACGGGGATTCTAGATTTCTTCAATGAGAAGACATTCGTGAATTTAAAGTTTCGCTGCACGTAGACAAAAAGTCTAGTGCAGGATTGAACTAAAAATGACTCGAAAACTAATTGATCTGAAACGTTTAGTTTTGAGGAATGTTCAGGCTACGAGGATTCTAGATTCTACGGTACAACATCGAGACAACAACACAGAGAGGAGAGACGGGAGACTCACCAGAAACTCGCCGCTGCCGAGGCTCTGCTGCGACCCGTCGGGTGTGACGGCCAGATCGGCCACGACGGACGTGGAGAAGCTTCGCCTCGTCTGATGGTGACACTTGTGCGGCCCGTTGATCCTGTCGGTCGCGTAGCCGGACACGTTGTTCTCGTTCAGCTTCGACGTCCATATCTCTTCCTCTCTCTGCGGCGACTGGCTGATGGTCCGATGCTTCGTGAACCTCGAGATCCTCTCGGTCTTCACCCAGTCGTGGTTCGGCCGTGGCTGTCGCGTGATCGTCTGCAGCGACTTCATGGCGTTGAACCGCGAGAAACCGTCCTCCATGGCCGCTGCCCACAGATGATCCGGCAGATCCTTCGATCCCCGTTGCGTTTCCACCGATTGCCGATCCGACGAGGAACCCAGGCCCGATGTGGTCGGGGTGTTGGGAAAGACTCTTCGATAGGTGTCCTTGGAGTCCTCGATGTCCGTGGAGTAGAAGTCACCGTCGCGCGACTCCAGCGACCGATTGTTCTCGTGCAGGTTCAACGACGATCCGATACCGGTCGACGTGGTCGAGGTGCGAAAAAACTTCGCCTCGTTCGCGGACGTCCATATCTCGTCCGTGATCGACGAGTCGATCCCGGTGGAAGTTGTCGGAGTTCTGAGGGGGGTGGGGGGTGGGGGTTGTTACTTATCGTGGTGACGTGTGTATTACGCGAAACAGGAACACTCGTGACGGAACCAAGAAAGAGAAGTCTCGTCTCGATCTCTCTCTTGGTTGCATCGCGACGTACTCCTGTGAGTCTCTACCTGTAAGAGAGGTTCCTCTCCTTCCAGAGATCCTCGGGGTTGGTGGACGCGTGGCTTATGGCAGTATTCGCGAGAGTGGAGTGATGATTGGCGTAGGAACATCTCTGAGGGAATCCCATACCCTCGTCGAGACCAGCCGCCCAGAGTGACTCGAGGGGTAGGTCCTGGGTACCAACCGAGGTGCCCACACCCCTGTTGCCGCCCGTGCCCGCCCCGTGCTTCCCCCCGTTCGAGGGGAACACCCTTTCGGCACCTTGAAGGACGCAGCACATGCTCGTGCCACTTCCTCCGCCACCGCCGACGACGCCACCCTCCTCCGCCTCCGACCCCCTGGAACCAGAGCTTTGCAGGCAACCTATTGTGACCGAGCTTTTAAGCTGCTCGCAGGCCTCGACCCCTTTTTCGCGGGGCTGACGACCTTTCCTCCCCCGTTGCTCCCTCGCGACCCAACGGGACTACGCCGGCCTTGCCAGGCCTGATCTCTTCAGGGTCGACCCTCCATCCTTCCCTCTCTCGTTCTTTGTTCCTCCAAGAAGATCTTTCGACTCTTTGCTCGCTCGACGTCGCTGGATGGAAACCGAGTGGCGTCCAGTCACCCTCTCCCCTGTTCGAACACCGCTACTTTCAAGTGGATGACGATCCTCCTACGTGGGAGAAACTCGAACGAATATCGACGACACGACGCAGAGATTGGTGTCGTTGCAGAGACTTTTTTCTTCGCGAGACCGAAAGTAACGCACTGTGTATCAAAATCTGCTTGACTCTCTCTCTCTCTCTCTGGGCAGGCAAACGCTAACGAAGAGTAACGAGACAGCCGATGATTTCGAAACGGATGCGGGATTGCCGAATGAATCGATCGGCGGGGGCAAATTGAAAGCCGCGTAATTCGTTATTTACCGACGTTGTTGTCCGTCGCGATTGATCCGAGCCGAGGGATGATTTATCGACGGGGCCCCCGGGGGCCCCTATTCACCGGCGACCTGTCTCCGCCAGAGCAGATTTACGGCTGACGTAGCCCCGAGACTCGGGGCCACGAGGTCGAACTCGAGGCTGGCTAGGAGGAAAGAGGAGAGATGTTGATATTGAAAGGTGTCGGGTCGTCGATTTCGAGGGAAAACCGGTTGACCGCCTCCGGGGCTTGCTCCGATAATTCTGTTTGCAACTTCTCCAACCACGAAACCGCATGCGCAACCCTATTTTCCAAACTACAATATTTCGACCGAACCTCGCGCGCGCGTTCTGTCGAATATTTCGAAGTTTCATTAGCGCCGTAATGAAGCACGCGCGTCGCGTTTGCACTGGTTAATTTTCAAAGCTGAGAAATCTGAAAATTGCCCGACTTTCGAAACAGCGTGCGCAGCGTCATTTTCCAAGCTACGATATTTCAACTTTGTAGCGGCCTATGATTCCACGAGTTTCGAACACTGATTAGCACACAAGCTGCAAGTGGCTGTGCGCCTAGCGTCGAGGTCCTGCCGATCTCCGACGTTAAGCAAAGCAGTGTGTGGAACTCCGCTAGGATGGGTGGTCGGACCAACCTTAGCGCGGATAGTTACAAGCGTTCTGGGGTAATCAGCTCCACTGGATGAGTTTAGGCAGTGACTATGAGACGAAACGCAACTTTCTCTTTCTCATCTACCTCAAATCTATTTAGTCCTCCCATCATGAACCCTTGAAACCCTTCAACCTTTTACACCCAATACACTCTTGTGCGCGTTCTATTGAATATTTTGGAATTTCAATGAAGCACGTGCGCCGCGTTTGCGCTAAATTTTCACACCGAAAACTCTGAAGACTGCCAAAGTTTGCAACCCCATTTCAAAACCTATTTTCCAAACCAATACCACAATATTTCAACTTTTTTACTACACTCAATGAGTGTGTATCTACGTGAATTCTATTGAATATTTTGAAATTTCATTAGCGTTGAAATCTCAATGAAGCACGTGCGTCGCGTTTGCGCTAAATTTTCACACCGAAAACTCTGAAGACGACCAAAGTTTGCAACCCCATTTCGAAACCTACTTTCCAAACCAATACCACAATATTTCAACTTTTTTACTACACTCAGTGAGTGTGTATCTACGTGAATTCTATTGAATATTTTGAAATTTCATTGCAACGAGATACCGAAAAATCTGAAGATGAAAAAATATATGAGAACTCGCTGCCGTGTGCGCGTAGCGAGCCTCGTTTTTTCCATCTCTCCATCGACAGCTCCGAGACTGGAAAATTTTTCGACGCTCGGTCGCGTAAATATCGCTAATGTGGAGAGAATGGACAGGCACGGTATTATCCGTCGTCGGTAGCGTAATCAGATGGAATTGGTGATTTATAAAGAGAGAGAGAGAGAGAGAGAGTGAGGGAGAGCACGAAATTCGCTTTTACCGTGTCCGGTCCGGCTGATGAGGATTTACGAGGCAAAAATGGCCGACGAACGAGTAAGGAACAGGACGGGCCGGGAAACGAGAACTAATGGCCGATACTCGAAAAGTCGGATAATATCGCGGAGTTTGCATTAATAACGCGCTTACCAGCGTTACGCCGTTGCCCGGTAATTTGCCATCGTGTGCCACGATCGTGCTCGTTCCTATTAGTATAAATTGCGCATCGTATAACCGCGGAGCGTTTTCAGCCCGTTATTCCAGGGCGAATTTGCATTTCGCAGTTTCGAGAGCGACGGAGAACACACAGCACTCGCCTAACCTTTCCACTCGATTTTTGCACGCCGAACGCGAATTATCGCGTTCCGATTAGCGAATTGTCGCGTCGTGCGTCGGCGTGATTTGCATCCTGTCGCGAAAACCATTCCCCTTAGAACTGTAGAATGTTGGAATGTTGGAATGTTGCGAGAAACCCCGAAAAGGTTCTCCCGCATCGGATAGTCAATGGAGAATGATTTCGTGTTATCTTATCGGAGACGGACAAGTGAAAGTGGGGCAGCTTACAGGGTGTTGGCGCCTGTTGTTTTCTTCTTGGAAATGGTAAACGAGAGAGAAAAAAAATGGCAGAAGACACAGTTACACGGTTTACTATGACCAATGTAACAATTTTTTATATCTACAAAATTTTTCACGAAATTAATTTATCACGTGATTTTTGATTTTATTTTTGTTTATTTTTGTACGAAAGCTGTCAAGACGAATTCAAACATGTGGTAATGTTCCGTAATTCTTTGAAGTTATGAGAGATCAGGAATGAGAGAAATATTGTAAATAATAACTGTGAATAACAAACTCTGTCGATACTGATTTCAATTCAGTGTCCGGCTCGTGCCTGTTATTCTCAGAATATTGCTATTCAAATTAATGCTGCTGAATATTTATTATCGCATCGATAAGTGATAACTTCTGTGCAATTTCGCAAATATTCGAAAGAGTTCTGTTGTACGTAGAAAATCGGGTATTGTGCGAGAATTTTCTAGATATTCACAACGTGAACATCTATATGTACTTTTATTATACTTTTATCTTCTGTTATGTATAGTAATAAAGTAACAAATTCTCTTATATTTAACAAAAGACAAATATAATATATTAAATAATAACTAAAATTAATAATTTAAAATTATGTATTATTATGTATATATTATTATATTATATATTAAATAATAATTAAAATAATAATTTAAAATTATAAATAACAATTAATATTACATAATATATAAAATAATATATTTTAACAAAAGAATATAATAAAATATGTAAAAAAGTCACTCTTGTGTTTGACAAAAGAAATAATTATACAAATTAAAAAAAATTGAGAAGTAATCTTTTGTAATGTCGATCGTTATTCGTTAGTCGTCAGAACATGTACATTTAGTGCTGTATAATAGTATAATATCTGATCTAGTCTAAAATGAAAGTTACAACGACGTAAGAAGAGCAAAAGAATTTCAGAAGAAAGAAACTTCCGAGACAAAGATACAATCAACAAAATTTCGTGTTAAATGACTCAATATTTTAATATTTTAATATTTCAACTGATACTTTCTAAATATAAATAAATTGCTGGTAGATGATACAAGAAACGTTTAAAAGTTAATTTTCAAACACTCCTGTATTTCATTATTCCGAACGTATGGAAACGGTAGCGGCAATATCTTTGCGTTGCAGGAACTCGACTCGCGTTACACGGGAGTCTCAACTCGGTCTCTATTCGAGACCGAGAGTCGTACGCGGAAGCAAGCTCCCTCGATTTGTTCCTCAATGGAGAAACAAGATTGGCCGGAATGAAAGGAAGACGTTGAAGGGGAGTGAGTATTAAAGCGGGAGGGGGTCTGGTCCGAAAATTCGGTCGTCGAGTCCGTATCCATTCCGTAGCCACGGTGACCCATTTCGTTGAGTCGCCCTTTCATACGCGGTACGCCGAATGCAACTGCACGTACATTTACGGATACAGCGGGATATTAGACCGGCTCGGTGATATAATCCTTTTTCACGCACCGGTTGCGTCCCCTTTCATCGGTTTTCCAACGGAACTCCCGGGGGAGCCCGACTCGGGGTGTCCCATCCTTGATAACTCGCCACGCTCCGCAACACACTCCAGATACGCTGACTCCGCGGCGAGCTTCCCCCCGTCTTCCATCAAGGACTACTTTCCATTCTCGGATTTTCAATATCCGAAGAATCCTTCTGAAAACGCGGACCGGAGTCGAATGCAGAGTCGATCCCTCCCGAGCGAGACGTACGTACGTACACGAATTCTCCGGGAGGAGGATCCCGGAGGAGACGTGTAATATCGGCCAACAGATCGGAATTTCCGGCCCGGTACAAAGCACGCAACTCTTTCCTTCGCGAAATAATGGAATCTCAGGAAGCTGTCCTTTGACGTGCACACGCTGGCTCGCCCAAGTATTCCAACAATCGCAGATATTCCTCTCGCGGATATTTTGTTGTTTGCGCGCGTCCTATGAAAAATTCTGTTCGTTTCGAGCGTCGTTGCGAAACTCTGTTGTTGTTGCCGGACTGACGAAATATCGCGATGTGGCAATGGAAAGTTTCGATTCGTCGGTAGTTGTCGGTTGAAAGACGCCCCCCCATAAGTGGCCCCCGTTCTCCGTTCAAGTGGAGGAATTTATCAACGAGCAGCGTGTCGTTTCGGGAAGGAGGGGGGAGAGTAAATCTTCCCTGGTGGGAGGAGACGAGAAGAGGAGAATATGGCGAAGCACGACCCCGTTAAATATTTATAAAACGGTCGCGGGTTGTAAGTAAAACGACGTATCGGGTGGCTCGGCTCCGCGAGCTGCTGGCTCACGCGTAAAGTCATGATTTCCATTTAATGCCCCATGAATATCGTGCCGTACAAGCAAACTAGAGATCCGGCTCTGACTTTTATCAGCCACGAGGCGTATACATCACGCACGGTATCCCGCGTGTTACGCGCGCCGATGTAAATCGACGTTTAGTCACCGGAGATCGATGGGCCATCCGTCGAGGATGAACGAGAGCCGCGGCCCTTTCTGCCGGCGAGCGAGACCGCGTTTCTTCCACGTTGGTGGAAAGTGCGCGGCGTGAAGCAAAGTTTGCATACTGAGTGTTTCGTTTGCGAGGTATCGTGCATACAGGGTGGAGAGGAAAGTTTGTCCGCGGCTGTCGTAGGAGGAAAGTTTCTTAATCATTTGACATTACGGACGCGCGCGTTCTAACAGCGACTTTATGATTCTGGATGTCTGTATTATACGTTTCACTGACATACTTTAATTAACATCAGTGTAAGTCTAAATAATGATAAAGCTAACTGTTAACATATAAAGTGTTTAGGTTAGGTTAACCCAACATTTTAACACTATTGTTAACATATAAACGTGATGTAGACGTGTTTAGAAGCATAAAGTCGCTGTTAGCACTCGACTTGCAACATCAAGACCTCAGATTTGAAATTTCAAATCAGAATTTAAATTTAATTTAAAAGTTGATTATAACAACACGAGAGACGAGAAAATATCCATTTTCGGCGAAATTACAGTGACGCTGCGCGATTAGTCGAAAGCTGTATCCGGGGGCATCTTAATTTCAGTTTACCGTTTGCGACGATGAAGAAATGACGGACGATGGAGATAAACGGAGCAGCCTGCGCGCCATCTTTATCTTACGGCTGAATTCGCGTCGGAACGGCCTTTAAGAATTCATAATCGCCCGCGATAAATATTCCCGCGGCACTTAATCACGACGTCGGGGCGTCGTCGTTGGCTGGCCGCATTTTCAATTTCGCGGCCATTTGTTTCTACCCCGTCGCGTAGAACTTTCTCTCTCTCTCTCTAATCGTTCGCAAAACGCGATCGATGCACCCTTCCGATATCCTTCGTCTACGATACACGTACAAAAACTCGCGTGAATTATCTACGCAAGTTTCATCGAACAAAGTAGAGAGCGATTGCGATTCTGTCGATCGGAAGATTCGACAAATGCCAATTTTAATCGTGCCGCGCGTAGCAAAAGTCGTAATTTCGTAACCAAAACAGCCGGATGTTTACGAACTTACGTCAGCGAGGCAGGTAGAATCACGAGGAGTGCACGGCTGTTTGTAATAAAGGTAATTTCTATGGAATACCACGGTTATAGCAGAGCGGAGCGAGAGAGAGAGAGAGAGAGACTCGGGTAATTTAAATCCTGGCAGTCCACCATGAGCTTCGTGCATAATATTTCAAGAGAAGGAAAAATGTCGCGACCGAGCTGGTCCTCTTAGTTTTCCTCTTCCTTGGTAAAAAGGAATTGTGCTCGACGAGCAGCTTTCTTCCTCCTCCGTTCTCTGTCTGTCCTTCCAACCATCCCCCAACCCTGTCGTTTCCCTCTTCCTTTTTCCTCCCATCGCGGATGTCCGTTGTTTTGCTTCCGTTGCGCGCCGTTCTCCAGCCGTCTTCGGCAACGGAGGACATTTGTTTTCGCGTTAGATCCGATGGAAACTCGTCGGTCGGACTCGGCGTCGCGAAAAATATACGCTCGAATATTCGCTCGCAGGTGCTCCCGCGCCGTTCCCACCAACCTACCTCCCCGTGTCTCATTGTCTTTTATTTCCGCCCGACGCGGCGTGCGTCGTGTTTTCCATCTCTGGACCAGTAAACGTCCGCTCTTCGTTTTTGCAGCTCTCGCCGAGCCGGCATAGCGGGTGGCGCATGCGAGAATGAAAATAACGTTTAACGTCTTTCTCGCGAAAAAACGAAGCGGCGAGAATTTCCGAGTGGCGTACACCCGGAATTCACGGCGAGTCTCCCTGGCCTCTGGCTTCGAACTGTTCGAGCGTACATCGTTTGAAAACTGTTTCTCGCCGAGGAATTAAACTCCCCGAAACGAGTCGCGCGAGTCGAATACGGCGCGAGAAACAGAGTGTAGCCACGTGGATGATTAATTTCATCACTGAAAGTGATTTTAGGAAAATCGGGCCCCTTCAGGTGCAACGCTGATGCAACGAAAATTAGCGATTGGTTGATTTGGGTCACGTGATTCGCGAGGGGGCGTGGCGTAGACCTCGAGTGGGAGTGGCGTTATCTGGCACTGAGCGATCGCGCCTGTAATCTGTTTTGTATCGATTCAAGTGTTTGCATTTCAATAAAATTTTATGGCAAAAATGTCGTTTTCATTTCCTTTCAGGGCGACAAGTCGTGCAGTTTTTTTGACTGTTTTTTCTCTTTTGTTAAAAACAAAGGAAAACTTCCGAGACGATTGAGAAGACGTGACAACCGATAATTCTTCGCTCGATAATTTTCTATTGAAAATGGAACGGAATAAACAAAAGATAGGCAAACGCAAGGTGGAAACGCGACTCTTTCGCGAAGTTGAACTCGACCCGGTTCCGAATTTATTTCGAGAGAGACGGGAAACAGACGCAACTGAATCGCTTTAAATCGCTTTAATTGCTCGTATCACCAGCGGTCATCCTCCCGATATAACCCCGCGGCCCTGGCGTTTACGAGATATACAGCTGACGAAATTGCGCCGGACGCTATTCACGCGGCCGTTAAATTCTCGGAAAGAAAGAAGGGAAAACATCCCCTTTCGATATTCACCCCTACCTACGTTTCGTTCTCTGTCGAACAATTTCATTTTGCACCGTGGAACGAGCCACTCGAGGCTAGACGTTTTCGAAATGTTTTCGAAAGAATTAATTGCATCAACAAATGTTTTACAATTAGAGAAAGGTTGAATGGTTTTGAAAGGGGTTAACTGATGTAACTGGGTAGAAATGAAAAGCGTTTGAAGGCCGAAAATCATATATTTTTCGATACAATCTTTTTTTCGATTTAGCCCATAATTCTCCATAAAAAAAAAAGTATTAAATCATTTTATATCGAAAAAGCATTAATTCAGGGAGTATTCTGAATAAAATATTTGCGGCGCGATACTTTTTTTCGTTCAAAGCCGAATTTCTTTGCTCAGTTTTTTTATATTCTTCAGATGTCAAATGGTGTTTTTTTTTCTCAAATTTGAACCCCTTAGATTTAGCTTTGTAGCCATTAATTTCACTGAAGTCAAGTATCTAATTCTAATTATTTAAGATTACAAAAGTGCGCAGATGTCAATGGCCGACAACTTTTTGTAATAGCTGTTATAACAGTGAAACAGATATTCATTTGGTTCTCTCGTTATTACTAATGTTATTATTAATGCTGCCTGTTGTATTATACCCAATAAACATTACACATTCGTTTTAATTAAAATTATTACTTTAATTAAAATGTCTGCCAAACCAGCGGTTTCGGTTTAATTCAAATTATCATTTTGATTGAAGCATCTCCCAAACTAGTGGCTTTTAGGTGCTTTCTTTTTCACAGAAAATAACGAGCTGAATCAAATAATGTATCGAAAGAAAAAAAGGAAAAACACCTTCCACGCATCAACGCTGAAAAACAATGCTCCTCTCGAAATCGTATCAAACATCTTCAAACACAACTGATCGCCACCAAAATATTTCAGCTTCCAGTCTTTCGTGACTTACTTCCCTCCCTCGGCCGAGCAATTTAGATTATTAGTACTCGCATTAGTACTTTAGATAAACTACAGGCCCCGCTGGTCTCAGGGTACATTACAGTTGAAAGGAAGTTGGCGGAGAACGTAAATTCCCATTAGGCGTCCCGATATTTTTCCCCCGCGTCGTTGCTCGACATCGATAGCGTGTCGTGTCGCGCCGTGTCGCGTCGTGGAGAAAGCGTGACTCACGGAACGATCCACCGTTGGTGCAAGTGCTCCCGGTAAGACCTTTTATCGGGGCAATAGTCGGCCAACAACTCGCAGTTATCGTCGACTAACGGCGGTGAGCGGACGCTGATAGGAGCCAGTTCATGCCTCCAAGAAGAACGGAAACCCGTTAAGGGGTAACGGCCGAGTCGCCGGACGATTTGTCTTCAATTACGGACAGGTGAGCGGAGGACGCCTCATAAACGCGAGTGAAACTGAACCAGTTAACCGCGGAATCTAGTTTTGAAAAATTCCTCGCGGGAATAGCAAGTAATTAAAGTCAAGCAATGACGTCGAGCGCAGGGGCAAATGCTCCTATTACAAATTTTACGAGCAATGTAAAGCAAAGGGAGGACGGATTACATTTTTACTCGATGAAGAATTAACAAAAATGGACAAAAACTTAAAAATTGTCAAAAGATAATAATAAAAAATTCATAAGCAAAAGAAAAATTGAAGAAAAAGAAATAATTTTGGAGAAATTCAATTGATTACAGCGTGGTATTTTTCAAAGCAACGTATCACACAAAGAATGGCACTTTGCAAGTTTACTAAGGGCCTTCATTCATTTTAAAATGATATAAATTGTTATCGGAAAAACCCGATACATGTAAAGTGTACAAAACAATTCGGGGTATACCAGATGCAAGATGGGAAAATAATCAACTCAGTTTGTAAAAGTGATACACTGTACGCGGAACATCCGATATATCAAAGAGAATAATCAAACTTTTTCTTATAAAATACATGGCAGTGTATTTAATATAAAGGAAACGTACCACCAAATGACATTTTTATTACTTCTCATTGAAATTTGGAGTTTTTATAGTAAATGGTAATTTTTTATTTTACACGACGAGTATACACGTCGAACATGGTTGACTGGTGAAACAGGATGTTGCACAACGCAAAACTGCTCGCGTTTGAAAAGGAACAGGGATGCTCAGAGATATTAGCCAGGAGGCGGACGAAACGAAATGCCCTTCGAACTCGTGGAACTCGAGGTCGCGTTTTTTAACGTTAACGAAAGACACATGGTATCCAATTTCGCGAGATACATACATATATATATATATCCGATCGAAGTGCACGAAATGTATGCGCGAAATCAACGGCGACGGATATTCGCTCGTAAGCGTAGTTCCGATGCAACAAACTGCAGCCTTTGCAGCCAAGTTACAAGCCAGCGACCGCGTTACCGTTTCCGCCTGCACCGGGGCGCAGATAGCGCCGGCAATTGCCGATACAACTATTACAATATTCAAGCCGTGATAGTTACGGCGCTGCCACAAATTTCAGTTAATAGCTTCTCGTATAAAGGGTGAAAGAGAGAGAGACAGAGGGGGCGCGAGAGGGAGAGAGGCAAAGTAGGAAGGAGAAATTCCGCTATGCATCGCGGCTGTCACGCGCCACGTGTTGCACGCCCCTGGAAAACGTTGTCGGCGAAGAACTGGCAATGAGTATACGTAGTTACCTTGCTTGCGTAGTTAGGGGACGACTTTCTCGAATCTTAGAGAATAACAGGAACGTTTCGAGAAAACGCGAAAGTTTCGGAGCACGAGGAACACAAAATACACTAGTAGAGCAAGTTTTGATAATAAATAAAAAGAACAATACGACTTGTACCCCAGTACCATTCGTCTTACTGAAAGGCCCTGACTAAGAAATGACGACTTTTTTGCCATAAAATTTTATTGACATAAAACAAATTACAGGCGCGATCGCCAGACAACGCCACGCCTCTTCGCGAGTCACGTGACAAATCAACCAATCGCTAATTTTCGTTGCATCAGCGTTGCACCTGAAGACCCCCGCTAAAATCACTTTTAGTGATAACAAGATTAGCCCATCGCTGAAGGGATGAAAATCGAAAGCCATAGCGAATGGGGAACGGTGCAAACTCCCGCGGACTTCTCGACCCTCGCAACGATCGTGTTTCACAATTCGTGCCACGCGTAGGGGGGTTAGGTTTGAAAAATTAAAATTTGTCGAAAGAAAAGAACATTCCAGGCTCTGGTCAAAATGTTACCAGGTAATTCAACGAATTTGAGGTCAGATCTTTGTTTGAAGAGAACGTTCTTGTCAAAACGTTACCAAGAGCCTAACCTAACCTAACCTAACACCCGCGCAAAGGAAAAAGAAGCGCAAGAACGCAAGGGGTTGAGAATTGTCCGACGAACGAAGGGGCAAATGACACGGCGGAGCTGGATCATGGATTTTCAATGATCGATAGCGACACGCGGAGGATAGACGCGAGCGGAGCTTGGAAATCGGTTTTACGGTCGGAAGGAAACGCGAGCAACAGACCGAGAGTTATGGTTTTCGCGTTACCTTCGCCGGAATGCTTCGTCGTGCTATCGTTGTTCCTGAAAGCGACTCGTAAAGCACAGTGCCGGGTCGGTGTACCTCGTCGCGATATTCGAGAGAGAGAGAGAGAGAGCGAGAGAACCGGTAACGAGCACGCTTGTCTTCCCTATCGTCCACCGTCGAGCCAATCGCGCTCGACGCGCGCAGTTACTCGCTCTCCTTGAACTTCTTGCCCCCTCTGACCCCTCGCAGATACGTTAACGTTCCTCTTTGTAACTGCGTTCCTCCTTTGTGCGACACCGAGCGCCGCGACAACACCCCCAGTACCAGGTGCCAATCTGAGAGTCGAAAGAGCGAAAAATCACACTCGCCCGGCGAGATTCGTAAAACAGCGATTTGCGAAAGTTGGAGGAGGCATCGAGCGGGCCACTCGAGTCGGAAAGTGGAAGGAGAACACAAGGAGCACCTTGTAAAATTCCAAGTGCCCCGGGGCCGCTTTAATTGCGCGCGGAGGCCCGGCACTCGGCAAGTTTTGAGTAGCCTGGCAAGAGTAATTACGCCTCGGTCCGCTCGGGCAAGTGGCTTTTACTTTTAACCCGGATCGATGAAGCGCTCGACGACCTTTGTGCGGCGATTAGTCGCGAGCGAGTGATCAATTAGCCATTTAACGCGACGCAGCGTGGACGATCGTTCGACGGCGCTGGGAAAAGTGGCGGACTGGAGACGGCGGCCAGAGGGAAACCCGCAGCCGACGTAGACGCCGTTCGTAAATTTACCGCATTACGAACGAGAAAACACGGCGCGGCGAACGAGCGAGAGAGAGAGAGAGAGAGAGAGAGAACGCGGACTCGATTCCGCGTATTTTTCGACTCGGCTTTTTCGATTTCCCGGAAAATTGAAACACGAATTTCGACGACATCGGATCCTATTCAATTTTTCACCGGGACGAATATCGAAAATACGGCCGATCTCCTCGCCTGGCAGCGTCGCCGTTGTTTTTCATCGTATCGTTGCCGCAATTGTTTTTCCCCACCCCCTCCGGGGCTGGAAACGAGTTCCCTCCGAGCGCAACGATCTCGCAATTCTTATTACAGCAGCTCGTATTTCCCCTGTTGACGTTTCCTCCTGCTGTTCCTCCCCGTCTCCACAGACACCGGCGTCTGCGTCATCTTCCAACTCGCGCGCGATCGCGTGTCCTGGATTACACCGCTGGATTCTCCTTCGACCGATTTTCGACTCGACGATCGAACGATTAACGCTTTGCGCCGTTTTCGTTTCGTTACACCGATAACTTCGTCACTTACAGGCTTACGAATATCTGCGAGTAGATAATTACATTAGATAAACATTTTGGCGTCACTTTGACCAT
Organism: Melipona bicolor; assembly: GCA_030673865.1. NCBI lineage: Eukaryota > Metazoa > Arthropoda > Insecta > Hymenoptera > Apidae > Melipona > Melipona bicolor. The sequence continues at coordinate 510,824 of JAHYIQ010000053.1, read as the reverse complement.
CACCGTATTGAACGATTACTCTTTGAGTTCTAGCCACGGTCCGAATAGCAAATTTTCAAAATTTCCAAACTGAATTTTGGAAAGATTGGTCTGTGAAAGATAAGACTCGCTACCCTAGCGTGATAGCGTGGTAGTTGTTTCGAAGTCACTGACAATAAGCTCTTCTTCTTTCGAAAGCCACGACGATCCAGTACACAGAAAACACGCGGCGACTCCATTGGTCTCGAGGAAACAGCATCGACGAGACATAATTGATAACGACACGCATTGTCGAGCCACTGTTAAAATAGTGATTGCAAGTTGTACGATCGGAACAGACGTCAGTCACGAGTTGGCGTGTTCGTTGTTTCAGCCCGCAGCTACGTTGCCGGTAAATGGAATAATACGAGTCTCGCGAAAAGAAATTCGCGGAAATTCCCCGATAGAAACGGGTCGCGTGCGCCCCGTTGCGCAAACATTCGCGCAATAATTCAGAAATTGAACGAGGCTGTTCGATTTCCTCTCGCCGAGGCTTTTTCATTAAATTCCCCGGCGAGGTTTTTATCGGCCGGGAAGGCAGCGCGGGGAACAAAAGGGAAGATACTATTCGACGCGCGCGTGCAATTTTCATCGCGATGCGTCAACGATAAATAATCGGGAATCCCGGCGTGTCATGGCGGCCTTCTGGCAGCAGTGGCTACGGTTTTCCACGGAGGGTAAACCTCCCTGCACGATCCGATTCCTTCCCCCTCTTCGCCGCCGTTTCGCTCTGTTCCTTCGTGCTTGCCTGGTTCGAATTTTCAGCCCCGAAATCCGACGAGGAGACACGATCGTGGTCTGGGTTACGATAGAATATGATATCGAGGGATTTATTTGACTATCGTGCAACGCGGAAACGTGACCATATTGTGCGAAACGACGCCCACACATTGTTATGATTAGAAAAAGTCGCGAGTCTATCGAGAGCGAAGGTTCCACGCGATTTCCTTACGTCTCTCGGACTGTATAAAAATTGAAAGAACCAACAATACTGCGAGGTGAAAAAAAAACTTTTCCTTCCTGTGCTTGAGAGGCAATTGTCATGGCAAAGATCAGGTCTTGAGACTGCTTGTTTTAGCCGCCCAAGTTTTAAGATGTAAAACAGAGGCGGCGAACTGGCGGCTCGCGAGCCCTTGCCCCCACTCTCTCGATCGCTGGCGCTACCCCCTCCACTGCGGTCTACGTAGACATCTCCCCACTCTTTCAGTCTGTTGATTTCCCTAGCAAGTGGGAGAATCGAGATAGTGGAGGGGGCAGCTCTATCTTAAAATATGAGGATACGATTCTGTATGTGTGTGTGTGTGTGTGTAAGTTTTCGGACAGAGTGTAGAAATTAGAGAGAGAATCGAGTCGAGAAATAGAGTATACAAACCTAAAGAGAATTGTGATAGCGTGAGAGTCCAGCGAGAGCTTAATATCTTTCGTCATCGCCGTATTCTCTTTAATTCCTAAATCAATAAATTAATCTTATATTGATTTCAAACCAAAAGGTAGGTTAAAATTTCTAATCTGAACGGACGAATGGAGAACATTATCGAAAATACCAAATTGTACGAAGCCACCTTGAAATTGGCGCTGGAAATAAAAGAACGGGGGGGTTGCATCCCCGATCAATTCTCCAAGACGCGGCAACAATCGCCGGGGATATTACATGCTAATTCGCAATCCCACCGGCACAATTAGCCACTAACGATTGCTAATTTTCGCCGAGCCAATTAGAATACCGACGATCCCCTACTCGTGTTCCCTCGTTAACCAGCCGTTTACTGGCACATAATCGCTCAACCGCTCGGATACCAATCCGCGGACCGGAGACGTAAGTAGATCAAAGTAGTTACAAGCAGTGGCACCCGACTTCGTCTCGGGTGCAAGTAGTTTGAGACGTTGTTCGCCAAGTAACAGTGTTCGGGGAGAACAACTCTCTCGCGAGGATATCGTCTTCGGGTATAATCGCTCTGGAGACAGTCAGACAGAGCGGCTCCGGAATTAAAAGTCGCGTGTTTTCCTGTTATCAGCATACACGCTCTGATTGGAGCTCTAGAAATTGGAGATCTAGAGGGAGCGCTAATCTGTTTTCAAATAGAATCTTTCTTGAATTTTCTGGTGAACATTTTGACGGGGGCCTAGAATGTTTCCTTAAATTTTTTGAATTCCCTGGTAATATTTTGACAAAAGCGTAGGACATTTTTTTTTAAAGCAAACTTTAACTTTTCAAACAAAAATCTAACCTTAAATTTTTTGAATTCCCTGGTAATATTTTGACAAAAGCGTAGGACATTCTTTTTTAAAGCAAACTTTAATTTATCAAACAAAAATCTAACCTCAAATTTTTTGAATTCTCTGGTAATATTTTGACAAGGACGTAGGACGTTTTTTTTTTCAAAGCAAACTTTAACTTTTCAAACAAAAATCTAACCTCAATTGTCATATCTGTAGTCGGTCTTTTCCGAATTGCAATAGGTTAGGTGTAGGTTAGGTTTAGGTTAGGTTCATTCAGAAAGATTTTTCACTACACTAATTTCTGACCGTACAATTAGAAAAAATTCTACTCGATTAGAAAAAAAACTCGTCTCGATGCCCAAGAAGTATTATGTATCTCAATACATGATTATTCCATTACGTTAATAGATGTACATATATGTCCAGCGCTCGTAATGAAATTATTAACATTTTGACGATGAATAATTATCCAAAAATTACGAAGAAATCCATTGTCGCGATCGAAGCAATCAAAAAAAAGAGAAATCTCGCGAACAATCGAACTTACAAATCGAAAGGCGCGCTTATCGCACGGTGTACGTGTTCATTCGGAGAGCAGGGGGCTCGTTAATCACCGTCTGCCACGTCGTTCGGGAACCGTACAGTCAGTCGCCTCCTGGCGCGAATCGCGTTTTCACCCGCGAAACGCGAAACTCGCGCTCGCGAAAAAAGAGAGAGAGAGAGAGAGAGAATTTTGTTCCTCCCCTTCTCGAACTCGCGATTGCAACTGCTACTGGCGGCAACTCGCCGTCACGACGTTAGCCAATTTCGAGACGTCGCCGCGGGGAAATTTTAATCATTCTTTGTGACGGAGTGGCGAAAGTTGCCGGAGAGAAATGGAATACGGCGCGATAAATCTTTCCTCCGCCCGGTCGCTGCGAAAACTTTAAATTCTCCTTCGCTCACGGCGAACGGAAACGCGTGCGTTTGATGTATCGCTTCGCAACTTCACGCTGTTGTTCTCCCGTTCGTTCTTTCAAACGCTGGTTAACGAGTTCGACTTTTAGTGTATGAAAAAAAAAAGAGAAAAAGAGAGAGAGAAATGGGCAAGCGCGCGAGAATTACGAGCCGATCGATTTAGTCCGCGATTTATACTAAAAATCGCTTCGACTGTCGAAGGTTATAACGAAGTTTGCGTTTGTACGCGAACGTGAAACGTCCGCGTCGGCGATATCGCTCGTCGATATCGCCTGGAACGAGAACGAAGGTCCGGGTTCGACACAGTTCGAGTCAACGCGCTGCGAGATCTCTGTACCGCGATACAGCGCCGGATATCTCGTTGGCGAGGCTATCGAAACGTTGCTAGACGTTATCCAACAGCGAGCGTAATTAACCCGTGGATCGAGATCGTCCGATTTCCTACTAAATCTTCATCGAGGAATTGAGACCTGGGAAACCGCTTGGAATACGTGGCAGGGGAAGTCATTCGAGGTTTAACGCCGGACCTCTGACTCTGTCCTTTGAATCAAAGGGTATTTTTGTCACGTAACGCTCGCGCAACGAAGAAGATAACGAATTGCGATAAGTAAAATTTCGTCTGTGTGTGGCATTTTTATTATTTTTTAGGTAAACAGTAGTAACGCCAAATATAGGTTCATTTTAGTTTAAAGTAAGTATATCTTGGAATGTTTAAAATAAATGCAGAGACTAGATAGAAACAAGGGACTTTAATCTTCAACAGAATTTAGTACAGAAGACTAAGGAAAACGGCAAGTATCTTAGCAACGAAGTTGTCACTGCAAATTAACAGATGTCGCGATTAATAAAATTAATGTAATTTGTTAATTTATTAATTTATGGTTTATCGAGTGACGATACAGCGATGATAAAAGATAAGACGATTCTACTATTTTCGGAAGTAGAGCCACCGTGGGCCTAACAAATGGATCATCGGGACAGTTGGACGCGTCTGTGCCGACGAAGCGTCTTCGCGTTTAATGGAGTCGTTCGCCATCTATCACACGCCAAACGCAAGCTTGGAAAAAAAAGAAAACACGAAAGAGAAAAAAGAAAACACGAAAGAGAGAGGAGAAGGAAAAGAAAGAAAAGATGAACGAACAATGGCCGAGAGCGGAGAGGTTCTCCGCGACGACAAGAAGATGGATCCATAATGGGCCGAATCGAGTGTCCCGGCTAGATTTCAGGGTAAAAAAGGCAGGAGAGACTGCTTTTTCACTTGGCCTCTGGCTTTTCACCGGTTTCCCCAGCCTCTCCCGCGGGACTCGCGAAAACTCGCCGCAACAGAAATACGACAACGACTTGGTTTTGGTCCTCTTTCGTTTCCCCAACGACTGATTACGACGATGACCATAGTATTCAATCTTGAAACAAACTCTGCGCGTGAGCTTCGTTCAGAAGCGTGTAAATACGTATGCATCTGTTTTTCAATCGTCTGCATTGTTTTCAACGCGAGCTTATCACGCGATCAGTCGTCGGCTATCGTAAACACGCGTCCGTATCGCGGTTATTAACGATTTTCGCGACAGGAAAGCATCGGTCGATTCGCGTTATCGCGACGAATTTTGTTGCTCCAGCGACTGTTCGAAACGATATCGTAGCCGCGAGATCTTTCGTGAAATTCGCTAGGAGCGAACGCAGTCGGTGGCCGAACAGAGCCTCCGTGAAATCGATGAAACAGATGCGTAAAGCAAAAAAAAGCATCGCGTCCCTCTTGTGCGCGAATAAAGCAAAAAGCGCGGAGAGAAAGAGAGAGAGAACGTTTGAAATTGTAGCTTTTTCATTTCCACCGGCCGACCAAGATAACACGCGACACGCGAATTTTTCTGTTCCCATTGGCGAAACAGAAACTTCACTAGTGAAAAATGTCCCTTTTATACAACGGCCGCAGCTTCGACCGGTGATAAATTAATCCCTGTACTTTGAATAAAAGCGCAGAGGAGAGACGCGGCGCGGCGACACGCGGCGACACGCGAGGCGGATCCGCCGTTCCACGCTGAATCCCTGCGAGCGACGGGACACCGCCGTCCTCGAAACTTTCCCCGCGGCAACGGGACGAATTCATTTGGAACTCAATTACAGAAAAGTGGATTCGAGCAATTTCAACCCTCCCCCCCCCAGTTTAAAATTCCAATCTGCAAACGTTGGCGCGAATCTTTCCTCTCTTCTCTCCTTTTAGTTGGCCACTGTACGTTGCTCGATTTTGCCAACGCTGTTTCTCAAAACAAAAGTGTCGAAACGATTCTCGGACCGGAGTTCAAATCCATTCGTCGACGGACGAATCAGACGAGGATCGATCCGAAAGGGTGTTCGACTTCTTGTAACGAGAAGAACGGGTCCCGCGGTTGGACGAAATGGATGCTCGGCTCGCTGCGCGTCGAGTAATCTCGAGGAGCGACGTTCACCCTGGGAGCAGCTCGCTGAGTAATGGTAGCCACGCGTACGGAGTTACATTAGACGGAATATAGACCGAACGGGGAGGCTCCATCTCCTCGGTGCGTCATTTGTCCAAACTCGAAACTACGAAATTCCTGGCAGCCCGGCTCCCTCTCCGCTACCATTAGCCTATTCATCGTTAATTTTAATCGCTCGTTCGCCTCTTCCCCCCTGGTGGAATACACCGGTAGCTCGTTTCCGTTCGCCGCCGCGCCGACGAAAATTAATCGTCGAGATGCGAGCTGCATCCTGCGCCCCTGTTGGTGTGTTCGTCCGTGTTGGTTTCTCTCTCTCGTTACCGGTTGCCTGTATCGTGAAGTCGTGAAGCCGATCGTTTTGTTATCGATATTAACGGGGCGATTGATATTATCGATCAAGAGGTCGCAACCGCGAAATCATAAACCACCGGTGAACGCGGTCTTGGCGGGGGAATCCAGCGAAACAAATGCCGTATCTTTGGCAAAATGGCTCGCTGCATTACAGAGCCCCGTTGCAAAGATAATGATACGAGAGATCGATGTCAGAATTGGTTCGTTGTTCGCAACGATTTCACGAGCGAGAACGAAGAAACAATTTCGCGGGAGGATTTTTCGAATTGGCTGGCTTCGAACCTGACTTCGGTTCGTTATACAATTACGTTGTATTGCGAATTCCGCGCGAAACCAGAAACTCTGGCTTCCAAAGGGGGATCCCCTGGCGGATGAAAGCCACGCGCGGTCTTCCTCCGGCCGCGGCCGTTCATCGATTGCGACGGTGCGATCGCCTAACGTCGACCGACGTTCGCGTCCGTGGGAGATTATTCCGGAGGAAATTTCCAGACGAAAGCCGGAGCGAATCCTCGCTTTAATACGCGGTTTAATACGCCTTCGACGTCGCTTTTCCGAGAGTCTGTCCGCTTCGATAAAGCTCCTCGGCGGGGGGCCGGCCCCCGCGGCGACGTTTAATTTGCAAGCCGATTGTTCCACCCTCCGAGCCCTCGAGCAACGAGTCAAACGACTGAAAACTACGGTTTTATCGTTTTATCGAGGGAGTGTCTCCGTACTGCGATCCTTTTGACTCCAACGCTGTGTCACTTGAACTCGAATCGACTGTTGTTTCCTTTGGAAATTGCAGCTGCGCTCGAGACTCCACGCACGATCGAATATACGAGCGAGTACGAGCGTTGAATTTGCTAATGAACAAAGGGAATAGGTCAGGACTTCTTGTCGACGTAAAGAAATTATATTTGTCACGGGTCACAGTTCGTTCTCTTTTTTTCTGTCAACGTAAAGTCCCAATGTCCGCCGCACTCGAGACTGCTCGACAGTCGCCGACTCGCGAATCTGTTTACTTTTTATGGTGCAGTCCAGCAATCGATCTCCCAATCGACACGTGACTTTCACGAATTTCAGGGCAATGAAGTACCCTGGCTCGATATTCTCGACAAATGCAGAGGTGGCGAACTTTCTCCCCGCCGCGGGCCGCACGAGTTCGGTCTATTCAGTCTACCGGTTCCTCCATCACGAAAATTAGTTCCTACTCTGTTTCCGCTCTGTCTCGTACAAACGACTTGCTCTATCCTCCTTTGACTTTAGTTTAGAGACAACAGTTTATATATACACGTATATAGCTAATGCGAATATTGTGCCCTCGAGACTCTCAACGCAGTGGAGAGAAGTCGAGAGAGTGGAGGGGATAGCGCTAGCAACTAGGAAAGTGGGGGTAAGAACCGCCAGTTAGCCACATCTGCTTTAACCTGACCTGTTAATCGGTTGATCATTTCTTGATCAGAGCAATCAAATTAATAGTTAATAAACTCCCAAAAATTCCCAAAATTAAGGAATGAATGATTAATGAAAGCACATTGGTCAATCTTGGACTTTGTAGATGAAATTATAATGTGTATAATTTGTTTTTTAATAGATGTAATAGATGTAATGTGGCAGCTTTAAATAGACAAATAATAGATCGATAAATGAAGAAATTATTATCATGTTTAAAAGCAAAGTGACCGATTGATATAGTAATCGAAAAAGGGCAGCAAGAAAACGCGTTGTTTGTCCCAAAAATGATAGACGACGAGAAAGTGACTATTGTTGTAAAATTTACAAAATAATTTACGTATCTATTCCTGTCTTGTAAAATTATAATATTTCATACAAAATTATATTATTGAACAATTTTATAAAACGCGTTCAAGTGTTACTTCTTCCCACCAATTTATTACATTGCAAGGCAAAATTTAACTGTTACTCTCCTTATCCGGTGAACTGGCGTTTGCGGTTGTCCCGTATTCGAAGATTAAACTGTCCGTTCAACGGAGGGCAGAGTGGCCAAAGATAAAGCGGCAACGAAGGGATTAATCCATGTCTTTGAGCTTTTGGAACGTTTACGACAAAATGGGATATCCTTCGTTCCGTGGAAAGAAAACGTGGCGAGGCGATTTGTTCAACGTTGGCCGATGGTCATAATTAACGAGGAGGACTGGATACACAAAGGACTCTCTGGCTTGACCCGTGCGTTTAATTAATGGATTCGATACACACGAATCGACGAGTTGGGTACACAAGAGTCGGCTGGTGACGCAAAAGGCAAGGCAACAAAGGCAAAGACAAAAGGGGCATTGGTACACCCGGTTGCGGAGCACGGATGAAAAATAGTCCGCCTGATGTGGAGGACGCAGAACACGTCTCTACTTGGAAACTATCGAACGAAATTATCACGCGACGGAGGAGGATAGTATTCTCCGTAAATTACTGGGTCGCCGGAGTTGGCGAATGAACCGACCTCGATCCAGCCGCGCGCTAACGCCACGGATTAACAACTGCGAATCCGAATCTAACCTTATCTCCGAGCTAAACTAAACGCGGAGTTATTCTCGGGGAGAAGATTTTGCTTATTCCATTAGCGGGTCGCGCTGCGATTACGCTCGCGCGAGCTTTCGTAAAATCAATTCCCACCGCCCCCTTCGCGAAGTATTCGCTTGCTCGCGCGCGTGCCGAGTAAGTCATTTGCAACAGATTTATTTCGAACTTGAGAGAGTGGCTCGCGTGCCGCCGTGTTTCTAGACTGATACGACAGACAAAATTGTCATATATTCCGAGAGCTTCGTTTTTGGAGAGAATTGAATTTCAAGAACTCGACGCTGCGATGGAGCGAAGAATAAAGGTCCTGAATGAAGCGGTAGTGACGGTCGACAAGTGAATACGGAGAGAGAAAAAACGACTTCGCGATCGCTCAGTACCAGAGAACGTCACTCCTATTCGAGGTCTACGCCACGCCCCCTCGCAACTCACGTGACCCAAATCAACCAATCGCTAATTTTCGTTGCACTAGCGTTGCACCTGAAGAGGCCCGATTTTCTGGGTTACCCTCGCTAAAATCACTTTCAGCGATAATAAAGAAAAGATCGGAGAGGAAATGAGTGGGATATGCGTCTGATACTATAAATTGCCGGACGCGAGAAGCTCGCGGAAAAAGAAGCGTGAGCGGAACGTACCCGACCAATGCCGGATTTCATCGACGCGAGGTGAAAGAGAAGGAAGCTGGAAAGAGAGAATTTCCTCCTGCGGATATAGTGGGAACACAACGGGTTGCCGATGTTATCGCGGAGAAGCGCGCGGTTGTTGAATTTACGAGATATTCGCACGGTGGCGAAAATGCGAGAGCAACAGTTACCCCCGGGAGACCAGGTCCGCGCCAACGCGGAGACTGCGGTCCGCCGTTCTCTGCAACGATCGGAGGACTCGGATTATATAGGTGAGCCGCGATCGGCCCCGCGACGAACCGACCGCAGAAATACCGGCCAGCTTTTCGCAGCCACTCGAAACTCGACGCGGCCGAATATCCCGATGCCTCTTCGTGGCTTTACGCCTCGCCAGACGGAAAATTCTCGTGGGATTCGTGGCCGGGGCGGACCAAACGAGAGTCAAATTGATCCGGTGGCGATTCGTTCGAGACCAAAGTTCCCTTTCGATACTAACGTCTATAGTTGAATGCTTGCTGTGAATTAACGAAGACAACAATAAAATAAAAGAATTCGCATCGAATTTACAGTTGATAAAAGTAACATGGTCGTAAGTAATATCGAATCTATGAGCAAAATCATTTGTTAATGGAAGAATTAAAAAAATTAAACATTCTTGCGCTTTGAATCATGGTCTAGTTTATATTTTGGAAATATAATAACGATAATTATTATATTTCCGTTGAAACGTTTCTCTTCAATCTTTACTAAATCACGGCTCAGAAGCATCGTGTGGCTAATTGGCGGCCCTTACCCTCACTCCTAATGTCCTAGCGCTACCCCCTCCACTGCATCCATCTCCCCACTCCTCGCTGTGCACGAGCCCCCACTCTCTCAGTCTGTCAATGTCCCTACCAAGCAAGCGGTTGCCTCGAGCCTGTTGTCTACAATTTCCAGTTTCCTTTGAAAAATCGTAGGTATTATTGGACGAAAATGTTGCCTGTCTAAGATCACCTATGTATTGTCAGATTTTTTTGTAATTTTACTTATATTCTCGAGACTCTTATGCGACTTTACTTACAATCTTATTTTGAAAACCTAAACCTAACGCGTGCATTTTATTTGTTAACGATGTAGATTGGACGAATTCGAATATTTTTTGCGAGCTACTGTGAGATACGGAGGCAGACTGATCGGAAGGCGAACGAAATACTTTTTTCCCCCGTAGGAGCGATAATTCCCGATTCGAACGAGCGAGTCCCGCGGCGAAATGGCGCATTTAAATGACCACCGGTGGCTCCTGTCAGAAAGAACCCTATGTTTTTCTCTCTCTCTTTGCCCACTACTTCGCGCAAGCGAATTACGAGGCCGATATTCGAAGCGCGCGAAATTACCATTTGAATTGCAAAAAGCCGATATATAGCGACGGTACACGGACACACAGTGTCGAGGAGGGGGAATGGTAGTGCACGCGAGTTGCCTGGCTCGCATAAATTTGCAAATTGCCGGAGCGCCGTCAGCGTACAGAGACGGATCAGGTTCGCGCTCACGTTCGCGGGCCGAACGGTGGCGCGAGAGACAGAGAGTAATCCAGGAAACGGTACGCGTTTCTACAGTTTCGCGTTACACGCCTGAGCCAAGTGGATTAACGTATCATCGTCCCACGACGCCGCCGCCCCCGCCTCGCTCCCTACGAAACAGTTTCGAACACTGCGCGGATCATCGTCTTACCTACACGCCCTCGCGTCCTCTTCGACACGCTCACCGCAGCTCACGAAAGCTATCTACGTCAGAGAGTTTCGATGCCCTTTCCGTTTCGTCCCTCTGCTCGCGGTCCGCAAGAGAGCAAAGGGTCGACGTGACGCGAGGACCACGTCGACGTTGTCTGGCCCAAGTCCGACAAGTTTGGCCCGGGCAAGTTTCCGATGGAATTTCGCTAATAGGAGTCCCCGCGTAGCTGGCTCGTCAAAGCGATCCAACTTGCTAATCGAGTTTCCCAGCGAAAAATTCGGGCTCTCTCTCTATCTGTCTGTCTGTCTCTTTTCCAAAATTGTGCGCGGAAACTGGAAGAAAACTGCTTTCTCATCCGGCGCAGCGAATTTTAACCGCGTTCGGATCAGCGAAGATCACACGTTGCGAGAGGAACAGAAACGTTGGAAAGTTCGGCTTCTCCCTTTCTCCCTTTCTCCCGCTCGCGGCGGTTCATCAATTATTTAACAGCGCGAAGAAAATTCGCGGCCAGCGGAATATCTCGAAAGCTAATAGAGCCATGAATTCTCGATTATTCATGCAGCGCATCCGCGACTAATACCGTGCCGCTTGAAAGTTGGTTCGCCGTGTCGACAAACACGCTCGCGGCCAATCTTCCGCTTTCGGGGGAAAGATTCCGTTTTCGCGGGAAGCCCAGTTTCTGAAACTCCTTCGTCGCTCCGAAATCGGCGCGTTCTTCCACCCGAGGATCCGTCGGACGTTTACGCGTCGAGCAAACAAACTCGAACGAACGAAGCGTCGCGCCTCCAAAACCGATCTGCCCTTGGACGAAACGGCAATTTCCTCGCGTGCCTTCGTTGCAGCTGTTATGCCTCGTGTCTCGTGCACGCTCCGACTCGGCTCTCGCTCACGGCGAGATAAAAGGGAACGGACCAAGTGTCACCAGCGCGGTAACCCAGACCAGCCAGAGTCGAGTGTCGGCTAACAAGAGCTCCGGAGTTCTTTCCGCTTCTGGGTTTCTTCGCGTCTCGAGACCGAGACGCGCCTCCTCGCGCGTTTAAAGTTGAAAATTCCGAGGAGAGAGAACGCGCGCGAGACAACTTTGACGAGAGTCTCAATTAAAAGGGATTGCTCGCGCGACGCCGAGAGGGAATTGACGGATTCGGGGGTGGGGCGGAGGGGCGGAGGAGGATTCAGAAAATGGGTAATTACCATAGCCGGCGACGTCTAGTATCGATGGGCGTCGCGACGCTATATTTTCACGCGCCATTAACCGGCGGAACAGTTACGATGCAGCCGCCCCTCGCGCCGTAATAACTCGCCGCTCTACCGAGCCGGCACTAACGCTTGAAAAGCGCGTCGTGACTGCCTTTCCAGGGAGGAAAAGTTTGCCTCCTACCGAGAAGTTTCCGAGGGCGAATTAGCTGATGAAAGGCGGACAGCCAGGCAGGACGAAACGGAGCATCGATCGCGGTTAAAAAATTGTCCTACCCGAGAGACGCGGCGGCGCTCAAAGTGTCGGTAGGTGTATTCTACGAGTCACTGCGAAGAGCATAGCTGAATCAATGACAAGTTGTATTAATGAAAATATGACATTTGTGCGCGAAGCTTTTGCTTTGACACGATTTTACATCGCGTGAAAAATTCTCTTCGTGACTAAATCCACTTTGAAAACTGAAAGTTTCTCTTTACAGCGAGCGCTTAAAAATTTTTTCCTCGTCATTTTGAACTCGTAACGTTAGAGTTGGGTGACGATGCGTTGGAATTACTCGAATTTTTAATCCCAATATTTGACGTGCAATGAAACGGTGAAAAAAATCGCGCAAGTTTTAGAAAGTACAAAACAAAATCATACAGCGATAAATTTCTACTTTCAAAATACACTGTTACAAGTTATAAGGCCCTTTGGAAAGGAGAGATTCCAATTTCCAAAATGACAGTAAATTTACTTGCGAACAAAATTTTCTAATACACGTATGCTCACTCGCTACACGATGTAAAATCATCTTCGAAGAAATCAACTTGCTTTTCTATTGTCAAAGTAGAAGACCCACGCTTTAAAATGAGAGAAAGCGATTCATAGCAGTTTAAATCAAAGGTGGCCAACTGACGGTCCTTGCCCCTACTTTCCTGATCAGTGGCGCTACCCCCTCCACTGCATCGATCTCACTAGTAGTAGAGAGAGGAGGGGGTAACGCTAGCGATGAGCAAAGTAAGCGGGCCGCCAGTTAGTCACCTCTGAGTTGGATCATCATTTTCGAACGCCCAACAAGTTAAACTCGACCGTGCGAATAGTATCAAACAGTCACATACGCGTTGCGTAAATATCAGCGGTCCAGTCGTAACTTTATTCTCCGTTATCACGGTGTTTTTGCAATTTGGAAAAACACGTAATCGACTGTCAGCGGCAATAAACGTGATACGCCGCTTCGTAAAAAAACCGAGTGAAAAAATCGAGTCACAGCCGTCCATTTTTCAAACCGCAGCGCGACTCCTTTTATCGACTTGTTCCTCCCTCGAACGACCGCAAACTTGGCGAAAAATTCCCGGCAGATTGCGGCCGATCCTTTGGGAATTGCTTCAAGAGGCGGTGGATGAAGTTTATCTCGGCATCGTGACCAACTAGCTAGAAATTACCAGTCAGAAAGTCGCCGGCGAACGATATTTGGCTTTTAATGTCGACCGGGTCCTCCGCGACAAAAGGAAAAGTTCGCGACGGGGAACCGATGGGAAATTCGCCCGTCGAAAGTTTCAATCTCCGCCGAGCGAAGTTTCTCTTTTCGTTTAATCGTCGCGTTCCGCTGTGCGGAGAACCATCGATCGCGATCGAACACGGCCGGCCAGAATGCCTGAAAATCGCCCCTTTATTTGGAAAACGCGCGGCTAAAAGTTCCACGCCACGGCTAATCTCGGTCTTAATTGAATTTCTCGAGCTACTCAATTCTTATGGAATTTCTCTGGACGAAGGAACGGGCGAAGCCGACAGCCTAGCTGCAAAAGGAACGTGAAGCGACGAGATCGAAAGGAATCGAACAAAAAAAAAGAAAAAAAAAACTGCACGACTTGTATTTCAGTACGATTCGTGTTCACTGAAAGGCCCAGAAGCAACTGTTCCGACTAGAAAATGAAGACTACTTTTTTGCCATAAAATTTGAATCGACAGAAAACAAATTACAGACGTGATCGCACAGTACCAGACAACGCCACTCCTACTCGAGGTCTACGCCACGCCCCCTCGCGAATCACGTGACCCAAATCAACCAATCGCTAATTTTCGTTGCATCAGCGTTGCACCTGAAGAGGCCCGCTTTTCTAGGTTACCCCTGTTAAAATCACTTTTAGTGATTACAAGATCAGCCCATCGCTGAAGGGATGAAAATCGAAATCGAAAGCCATAGCGAATGGGGAACGGTACAAACTCCCGCGGACCTCTCGACCGTCGCAACGATCGTGTTTCACGATTCGTGCCACGCGTGCCTCGGCGTTCGATCACGATTCTCGAGAAGGGGGGCCGATTTCGCGAGTTTAGGAGCCTGCACGCACGCCTGTTAATTTGCGAACGGGATGGCTGCTGCTCTAAACGGCGAAAATTTCGCGCGACTTGTACTTCCCGCCGACTGGATCAATCGTGCACCGTTTGGTCGGCGTACCGTGAACGCGACGGCCTCGCTCCCCGTCGCGAGCATAATTATCGAGATTGATTTACGTCGAGGCACGCCGCTTGTGTTTGATCGAGCAGCTAAGGGCGAAGTGTGTGCGCGTCGAAGATGAACGCGCACGTAACCGCGATTCTAATATATTGATTCGCTGCCTTCCGGCCGGTAAACCAGATTGGAAAGCGTCATTACGCAAATTATAGCCTCTGGCCGATGGGGGCTGAAATCGCAAGGGGAAAAGCAAAAAAAGAGGAAAAATTAAGCTGGTCGATTCGATCGAGCAAATCTCGTTGGAACGTGAATCCATCGAGACATAATCGCGGCAGCTGTTTGCACACGATCTGACGTACCGGATATGCGAGCGAATCCGATTAATATTCAAAGTTGTTATAATTTTGTACATTAACAAAAATGAACTCGTTTTAAAGCTTAAAATTAAAGTAAAAATTTGCTTTCTCAGTTGTATCGTTTCGTGCTAAGATTGTCTCATTCAACTCTCTGCCTTCTAAGAATGTTAATCTCTATCGTCACGTCTAATTACAGGACAAAACGAAACTTTTGTTTCAAAAATTTATCAGACAATTTTCAGCCGATGAAAGTGGAACGATACTGTTTCTACCGGGATCGTTTGGTCGTTCGGAGATTTTTTAACGCTCGTCGGTTCCAATGTTCCGTCAGTGTACGCTCGCAAGTAAAACGTGGAGACAGAGAGAGAGAGGTGAGAGAGGGTGGAATGATGCAAACGCCTGTTGGCAACACGGCGCGGATATCAACGTCATTCGCGGCTGGAAGCAATTAAGAGCGACAAAGTCCTGCGTCGACGACAAATTGTTCTGGCAGCGGAACGCGCGGGACGGACCCCGGTCAGCGTAGAGTCCAGCTCGAACAGGGACGAACGAGCCGAAAATACGGGAACAAAACAAGACACGAAGAAACGAATCAATCCGATTCGCGTGGAACAAACGCTTAACGAAGCGTCCTTTACCTGAACATTGACGGAACACTCGTAAATACGCGCGCCACGTGGAGCAGAAGCGCGCGATGCAAAACGGGGACACTAATGTTTCAGATTCTGAGCTTCTGGGGCCTTTAAGTGTTTATAGCTATTGCTCACTGCGTTTAAAGAACGACTAATATTGCTACACGCGAGCATTTGGTACTCAAAGGATTAATTACTCAAATATCAATAAACTATTTATTACAAACCGCGTTTAAAATCTCGTTTAACGCGGATTAAAAATCTTGTTATCACTCAAAGTGATTTTAGCGGTTACCCAGAAAATCGGGCCTCTTCAGGCGCAACGCTGATGCAACGAAAATTAGCGATTGGTTGATTTGGGTCACGTGATTCGTGAGGGGGCGTGGCGTAGACCTCGAGTAGAAGTGGCGTTGTCTGGCATAGAGCGATCGAGGGTATCGATTCAAATGTTTGCATATCAATAAAATTTTATGGCAAAGAAAGTCGTCTTCGTTTCCTAGTCAGAACAGTTGCTTCTGGGCCTTTCACTGGAGTACAAGTCGTGCAGTTTTTTACTTCTACATATTCCCACAATTATCACCAACAACAGCAACACGAGGAGAGACGCGTGAGGTTCAAAGCGAAGACTAATAGCGCGCAATTACGTTTCGTTTCCCATCGGTTGTTCTAATCCGAACAACACTTGGTTCCCGGTTGCAGCCCGGCTAAAGGAGATTCGCCGGGCGAGCGGATCAGCTTGTAAACGGAAGCGCGGGGCATTAGGCTGGCAGCCAACGGTAACGTGCAAAATCCATATGCAGATGCCCCGGCACCGAAGGTAATATTCGATCGTAAATACCGGCACGTATCGCGTTCGCTTAATTCGCTCAGGATGTTTACAGGCTGCGCGATATTCCGCCGGCGGAACCAATTTTCGTCGCGGTTTTGATCGACCGAGAACCGGGGACTACCCCGTGCGTGCGTGTATTCCCTTGTGCGTTGCGCGAGTGACAAACTACCCGACGAGGTAGAAAAATAAAACGTCGTCGGGAAGAAATACGGACGTTGCGCCATTACGCCTGGTCAATTGAAAACGCGTTAATGAGTCTGAAAAACACGCGAATGCATCGAATCGTCGCTGTGTTTCTTTTCTCTCTTTCTCTCTGTGCGTACAGACCCCGTAAAAACATAAGCAATACGATAGAGAGAGAGAGAGAGAGAGAGAGGGAAAAAAGCGAATAATCGCGGAGCATGTAGCACGTTGATCGCGTGTTCGACAGCGGCACCCGAGGCAACGCGTTCTACGCGATTACTTGCGAAAAATATACAAAGCCGTTAAAATTTTTCGCTTTAAAATCCGCCATTTCGTTTTTCATTCCCACAATCCACGTCAATTTGCATCCCCGTGGCACGAAAATTATTTGCCTCGCGTGCTCGTTAATTAGACTTTCGGCAAAATATTTCAGCCAAGCCTCGCAATTCGGCTATTGAACGATCTACACGTTGGAAAACGTGGAGCCCGACTCCGTGAAACTTCCGTGGAATCGAAGTTCATTCTCGTTGTTGGATTAACGGCCGAAGTTCAAGATCGAATTTGAAAACGGTGAAGTTTAAATGGCTCGAACGACCCTTCTGCCTTACTATACCGCGGTTCCCAATTCGAGAATTCGACTTATTAACGAATTATGCGAATTTTTTGCATTCCACCTTGAGACGAGCTGCTCCAAAATTCTGAAATTGCGCTCCGAATTTGTTAACTCGGAATACAATTCAAACTCGAAACACAATTTCGGCTCATCTTCATTTTATTTCACTTTATTTTATAATAATTCAATGAAATTGTATTCTGAATTTATTAACTCGGAATACAATTCAAAATCAAAATATAATTTCAGCTCATCTTTATTTCATTTTATTTTAGTGATGGAAGCATTACGGGAAAAGGTTTCGTTAAAATTATTTCATATTTGTTCATTTCAGTTCTCTTTTGTATGTTTTAAAATTATGTTCGCTGTTTATCGTATCGCTCCATTTTAGTATTTTTTTTTTTTTTTAACAATTTCTTAGTGATTTTTTTTGCTCTTTTATTTTTTTTTTCACGGATGTCATATTCTTTGAAAGTTACTGACCCTTTTAGTTCTTTCTCCGTAAAAGCCAAAAATTCAATTTTTTGAATAATAAGAATTACACAGTGTCACAGAGCATGGATAAAAAAAAAAAAGGTTGGGAGAGACTGATACAGACTGTGGACAATGCGGCGAAAGTTCACGCCCGAGAGGGAGAGTTTGGAGGATCGGAAAAATTTGCCAAGAGGCGGGCAATTCGTCCGACAGGCGACGACTGTGGTCTCTGGCCTCTTCACGAGATTTTAATGGAATCGTTAATTCAATCGTCTTTGAAGAGCCTCGGTCAATATTTATCGACGCTGGTCGGGTAACGTCCCTTTTCTCCGTCCACGGCCACGTCCTTTCCCCGCGCTCTTGATCTAATGTCCCGCCCGTTTTCCCGCCGACACCTAGATAAACTCGCGCCCACCCTTTCGAGCGCTCTATCTGTTTATTTCCCCCGGAAATTTCGCGACAATCGATCCTCCGACGACCCCCGACACACGCTGCGTATCCCTGTAAGCTCGACCTCACCCGCGCCGCGGACCATTTTTGCTCGCGATCTCTGCGGTCACTCGTGTTTTGCATACGGAACGCGTTTCCAACCGCGCGAAAAGCGAAAAAGAAGGAGAGGCGACAAAAAAAGAGAAAAAAAACGGGTGATCTATGGCGGCAGAGCTGTTAGAGGTTACCCATAAGTAATGTCGTTTTCTCCAAATTTAATAAAACATCTACTGGCTATTATAACATAACCTATATTCTAGTTAAATACAATAAATTACAGTTAGTATGCTCGTTGTTATTACATTATAGATTAAAACTGTATCAACTCTTCAGTAAAATAAAATTTTCTACAATATGAAAAAGTTTTTTTCAAATTTAATAAAACACTGCCATCTCGTGACGATAATTTAACTTGTTATAACATAACCTATATTCTAATTAAATATAACAAGTGACATTTACTGTCATTATATTATAGATTAAAACTGCATTAACTCTTCAGTAAAATAAAATTTTTTATTGTACTATATTCTAATTAAATTTTTATTGTCTATATTCTAATTAAATATAACAAGTGACATTTACTGTCACTATATTATAAATTAAGAGTGCATTAACTCTTGAATAAAATAAAATTTCGTACAGTATCAAAAACTAATGTCGTTTCCTCCAAATTTAATAAAACACTGCCATCTGGTGACGATAATTTAACTTGTTATAACATAACCTATATTCTAATTAAATATAACAAGTGACATTTACTGTCACTATATTATAAATTAAGAGTGCATTAACTTTGAATAAAATAAAATTTCGTACAGTATCAAAAACTAATGTCGTTTCCTCCAAATTTAATAAAACACTGCCATCTGGTGACGATAATTTAACTTGTTAAACATAACCTATATTCTAATTAAATATAACAAGTGACATTTACTGTCACTATATTATAAATTAAGAGTGCATTAACTCTTGAATAAAATAAAATTTCGTACAGTATCAAAAACTAATGTCGTTTCCTCCAAATTTAATAAAACACTGCCATCTGGTGACGATAATTTAACTTGTTAAACATAACCTATATTCTAGTTAAATGCAATGAATGGCATTTAGTGTGCTTGCTGTTACATTATAGTATAAATTAAAACTGTATTAACTCTTGAATAAAAGAAAATTCTATGCAGTATAAAAAACGAAATTCTCTACTTATTCTCCCCGAGGAATACTCTGCGTTCCGTCTCTCACCGTGCCCATTTTACTCCGGCATTCAATCTCAAAGATGGAACAATACCGCCGACCATCGTTTATTTTCTTTCATTTCGCGAGACGAAATTTGTCGTCTGCGTCTCGCTGTGTCGAAGCGACAGAATATCTTAACCAGCGTCGTTCAACTCTCGCACCCCAGATTGGGAGAACACGCCGAAACACGCGTGGTCGTTTCGAACAAAAGTACAAAGGTAGGAAAGAACAGGCGCGTGAGATCCTCCGTTGGAAATTCCAGGTCCGGCTCGTAATCGCGTGCTTAAGCTCGAAATCCATTCTGGACGCGGGTACGTGCTCCCGCAGCCCGAGGGATATCAACCCTCTGGGAGAGGGGTTGTTGCTCTGTAAATCAACAGAGGGGGCGGAGGGGAAACAAAAGCAACCCGCGCGACTGCAAAATTGCAGCAGCGGTGTAAATCAGGCGAGCCATGGCCGGTTTTAACGAATTTATTTCCGCGGCCGGTCCCCCGCCTCCCCCCAGCGAGCTGCGAGCCGAAGCTCGCCCGAGTTAAGGATTAAGCCTCGACCCGGAGGATTCGTACAATTTCCCGGCCGGCGTCTAATTTCCAAACTCGTGTCTTCTCGCGTCCTCGCGTAATCCCCGGTCCCAGTTTACCGAGCGATTATACACACGCTTTTGCTTTAATCGTTACAAACAACGAGGACGACGACAACTACGGGGGGAGGGAATCTTTCCGAGTCCTGGGGCTGAATCAGCGGATAAACGAGGTTTCTTGCGCAACACTGGCTAAAACCAGCGTATCCGTGAACACCGTCCGGGAATATGGGTCAGGCACGCCAACTTTCAACAATCGAACTCCCGGACCGGTCGTTTTCCTTCCGCCAATGTAAATACCAGCTCCATAACCCGGAGCTGGAAACTTTCGCGTTAGTCCAGCCACGGTTTGATTTTCCCGGGCTAACCGTTCCTTTATTTTCTTTTGCCTGATTCTCTGATTTCGTAATGGTTTGCTTTGAAGCTCTCCTACGTCGGTGTACACGTGTGTACGTGTGTGTGTGTGTGTGTGTACGTAACGGGGGAGGAGAAAGGGAAACTGCTATTCGAACGTCACGCTCGTATCGAACGTGTACTCCCGCTGGTTACTCTCGTCGGGGGATATAAAATATTACGCAAAGCGTTGAAAAGAAAAAGTTGTTAACTCTGCTTTTGAGAGAGAGACGTGTCAGTAACAGGAGGGTTTGAAAATCGTCAAGCGAGAGAGAGCGTAATTCCCTGCCTCGCCGAGGAAAAGAATTTTAATTGCGATAGCTGTGTTTGTTTGTTCGTCGCTCGGTCGATCACTCCCCTGTAAATTGGGATTTCTATAAATTCCGGTGCCTCGAACTCTCGCGTTATCGCGGGGCGAAAATGAACGACTCGCAAGAGCTGAAGGAAGGCGAAAGAGAGAGATTTTCCAATTTCATCTCGCTCCTTTATATCTTCCGATTAATCGACCGTGCGAGGTTCGAACGTTTCGCTTTCCCGACGGATTCTGATTCCCTCGGTCGCTCATTGCCATTCGACAATGTCGACGTCCGGACCAAGAAACTCGCGTCCCGAGATACTTAGGGTTTTGTTACTTATCTCGAGCTCACGGCTCATCGAGCCAGCTCTCGTTGAATTTCGAGAAAATAAATGCGTGACAATTTCTTCAAAAGAAATAATTTGGTGGGGATCACCAGGGATTAGTGTAGTATCGGAAGGGAATGATCAGCTCAGAAGTTGGCGTGAAGATATTGCAACGACTAACAATTGTCAGTCTTTTTTTTTTTTCTTCTGAAAACTACATTTATGCCAAATTCCATCAAAATTGGTGATTGACACTTTAGTATGTTCCCTGGAAATCGAAATTTACGCGTAGGAATTCTGGATCGAACAGAGTGAAGACACAAATTCAAAGGTTAAATTACTTTCTTTTAAATCACACTCTTCTCTATCGCAAATTTTGGAAAACGTTTGTTCTTCGCTTGCCAGTCAATTGGAACAGAAATTCGAAACGCGGAGGCGGTGAAAAAGAAAAAACCGCCTGACGAAGCGAAAATTTCGGAAGAAGCCAGTCTAGAAAAATTCTAGTCCAGGCGAGTGGTCGTTTTTCCAGATCGCGGAGTTTTAATTAAAAATATCGGCCGATCGTTTTTCAAAGGTTGACTCGCGGGATATCTCGCGCGATATGCTCGCTGCAGCCTAGGCTAGCTGCGCGTATCGAGCGCGCGAAGGCTGCGTCACCGCCGGAAATTGCGATCCCGTCCCGTTACAATCCCCGCAACGCCGAGCCGTTTATCCAGGAACCGTTTCGTCTTATCACGCTCGCGTTGTTTCGCGTACTCTCGCGTCAGCCGCGACGAACCTGCAGCGAACTCAATCTTCGGGCGAAATTTTCAGCCGTAATTTTTGACCACCGTGATCTCGATCACGCGCTTTTTACGTCGCGATTTTTCTCCTTCTCGAATCGAGGAAACGCTGCGCGAAACGGAAAAATTGCGCGAAACAGCGACCTGACGTTTAACCGCTCGAGAGTAAATGCACAAAGGGCCTGGTCGAGGGAGAGCCTCGGGAGGGAAAGGGATCGACTTTTCGAAAATAAAGTCGACCGATTTCTAGTCGGAAAGATGCCAACAGAGAGAAAGAGAGCCGAGCAGCGACAGACAGTTCAATTGGAAGTTCCGGAAGAAAGTTTCGCCCGGGAAATGTGGAGAGCCGCGATTGCGATTCGAGCGAGCGGAAAGTTGGAAAGGTGGAAAAAGGCGCGGGGATCGATGTCTGGGGAAAGGTCCCGGGGTATCGGGCCGGAAGACAATGGCGCTAGAGGGAACAATGGCAGCTCGCTTTCGCTAAGCTCCTCTCTCTCTCTCTCTCTCTCTCTCTCTCTCTCTCTCTCAACCCCTCTGTCGGCGCGTAATGCGCGCGAGCGCCACTAACCATGGCCAGTTTAACGCGCGGTTAATCGCGTGCAATTAACTCGTTACTTGACCTTTTAATCAAATTTTAGCACGCGTGGCCCGCCTCGATTTTCCAATTTCTCCCCCCCTTCTCTCCCTCTCTTTCTCTTTCTCTTTGGGCTACTAAATACTCCGTCCATTTACCGAGCAGAGCTCGCGATCCTGGAAATCTTTGCAACATCTGCCGATCAAATGAAATTTTTTTCGATACTGCACCTTTTCGGATATGCAAAGCTAAAATACCTAAAATGTGTATGTCGCGCTTCGATTCGCGGTTCTCGTAATGTTCGTTCTCCGAGGAATTTTCCAAACGTCCGCGAGTTTGATTTAAAACTCTATCTGCGGGTCATGATGGAAGTTGCCGCTCGCTAACGACCGACTCGATTCGGCGCGGATTCGTCGCCAGTACCCAGCCAGTTTTGGCTATTTATCGAGTTACCAAACGCGACGTAATTACTTGTAAACTAATATTCGCGTGGTAATATCGTTTGAACGTAATAATAATATCCCTCGCGAGATGAACTAATTTTTCAAACATTTCTTTAAAGTGCGATGAACTGCTCGTAACGGAGTACGTGTTAGAAAATGTGCAGAGAAAAGACATTCTGCTCCGTGTACTTTTCGATGGACGTACTCTACATTGTCTCACGATTCTTACAAGTTACGATTGCATTACGAATGATCGCAGAATTTCTAAAGAATTGCTATACTCTGACAAATTCTTCAACTCCACTGACTTGATCTTGACTTTGACCGGTGAAAATTTTTTTATTTCCAAGGAGATTATTATGGAAATTATTATACTCGTTATCATACTGCTAACAAATGCTTTACCAATGCCGTCTGATCCACGGTAAACGTCGACAACTAAAAAGTAATTAACAAGCCCGATAATCGTAACATAAAAAAAAAAAGCCAATTAATAAGCTACCTAGATAGATAAAGTGTCGATAAGGAACGAATCAAAGTCGACTCCCAGTGATGGACGCAAGCTGCGTGCTCACCGAATGTGTCGCCGAACGCGAGAGAAACTTCCGGCTCCGGCGAGTGCAAAGATTTAACAAGTTCTCGAGAGCAGCGTCCGCGGAAATACGAACAACGAACGCTAATGCTGTTGCTGCCTGGCTCGTTGGACTCGAGCGAATCGTCACCGGCAGATTTAATTTATGGCCGGCAACTTTCGTGCCTCTGCTGCCGCCGGTGTCGCTTGCGTGAGACGCGAGAAAAAGAGAGAGAAAGAGAGAAAGAGAGAAAGAGAAAGAGAGAGAGAGAGAGAGAAGAAAGGGAATACGGACGTCGAATAAAAGTAATTACGGGACATTCTTCCCTTTTTCGAGGGAAGCAGAGGATTTTCATTAGTTTCAAAGCGATTCTTTCTCTCCGGAGGAGTGGGATTTTGAGAACCGGTCTATTTTCCCAACTCTAACTTCCGCGATAAATTCCCTTTCCATCCCGTTGCTCTGTTATTTTAATACCCCTCCTCGCCCGTTGATAAGGAGCGGCAGCTTCGCTTCCGGAGCGAGCGGGATTTAAAATAACTGCCCCTTCGGCCGAGGGGGTTTTAAAATTACCACTTATTAAGCTCGAACCGAGTGACGGAGTTCGGAGTTAATTTAATGGCACTCGGACAAATCCCCCGGGCAATTATCCGGGCGATTACTCGAATTTCTCGAGAATTCCTCTCCTCCTCCTCCTCCTCCTCTTATCGCGTAATGCGATTTTTCGCTCGGCGCGAGCAAACGGATAAATCGACCAACGCGAGTGCCGCGTGTGCTCTTTACTTAATCTCGTCTTCTGCGAGACGAAGGTGAAAGAGGGAGAAATAAATATGAAAAGGAGCCGATTGATTCGAGATGATTTTCGAACGCGGCCGACGCGCGGAGAGAAACGCGAAAAACGACTCTGCAACGACTGCAACTCTGCTTGCTCCTGACTTACAACGATCGACTCCCTCGTGGATCCTTGATCTCGCCGATCCGCGCTGCGATCACTCTGTCTCTCTTGCGCGCGTGGGAGAAACGGAATAAACGGCAAACAAGATACGTCACTGCCTGCTTCGTTCACTGGCTGCTCGCACACCCCGACAACTTTATTACTATCGTGCCTCGGAACTGTCACGGTCAATTATCATCTCCGGTTGCTCCCTTGGCCGCTTGTCACGATCACGGTCCGTTCGATTCTTCTTCCTCTTCTCGCACACGACACGCACACGTCGGGGCCGATGGCTTCGATCGATCTCGCGACGCCGCGCTCGCCGACTAACGCGATCTCCTGTTCGCGCGCATCCCCGCTCGACCGTCGTCCAATCGTCCTGTCACAATTAGTCAAAAATCACCCGCGATCAATCTCGATCGACGCGCCGCACCATCTGCATTTTTCTCCTGCCTCCGGTTCGACCTTGCTCCGAAGAACCGCGAGTTCCTTCAATTTTTCAAACTCTCGAGCGCGACCGACGGATGCGACGTTCTATTTTCTGTATTTGTCCAGAGTGGATGGACTTTGCTTTCGATTCCTCGCTTGGAAAGTCGGATCTTTCTGTTTGACACTACTCCCGTTTCAAGCGGGATCGACGGGATCTTTTGAAAGGCTGATTGACTCTCACCCTCGGGGATTACTCGGGCTTAATCTCAGTTTCAGGGTGAGGTAGCTCAAAGCGAGAGGACCGATCGACTGATCTCTTTAATCGGTGACAAGAGAGGAATCACTCTTGACTCGCGGCTTCAAACGAAAGACTGCAGGTTCGTATTCGAAGAAATAACCTTGACGAACAAAATGAAAAACGGAAGGAAAACTGTCCAATATGGCCAGATGCGTTCGACTGTGCGATCCAAGTCGGTCGAAGGAGCAAGATCGAGCGTTCACTTTTTTCTGTACAATCGACGAGCACGAAGACTGCGAGACTTTCACAGCCTCCTCTTTGGTCTCGACGTCTCTTTCAAAGGTGTAGCGGAGATATGTGTGGTTTTTACGTCGGAGGGAAGCTGAGTCTCGGCCGAGGGAGAAGCGACGCGACGTCGAGCGAAGATCGCGTGGTCGGTAGGCTCGCGAGGAGGAAAACGCGATCGATGGATCAACGAGCGATCTACGAGCGTGGTAGAAGGGGTCGCGTGACGCGTGAAGGCCGGCTCGCGGATTGTACGTGGTCAGTTCGGCGTCGTGGAGCGCACTGAGTCCAACAGCCCCACCCGCTACGAGGAAACTCGACGCCGGGCGTCGCGTAGATTCATCCCCATCGGTTGCCCGGAGCAACGCCGGCGTACGAGGGAAACGTCGCGACGCAAGCGTCCCAGACAAGCCCGAGAGGGCCCAGACGACGCGCCGCAACCGGTGCGTGCCCAACCATCGCCGGGGAAATCTTCGCCGCGTCTCTTCTCTTTCCACCCCGCCTTTCGTCGCTAATAGGTCAAACCGTGTGCCTTTTTCACCTATATTAGCTCCTCCGTCCTGTTCCCGACCGCCTCACCCTGATCGTTCGAACACAAACTGTCGGGAGAGTAAAGCACCGAATTTTTGAAGGTTCTAAAAGCGGTACGGAACCTCTGGGAATCTACGCGAAAATAATAGCAATGGCGAAAACTACCAGAAAAGAGGAGTTGAAATAAAAACACAAAGACAAGGTTACAGAGTTTCGATTTGAACTATCGATTAGGTTAATTTGAATCGTCTGATCGTTTAGGTTAGGTTTAGAAAATTTAAAAAAAAGAACAAATAAAAGGATAAAAACACGAAAAGAAAGTTATGGAGTTTTGACTTGAACTATCAAGTTGGTTAATTTGAATCGTTTGATCTTTTAGGTTAGGTTTAGAAAATTTAAAAAAGAAGAACAAATAAAAGAATATTAGAGAGTTTTGACTTGAACTATCAAGTTGGTTAATTTGAATCGTTTGATCTTTTAGGTTAGGTTTAGAAAATTTAAAAAAGAAGAACAAATAAAAGAATATTAGAGAGTTTTGACTTGAACTGTCATTAGGTTAATTTGAATCGTTTGATCGTTTAGGTTAGGTTTAGAAAATTTAAAAAAGAAGTACAAACAAAAGAATAAAAACACGAAAAGAGAGTTATAGAGTTTTGATTTGAACTGTCAATTAAATTAATTTGAATCCTTTGATCGTTTAGGTTAGGTTTAGAAAATTTAAAAAAAAGAACAAATAAAAGAATAAAAACACGAAAAGAGAGTTATAGAGTTTTGACTTGAACTGTCATTAGGTTGATTTGAGTCGTTTGATCATTTATCTAACCTAAAAAAATGTAAAGAAAAGAACAAATGAGAAAATAAAGACACAAAAAGAAAGTTATAGAGTTTTGATTTGAACTGTCAATTAAATTAATTTGAATCGTTTGATCGTTTAGGTTAGGTTTAGAAAATCTGAAAAAAGAAGAATAAAAACACAAAAAGGGAGTTATAGAGTTTTAACTTGAACTGTCATTAGGTTGATTTGAGTCGTTTGATCATTTATCTAACCTAAAAAAATTAAAAAAAAAAGAACAAATGAGAAAATGAAAACACAAAAAGAGAGTTGTAGAGGTTTGATTTAAACTATCAATTAGATTAATTTGAATCGTTTGATTCAAGTTTAGGTTAGGTTTAGAAAATTAAAAAAAAAGAAAGAACAGACAAGCTTTTTTGAGGGATGGGTTAAGTTAACTCAAAAATGAGAAGCCTGATCAAGGGGTACAGGAGAGGAAAAAAGCAAAATGGGAATCACTCTTCTAAATAAATTCCTGAGTTCGAAAATCGTTCGTTTGCCGCTGTCGCGAGCAGTTGCTCCGTGGTAACGATCGGGTAACAGGAAATCGCGATTAGATATTTTCGCGCGTGCCGGGTTCTCGATGGAGGGGAACGTTGCCACCGTATCGAATCGAACGCGCGCGATTCCTCCGGCAACGACTCCACGCTTGTATCCGATTACGCGACCATCTGGCACGAGATGAATCGCCGATTCATCGACAGGAAATCAACCTTTTTTTCAGCCTCTCGCCCTTTGACGTCCCTCTATTCATCCAGAGGAAATCACGCAACTGTTAGACTTATTACGTTTCTAACAGCTGAATAATAGCGACATCTCGGCGAAATCTCTGACCGAGACGATTTTCCTTCAAAAGACGGAGGAAGGAAGAGACTTGCGTGGTTCCGACGGTGGGGTGGCGGGAGGAGAAAAGGGGGAAGGCATAGACCGAAGGACAAACGGCTCGCGAACCGCCAGTGTCAGACGCGGCGATATTAATGGAGGCTCGAGTGCACTCGCGGCGTGCATGAGCTATGGGGTCTGCTCCCGGCACCGGCGGAACGAGCCTGTTGGCGTGTTTTGATGCACGGCCAGCCGCAATTCAATTATCGATTTCTGACTTCGGTTCATTCGATTTGATCCCGCCTCTGAATCGAATCCAGTCTCTGGCTGGTCTGCCGTTGCTGCCGCTGTTGTTGGCAGGTGGTCCGCGACTCACTGCCCGATTCGAGGCATCCTCGCATCGATCATCGCGTGTCATCTCCGCCTCGCTGTCTTTAATTGACCGTCCCGTTATCGAGAGTCTTCCCGCGTGTCGATCGCGTCCGCGTTCCTCTTGTTGTTCGGTGGCTTCGAACCCAGCATCGATCGATTAACGCGAAAGAACGAACGAATATGTGTAACATTCGCATTCCTGTTGATGATATAACATATTTAAAACTCCACAGTGAGGATCGTACAATTATACGATTCGACTTTCGTTCAACAGCAATTGACTTCTGTCTTTGACTAATATCACTTATAGTTTTTAGGCAACAGTCTTATTTGTTCTAGGGATCCTTTGCATCTGCTGTGCAGCGCGAATTTTATGTACTACCGATTTTCTTTGCAATATACACCGTGTGCGATACATTTAGGACTAGATGAGGATGGTGATTCGTAGACGGCGATGAATGCAGCGATGAACGAGCAGAGTGTAATTACAAGAAGCGACGATGTAAGAGCGACCAGGAGTGCAGCGCGACGGAGAGATTTCACGCGACATAGCCGACCCTCTTTTTGCCATTTTCCCCGATCACGTGGTCGGAGAAAGTTGGGTTTTGTCTTTCAGGGTTGCTAGACTGGCCAGTCATTAAGGTCAGTTCTAACAACGTTTGTCGTTTTATTGGGCCGGCCCAATGTCAGAGGAACGTGTCCCGTACGACTTGTAACATGGAGTGAGACTCGTGGTGAGGATATCGGTCCGAACGTAAGAAGCACGAGTCAGGATCGTGATTCATTACTGCGTTGATCTTGGCCACAAACTTTCTGTCGATTCTTCAAAAAGTTAGTAGTTTAAAACAAGCACGAGTATTACTGACGCGTTATTTATTTCCAGATCATGCGTTATTTTTGTTCACTGATGAATCGTTGATGACTTTTACGAAACACTCTGACGTCCAAGCTATTATTTCATTTTGACATGTTCATATTTAATTAAACAATACGCATGTTTTAAAATAAACTGTTTGTGTCTTCTTGATAAAATTTAATATTTCAAAATTGTTTTGATGGATTCTTCAAGCAACGAAAGAGATTTCAGGTATCTTACAAAATTAAAACATCGCTTGTTTTCTTAGCTTTCTTACGGCGGACGCTGCTTTTCATAAGTGTTTCTGTATAACAAATTCTGTATTCTAAAATCACAACGCATATTCTTTAAGAATCCACAACTACAATTATAAAAAGCTGCACGACTTGTACGATTCGTCTCACTGAAAGGCCCAGTGCTAGACAACGCCACTCCTACTTGAGGACTAACCCACGCCCCCTCGCGAATCACGTGACCCAAATCAACCAATCGCTAATTTTCGTTGCATCAGCGTTGCACCTAGGCCCGATTTTCTGGGTTACCCCCGCTAAAATCACTTTCAGTGATTACGCAAGTTTCTCTTCTCCATTGTTCTTTAACGCCGTCGAGTTTCTTGGAAAGGAGCAAAACGGCGTGGCGTTAAACGATGATTGAAAGACGGAGAAAGGTATTGTTCGTCATCGGGCTGCCTTGATCGAACGATTAATATCGTCGCTGCCATCGTTGAACAACCAGGAAATAACGAGAACGCGAGATTAGTTTGCTGAAACTTTGGCCAAAAACGACGATACCGCTCTCTCTCTCTCTCTCTCTCTCTCTCTGATTCTATTTGCTTTTATTCGTCCACCCGATGGCAAATGAAAAATGGCGAGATATGCGCCTTTTGTACGAACAAGATATTATTTTTTTTTGCATACAGATCCCATGTTCCATGTACAGGGTGATACACCTGAGTAAGAGATGATTTTGTGCGAAGAAAAAAAGAATAATATTCTTTCATTAGAGAACTTTGTTTCCGGCGCGTGAAAAGTGCAGAGTAAAATTTCTTCCGTACAAGGCGTCATCTTAAAGGAGCAAGCCTTTTAACAAGCCTCGCCTATGTTCCATTAAAAATTGCCTCGTACGCATAGAACTCTTCAAACTCGATTCTCCCGAGAATCGTCGTCCAAAAATATTTTATCCCACGTTCTTTGCTTGTTTTCGTTCCTTACTCGCGTCTGGAATTAGCCTGGTCAATTTTCAAACTCGATTTCCTCGAAAACGAGGGCCTTAATTAAAAAAGAAATTTCCCTTCGACTCGGTTGTACCACTGAGTCGTCTCGTTCAAACGAACAGTTCCGTGAAACTGTAAGGTATAATTTTCAATTACACACTCACGACGTAACGCAATCGTGGCTGATTTTCCCCGCGGTCCATTTTTCTTCCTCGAAAAACGTACTTCCCGTAGCTCGCGTTTCAACTGCTATCGTGTCCGATAGAAACTCGATTCGATTTGACGCGAGATACATCGTGTTATTCTTTGCGCGATCCCCGCGTTGTTGCGAATTAATCCGGTTATACCGTCGCGGGGAGCTTGGCGCGTGGCACGGCGCCCGCGTTTTCACGAATCTGCAACTTTCCGGTGCCGTTCGGCACCGGTCGGATCCGGTGTCCCCGAAATTCATGGCATATGCCGCTTAAAACGGCATTTGGGATTTGGGAAACTCGGCCCTCTGCTCGTTTCGGAATTTGCCTATCGAAATTCCCCCGTCCCGTTTGAAATACGACTTTCTCCGCCTCTCTGTTCTCGATTCGCTCAGCGATAAATCATCGCGATGCACGGCGGCACGAGCTGTACGCTAACTTGTTGTTAGTTTAGCTGGAAAAAGATCGGACAACGCACGAACGTTAAGGATGAAACACGCGAGTCGAAATGAACGTCCGGTCATTCGCGGCGATCGGCGAGCCAATGAAAGTCGGATTTACACGCTGCGCGGAGACAAACGACAGCGATCGCTCGCGTAATCGACGTAATCGATCTCGACGAGGCGAGAGCCGACAGATACGCGAATGTACACGCGTGTTACGTCGACTTCCGCAGCAACCGACGACGAATTGTCTCGTCGCGAGGAGGCGCGGCTACGTGCCTTATCGAGGCGATGAATGCACGAGGGAAAAGAATGCAAATCAAAGCGACGATTGCGGGAGTGCCATCTGATAATGGTACAACGAATGGACGAAGCACGATGGAACAGTTTCGTGCGGAGAAAAAGTGGAAAAAGGGAGGAGGAGATCTCCTCATTGCCCCTTGTCGCGTCCAGTCGCGTCTTCCGAGTCTTTAAACAGTTTCGTGACTCCGTTCCTTGATAACTCCGGCCAGTTGAAGCGAGAGAGAGGAACGATCGTCCGCTTCTCCGGGATCAGATCCCATTAACCGATTGCTCGATGTAATAGCCGCACGGATCGCTGACACGTATGGATACGCGCGGATATTGTTCCGGCGCGGCAATTTTCAATTTCACGAGACTCAGCAGTCGTGTATATATAAATTGCCGGTCGACGTATCTCCTCGGAGGAGTGGCTCCGCGGAGAACGACCTGGCGGAAAAATAACTTAGCGCGCTAAACAACCTTGCGCCGTCCCCTTATCTCGAACTCGCGGCACACCCTATGAATACGAACGAAACTAACTCCCATCTAAAAAAAAAAGAGAAAGAAAGAAAGAAAAAAAAAATGATTCGCTCAGCGAGATCCAGCTAGTTCGCCTCTTTTCGCGACGAGAAGGAAAGAGACCAAAAGGGGGAAGAAAAAGATAAGAATAAAGAGAAGGAGCATCCCGCATGCTGACTCGTCCAGCGTGAATTATACGGGCGCAGGACGTAGCTTTTACGCGCATGCCTACGTAAATACGTCGTACAATTACCCGGCGTGCAGGCTCGCCGCGCGCACCTGCTCTTTATTTACCTGCAGGCAAACCGTTTTTTGCCGGACATGACATCCGATCGCAATCTGCTGCATCCGGCGAACGCAGCATCCTGAGAGAGAGACGCGCTTCCTCGCGTTCGTGCGCGCCCTGTCACGCGATCAAAGTGGAGTCGTCGTTTTATCGTCGGGATAACTGATAATTTCTCATTTCCCCTTTTCCCTTGCGTCGCCTCTCTCGCACGATCGCCTGCAAAAATGTCGATCCCGTCCTCCTCGCCGGTCTACGTGATTCCGCCACGACGCGTTGAAATGCATGATATTTGCAGCGAAGAAATTGAAGCGCCAGGTTTGCAAGAAAAAGTTGATAACGAACACAAACTTCCATTAATGTATTTTAGTGAAAATCATTCGAGTATCTAAAAACATACTGTTGCAAATGTATATGATTCCGCCACAACGCGTTGAAATGTGTAATATTTGTAGTATTAAAAAAATTGGAGCGCCAGGTTTACAAGAAAAAGTTGATAAAGAACACAAACTTCCATTAATGTATTTTAGTGAAAATCATTCGAGTATCTAAAAATATACTGTTGTAAAATTTCTATGAAAAAAATTATAGAGTAGTTGAAATTTTGACCACTTGGTAGTTCTAGTGCTCCAACAGGCACGCGAGGCTGCGCGCGGATGACGTTGGACGCGCAAAATAATTTGGAATCGGCGCGAGTGTTTTCGCTTTTTTCGAAACTGAGTTTTTCCTTTTCGGCACGAGAAACAACCTTGTTCCCTGATCCGTGAACGAGACCCTTTCGCGTCGAATCACGCGGCGATGGTCGATCGCCAATTTCCCTCGAACTTGCGACGTTAACTGCCGCCGCCTCCGAAGAACCGGCTTGTTCTCAATCTTCGCTTCAACTAGGCTAAACTTTCCGACTTTCTGGAAGTTCACCATTCGTTAAATGGCTCGGAGTTTCGTCATCGGTCTTCCGATTTAATTCAGGCGTACCGACGTATCTATACAGCGACGTATTACAGTACAGAGGGGAAATCAACGATCGCGAGATCACGATAATGTGCAGTGAGAAAGCCTCATTATTTGAAATTTTTTCTTGTGTAGCCTAACGATAAGAGCGAGGCAATTGTCGCCTCGTGCGATTGTCACAGCGAGAAAGACTAGGCTTGTGACTGTTTTAAGACGTAAAACAGAGATGGCTAACTGGCGGCCTCTGATCGCTAGCGCTATCCCCTCCACTGCATCGATCTCCCCACTCCTCGCTGTGTATGAGCCCCACTCTCTTAGTTGATTTCCCCCACCAAGCAAGTGCAGTGGAGGGGGTAGCGCTAGCAATTAGGAAACTAGAGGCAAGGGCCAGAGCTCAAATATGAAAGTATAGTTGTGTGTGTATGAAGACAAAAGATTTGAGGGAATTATAAAGAGTATCGAGTGGTGGCAGCGTGTAGGTATGATAAAAGTTTAATATCTCTCTGTCATCGCCTTATTCGGACTCATTTTTCCTTTCAACTGCTAAATTAATAAACTATTTATTGTAAACCATGTGAGTTTCCATTTGTGTGCATGTGTGTGTTCTTTTTATCGTAAAAGAACGAACGTGGTAAAAGTTTCTGCAAATCGAATGTTCGCGAGCTACCGGTAGTTCTTTCTTTCTCGCCTCGAATCGCGGCGCAGGCGGAAAAACGAAGAAACTCGATGACGAAGATGGATGCGCTTAGAACTAAACGGTGCGGGCGCGTCGTTGGCCCATCGAAAGTTGACCGATCGATTTTCGATTATCCTCGCCGCATCTATGAGACAAGACACGGGGAACTTTCAAGCCCGAATCACTGGCGTTGAAACTTGCCCCGCCATCTTATGAAGATTCCTCGAGTTTTCTCGTAAAACTGTCTCTCTCGCGCGAAACTGCGTGCGAACCGAACGGAGCAACGGGGGGGCAATCTAAGGAACTGGCCGATCGAGAAGTCATCGCGAAAGTTTCCCCGCTCGAGCGGACGCGAGCCGCCCTCGACGCGCCCGAGCACGTACCGGTTGCATGCGCCCAGGGGCGTTTAACACACAATCTGATTCGCAATTTGTATTATCTCGAAACTTCTGAATTCGAGTTTATTGTTCAAGATTCCAACTCTCTCTCTCTCTCTCTCTTTAAGTTTTCATATTTGAATATAAGAAGCCTAGAGTAAGAAGCCTAACATCCTTCGTTAAGGACGAAATAATTCTAATTTTTTAAATAATTCCAACAGTTGGAATTGTAGAAAATGCCCCGAACTCCAATAACTACTAGCTATCGGTTTCCTCGCGATCGAAGATGATCGAATACAAACTCCGACACTAGAGATAAAAACGATAGCTGGCGTTGGAAATCCCTGTCGTGTTTTCCATCCAAACGACGATCACCGTGTGAAATCGTCACTCGACGGTGGACGATGAGAAAAAAAAAGAAGAGGAAAAGGAAAAGAAGAGCATCGCGGACACAAAGGAGGTTTCCCGTGGCTTGAATTTTACGCGACCGAAGCGCGCGTCCAACGGCACGAAAAGGAGAACCGCGTGGAAAAGAGGGTGAACGGTGGTGTTTAACGGGGAAAATGGCACGAAGCGGAAGGGAGGTCCTGTGAAAACACAGAAACAACCGCGGGACAAATAAATCGCCATCTCGAATGGAACGGACACCTACAAAGGAGCTGCGATTTAACGGGAAGCGCGCCCGACAAATTCCCTGGAAAACCTGTCCTTCGTTTCTGCGGTACGTTTACGTGGTGCGTCGTCGTGGCCAAGAGTGCTGAAAGCGTCCGACCTGGGGTTCGTTCTTGAGTTGAGTCTCGATGTTATTCGTTTTAATACCGAGTGCTATATTAAAAAAACTGCACGACTTTTTTGCCATAAAATTTTATTGATATGCAAACAAAACAAATTACACGTCGGAGGTCTACGCCACGCCCCCTCGCGAATCACGTGACCCAAATCAACCAATCGCTAATTTTCGTTGCATCAGCGTTGTACCCTTCTGGGTTACCCCCGCTAAAATCACTTTCAGTGATACAATGTTGGCACGATAGCGCTTTCTTTCTGAAGTCGCTGTTAGAACGCACGCGTTCGCAATGTTAAATGATTAAGAAACTTTCTTTGCTGCCATTTTTAAAAAAAACTACCAGGTTCCTTGGAAAAGTTTTACTTTCGTGATGAGTAGAATGCAATGCACATAAAAAAAAAGAAAACTTGACCTTGAAATTCAAAGTCAAGATCAATTTTGCAAGTTCTTTACGCGTCTATTCCATCAAATCGAAGGTGTAGAATTTATCTACGATAGCCACGGACAAACTTTTCTTTTCACCCTGTACATTGAGCATCGCGAAAACGGTTAATATCATCGGCGATGAATTTTCTCGCGCGGCGCTACGGGCGAACGATACGAACCTCCGCAAACTACATTATCGTAATGAAATGGAGTGGCTGAAAGGAGACGGCGCCCCTTTGAATCGACCACCGCCGGGGAATTTGTTTTCGCGTATTCGTCATTTTTCACTTGAGGGAGAATCGCCTGCTGCTTGTCACCGCGAAAGAGGAGAAAAAGAGCGTGGCCCCGTTTCTCAGGACTGGCGCGGACGCGCAACGAGTCCGAGAGCAGACGTAGAATTATGACAACTCTTCCCCCCGATAGTACAAACAATAACGGGGACACGGGAGGCTTTAATTAAGAGAAATACATTTCGCTGACGTGGCTGTCCATATCCTGCGGACCGTTTCGCAATAATAATCGACATCCCAGCCCCGCGTATAATTATAACGACATTTAATATACACGCAATTAGCGATACAGTTTATGCGCGTAATTATCGATACTCCTCTGATGGATTTTCCCATTGGCGAATCGATAATTCGCTCCGGTTGGAAATCTTGCGGCGAAAATCGTCGTTCGCGTTTGAAAAGCCTTCGCTCTAAAATCGATTAATTGCCCGTTCTCTTCGTTAATTAGGATGAAAAATCTGACGGATGTTGAAACTTTGTATTAATCTCCACCGATATTTTGACTGCTCTCGCATCATCCGTCAGCCATTTATTTGCGAAGCATCGTCACTTCAAATAAAACGACACGGCATTGGAAATAATCATTCAAATGGTATTTATAACGCGAAATTTTGTTGTATCTTTCTGACGTGTGATATCGTTTAAATTTAAAGCAGTTATAAACGGTGCATCGCGGGTTTGCTAGAACAAGTATAGTATACAAAAAAAGTTTTAGTCTCTGGAAAAATAATATCCTACGCCATTTTTTAAATTTTCGCAACGAGCAACAAGAAGCCTAATTTGTGCGAATTATTCCGAGTGTCAATTGACTCAAAGGACTGTCTTCAGAAATTTTCTGAATTCTTATACATCGCGTCGCACAACACCAAATACATACGCTCGTTATAATTATCAGCAAATTATAAAAAGAGAAAGTCCGAGCTATTGGCTAGATTTAAGGACGAAGTCTGCGAGTACAAAGGTTTCGTTGATATTTCTCGGCGTAACGAGGAAGCAGAGTATCAACGGAAGGTGCAAAGTTTCTCGAACGTGCGAAGCGAGCGATTTATGGAGGAAGCAACATTGCTCCATAAGGAGGAAAATCAACGGCCAGCTCGTAACGAGAAAGGTAAATAAACGAGTCGTTCGAACGACTGGGAAACCTCGCCTTCTGTCTTCCCGCCACTAGACTCCCCCGAATTCCTTCGGAGTTCCTGCAACGTCTTTACGACACCCTCGACCATTTCGCGAATCGCCTTTCCTTCTCCCTGTTCCGTTTTCTCAAACGTGGAAGAGATCGTCGTCAAACAGACGTTTTAATTTCCACGTTTCGCTCGATTGACGAGCGTCAAACAGCGTCAAACCATCTCCAACTGAATCAATTAGCTCGGTTCCGCGTCAACCACGAGCAATCGATCAATTATATCGTATTTTATATCGCGATGTTAATAATTAATTTCGTTCGAGTCGAGATCAAACGCGCGATTTGCGAGCAACGCGATAATACGATAATACGTTCCAAAAGTCGCGACAGAGACGAACCTGTTGTGGGAAAAATCGGTGGAAATTGTCGTTGCTGGAGGAACAAGGAAAAGGAGGGAATGGAATCGAAATGGATGTGTTGTTATTACCGTTCGATCGGATCGTGACTGTGTCTGTCGAGAGATATTGGCTTTTCAGGGGAAGCTGTTCGATGTTTATCCGGCCGTCGTCGTATTCTCCGTACGACACTCTATTGCGAGAAATTCTCGCGTCGCGTCGTCGAATCTTGAAGACGGATGTTCGTCTCCGTTTGAGATCTCTCTCTCTCTCTCTCTCTCTCTCTCTGTGTCTCTGTTGCAAATGTTTGCGGCCTGTGTCGGCGATCAAACGCGATTAACAGAAAGGGCGGAAGGGAAAGCACAATGTTTCCCGGGTGGAGAGGGGCGCGAAACAGCAGCGCACGGTCCCGCGCGTGGGAAATAGCAGGGAAATTGTAAATGTTTGCTTAATATCGGAATCGAGGCACGGCGGAGGATCAACGAATGGGAAGAGATTCAACCGGCGTTATTCGACGCCCCGGGGGGTAAATATTTGTTCGTACGTTACAGCGTTCGTACGTTTTTACGGCTTGTAACGCCGCCGCCCATCCGAGCAGGAGCACGGGCACGAGGACGCCTGTGCAAATTTCCATCGGTTCATTCCAGTAACCCATAATCCGCGCGAGAAAGAGAGAAAACGACTCGCGAGCCGAGCCGAGCCGATCCGATCCGATCGAAATAAACGCACCGATAATTCTCGCGTTGTTATCCCCGCGCGCCGCGGGAAAATTCCGCCGGGAATTAAGCGCAACGAGAATCCCCCCGGTGTAGAGTTTTTATTTTTTTTTTTCGGCAGCGCTCGAAAATTAATTAATCCGAACACAAGGTGGTTTGGTTAAAAATACAAAGAGCTAAACTTATCAAGAACCGCAGCGAATGCAAATTATTCTTGCCCCTAAAAGTCGAAAGTAATAATTGCTAAACCAGATATTGTTGCATCTGCACCATGAGTGTCCAACTTTTTGGATCTTCTGGGCAAAACAAAAATTTCGAAGGTCGAAAGTCGCACATAGTTTACATATTTTTTTATCAGTTCGATGCAGTGTATTATTTATGAGGATATTGAAACAACTTTCACAGTTAAATATATTAGAAAAATGTTTTCAAATATCTGTTCGCAAATATAAGTACTCCCCAAAAGGGACATCGTGAACATTTACGGTTAAAATAAAATTCTCATTCAGTTATTTCAATTTTGGTTATACAGCGTGGCCTGGTCTACACTTTGCTTAAACGCTGTAACTTTAATGTATAAAATTTGTATTTTTATGCCCTAGTTTTATTTCCTATATAGATATAGATGCAATAAATCTCAAATTAGGTTTCCCAAACTTAAATAAAAAAAAAAAAAAAAAAACAAAGCCCGTTTTCGTCCTGTGGACATCGAACGTGATTGTCCAGCAAAAATGGTCAACGCGTTGCCGGTTTCCGTCTGCCTTTCGTTTTTATCTACGAGCAAGTTTCAAACATAAATTTCGAGTTTCGAGAGTCGAAAGACGAAAAAGAGGATGGAAAAAAAAACCGCGTTCCGAACGCGGGGGTGTGAGAGGACGTGACGTGACTCAACGATCGCGACACGTGCCAGGAAATAATTCAACCGCTTTCGAGACGACAACCGGGGCGCTCGTACAAATCCGCATACGTCATTTCGACGCTTTCACGGTACGGTGCGTGCACGCATGAACACGGCCATGCAACGGATCCAGTCTACGCGCTGCGCCTTGCACGGCTTGCACATCAGCTCGTGTATGATATACGATACAGTGTCGCAAGGTGTACGCGCGCTCCAGCTACTGTTCCTGCTACGTTTTCAGCCCCAGGAGTACGCTGCTAACTTCCCAGCTGTCGGTGCTGGCGATCGTAGATTTACTTCCGACGAAAGTGCATGCTACGCGCAATCAGCGCACGTGACTGTATGAAACGTACCTGCTGGTCCAACGGGACGTGGATATAACGCCTTTGTATTTGTCGGCGCAAGAATATTGAACATTCTTACGCTCTCAATCGTGGTTTAGTTTATACAAGGGTTCAGAAGTATCACGTAAATCAGAGGTGGCTAACTGGCGGCCCGCTGGTCCTTGACCACTAGCGCCTACCCCCACCACTGCGGCTCCCCACTCCTCGCTGTGCACGAACCCCACTCTTTCAGTCTGTTGACTTCCCTACCACGCAAGTGGAAAGACTGATGCAGAAGAGGGGGTAGTGCTAGCGGTCAGGAAAGGGCCGCCAGTTAGCCACCTCTTAGCCAGAAACGGTATGGTTTTCACGTCGGTAGAATTTCCAACACATACAGAAACGTTTAATTTTCGATCAGTTTAATTTTTTCTCCAGTAATCAACATCGTCAAGATACCTAATTTCAAAAATCATCACACTTATCAATCTGAATCCCTACAGTTTTTGGCAAAGTTTGTAGTTTGCGTTTAATTAGAAAAATTTCACTTTCAGTTGGACGAGACGAGTTCATAGTCCAGTACTGCGACGTCAAACACGTTACAACGTTATGCAACATGCGTCGCAAATTTTCAGAGATACTCCCACGGGAAACACAACGATTCTTTCGACTCTTGAACGAGGTTGGCAAAGTTACGACGTTGTCTCTCGTCGTTCGTGGATTAAGCTGGCTCGTATACGCCTTGAGGCTTGTATACGCGGTGCCCAACATGACTGCTCAAACAGAACTGCGCGAGGAGGTGCTAATTATTTCGTTGGAAGCGAACGGCGCGTATATCTGTCGCGCGTATTTGCCGGTTTTTGCAATCAGCCAACGGCGGGAACACGCGAACGTTGCGGGGAATAACTTCCGACTTCCGTTGCATGTGACGCGAGCGTATTATCACCGGGCCATAACTCTGCATCTCTCCGTGCACACCGTGCACCCTGTTCACCGTGCGGGGAGCGGCCGGCTTTTACCAGAAATTCCAGCACGCCCGCTACGGATAAGCGTGATAATTCACCGTCGTCGGTTGGGGGAGGGGGGGATCCTCTTTCCCTCTCCTACTTTTTCCCCCTCTGGTTTCGCCACGCCTGACGAAACCAGAAATTGCACATAAACCCGTGAATATTGCGCCGGTGCACCGCCGCCCAGACAAATGATATCCCCGCCACGATTTTTCTCCTGTTGTTCTGACCGTATTGCGAACGTCCTAAATAATCCGGCCGGGAATCGAAACGATCGAAAGACGCAAGCACAATGTGTGTGTGTGTGTGTGCTGTACGATAAAATTCGATGAAACTTCGCCAAGAGGACCAATAGAAAGGGATAAAAGCAAAACGAAACGTCCATGTATTACCCTACATGGACAGACACAGAACTATGCCACGTCAAATTTATTTAGGCAAATTGACGGGAAGCAGTTTGGATCTGGTAATTGCTGCTCGTCTTCCTCAACGGGAATCGGATCCTGTTATTTTCGTAATGTCTTTCTCTCTCTCTTTTGTCCGAAAAGGTTTTTTTTCCACGCACGTTCGTTCTCTCGACGAACGAAACCAACTTTACGTAGCAATTTCCAAACGTGAATTTCAACGTGACCCGTTTCCACGGGTGAAATGAAACGTAAACTCGGGCACGAATTCACCTGGGCTCTTCGCGGGACGATTCCGCGCGCCGATCATCGTTATTTAATGAAAATATCGAAACGAGCCGCATCGTGCCGCGCAAAGGCATCTGACGGACAGCTGCCCGGGGTATTGCGTTCTCGTATATCGTAGCAGCGCCGCGTTTAATGTTATCGTGGAAACGCACGCTGCCAATTACGAAGTTGTCCGCCCGTGAGCGTCTTCCGACACCACTACGCGAAGTTGTCAGATCATCGTCGATAATGCACGGAGGATGTTCGTTTCATGCGATTGTGCTGCGCATCTCCTGTTTTTCTCTCTGTTTTGCGCAGATTGGAAAACAGTTTATTCCCGAGTTTGTTAGTATCGCGATCAAAACTAAGATGACACTGTATAAGAAGCCTAATTCGGTTGAACCATGTTGAACGAAGTTTGCTGATTTATTCCTTATTCCCCTTATTCCTTAATGTATCTTACTTTGTAATTTTGTAATTATTACGTCGAGTACTGATATACTAGGAATTTTACGCGATAGTGTAATTACACAGGCTGACAGGAAAGTAGTACGAATCGTTAATGGTTTGAAGAAGCCATTTCCGAGGCGCATCGACGTCGCATCGTTATGGCAGCTTCGATCGCGTTTAAGCGATACAGAAATTTCTCGCAAGCTTCGTAACCTATTCCCTCATCTTTCCTTCCATCTTCCGGGATATCCTCCATCGAGATTATGGGTGCCTAAGTTTCGCCAGGGGATGAAAGCGCGTTGAGAAGCATGTTTTTCTTGACATCGATGCGCGCGCTTCTGACAGCTGATTGATAGCGTATCGAAATTACTTCCGGGCGAATAAATAAATCGAATTTAGCCTCTGAATTTCAGCTGACGTTTATCAGTAACGAAGAATTCTAATTTACTTCACGAGAACACGAAGAACACACAGAGTGTTCCCTTTTGTAATTAGTGGCAGGGTAAAAGTAAGTTTTTTTCGTTAATTTCGAGAAAATTGAGCTCAAGGTTGAATCTACCTAATTTTAGACGTGACAGGAAAGAATGATTAAAACTCACTAAAAGATAACGCGTGGGGTAAAATTTTTTTGCGAGATGCTTCGTTTTCAAGAAAATCAAAAATTCTCGAAAATTTATCGAGTACACGTGTACCAAAGCAATTTTTAACATACATACAAACATAAGTCTGTACGTTTCGTTAAAATATTATTTGCGCCTGTCTAATACGGAATCAACTAAATTTAAGTACGTTCGACGAATGATTGATTTTCAACGAAAAAAAATGTATTTTTTCATTTCAACTCGCTTCTTCAGAATGAAAACCTCACTCGGTTGCGCCACTAATTACGGGACACCCCGTACACGCAACAGTCCTCCGCTATTACGAGCTCGGATGTTCGTAAAGCTCTCGTCGAGGAAACTCATAGAGGGACCACCCTCGAA
Organism: Melipona bicolor; assembly: GCA_030673865.1. Lineage (NCBI taxonomy): Eukaryota > Metazoa > Arthropoda > Insecta > Hymenoptera > Apidae > Melipona > Melipona bicolor. The sequence goes on along the minus strand of JAHYIQ010000053.1, from coordinate 469,275 downwards.
GTAATCTCGCCCCGATACGGACGGCAATAAAACGCTTAGTTTCAATTGTGCTCGGTCACGAAGCGACGAACTCGTGTTTGCGGCCGGGTTAATTACAGAAACTAATTAATTCCACTCGAAGCTGTCGCCTCGGACGGCCTTGCACAGCGCCGCGTGTATAAGCTCCGCCAGCGCGGAAATTAACCGAAAACGCCGTTGATCGAGTTGGAAAAATATATATACACCGCCGAGTGGAAAACAGAGCGGGACAATTCGCATTCGGGCTAGTAATTTGAATACGTACGCGTTCGGTCAAGAAGATCGACGACGACGCTCGGGGCACCCGTATCAACGGTAATTCCGCGCTCGTTCGGCGTCTTCAATTAGGCTGGAGGAAAGTGGAGTCACGACGTGACTCGACGGAAGCCAGAAAGTCGACATAAACCATGTCGGTTGCCAGTCGGCTGCTGCCTCGTAACAAGAGAGAGCGCAAGGCGAGACGAAGAAAGAGAAGGGTAGAAAGGCGGAGAGACAGAGAGAGTGAGTTTCAAGCAGCACGAGCCACGCGGGCTAATTAAGTCTGGTCGAAACCACTGCCGCGGAAGCTTTATTAAGCTGCCGCCGGATGCTTGCCCGTAAATTCTACGAGGAAGCGCGTTCCAATTTCCGAATTGGTCCGCGCCTCGCGGATCAACGACAACCAACCGCCGGAAACGCAACTGGTGCCATTCCGCGGTCACCGTGACTATCGTTCGATCTTTCTTCGGGAATACGCGGAATCTTGTCCGTCGCGTCTCGATTGATTCATTCGTCATTCTTTTTGGCGTTGATTTCTTTCGTTTCTGAACAAATTGTCGCTTTTACTAATCGCAAGTGTCAACGCAAGGTCCAGTTCGGAGGTGGCTAACTGGCGGCCTGCTTTCCCCTACTCTCCTGATCGCTGGCGCTACCCCCTCCACTAGTAGTGGAGAGATCGATGTAGTGGAGGGGGTAGCGCTAGCAAAGTGTAATTTGCAGGACATACGAAACGTTATAATTTTCAACACGTCAGGAAATGTTGTAATTTCAGTCGATCAAAAACGTTGTAATTTTCATCGAGTAATCGACGAACCAGAATTATTACAATCGTTACGTTTTCGCGTCGTACAGAAACGTTACAATTTCCAACGAGGAAAAATCCCTATAATTTCAACGAGTAATCAATACGTCAAGAATTTGTACAGAAAGAATTTTTTTCGCGAAGCAAAGTAGTTTCATTTACAAATTAAAATTGCTGTAAATTGAACAAACACTTGAACACCCAAAAGCCAGTGCAGTCACGAGTGACAACAGTAAGTTTGCAAAAGAATAATAGAAAGATCCGCGATCGCTTTTCGTTTCCAGCAGTCCCTTCAGCTAAATTAGGATGGATGACCGAACCTTCGATGATATCGATCGTTCTCGAGAAAACAAAGATTCGTTGGACAAAAGCAAGAAATTTTTGAACAAGTACCCCGAGCGTGCGTGTGCCACTTTGCTTCGATAAAACAGACGGGCGAGTATATCCGCGATTGGATGTCTTCCGATCCGATGCGCTCGTCGAACGGATATTCGAATCTTTCTTCCATCGACTCTGGAATTTCCATAATACAATAACACGAACTACCGGCACGGACGAGAATCATCGTACCGAATCGACCGAGTGGGAATACAAATGGAGATAGAGTGGATGCATTACAGCTGCTTATTCATTTCGAATATGTCACTCCGAAAAGGGGGAGAAAAAAGAAGTCAAAATTGGTTTCCACGTTTCACCGCACCCCGATGCAAATTTCCAACGAATCGATCTTGCCGTGATTTTAATCTCGCATTATCTGACCGATACAATATATTACACGGTAGAAGTGCGCAGATAAGCTAGTAATTCGAAACGTCCAGTTATTTGCAATACGAGATACAGTTCTGAAACCCGCGTAATGAGTTCGTATTCGTGAATAAATAAATGAATGAACGAACAAACAAAAATTTGCGGGGGACAACGGTTACGCGCTGGAGAGCCGGGACTCGATACATTTTTAACGCAATAGCGGTCCGGGTTTCCGCGGATTGATTTATCAATCCGCTCGAGACACGGCGCGCAATCTGCGTCAATCTGCGAAAGAAAAGGAGAAAAACGGCGTCGAAACCGTGACAACGTCCGGCGTGAACGTGAAGAGCGCGAGAGAAAAACCGGCCGGCACACGCGAAAAAAAGCTCAAGTCGGAAACGCGCGAAGGCAAAAGAACGTGCGAGAACAACGTGTCGTTAGCGTGATAACGATCGCAAAAAACGTGGCGAGTTTAGTACGCGGAAATAACGTGAATTTACCCGAGATACCGTTGTCAGGCGGCAACTTTCTCTCCCTCTCGTCGCCGCTGTCCAATTCAAACATTTCGTTTTCAGAAATTTCGATTCAGCGTTTCCATTCGTTGGGGGAAAAAAGGACTTTTCGTTCGAACAATCCCACCGTCTACGCTCCTACGTGGAGATTCTGCGGCATTCGCGCGCAACAGAGAAGAACGAACTGCTTTTATTTGTTACGACGCACTATGAAGATTAATTGGTGGTCATTGTTCGTACCGGCGACGAGAGGTCATTCTCCTTGGTTTCTCCCGTTTGGAAAAACAACGCGGCGCGGACGAAAGTGAAAGATGGGACGTTGAGCTCAACTTTCTGAGTCGCGCGATGACGTAAGGCAGAGATGGCTAACTGGCGGCGGTCTTGCCCCCACTCTTCCGACCGCTAGCGCTACCCCCTCCACTGCGTCGATCTCTCCACTACTACTAGTGGAGGGGGTAGCGCTAGCGACGAGGAAGGCAAAGACAAGGGCTAGCGGGCCGCCAGTTAGCCAACTCTGACGTAAGGAATGCGAATGCGGCGAACGATCTTTCAAACAGCCTCTCCGAGGAATAAAGAACTTTCGAGCGGAGAAGGAAAGAGTCGAATTCCACGCGGCTCGGCGCGCAATTTCATTGGGAACCAATGGGCCGATCGAAGCTTAAAAAACAACACGTTCGTGAAAAAACATTGCCACGAGGAATAAATCAAACGGGGACTACCATTCGTGAGTTTCATAAATCTCTCGGAGCCGGGGGCGTATCGGTGACGCAGAAAAACGGTAAATGGCGCAAACGATGAAACCAAACGCTTCCGCAAATTTCCGGACGCTATCCGTAAATCACCCCCTCTCCTCTGCGTCTGTGCAACTCCTTCTCTAGCTGTTTGCGCAAGAATATTAAACATTCTTTTGCGATTCAGTTTATATTTCCGTTTGGATGGAAATTCCTCCAAAGGTTTGCGTTAAATATTTACTAGATCAGGACTTAAAAAATCAAGACGGCCGCGAGTCTGTTACACTTGTTGCCATTTAGAAACGGTTCTATGGGTGCTTTAATTTCACCGTTTTTTGGATGACCGACAGCAGAGCAATTAAATTAGGCCCGTCTTTCAATTGGTTGTGAAAGAAATTATTCTTTCTGTTATACCATGCGAAACTGGTTTTTAATCTTTACCTTGTTTCTTCCAAAGACGGCGACAAACTGCGTATTAAATTGAGTGCAAGCGTAATATTATTCAAATGAGAACGTAAACATTATTAGAACTTGACTTTCCATACATAATGTGGTGCAAAACTAGAACATGTGTCTTTCTTGTTGCGGATAAACAAGATAATGTTCGCGCAAAATACGCTTGTAATATCTATTTAAAAAAAAAAAGAAAATTATTTACAAGAAAAATTTAGGTATTATTATTATACACAGTTATCTTCATTGTGATTGTTCTGACAAGAACTGGCTCGCGCACCAGAAACGATCTAATTTTCATTTTCGATCATACACGTAGTAATCTTCGTCCAGAAACGGTGCCCTTTAAAAAGGTTATCAGAATCTCTGAAATTTTTCGCGAAGATAGTGGTCGCGTTTATTATAAAATTTCACCTTCAGTTGGACAAGACAAATTCACAGTTACGCACACCACTGAATACCTAGACAGTACAACCAATACAACCACGAGCAAGTACAACACTAGCAAAAATTGGCGAATATTAAGATGCCAGCTGATCTCAGAGTGATCTCAAATTGGGAAAACCAAAAGTTCGCTGATTAGAATGTAAAGAAGCTTCGCGGTTTTCCCCCTCAGGCAACGCAGCTAGCAGATTTCATTTACCAGCTTTAATTACTACGAAAATGCAAACTCGTGAAAAAGATGTGTCGCCATACGAGAGATAAGACAAAGTTGAACGATAAAATTCATCCTCTGAAAAGATTCTACTCGAGAGATATTTCCGGGGCCCCGGGGCTGCTCGTAGCCACTAGCCAATCCCCCCGGCTTACTCTCGCGATAAATACTAATTAACTCTATGCCCTATTCCCCCGTACAATTCCCCGAGACCGAGAAAGCGAGATAAGAATTTTCCCTTATTCCCTTCTTATAGACTCTTTATTTCCGCTGCTTTCGCCGCAGCGGCCCGCTAACCGGCAGGGAATTTAAAGCCGCGGGATCGCGTATCCGCCGCTTTTATTTCTGCCACGTTGATCCCCTTAAGCCGCGGATAAATTAGAAACGAGAGGTACACCGCGACCAACAGCGGTATTTGCACATCCATTACACTTCTCTCTCGTAAATGATTTTTCCCTCTCGCGGAGGGAGCACGTCGGTCTTCCACGGATGGCGTCGCGTTGGAACGTTCGTCTTTTCGTGCTTTTTTAACACTGACCGTACCTATTATTCTTACCGCAATTTGACCGCTTACGAAATAAATATTGCTTTTTGAAAGAAATACACATGTTCAATTTATCGTAATTTGTTTAACTTTTTACATTTTTATTTCTATATTTAACACGAACAAGAAGTGATACATAGGAGCACAGTTTATCTCGTTTAAAAATAAACGAAAGATGTTTCAGTTTTGTTAACTGTTCTTTCTGCAGACGTATCTTTTACAAATCGTACGTAAGATTTAATTGTTTCGTTATCTTTAGTTTTTCGCGAGTGCGAAATATTACGTGGATCATTTGATGCTTTGTCACACTTTTCTTTCGAAATTTTGACGCCAGTAATGCATTTATGGCTGCTCAGATTTTAGTCGAGTTCAGAACTAAAGCCTCGAGCAAGAAACTTATAAAAAGATGTAAATTTGTTGACCGTTCGCGGTAAACAAGTCAGACGATGAACTTTTCTCAATAAAAAAAAGGAAGCAAAAAACTGCACGACTTGTACCCCGCTGAAAGGCCCAGAAGCAACTGTTCTGACTAGGAAACGAAGACGCCACTCCCACTCGAGATCTACTCCACGCCCCCTCGCGAATCACGTGACCCAAATCAACCAATCGCTAATTTTCGTTGCATCAGCGTTGCACCTTTCTGAGTTACCCCCGCTAAAATAACTTTCAGCGATAAAATAAAAAGAAAAACCGAAAACTGATCAATTCGATGATATGAGATATAATTTTCGTAAAGTTAGACGAACGAAAGAAACAACAACGGACGTGTAATTTTAAATTAAATTACGGTTAGTGTTAATCTTTACTGAAATCCTGAAATTCCTAATTTCGGCGTTCCATCAGCCACGTCAGGTACGTACGTACATTCCATCGATAAAATTTCGCGGAGGGTCGAATATTTCCAATGGCCGGCCCAGATATTTTCCATCCGGCGGAAATGGAAATAACAATTAACCGAGGCAAGACGGTCTAATTCTTGTTACGTCCTCAAGTAGATTGCACCCATTCTCCTCCACCCCACCCCCTTTCCTTCGCGAGTTTACCCGACCGCACGCGACCCAGCCGCAAAGTCCGCGTTCTAATAAACTTCGGGACCGGGAGCAAGTGTGCAGCCGACTGTGTGCCAGCTGCACACAGGCCGAGAATACACGAGAATACACGAGGGACGAGCGCCACTTCAGGAAATTGCGAACCCTTTTTAAACAGGCTCTTTCATCGTCGCTGCGTTTTCCTTCTGATCCATTATCCTCCATGCATTATTCATTGTTAAACAACTGCTTACTCCGTTCGGATAAAACGAAACGAAACGAAACGGCGACTTGAAAAAAAAAAAAAAGGAAGAACCGGCATACCGCCGCGGTTGGCCAACTGGAACCAAGCCACGGAAGAAAATGTGTCGCCTCCCCCCTTCTGTTCACCTCCCCCTCCCCCCGATATAACGGACCGCTGTCTTGAATCCTGATGAATTTGCCACCTTCTCGAACAACTCTCTCTCTCTCTCTCTCTCTCTCTCTCTCTCTCGGATCTTTGAAAATTATTTAAAGCCCATGGCCCAAGAGTTGAGGTTCGCCCAATGGAATTTCCTTGTAACGCGCATACCACACGCACGTTACGTGGCAGAAGATTTAAGCTCTCTTCGTATAAACCGAATTCGCCTGGTCCGTTTGTCATACCGATACGTCGCTTCTTCCTCGCTCAAGGAGGAAGTACGTGGATTTCTCTTTCGCACGCGCGTGTCTCTCCCTGTTGGGGAGAAATTTATTTCCAGATCGAGCTATCAGGCTCGCCGGCGGTGAGTCTGTCAGTCGTTCCGCACATGGCGCGACAAACGCGACGCGACAGCTGCGTTTCGAGCTGCGTTCGGTCTTTAATTAATCGACCCCTCTTTTTCCACCTTGATCCCCCTCCCGAAGGAATGTCCGAGGATCGAAGTTGCGGCTCGACTCGAACCCTCGCTGCACGACCGATGGAACGGAGTATTTAATTTTCCGGCGAACGAGCGGGCTCTCGTCCCTTTCCAGCGCGTCAACTCGCTCGATGGAAACCGAGCATGCCGGAGGCATGGGAATCGTTCGACGAGTACCTCTCGCGTAATCAGCTAAAGTTCAATAAAAGCACGGTCTACTGCCCGGCGGCGGCCCGTGCAAAGTTACGCGCAAAGTGGCCGCGTTGTTTCGCGTGGACGCGTCCCCCGGAAAATTTCGATCGAGCGTCCCACACGCCCGAGACGCGCGCGCTTCGTTGCGGAAAATTTCATTTTCCAGCCAGCAAAGCCCCCGCCGGAGATTTCATCGTGCCCTTTATCGGGACCGCCGCGTAAAACACAAGTGGACCGAGTCGAACGTTCGCCTCACGATGGAAACCGTAACTGCTTCGGGATGCGAAGTCTTCTTTGTGCGACTTTTTCCAACAGTTGTATGTACGCTTTGTAAAATGTAAGTAATTTGGATATCTCAGGCTTACTTTTTCAAAGAATTGCGCGCAAATTCGTTGATATAAAAATGGCAAATCAAAACGAGTTTCTTTTATTTTAGAAAAGAAGGAAAGATTTATGATACTCCTGAACAGCAAAAAGGTCAAAATAATCGAACACTTTGTCGAACAAACTTGTCGTTTACTATAAAAAAGAGAAAAGGAAAGTAGTTATTCGTCAAAACCAGTATCGCGCGTTTGAAGTTTCGCTGACGCTGCGAGAGATCGCTAAGACCTTAAGACACTTTTGACGCTCGATACACCGTCGAACAATTAATACCGTAATTATCACGAATCGGCTGAGGTGAAAGCTAGCGGCGGAAACTCCGGCCAAAGAAACTCTCCGGCGAAATGCTCTCCCGCGTAAGCGGAGGAGCGTGTACAAACAACTTGCGGGGAACTTCGCCACCGTGGAGATCGGTTTAGAATTTCGTCGACTTTCCCGTTATCGATTCGCCCGTTAGACTCTCGCCGTGGCGCGAAACAACGCCCGCAATCGCCGCCGCCAACTTCTAAAAGCTATTTAGAAGCTCCCCGGAACCGCGCTCCGGGGAATTCGAATATTCTTACGGAGTTTTCGGGCGAGACTCTTTGAGACTGTTCCGAAACAGGTCGCCAGAACCGCGCCGGGTTACCGGAAATGACAACGAATGCGTGGCATGGCGTTCTCGATTCACTCGGTCGACCGGTCGGAAACGAGACGAGCACCATATGGCGACAGCAGCACGCTCCTCCCTCCTGCAAGGCCGGACACACACTTTTTCCAGGGATCGCCTCTATCGCGAGGAAATCGACACGTGGCTCGCTTGATTATCTCGCTGCAGGCGGTCGACGAACTCTCGGATAATGAAAGTTTAATGAATTTTTCTCGTTGATAGTGAAGAAGAAGCTTTTCGTCCGGGCCGTTTGGAATTTTCATTGGAGAAACGAGGAATTTAAAATGTTAAAAATTTGTTACAAATTTTCACACACAATATCAGACAGTAATACTAAAAATATTTGGAACAAAAAATAAATAATTTTTGACATTGCTAAACAATTGTCTGCTAAAATAATATTCTAAAATTAAATTTAGTGCTTTGTTCTGTAACGCGTCTTAGACTCTACTCTACACATTTTTCTTGATAATCACAGTTTCTGCACTGTTGCAAAAATTGTTGAAGACATACTTCAGAACTAAAACTATTAATATACCGGCAATAGCCCGGGGCTTGACTAATTTTTTTGTAAATTTTAGGACAGAAAGTGAGCAGAGTGACCAAAGAGTTACATACGTCGCTTGATTCAATTTCGAACTTTATACTCGAAAAACCTGACAAAGATTTTTCGTGTTGAACGCACGGAAAGGAGAAGGGACAAGTCTAGACTCTGAGCAGAAATCCACTCTCTCTGTACATTCTGTACGTAGCACGAAAATTCGCTGCCCTCGCGCGGTATACCCGGCGAATACCAACCGATTCCAGCTTGCTTCTCTGTCCTTTCTCATCCCGCTTACGAACGCCCATTGATTTTATTGCCCTCGTTTCGAACCGCTTCGCGAAGGCTGAACGAAAGTTGCCAACGACGAGACGTTATGAATTTACGACCTCGCGTCGACGGGGGCCGGGAGGGGGGGTGCCCACGCTGCCGGTTACATCGATCACATTATTACACAGTCGGTCCACGCTAAATATTCTTTGCGCGTCACGGGCTCTGACGGGAATTGGGCGTATCGATGCCAACGAAAGTAATTACGTTAATGCACGCTCGACGACCGAATTTCCAACCGGGGGACCTGAAAATATTATAACCTAAATACCGTCGGTACGTCGAGATCGCAGAAACCGCGCTCGCCGATTGGCGAGTATCGTAATTAAATTTCGAGTCCCTCGATGGGAGGATTCTGAAGTCTTTGGCAAACAATAATTTCCGTGAAAATTCGAAAGTTCCGAGAGGACCAAGAGAACACACGCGATAAACTTGTACCGCCGCATCACGCTCTGGAAATGGTGTTTCCAGCGCGCCGGGTTAACAATGAAGTTATTCACGAGAGAAGCGAGTCAGCAAACCGTTCGAAGGAACGCGGCATCAACGTCGGAGATCTCGGCGTAACCCTCATTAGGCTTACGATCGAAGGATACGTCAAAGTCGAGGATACGCTTCGGAACGTAGTTCCTGTATCTCGGAGCAGCCGATCTTCGCGTTTCTCGCAAAAAGGAACGCTGTTACGCGTTGAACTGGTTTTACACAGATACACGCTCTTCGTCTTTCCTTCGCTGCACCGACGCAGATACGCCAAGGAAGAGCAGAGAAGAGGAAAGGAGAGTATAAGAGAGGGGACAGGAGCTAGGAACTGAAGAGAGATGAAGACGAAGAAACGCGACTCGTTCCACGACTCGGCGAGCCTTTCTTTGGCGTTCGGTCTTGCTCCAACTCTGGTGTTGCTTGTTTTAAGAAAAAATAAGAAGAGGTAGGCGAAGAACGTTTCCCGTTTCATCAAGATGCCGTTGGAATCCTTATCCTCCTAGCCCGGGGGAACGAGCAGAGAATTACGAGTATCCGCGGGTCGGTGATGAAAAGAAGGCGAAGAAACAGAGGAGGGGAGGTAGTTTCTATACAATTCTCGATCGGGGATCATCGCGAGCCGAAATTCGAAACAAAAGTCGTCGCACTTGCAGCACAGTCCCGCGTAATTAACGTTCCTCTATGCTAACTTTATCTCGGCTGTCAGAGTCGAGGACGCGTCCTCTGCGTGCCAGCCAAGTTTCATCTGATAGGAGGGGGGGAGGGAGAAGCTTGAGAGATTCGCCGGATATTTCGGCCGGGTGTCTGAAATTCGAAATGACGCCTGTGGAGAAACGACGAGCGAAATTTCCAACGACAACGCAGCCGGAAGCCGGCTGCCTGCGTGCAACCTCTATAGAGAAGTCGGGTGATTTATTAGAACGTGGAATCTCTCTCGCGCAAAAGCCGGGGAAAATCGCGCCGGGGTGTGTACGATGATAACCGTGCCGCTTAATCCCCTCGAGATTTCGATGCTCGAACTGAATAGCTGGTGTATACTGCAGGTCGGGACGCGGCGGCATAACGCGTTTCACGGCATTCTCCATTAAGGGGATTTCTATAATTATCCGGGATCTGTTTCGCGGAAGCTTCAACTTCGTGCGGATTCGTCTCGACCGATGGCAGACGGATAGACGGATACACGCTTTTGTCGCGAAGCCATCGTTCCCTCGAATACATTCGAAACTGTGTGCCGATCGGATCGCGGCCAAAGCCCGGGGACTTGTGGCGTTTGGCCGCAACAAGCAACGCGTAATGCGAGTCGGTCTAACCGTCGGGACAGCCTAGACCAGGCTTTAGCTCTACACCGTAAACACAGATGTTCGCGGAGGGGTTATCTGCCTAGAGAAATACCGTCCAATATCCCTTCTGGTGTCTTGCCCAGCTAGGGAGAGTCGTCGAGGGTCGAGAAACACGAAAACTGGGGATCGAGCTGCAGCTGCTTACTGCAAAACGACCTAAAATCGTGTATTAACCTATGGAACGACGCTGGAATGACGTGGCAAAAGCAAAATAATAAATTTATCGCTTTTCAATAATTTCTATCCAGTGACATACCGATGAATTTGAAAGAAAGACGAATTATTTTATATGACGATTCACGGTCTCTCGTTATGGTCCGCAAACCAGTTACTAGCGCCAAGTAAGGTTAAAAGCTAAAGAACTCGAGAGATGTTTACAATATCGATGGGAGGCAACCTCCGATGACAAAACGACGAAAATTTCGCAGCGATGAAATCATATCTCACAGGAAGGGGGTGGGAGGACCCGTTATTTTCCGGGGATGGAAGAACGATCGATCCCCAGTCCACTGTGTGTTGTTTCGGCGCACGGGCTCGCCCCGGCCGAATTGTTGTCACTGCCCGGTTTATGACTCTAATAAACTATACGAAACTGATACAGCCCCGACGACGGCCGTTTGTACTTTCACGTACGTGCCGTGCTATCGACGATCGGGCAATTTATACCACGGCTGTTCGTTACCCCGGCCCGTACGCGCGTCAACTCGTAAGTCTTCGTCCGCGGGAATCGATACGTCGCACACCGGGGAGAAGCAGCAACACGAGAGGATCGTGTGTGCCTCTCGCGTCTTAATGTCGCGCGGTATCGCGTGTAATTCGCCGAGTAAATCGATCGTATCGAGCTAGTAGTCGAACAGCTGGAGAATCGTCGCCTGTTTTACGAGTTTGCGCGACGCTCGTCGCTTTCTCTCTCGTCGTTTCAATTTCTTTCTTTGCCCTGTCACTCTCCGTTTTCTCTGCAGAGACGCCACGTCGGGGGGGGGGGGGGGGGGGACTCTGTTCGACTGTTTTGTCACGGTATTTCCATTGAAATCCAATGAGACGCGACGCGACGAGTTTCCAGGCGTTTTACTGCGCGTCGCACTCCAGACACAGCGCAGGTGTCATCCCTTTGTCCGGGCCATTCGATCTCGAAATAACCCCGTGCCCTTTAACCCCTCGAGGACTCTCTCTTCGACGCTCTTCGACGACTCATTATTACGCACGAACGATGATAAGCGAGCGTCCAACGACGGACAATTCACGGGAAAACAATTCCTCGCTCGCCGCCCTGTCGCAATTTCTCGAAGCGTAATTTTTAATTCAACGGCAACGCGAAAGTTTCGGGTTTGTACACCGCTCGTTCCGCTGAATCATTCAAAAGGCTTCTCAAAGCTTCGTTAATGCGTCGCGAGCACGTTTGGTATTAGATTGTCACGCTGTTCGGACTCGTTCGGCTTGCTTTGATAAATACCGAGTCGCTTGTTTAAAAGCTCTGATTCCGCGTATTAACGTTTCAATTATTTTATTTCGCAGGCCGGGGAAGGATGAGACTCTCGGTGCGCTAGATTCAAGTTTCGCTCAAGAGAATAACGTTCCCTCCCTCGTTTTTCCGACTCCTCTTCTCCGTCGCTCAAAATACGATACGCGGTATCTTCGCTGCACGGAAACGGGAGGAAGAAACGCGTCGAGAAATAAAGGATGATGAATTCTGCGCGGAGAGATTAAAGAGGTTTCCGGCGAAAATATAAATCTCACAATAGAACGTTTTATCGGGCCGGTTCGGCCGAGTAATTTTAATTTTCCCCGTCTGCCGCTGGATTATCCTGTAATAAACGGGACCTTTTCCGTTTTCCAGTTTTCGCTCACCGGTAATTTATGACAAACTTCGCGTGGCGCGTCAAATCTCTCGAAAACCTTCGAAAGTGTTTGGAAGCGAATTGAATATTTTGCGGGACAAGCGCGACAAGAAATTACGTGGGCGACAACCGATGAACGGATCTACGTGTACGACGCGAGAGGTAGTCGTTGGAAGTGCAGCTCCTCGACTACTTTCCGCACCTGCTTCTCCTTTCACCGAAGAACGCCGAGCCACACCATCCTCAACCGTGAATTCTTTCACGCATCGTCGACGTTTCACCTCCGAATGCCGAGCCGACTCGCGATATTTGCGCCTCGCGTTAGCACCCGTGTTCGCGTAACGTCAGACACAACCGTGGCAAATGGTCCCAGATGAGTAATTTCCGCGGGCTCGGTCGACTTGCGATCAACTTCAAACTGTCTCGTCGAAAATCCATCGCCAACAAACGGTCTGTTTGCGCAAGAGCGTCGCTGAGTCGTGATTCGGTCTGCAAGTTTCTTGTCGCATTCTTCTGACAATTCGAATAGAAAAAGAACATACGTTTACATACGATCTCGTTCACCCTCGTATGTCAAGACGATCGCGAGCAAGTATTTTTCGATGAGAAGACACCGTGAATTTTTCAGAAATGTCTGGAATGATTAGCGTTGCTGAACAGTTTGCATAAAATTTGGCTCGTGCGAGTGGTCTCTAGAATTACCTCAAAGGCATTAAAGTATAAAAATAGAAAAGCTTCACAGCAATAATAATTCGCACAAGCTTCTATTCGTATATTTTACGAAAGCTCTCTTTAATTTAAATCTCTAAAAATGTACCGTTTTATATATAATATATATAGAATTTATATAGAATTTTAGAAATTTATATAGAATTTACAAAAACTGTGAATTGGTCGTTTTGATCACTTTGATAATTCTAGCGTGTCGTATCAATTAATCGACAGAGAGTAAGTTCACACAACCTCTTAGAAAAACACACGTAGTAAGATACTGAGCGAAGATCGTTTCAAACTTGACTTCCTGTTGACGACATTTACCCGCGAAATACGAAATTACTTTTTACTCGATCCAATAATGCCCAAGTGGAATAATTCATCGCAATGCGATTCAGGATAGGACGTTTGCACGGTTCAGTGCAATTATATAGTTGTACAAACGTAAAATCTAATTACTGAATATCTGTTTAGTCGGACTCGACTGTACGATTAGCGCAGCCACGCGATCAATTCGCGTTTCCACCGCGACATCGTACTTCCCGCGGTTTTTATAACCGGCCATCCCCCGGTGACCAATTAACTTGTACCGGGAATATACGTACGTACGCGCAGCTGCATACATAATTTCGGCGCGATGCATCAAAATCAGGCGAAGATTAATCGAGAAGCGCGCTGTCAGAGACACAGCAGATGGTCCGCGCGCAGCACATAGCCGATCGATAGCTCGTAGATCGATTTGCAATTCGTGGCAATTCCGTACAAGAATTCGAGAACACGGAACGGACGAATCAGTGACTGGTTCCTGCGTGCAGTTGCGATCGCGTGCACGACGTGCAAAAATACCGACGATTCGTCCGAAGCGAAAGAACTTTGCTCGTGAGCTGGTTTCGTCGGGTAGATTTTCTTTTCAGGTCACTGCGGTCCTGCTTCCATCACCATCTACTTCTACCGCCACCAGCTGTTCGGCAAAGCGAAATTTTCCGAGAGAAACAATTGCGTGGAACCTCTGTTGAACGTTCTCGAGCGCTGCGTCATGGCCGAGTCCGTATTTCTTTTGACAATTTTCGAAAATATGTTTACCAGATCGAGAACTAGGTTAAGATGGTTTTTAAGATTTTGTTATCGAAGACATCTTCCCACGTGCGTTCCAGAAACGTCTGAAACGTTTATTAGCCAGGCAAATGAGATTGGCTATGAGACGAATTAGTGAATTACGAAACAGAGTTCGCCGAGCGTTAGAATCCCGAAAGTTTTCGTCAAAGTGAAATCGTCGTCGTTGAATAGATCAAGTGAAACGCATCATATCGCGATTAGACGAGACTTGGTACTACTGCTATCAAGTTAAATCCTCACTTTTGTACACCCAACAAGTCAAACTCGAACAATACATAAAATCGAGTGCCGATACAAAGTTTTGTCTCTTCGAACAAAAGCTCCACAAAACAGGAAACTCGCGATTAATCCCGCGAGCATCAGTTCTTCTCAAACACGTGTACCTACGTGCGCCTGGAGTTAATTAATTAATTAACTCCAGGTAATAAACGCAAAATATTCTTTTGCGTCGTAAAATTCCCTGGGCGTTCGACTGCGACTTCCTAGCCGCGCAACCGCGATATTATCGATGCCAAGGTTTCCCACTGAATTGACAGAGCGCAGTCAAAGTTACGGCATCGTACGCCTACGATGTGAATCGTCGCCGATCGGCAAACCCGATCTAGACTCGCGAACGTGGCAGATACCGCGCGGGAATCACAGCAGAATTAATCGAGTCATAATTCGTAAGGGGGGTTGTGCTCGCGCGTGTGTCGTCGTCTGGCCGCGGACAATGCAGCCGCATTCTGGGGCCCGCAGATACGCATAGCTGTACGCATAGCCAGCCAGGTCTCTCTCATCGATATGTAAGCGCGCGCACGGACGCGCGCGTACGTGCAGAAATGCACACGCACGTCGCCTCGTTCGCGCGTGTGTGCGTCCATGTTCTAGCCAGCCGCGCCTCCTCGATCACGGATATTTACGAGCAAACGGTCACACTCGACCTAATCCACGGTTCGAGTATGACGGGCAGCCCCGTCCGGTTTACGCACGCCGCGATATATATTTTCTCGCGAATTCGCCCCCTGCGACGCGCCCCCCCCCCTCTCTCTCTTCCCCCCCACAATGATGCGTCGGCACCATTTATCGTCAATTTTCGCCCCATTACCGTCCTCTAATCCCCCGGCCACCTCGTCGTTCGATTTGCCAAATCGCCTGACGTTTCTCTGTCTCCTGAAATTTCCAAACAAACCGGGGGGGGGGTTTGTTTGGAAATTTCGATCGACCCGTTATTCTTTTAGAGAAATGCAACTCGAACGAAGCTCGCGCAGAGAGCGAAGAATCTCACGCGCGGACGCGAGACGATTGTCTGAACGAGCTTACGCGCATTACGCGACCATAAGCCCCCCGTTAGTTTCGCAGCAGCGGCTCCCTTTTCCTCGTTGCGGCGATACACGCGCGCTTTCAATTGCTGTTTTCAGACCGGCGTCCCGAGAGATTCCTGAATTTGCCGCCTCAATTTACCGCATTGTCCGCGAAATCGCGGAATTCCGCCCTCCTCGGAACAATGGGGAAAGAAGGCGTTAAACGCGATTTCCATCCGGAGTGACGCGAAATTACGACTGACGAAAACGAGAAATCAGCTACCAGTAATGGCCGGGCAGAGTCCTTTGAAACGGGCCGATAAAAGAATACGGGGGCGTTTTATCGGACGTCTGGCGATGACGGCTCAGACAGTTAATTGAGCTCGCGAACCGGCGCACCCTCGTTGCTTACCCCGCGTGCCAGCGTCCTGAAAAATCTCTTATTAATCTGTCGCCATTAACTCCTCCCGCTTCGAATGCCGCCTCAATGCACCGTGAAATCCGCGATTCGTTACTGCCTTGCTAAAATTTCAACGGACCCCGCGGACAGAAAGAGAGAGAGAGAGAGAGATGAAACCTTGCACGAGGTCACGAGTCATCTCGCGCGAGGGAGCACTGTGTCAAAAGGTTGAGGATTCTCGTCCGATTCGCGCCGGGTGAAAACCGATTTACAACGTCGGGCCAGCGCTCCGTTCGCTGAATAGAGCCGAGGGAAAATTAATTTGCAGCGTCCTTGAGAGCAGGTAGCCCAGAGCAGAAGGGGGGGGGGGGATAGAAAAGAAGCAGCACGAAGCCGAAACCTCGTTAAGGGGTGAGCCGTCTTCTCCTCGAGAGACGTACTAGCACGCGTGCTACAATTTATCGCATCTTTCTCGAGCGTTAAGGCGTACGATGAACCGCATACCTAATGCTCGGTTCCCAGCCCGGCTGAATCATAAATCGTACCCTCCCTCTTTCCTCCCTTCCGTCCATGCGCCGCCAGTTTCTTACACGCGGAGTCTCGCGTCTCGTGATCCCGCGCACCTCGAACAGTAACCACGAGCGACGACTTTCACGGACGCGTACTACCCCCGTGAACGACAATGTCCGTTATTCTCGGTTAGTCTCGCTTCTTTTCGTCACACGACGCCGACGCGTTCGCGCATTCTCCTCGTTAACGTCCCCGTGAATTATCTTTTCAGCGACGCGGCGAATTAACGCAAGCTGACAGCGTTCGCGGAGCGATTTCGCGTAATCAGAGAGAGAGAGAGAGAGAGAGGCGCGAGCAGCTTCCATTAGATGGCAGTTGGCCAACTGTGACGCGGTCTGTTTACACCAGTTGGTGAAAATCACCCCGGGGGCGAAATTCGTAAAGTTCGAAGTCGACGTTGCAACGGCGAGATTACATCGGTCAGGCAGTCGGCGCAAATGGAAAACTGTAGCGAACGAAACAACACCGAAGTGGGGGAGGGAGGGAGGTAGGGGGACACGAGAAACGAGCGAAAGAGGCTTTGCCCCCGGTAAATGATCGTTCCGTGTACACACGCGGATCGAGATAAAGAGCAAATCGAACGTATCTCGGTTAATACCGACTTGTAATTATTGGAAAGAACCGCTGACTCGGCGCGCGGGACACAACGGTGTACAATTCGATGCGAAACGATAAATGTAATTATTGGTTTGCTGTCAACCGTATCTTTCCAACGGAGCTTATCTCGGATCGAATTGAAACGACCCGGTTTACGCTACTCGAAGCGATCGCGATAGGGGAGAAGGGGGTACAATTCCCTCCCCCTCGGCCCTCGTGCCCGTGAAACATCGTCGAGTTGCGAAAATCCACGACCTTCCGCGACTGGAACGCGAAACCGATCAAGATCCCGAGGATCGATACGCGTAACGTGCAAATATCGCACGTAACGCCAGCCAGGAATAAAATTCGTCTTTACCTGCTCGACCGTGTCTCTTACACCTCAAGGTGTAATTTACCACCGTCGCGTATCAAAACACACCTTGACTGTGACGAGAAAAAGTGGTCCGAGGTGCGAAACACACCTTGTGACGTCGGGGAAATCGTACGTAAGAAAGAAACGTAACAAGTGAAATTGGTCACTCACCGCTTTCACCGATTCGTAGTCTCCTTTCCTGAGCAGCTCCATCAGCCTTTGCCGCTCCATCTCCTCCTTCGTCACGTACACCTTGCTCTCCTTGAACCTGGCGTTTCGCACGTTCTCGTAATTGTCGCACAGAACGTTGTGGAAGGCGATCGGTCTCTGTTGGCCGGCGACGTGCTCGATGATTTTGCCAAACGAGTCGCCGAGCCCGGGGCTACGCTCCGCCGGGTCTGCCGGTAAATCCTGCTTGAATTGAAGATTCTTCACCAGCACTTCGTTCACCACCGACCCGTCCATCTCGCGCGAGTTGGTTCGTTCCCCTTTCTCGGCCTCCCATTTCTCCGGTTTCTGGCTAGGTTCTTGCCGGAGGAGGTGGGACCCCGCCTCCATTGTCTGCTCGGGCATCTCGTTCGATCGAAAACGCGCGTCCTCGGCCTTGAACTTTGCCGCGTCCTGCCTTTCACTCTCCAGCTCGTCCAGGGGGATAGTGGCGGTCGATAGATTGCTGTTCTGCCGCGTGTGACACGGCTGGCTTCTGTCGACGACCAAATTCCCGGAATCCGGATAGGGGATCTCCAGGTCGCCGTCGTCGTCGTCGTCGTCGTCGTCGTCGACGATCACGATCGGCTCCGTGACCTCTCGTTGTTTTTCCTCCTGCTCGCTGCCGCGCTCTGACAAACCAGTCGCGGTCGATCGAGATTGCAGGCTCGTCGTCTTGATGCCCTGAGGGGAGCCGGACGAGCGAAACGTGACGAACGTCCGGGCAGGTTCGTTCTGCTGCTGGTCCCGCTTCGTGCACATCGCCGCCGGTTCCTTTTTCTTCTCCGCGGGAGAGGGAGGAGGAGGCGGAGGACCTCTCGATCTACCATTCGGCAGGCATTGCTGAATTTTCAGGCACTGACTCAATCCGATCTCCGGGTATCTGCAAACGGATGCCTCGCTCTTCCGATCGTCTTCCTCGATAGTCTCCAGGTGTTCGTACCGCAACTCGCCGACCCGTTCGTAAACCTCTGTTTCTTTTTCTTCTCCTTTCTCCTCTTCCTCATCCTCCTCCTCGTCCTCTTCTTCTTCTTCTTCCTCTTCTTCCTCCTCCTGCTCCTCCTCCTCCTCCTCCTCTGGCTGCTTTTCGTTTCGTTCGTCGAGTATAACCGCTTCTTTGGGAGGCGACTTGAGATCGGATCGACCGCCAGTTCCACCTTCGCCGTAAGCAGAAATCTGCAAAGGAGGTCGCAGAATCGATTGGAGGTCGTCCACGTGAATCACCTGAGGCTGCAGGCTACGCTCGTAAATCTTCTCCACGTGATTCGGCGAGGAGTAGTGCGATCTGCACGGAGACCTTTCCAAAGGCTGAACGCCGTTGTTGCCCGCCGCCGATCTGGACTTTGCCGAGTTTTGCTCGTTCAGCAGCTGCAACGCCGCGTACACGCGACTGTTGTTCGACTTGAAGGTGGACCGAGTCGGTGAACCGATCGGCGAATTCCTGCCTCGGTTGTCCTGCGTGCAAGAGACCTGATCCCTTCTCGGTAGAACCGGTGGCCTTCTAGTTTCCGACGGCGCGATGCCGCCTTGGAGATTCCTCGGGGGTTTCGTGACGCGGGATTCCTGCTGACCTTGAAGACTCCGGACGCGCGCGCCAACGGCACCGTAAACGGTCTCTTGCCTCGTCTGCTCCATCTTGTTGTCTCTCTTGCCGTCTCTCTCGCGAAGGTACCTAGTAGATTCGGCCGACTCGCCGCCGGTAGTAATCCTCAGGACGTCTCGCGTAGGCCGATCCACGCTCCTCGAGAACTCCGTCGCCGATTTACAAGCGGCATCGGCTGGTTTATCATCGGCTCGCGGTGAATCGCTCGTGAGAGCCGGGCGCCTACTTTCTCCGTCCTTATTTGGCGAGATCGGCTCGCCTTGGTCACCAAGGTTGCTCGGGCCCTTCGAGACGCTGTTCCCCCCGCAGGCCCCTCTCGCTCGCTGGCCTGTCTCTTCCTTAACGAGCGCTCTCGCCGTCGCGCCAGCCGCGCTCTGATCGTGAGCCTGAGATCGCTTAAACGACGCTTTCCTGCAGGGGATAACCGACAGTGTGCCGCTGCTCGTCGTCACGGTCGAGCCAGTACCGGTAGCTA
The DNA here is from genome assembly GCA_030673865.1 of Melipona bicolor. NCBI lineage: Eukaryota > Metazoa > Arthropoda > Insecta > Hymenoptera > Apidae > Melipona > Melipona bicolor. Next base: position 449,581 of record JAHYIQ010000053.1, on the reverse strand, counting down.
CGCCGATTACTCCAGATATCCTGCCATGATCGGACTCGTTTCTCGTCTTTGCCAAATTCGTCAGCCTGCCGTCGGTCGCGTTTCTCACGCGACAGTTCCTCTCCGCCTGATGAAGCTGCGACGAAGACTCCCCTCCGACGATGTCCGCCTGACTCGCCGCGTTGCTAGACTCCAGCCGTCTCGATCTGAAGCTGGAGCTCAGTGGCCCTCTCTGGGGAATTCGCGAGCCGGTCGAGGGGCTGATGTCCCTCGACCTGCCGATCGCGCTGTTCGACGCGCTGAAGCCGTAATCCTGCTGCTTGCCTCTGTTCTTCGAAGCGAGGTACTCCTTGTAGGTGCCTCTGCTGGTATTCACGCCGACGTTCACCTTGTCCACCAGCTTGCGTTCCGCCTGCTTCTTGTCCGCGCGGCTGAGGTCGTCGTAGCTCGACGACGTCCCGTTCAACTTGTCCCCCCTTCCTTCGTCTATCGACCTGGACCTCGAGTCTTGGCGATACCTCCTCTGGCTCTTCTGATCGGCGCTGCTGTTCGACCTGGTCAACGGCTTCTCCCGAGTCGGGGCGGGGAAGTTTTGGCTCTGCGTCTGATTCAGCCACTCGTCCACCCTCTTTTGAACTTCTCCCTTGCGAAGCAACACCTCCGGGACTCGGATCCGGCTGGTGTCCACGGTGACAGCGGCAGCCGGCGAAACGCAAGACGAGGAGGAATTGTCCGGCTCGGTCGGCGACGGTGGCAGAACGTGTCTGACTCCCGACTCCTTCTGCCTCTCGCGGGACCGCTGCCTCACTTGGGTCTGTTGGTTCACTTTCAGAACTGGTTGAGGTTTCTCCCGACCCGGCGGCGAACACTTGGGCTGCATCCTCGCGGCGGCCGCCAACACCCGCGACTTCTCTTGCTGCTGTTTCTTCTGCTGATCCATCATGACAGCCTCGAAGTTGGACACGCTGATGCTGCCGACGTCGCTCAGGTCCGACGACCTCCTGTAATCGAGATCCTCGTACTCGTCCAAGATGTTGTTCACCGATTGCGTGTCGATCGAGCTGATGCTCTTCGACTTGTTCCTCACTACGCTCTCGTCGCTGCTCGAGTAACCGTGCTGCGAGTAACTCTGCTGTTGCTGTTGCTGCTGCTGCTGCTGCCGGTCGCCGCTCGCCTGTCGTTTCCCCCGATCCCTCTGACGCGTCTGATGCTTCAGCACCGCGTTCTCGTAGCGTTGCAGCGGGTGCTCGAAACCCGTTTCCAGCACCGTCTCGTTTTTGTTCCGCCTCGGTGCCGGCGATTGCTTGCTCTGCCTGTGCTGAGCCTGAGACTCCCTCTGGGCGAACGTCGCGGCGCCCTTTTGCAGCATCGAGACGTTCCGATGCTCGCCCTCTTCGCCGATCTTTGGCTGAACTATCGAGCGAAACGTGGTGAAACTCTGCACGTTCGTCCTCGGACACGGGCTCGAGGCGGTCGTTTCTTTCGTCAGCTCCCTCCGCGTAACGTTCGATCGTCTCTCCGCGCGGCGATGTTCGACGCCGCTCGATACCGCGCCATCCTCGTCGGCGAACGGAATGTTACCGCCACCGGTCAGAGTCTTCAATATTATTTCATCGTTCATCTTTCAACGTGGGATCGCGTGCTCGCATTTTCGTGAATTCTCCTCCCTGCAACAAGCGTCAGCGTCAAGTCAGCGAAAGACCGATAACAAAACAGAATATTGAACATTCTTTCACAGTCTAGTCTGTGCTTTTTTTAGACTCTTTCTTTTTAATTATTTACTAGTTCAAGACTCGAAAGCATCCGCGCAGTGTTCTTTAGAAACGATGCTTCAATTTCACCAACGGAACAATTAAAACGGGCCTTTTGGAATCTCTAAAATTTCCACCGAGTGAAGAGTAACAAAGTTTTCAACAAGCAGAGATCTCCATCTCTGACAATGGGTAGAGTTAAACGGGTGACGAAACCACAGTCCATTAAAGTCTCATTTCGAGGTAGCCGTAAAGCCGAGCGACGCGCAATGAAAATTAAAAAAAGATTAAGGTCGAAGTGGGAGCACGTGTCGAAATTTGAAATGAAATTCCATGGCGAGGTTCGACGAGTTCGACGAGTCGTTCTTCAAAATTTGACGCGACGCGCTTCCGCAAAACGGTTCTTCCATCGGCTTCCGGTTAAGCAGCGACCGCACGTTCCACCAACGGCGAAGTATCCGGTAGTTGACCGATATCCGGCCGGAATTAATTCGGTTTTCGGGCCCGGGACGCATTAGATATTGTAATGGCCGGCCACGTGCTCGTGCGTCGAATCGTTAAAGACCATAACGGCCGCTTGGAATTCAATGTGCCCGACCGACCGTTCCACGGTGAATATTGACTAACAAGAAGTGTATTTACGCCCGTCGCGCGCATTTATATACGTATTACACGTGTACCGTCGACGGATCACCTTGCGAGAAATTTATAAACATTCCTTCCGGATCTGCGTGCGTGTGTGTCCGTCGATCGTTGGCAGAAAGCAGAAATTTCCCGCGGCTGGAACGCCGTAGAAATTAATTTCTAATTATCGTGCAATTAACCACGCACGCGCCGACTGGTTAAACTCCCTAAATTACCGGTTTGTTTGACCAGCGATGAATTTGCCCAAAGCTGCAAGCGTTATCGCCTATCGATCGTCGTTCTATTTACGAATTCTCGGGCAATTACAGAGGAGCGATTTCAACTTTTCGTGCGTGTTTACAACGCGATGGCGACGGCAAAGTGTTATGGAATCAGAAAAATTTCAGAGATATCAGAATGTACCGTGAAATACCGCGGGGGAGACGAGTCTCGATCGCCGGAACGCGTGGCGTAAATTGAATTAAACCGACGGTCCCGTCAAACGTACGTACGTACTTCTAACCGTTCTAACATTTCCCACGCGGCCTCGCCTCAAGGATCTCCCGGTCGGAGGTCTACTTTTAGATCTGTTCGAGATATCGGCCGTGGGCCACCGCGACGCCGCGCCGCGCCGCGAGATTCCAGCGTAGAGCGGAGATTCGCCTGTGGCCTCGTTCGCTCTCTCTCTCTCTCTCTTTGAAATTGACCCACAATTAAGACGTCGGCCGCTCGTGCTCCTCTATTTCTCTCTCTTCTTTGTTTCTTCCCTCTCTGCGAGGATCGCTAAACGACCAACAAAAGTATTTCTTCCGAGACAATGACGTTCTCCGACACAATGCTCGGACCTGGTAAATAAAAGGGACGAAAAAACGGAAGAGAACGGGACACACATAAAGAGAGAAAGAGAGAGAGAGAGAAGGTTCCTCCGTAATTATCATCTCGAAAAAGTACATACCAGCGGCGGCTGGAACGCGCGACACTCTGAATGGCGGCGTTCCATCGACGTCGACGCGGCTGAAGCCACGGAACGCGCCGCGGCAAAAACCTATCTTTCAGATGCACTGACCCGGATCTCGAATCCACCTCCGGAACCGTTACCGCGATCGCGTTACCGCCGCCGTGCCCGAGCGTTCGCCTACTGCGATCCCTCTGATCGTTCGTTGTTAATTATTAACGAAATAGCTCTCTTTCGTCTGGATCGCTGCGGAATCGTGCGCGTCCAACCCGATTGGCCCACTTGCGGTAAATTATTGTACGTCCGGGGTTCGAAGAAAATCGATAAAAGTGGCAATTCCGGTGCCACGACGCCGGTGATTAACGGGACCGAGAACTCCAGAGGCAGCGATTGCAAGAGCGAAGCGAGATGATTATCGCCGGACGAGTGGAGACGTTCGTTTGCCTAGAGCATCAGTGTTTGACTATAAAATTATTTTTCATCTTCCGGGCCTCGAAAATTTGTCCAGGGCCGTGCATAATTTGTGCCAGTTCGATGTAACCTATGTTACTTGCGAGGATATTAAAATATATTTAGAGTGAAACAGTGCAATTGATCAGAAAAGTATATTTATATTAACTGAAAGAGTGTGGAAATTTTTAATCAGAACATTGAGCTTGTTTTTTATAATAATAATATTTTTAATAATATTATTCTTAAGTTATTTAATAATATTTAATAATATTATTCTTTATTTAATAATATTTAATAATATTATTCTTTATTTAATAATATTTAATAATATTATTATTTAGTTATTTAATAATATTTAATAACATTATTGTTAAGTTATTTGATAATAATGACAATGACACGTTAGAAAACGAGAGTAAATTTTATTCGGTGTCACTGTCGCTACTGTAATTCAAAACGACCAACCTTTTCTCTTTGATTAGCACAATTACCCTCATCGCTTTAAATATTTGAAAGTTCGACTTCAGTTTCATCGTTAATGTTAATATTTTTCGAATGATTTGTTCTCAGATTTATCTTTTGCCAAGTTTGCTCACATTCGCTGCAACATTTCTTTAAATCTTGAAATTTCAATGCTCATCAAACGCTTGAATCGATATCGCGCATAAATAATTTTGCACTTGTAATTTTCCGCGTAAAGTGGAGGGCCACTTCGTAAGTTCAAGGAAAAAGAGAAACAAAAAGTCGCAAGTGAATGACACGTGTCCCGTCGAATCGGTGTAATTTGGGTCTCAATTGAAGCTCACGACTGAAACTGGATCGGACCTCGATCCGGATTTGCCGAGATCAAAGAGTCAGCTTGGACCTGACAAGATCCTCGGCAGATCCGTTGGCCGTTCGACTGGTTACTGTCAAAAGAAAAAAAGCTTCCGTCTGCAAAACGTAAAAAAAAAGAGAGAGAAAAGAAAAACTCGAGGATTTCCGTTCGTGGCAACTTTCTTTGGCACACATTCGCGTGAATTTCATATCGGCCGAGTGTGAAATCAAACTAGACGATCTCTGACAAAGCTTCATCACGCTCGCAACGTACATTTTTGTCCCTGTTGCTAACAACCGATATTCGTAAAATGGAAATATCCGCACGTCCAGCGAGGAAGATACGAAAATAATGAATTTTTTCTGTAATGCAAAAATCAAGATTCTGTCTCATCCGTGATTCGTGTTTGAATACGTAGTTTTCGTAAACAAATGTTCAAGAAAATTTATTAACTTTACTTGGAAAAACTTATAAAAAAAAAACAGTTTTTTAAATATATTGTTTAAACAAAAAATGATATACGCCATTAAATTCATCGTTAAAAAAACACTAATTCCGTCAATTTACACAAAAAAAAAAAAACGGTCTTAATCTTCAATAATTCCCGAGATATTTAACAAAATGTATCCCTTCAACTTTGAGAGTAGTTTTCACGCCTTCAACATCGACGATTATAGACAATAAAAAAAAATACTTATGCCAAATTTCATCAAAATCGGCGATTCATACATCGGTATGTAAGTGTAAAAATTCGACGCTCAATTGGATGGTAGAAAAAGAAGAAATTCCCAATTGACCGATCCGATTTCTACGTCGAAATACCGCACACGAACGATTCCAGTGTCTCGAGTGGTAATCGTATCGAATGGTTCGTATCGAATCGACGAGGAATGAAGTCGATGAACGAGTGACGAGCACGATTCAGAGGGACCACACACGACTCGATGCCTCGAGTTCTCTTTTGCGTGTGTCCCGGTCACTGGAACGATCGCTCGCGAGCGAATACTAATTACACGCGTGGTCGATGCGTTTTCTTTGCATTCGAAGAGCGGGACGGCCGATCTTTAGACTCGTTGTCGATCCAACTGACGCGATCCGCACTTGTTACCATCGTCGAACGCGCCTACGCGATCGCAACCGCGTGAGTTCGCGACATTCTGCGTTATTAATAAATTACTCGTTTATTCTAGTCAATTTGTCGATCCCGAGTAATATAATATACTCAGTAATAAAAAGTATAAAAAATATCGTGGAGGAAAGTGACGAAACTTTCTGTGAAGATACTTTGACAAGGAACCAAAGTACGAATAGGAAATATAATAGTTTAGCATTGCAGCAAGCATAAGCTAGTATTATATTTACAATATTTTTACGTCTATAAATTTCAAAATGAAAGTATTTCTTGTCTCGTTCAAATAAATAGTTTCTGTGAAACTGTAAGGTATAACGTAACAGCGTAAGAAAGAACTATCACCGTGAGAACGTTTCTCGATTTATTCGGTTCCGGAACCGGTTTACACACGGGGTGTGAATAAAGACAGCATCGGGGGAAGCGTTTTTCAGCACAGTTGCCACCGCGCTGCTTCACGGTTCTTTAAACAGGCGTTGTTGGACCGGTGCCAATAACAGTGGGACATCTTTCCGATAGAGAAGAACGCACGAACGTGCGTGCGTATCTCGCCGATTCATCGACGACAGGCTGGAAAGACTCGCTTGCCTTTTCAACGGAACGAGGCAGGAATGCGTGAAAAGCGTGCGTGGGTAACTCGACCGTGGCACCGTTTTATCACTGAAAGTGATTTCAACGGGGATAACCCAGAAAATCGGGCCTCCTCAGGTGCAACGCTGATGCAACGAAAATTAGCGATTGGTTGATTTGGGTCACGTGAGTCGTGAGGGAGCGTGGCGTAGACCTCGAGTAGGAGTGGCGTTGTCCGGTACTGAGCGATCGCGCCTGTAATTTGTTTTCTATCGATTCCAATGTTTGCGTATCAATAAAATTTTATGGCAAAACAGTTGCTTCTGGGCTTTTCAGTGAAACGAATATCGTACTGGGGTACAAGTCGTGCAGTTTTTTCCTCTCTCTCTCTCTTTTTTTTTCAAATGGATTGATAATCGCACGCATCAATCGCGAAAACACACTCGTGAGCGTTGGCTCGATGAGAGAGGCTTGTGCGCGATGCTTAAGCCTCTTTGACCCCTCAATTGATCGCGCGACGAGACCTTTAATCTCGTTTCTGCTTCGCCCTATCTGACTCTCTCTCTCTCCCTCTCTCCCTTTTCTATACACGTCTATCGTTTCCCTCCGACAATTCTGAATGAACGTCCCATTCGGCTGTGAAATCTGAATGTATAAAACGCATTACGCGCTAGCTCGATCGTGCTTCGCGTAATTCGTTGCCGACGACAGACGAGTCAGACTCGTACACTGCACTCCCATTCTGGAAATTTGACAACCGAATAAAAGACGCGCTCGATCGTGCTCGCTTTTTGTAGGTTCGCGCATATAGCGTTGCGAAAAGGATTTCTCGCATGCAGAAGTATCGGGGCGCGTAAAAGTGGATGGCTCCTACGACGAGGACGAAAGAAAGAAAGAAAAACGAGCGCGCAAGGCGGTTGGTGGTTTTGTCGAGCGTGATAAACGAATTTTCGGCACGTCGAACGAAGATGAAGACCTCGCGCGTTTCTGAAAAACCTACAGATTGACTTCACTGTATCTACCTGATAACGCCGAACCATTAATCTTTCTAACGGATTGATGCTCACCTACGCAACGTCGGATAATATACCTCCTTCATGCTGCTCAATCACACACGTGCACACATCATATGTCTGCGTACAGGGTGTTGCCACAGTTCTGCGGAAGCTGGATCAGAAAGTTGAATCAACGTTTGAAGGATCGTACGAAAATACGAAGCGAGAATCTCGTGTAGCGAAATTTCCATTTATCTCGCGATCAGATAATCTTGCACGAGAAAGGAATGAGGTCACAGATGGTCACGCGATTGGAGCATTCAGCAATGGGTGACGAAGTGTAAAATGAAGGAGAGAGAGAGAGAGAGAGAGTACACAGCCTAATTTCGAACGAAACACGAACGTGGTTGTTCGAAAAGAGCCTTACACCCTGTAGATGCTGGTCGATACGAGAGGCTCCGATGATAGATAAGATTACATGTATCCGCGCAATGATGGACATTTTCACGACATAATTAAAACGTATTAGTCGTATTATTCTCTTCTTGCCGGAAGCACGGGAACGGGAAACGACGACCCGCGGCGATTGAAATTTTTCGATTCGAGTTCGCGAAACGTTGGCGAAAAGCCACGTTTCGAATATCAATCATATCCACAAAGAACCGGCGATGTAACCGAGGTACCATTATATCGACGCACGTGATATGGATATTAATGAACGGCGAAAAGAAATCTCGTCCCGAGGATATTAAAAATCGCCGGCAACTGGAAGATGAGCATCGGACGTTTCAATGTTCCCTCTTTAATTGCGTACAGGGTGGAAAGAAAAGTTTGTGACTATCAATTCTACATCTTCGACTTGATGAAAATACATGCAAAGAATCTGCCACAATTTGAATTTCCAGGTAAAAAAAAAAATTTTCTTTTTCTTCATTTTATTCTACTCATTACTTTTCCAAAGAACCATAGACCGCAATTCATTTAGTGCTGCGGATGCGTGGGTTCTAACAGCGACTTTATGGTTCTGGATTAGGTTTCACTGACATTTGATTTATCACAGTTGTAGCACCAGTGTGCATCTAAATAATCAAATGATAAAACTGACTGTTAACATTACTCAAAATATAAATATTACATCCACGCGTCTAGAATCATAAAGTCGCTGTTAGGACGCACGCGTCCGCAGTATTAAATGATTAAATGAAGAAACTTTCTTGCCATTTTGGTCGGACCTATGGTTCTTTAGAAAAGTTTTACTCTCGTGAATGAATAGAATACGAAACCTTGAAAGTCAAAATCAATTTTCTGGCAGGTTCTTTACACGTACCTCCACCAAATCCAAGGTGCAGAGATTTCATCTATGATAACCGCGGACAAGCTTTTCTCTCCACCTTGTACATCTCGTTACGAAAGTTTCATTACTACTTTCAACGGAACGTTATATCATCTCCGTGTCCGTAGAGATAATATTGAACGTCCACTAGCTTTGAACTGGACTTTGAAAAAGTCGACTTTATCAGACTGCATGTCAGAGTTATTACCGTTACAAATACGCGAGCGAAGGAAAAGGAAGTATCGAGTATCGCTCCCGGTGGAGCTCAGTTTCTTGGAAAATCTAGGGAAATAAGTTTCCCCGCGGTTAAGAACGTCCCCTCCCCCCTCCCAATTTCTCCCTGCTCCCGGAAAAAAAAAGATCCTTCCCATTTGAATAGGACGTATCACTTCTGGCGCAGGAATCTGTGCCGTTCGGCCTCTATTCTTCTGGGACGGTATATCCCAGTGGTTCTCGAGAGTATCTTCTGAAAACACTCGATGCCCTTTCACGGAGAGCTCCCTTCCCTGCTGCCCCGCCGCAGCCCTAAGCCGATGGGCTATTCATGGCCCTGACAAGGCTAGCCTTTGAGGTGCATGACCTGTGCAGCAACTGCATCGAGCGAGCCACGCATAGAAATGCCCCGTGAAACGATCGCTATTTCTGTTCGCATTGCGTGCACCCTTTGATCATTGCTTGCCTATTTATCATACGTCGCGCGATTACACTGTAACTCGTTGGTTCCTACGATTAAAAAGAAGGATTCTGTTCTCCTTTGAAAGTGCGTGCCCTCTCCCCACCTCACCCTCTGGCGATTGAATTTCGCGACACCCCGACCGTGGCCACCTCGCTCTGTTAAATCCCCTCGCCCCTCTTTTCTCTCTTCATCGTTAATGGCACGCGAAGCTCGAAAATAGTGGATCGCTTCACGGTCGATGATCAACTCCTCGGCGCTTGGCTCGTGCCTGACGTTGCAAATCAACCGTGGCTGCTCGTAAATATTTATCGCCTGCTCGTTTTCTTCTTCGCATCCGAGCCACGAACGAGAAATTTTCATAAAAATCTTTCAAACTGTCTTCTTTGGGAGCACCCTTTGCGACTTTTTTTCACTCTGACCGAAGGTTCTCGCCACGTGGGGCCCGATTCGTGGCCCGCAGATGTGGTCCCCGGGGGCCGTGCTCCCGCTTTCCCTTTCTCCCTTTCTTCCCGCTCCCGTTCCATTTCTCTTCGCTTACCACGGCTTTAACAAAGAAGAAGCGTGTCGTTTTTCTCTGCAAATAAACCACGTACCCGCTTCTGACAGGACAATGTGCGTTGCCAAGTCGCGCGAGATACCTCCGCGACGCGGGATGAAGCTGCAGACCGTACACTTACGACTTATTTATATCGCTGTTGCTCGAAAGTTTGGACCAGAAGAGATTCGGGGAACCACGTTCGAAACCAGCGATGACCCTCGGATCCACGACAGATGTTTAAAGGGGAACGTCGAGAGCGTTTCCATCACGGCTCGACGTGTAGTCCCTATTTTCGCAACTGTATTTTTCCCAATTCACACGGATTCTCCAAAGGTATCGCACACAGATCACGAATTTCTCAACGACCGAGAGGATCGTCAGTCCGACAGAGAGAATTTATTATAATCGATCAGAGTTCACTGACACGCCAGCCGGGGTTCTCTCGATTCGCTCTAACATCCGATTCGGAGCTATGGAATATCTCGCCATCTGGCTGATCGAGAAAAATTCAATTTCGTCGAAATTAAGGAGTGAAACGAAGCTGGACGCGCGAGTCGAGTCGAGTCTCTCGCAGGATTCTCCTTCGTGCAGCTGTTAACGTTAACGAAGGCGGTGATTCCACGATATCGGAGACGTTCGCGGGGAACGATTTTACGGTTCTCGATTTCTTCAGCGCTGCTGCCCGCTTTTGTACAGGGTGGAAAGAAAAGTTTGTTCGATTTGAAATACATGTAAAGAATCTATCGCAAAATTCACCTTGACCTTAAACTTTAAGATCAAATTCTTTTCTTCTTTTTTTGCATTGTATTCTATTTATTACGAAAGTAAAACTTTTCCAAGAAATCTAATAATTTTCCTGAAAACTGGTGAAAATGTTTCTGAATCACGAGTGCGTTCTAACAGCGACTTTATGATTCTAGACACGTGGGTGACTATTTTACATAATTTTCATAAGACTTCATTTACCACAGTTGCAGCATCAGTGTGAGTCTAAATAATCAAATGATAAAACTAACTGTTAACGTTATTCGAAATATAAATATCACATCTACGTGTCCAGAATCCTAAAGTCGCTGTTAGAACGCACGCGTCCACGGTATTAAGTGATTGAAAAACATATTGTATTCTACTCATCACGAAAGTAAAACTTTTCCAACAAATCCAATAATTTTCTTGAAAACTGGTAAAAAAGTTTCTGAATCGCGCGCGTTCTAACAGCGACTTTATGGTTCTAGACACGTGGGTAACTATTTTTCGTAATTTTCGCAAGTTTCATTAAGACTTAATTTACCACAGTTGCAGCATCAGTGTGAGTCTAAATAATCAAATGATAAAAATAACTACGCGTCCAGAATCCTAAAGTCGCTGTTAGGACGCATCGTCCAAAGTATTAAATGATTGAGAAACACATTTGTTACTTTTCAAAACAACTATTAGGTCGAACCTATGGTCCTTTTGTGGTGAGTAGAACTCAATGCAAAAAAAAAAGAAAAATTTTGAAATTCAAGGTCAAGATCAATTACTTTACACATATTTTCATCAATTCGATAGAATTCATCTATGACAGCCGCGGACAAACTTTTCTTTCTACCCTGTACCGGATACGCTCGTTACGAGGCGAGTCTCACTCTTTTCGAAACGGAGCGACGCGACGCCGCGCTGCAAGTGCATTCACACGAAGATAACCAACATGAGAGAGCACGGCGCGCGGCCATTCTCGTCCGGCATTGTCCGGCTCATTCGGTGACTGATAATCGCGGGCAATATACGTATATATGAATCGGCCTGTGCTGAATGTTTGTCAAGCTTTATCGTACGTACGGCCACGCACGCCGCGCCGTAGCGCCTCGGCCGTTCGTTAACTCGGGGCTCCCGTTTCATCCAATAATTTCGCGTTTTATTACATTCATTTTTCGTCAATCGCGCTTTATTATATTCATTTTTGCCCGTGCCATCAATCGCGTGTCGCGGTGATTCGAAAATTTATTCCGAGGCGATGAAACCCAACACCTCGCTGATTTACCTTTCGAAAACAACGCGCGAACGTTAACTCCTTAAGCGTTTATGTCGAGTTTTCCACTCGTCGTGGAAAGATGAAATTTTTTGTTTAATGTCAAGTAGAAGCAAAATTCGCTTTTGCTATTTATCGTAAAATTTAGGTAAAAAAATTATATGCATTTGCAATTTCAGCACATTTTAAAATATTTCGGGGGAACAAAACGAACAAAAAAAATATGCACTTGAAAATATATCTGATGCAATCGATACAATGGAAATTATAAATTAAATTACAAATTAAATTTATCTCCAACCATTTTAATTTTGCAAATATTTGATTTTTCACTTCTTTTTATGAATTGATGAAAATTGAACTTCTTTTTTCTACATTTTTTAATTTTTAATGGTTATTCCTTATGGAATAATTTTCAAAAAAAAAAAAAAAAAATGTTAGGTTCTGTAAATGGCAATAAAATTAAAAATTCTTCAAAAAAACACCAAAAAAAATTTATCATTTTATTACAATTTAACTCAATCCTACAGCAAGTGCATTTACTCTGTTTTCGCCGAGTGTATTCACTAGTGTACGCCTAGAAATAATTAAGATCACTCGTTACGTGACGTAAAATCACCTTGGAAGGAAACGAACTCGCGTCAAAATCGAAGCTTCGATCTTTAAAACGAGACCAAGTGGATCGTCGTATGATATTTTTTTTTTTACCAGTTTAAATCATCTACGATTTTTCATTATCACCGGTACAGTTATACTCTTCGCTGTACGTCCGAATGAATTTATCGAGACGATCACGGATACATAAAATCGTTAAAGTTCCAACAGGAAGGGACTCGGCGCGACTTATACCCGTACGGATGATCGAGACGAAAGAGAACCGAGAGCGACCGGCGCGATAACTCATCACCGCGCCCATGAAACTCTCTTTGTTCGCGTTTTGCGCGGTAACCAGCCTCGCGTTCGAGCGATCGTACGAGCGTAGTAGCACACCCACGCTCGCCCCCGTCACTCGATCTTCGTATCAAGCCGAAGGGTGGAGGGGGGCGGGGGAGGGATCCTCTACGCGTAGGTTTCTGTGAATGATACCGTAGAACGGCCGTGGAATCGTCGAGAACGGAGCAGGCCGCCTCTATCTTCAATTACGGCGACACAGCTGATTATTGCCAATATATATCAACGAGCTGACAATTAACTCGGAACGCGCAAGATACTTTGCCGCCCGCGAATATTTCCGAGATACTGTTTAGCCTATCCATTCCGAGGAAAATCGCGCCAGCTTTCTCAAAATGTGTAAAAAGATCTGGTTTTGGAATCAACCATTGTTTTTTCTCATATGGATTGGTGTATAGAACCCATTTTTCATCTTCAGTAACAATTTTCAGTCGAAGAGAAGACTGAAAATGTACTGCAGATTGAATTTTGTTTTCAACTCAAAGTGAAGGGACACCTACAATTCCTTCTCTTTGCACTTTGTTCAGTTGTTTTGAACATCGTTGCATCGTGGACCATGAAATTTTGAGCTTCGTGGCTAATTCCTAAATTCGAGATCAGTCTCAATTTCAGCCAACAACAGATCCTCGTTAAGCTCAACAGGTCTTCCAGATTTTATACTCGAAAAGATTAGAATCGCTGTTGTTAAATATTTTAAAACCAACGCTCGCGTGTTTCGGTATCCAAGATAAACAGCATTAATGGCATTATTATACTTTCGAGACTTATAAAGCGTCAAATGTTTAATATGTGGAATTCATCCACACTTTCATTCTCAGAGGGTTCACTCAAATTTAACAGTAAGCACACTAAACGTCGATATATTTACTTGGAATATAAATTACAATGGCAATGTTTACTAAATTTAAATGTGAAGCCCCAGAAGCAACTGTTCTGACTTTTGTACCATAAAGTTTATTGATATACAAACATTTGAATCGATACAACGCCACTCCTACTCGAGGTCTACGCCACGCCCCCTCGCGAATCACGTGACCGAAATCAACCAATCGCTAATTTTCGTTGCATCAGCGTTACACTGAAATCTGAAGAGGCCCGATTTTCTGGGTTACCTCCGCTAAAATCACTTTCAGTGATGAAAAAAAAAAAAAAAAAAAAAGAAAACAAAGCAAAGACTCGGAGCAAGATCGGGTTGCAACGCCTTGAAATTAGAAGGCGATCCAAAGGGGACGCGTAAATCACGGGTGGCGAATCTACTTTCCGGCTAGGAGCGCTATCGCGAGCATGTGTAAATGCGGGCGCGTAATGTATAACATACCTAGCGCGACGCACCCGCTGGGAGCCGGATCTCTCTCCTGCTGACTACTCCCGGTAATCGAGTGCGGCCACGTTATCCTGGCAATTTCTGGCTGCGCTGGCACAGCGTAATTTCGTCGCAGCCGGCATTAACCGGCGGAGCGCGTTGCCAACAGCCACTCGATGCTCCGTGCCATCGATGATTCCTGATTGCGCGCCGAATGGGACTCGCTATCGGTCCAGCGCCGCCGGAGCGCGTCCGTTGATTTGTGACAACAGGTACGTATCTGCCGCGCGACACGGTCCCGAGAGAGCAGCGCGCGACACCGAGCCGATCGAGTGAAACAACTCGTCGAATATCGAGGCGAAGAAATACGTATATCGAATCCGATAGACTCGCTCTCTCCTTTGGCGAAGAAACTTTCCGAGAGGAACAAACGTCGCACTATCACTCGGCTCACACTTTGTCGATTCGAACTCCACGCACTCGTTGTTCACAGAACCGCCGGAATTCTTTTGGCGGTTCCAGATTTCTCGAGAGAGAATGATTCAACCTGTGGATAGAAATTCACACTACTTTCGTGACCTGTGTTTCGCAACCACAATCGATCTCTCTCTCTCTCTCTCTGTTTTTGTAAGAAGCACGAACGCGAACAACACATCGACCGCTCTGTTATTTATCGGTCTGCCCTCCAGAATCCCGTCTTTTGACTCAACGTAACGATCGCCGACACCATTTCTCTTTATCCGTACGAAAGAGCCGTGGTCGAGTGTCTCGTAACTCTTCCTTTCAAATTTTCATTCGTCAATCGACCGCGATCGATTCGCCGCGAGTCGTCGTCGTCGAATTGAACGTTTCACTCGGGCTTCTAATTGTGAAACCGACTCGCTATCAGCCCGACGAGCGGACTGACAGCTCAAACACTGTTATCAGCCCGGGCGCGCGGACTATCGCTTCGGCTCGCCTTCTGTAAAATTAACGTCGTCGAACATTAATCACCGCGCGCACTGCTTTGGTGAACGTCCCAGGCTTCCGGTTCTCGCGCGTCGTTTCCACGAAGGACGAACCTGCGACGATCGGCGCGCTATCGTCGACTGTCGCGACTGGCTCGAGATCGAGGCGAGGAACGGGCAATTCGTTACGGACGAGTTGCAGCCAGGAAGAGGATCGTACAGAAGAACGATATAATTGATCGATACGAAGCTACTTACTACGGTACTTGTCACGACCTAACGAGAGGGGATCGTTCTTTCTCTAGATAAGAACGAGGGAGGCGCTCGTTCGGTGTATCAAGGGCCAATAAAATTGATGGTAACAAGCGACGAGAAAGGGAGAAAGAAAAAGGGAGCGGAAGTTTTGACAGTGTCGCGACAAGAAAAAAGAAAAAAAAAGAAAGAAAAAAAAGAGAAGAAGAAGAAAGGTCGTAGAGCTGGGAACGAGGTTAAGCTCGGGGGAGACAATGAATTTTGGATTACGTCGCGGCGTTGTTAAGGGACGACGAAGAGATTAAACAAGCTTAAGAAGCAGCAGACGAGCCGGATACCCTTCTTAAGAAATTACCCAAGAAAGATCTCGCAAACGGGGGGAGGTTCAGAGCCGTGATCTTCAGGGCATTAAAATAATTGTCTGCTACGGCGAGCTCCGCATATTTCACCCGGTAGCGACACTGTGGAAATCCATTGCGGGAAAACACGGCTCGTGACGCGCCGGCTGATATATACGTGCGCGGTGCTCTCGCGTGCTTCGCGAGAAAGAAAACAGAGGAACGCGAGGAAAGGAGCTGCTCTCGACGCGAGAGGGAGACGCCTCGGGTCGAGCGAGTTTGAATAACACGATTGAAAAAAACCTCGGGTGAATAAACGATGCTCGCAATTACGAGCGAGAAGGAAATGACGCTCGTGTTTCATCTGCGCGTTATCACTTGGAAAAAAAACCGTACCACTCGTAGTATTATCTCCAGACTTTTTCCACCGAGGTGTTACATCTTTCTCGGAGGAGTACCAACTCGCACAAACGACAAAAGATCTCTCGATTTCCTCTCACTGCACTGATCTGTGTTCTCACGAAACAAAAGAGCGTTTCTCGCCGGCGAGTCGACGATTTCGGGAATCGTGACGGGGACGCGATGCGCAGACGTCGATCCTCTCGATCGCGCTGGCGCGGCAAGACTGCCGCGTGGATCGGGATCGTGATCGAGGGACGACAAACAGGGGCGGAGCAACCGGTGGTCCGATGGGTCCTACGGGCCCGGCGTCGAACGCGCTTCGAGTCTGCGCCAAGTTTCGATACGATTCCTTCGTTAAAATCGTTTTGACGAAATTCCAGAAAACAAAATATCGCGCGGTATTATATTATGCCAACGGAAAGAGACGATAACTCTTTAAGTGAATTTGAAAGAAAGTGTTCTCGAGAGGAAAACGAGTGTGCGCGAGTCTCGTATTATTTTTCTCCCGGGACTGTTCATAAATCGTGGTTCGTGTCTTCAATTTCATAAACGCAGCTCGACGCCCGATCGGTAAGAAAGGGGAGATTCCCACGGCGAAGGGGAGGAAGGAAGAAAATTTTTCGCTCGTCCCGCGTAGCCACGGAAGACGAATGAGATCGGAGGCGGGAGGGGGGATCACGCAACGCGCCGCGCCGTGGCATCGTTCAATTAAATTAATGAAACGTCACAATTCCCAGCCCCGGGAGCGTCGATGCCGTCGAAACGAATGAAACTCATCGCTGCGGACGCGCGCGGCGTTTTAACGAAATTAAACTATCGCCCGGCTCGAGGGTCGACAAGTCAACAATCCCCCGGATATCAACGATGACCGCATCGTCGATCACGAACGATACATTCGACGAACACCGAAAACACTGGGCAGCCACCGAGCCCGAAAAATGATACGGACCGACTATCAAAAATCACCAGCGCGGTGTACGCGTTGTTGTACACACGTTGCCCCGAAAATTCTACGGTCGAGAATCGAGAGAAGTTTGACCAGCGGTGGGCACGCACGCACGCACGCACGCACGCACGCGGCCTCGCGGTCGCCCGATCGAGCGAGAGGAGTGACGAGCGCGAGAAGCTCGTGACGAAACACCGAGTTCCCAGGTAGCCCGAGCAGGGAATGTGGCGAGGCTGGTTCCGATAGGAGACGAAGGTACCCCAGCTGCGTACCACACGGGCACGTACCTGCAGGTATGCGTGCACCAACACCAGCCGCCGAGAGGCTGCACGCACGCCTCACTCGTACAAACTCGTCTGCCTCATTAAGGAACTCGACTGGTCCGGGCCCGGACTCGGCCTGTACCGGGGGGGGGTTTTTTCGCACACGAGCCAAGTTCAACGCACACTATCGCGAGCGAGAAACGTAGCGTCGAAGGGCATCGGCGCAAGGCCTGACGTTACTACGATTCCAGCCTCTCGCGCGGTTGCTCTTTTATTTCATCTCCGTGAGATTTCCACTCGCAGTCGCGCCTCAAACGCGTTAACCCGCCACCTGAATTTTAAAGCTTTTCTCCGGCATCTTTCAAACCTGCTTTTATCTTCTACCTCGAGCTTTCACAACGAAGTGCACGAGCAGAGTTTGCCGGTTCGTTTCCACGACGGCGTTAAGTTACGTACGTACGTACACGAAACGAACGATTACATCGCCAGCGGACCGATGCACGTGCGTGCGTATACGTACAGGGTGGAAAGAAAAGTTTTGAATTTCAAAATTTTTTCTTTTTGCATTGTGTTCTATACTCATTACGAAAGTAGTTTTTCAGTAAGACCATGAGTCGCAACCTGATAATTCTCTTGGAAAATGGCAAATAAAATTGCAAACGCCTGCGTTCTAACAGCGACTTTAGGATTCTGGACGCGTGGATGTAATGTTTATATTTCGAATAATGTCGACAGTTGGTTTTATCATTTGATTATTTAGACATTCATAAATTAAATTAAACGTTATTGAAACCTTAATACGAAAATTACGTAAAATAGACACCATAAAGTCGCTGTTAGAACGTAGGCGTTCGCAATGTCAAATGATTAAGAAACATTTTGCCATTTTGCGAAACGACTATTACGTTGCGATAGTCGTGACGAATTAAATTCCGCGGCAGGTTCTTTACACGCATTTCCATCAAATCGAAGGTGTGGAATTTCTTTCCACCCTGTACGTACGTACGCGTGCACGTCAGAGAAAGACGTCTTCGCGAATTTATTAATGTATCGCGCGACGGGAGTTCGTAGAGTGGTGTGTACGTACATATTACGCGAATGGGGGTAGCGGGTGAATATCGCGCGTTTTTCACGCGAGCCCCGCGCCGCGCCTATTCACCGATGTAAGCTCGTAGTTTATTCCGCCTCGTAATAGCCGCACAACCGGGCCGATTTTCCCGCCGGTGAATCGAGTTACGAGCTCTCGCGCACTCTCGCCTGGCATAATATCCGACTCTGGCGAGTTTCGTGCGCCACTTCGTCGAGTCCCTTAAATAGTACCCGCGCGCCTCTTAATTAATTTCTTACCTCCCTGCGACTTCAATTTCCAACCTACCCTTCCGCCTTGCCAGATCTCCGTAAAAGAAACGCGGGAAGCTTCGAGCGAGGAAAAATTCCGCCGAAATTTTATTTCCATTCCGCGCGATAAATGCCCAGAACGTGCCACGTTGTTTTCGCGTCGGGAAGTGAGAAGCGCCGTACAAAAACGGAAGTTAATCTAATAAAGAGGACCTTATGCGTCAACGTCCCTTCTCCCTGGTAAACAGATTTTTTACGAACGTGAAAATGCCGTGCACTAATATTCCCCGCGACCCGCCACCCCCCGTGGACGTGGGTGAAAAAGCAGCGATATCCTTCATCGCCCGCGGATAAATGGCGCCTCGAGCTCGCTACGAGCGTGGAATTGTTTGCGAGAGAGTTGAAGGGTCGACGCGAGAAAGGAGACGCCGCATTATGCCGCGGCAAACGACAAACCGCCGAGTGCGAGAAGTTTCCTCGTTCCTCGCCGCTACTTTCGCGAAACAAGAAGCGCACTTGCCACGCGTGCGTTCGTCTCACGCTCTCCGGAAGGCTCGGAAAATTCCCGGCGAATTTTAGGAATTCGCGAGATTAGAAACTAGTCAAAAGTCCGCGGGTTTACCTTCCGGAATTGACGCAACTTGCCGGGGCGGGAGGTTTTAACTAGGTGCCTCGAGTTTAACGCATTAACACGTTACCGCTCCGCAAACACACGGGCCGCGAAACTTTGCCCCGCGTGTCCGGCGACGCTCGTGCAAATAAACTCGATGTCTCGAGGAGAGTCGCTCTCGGAGGGGGCTCCGTCGTCGCTTGGATATTCAAACCGATGCACGTAGAGAACGATACATAGAAAGCGCATTTGGAGTACCAGAGAGCAAGAGAAAAAGAAGAAGAAGAAGAAGAAGAGGGAAAGAAGAAAAGAACGAAACGCTCGTACCGCCGGAGTCGATGCTTGAGAAAATTCTGCGCAAAAGTTTCGCCGTACCCTCCCGAGAAGGGGGGTTCCGTTTGTCCCGCTTTCTCGGTGTAACGCTCGAGTTTCTCGCTGCGAAACTTCCGCCAACTCTCAACGCCAATAACTGGAAACTAGGCGCTACCTTTTTACTAATTAAGTAGCAAAATGTACGTACGTTGTTGCGTTGCTTCCTCTCTTATTAGCCACGTTAGCGCAGTCGCCGACAAAGAAACGCGAATTACGTTTCGACTCGCGTTCTCGGTGAAAAACAATGCAAACATTTTGTCGACTGTCCGTTTTCAGATTCATTGCCGGAGTTTAGAGAGCGTTTTGAAGTCCCTTCTCTCGGTCGCCGCGGTGCGTCTAGGCGCGATTCGAGGAATTTCTCGGTCAGGCAGGGAGGACACGCTGCGCAGGCTGTTTGCCAGCTCTCGCGAGAACGAGCCGACGTTGCGTGAATCGTGTTGTTCGAGGCGTTAATGCAGAATTCACGTCGGCAGCTGCACACGACAATCGAGCTACGTAGTTCGGGGGAACGTTAACTGGCCCATTGCGCGACGCGTCGCGAATGCAAACGCGCTCGCCCCGGGAATTCTCGATTCCGTGCTGGAAACACGACGGAAGCCAGAGCTGCGGGTCAACTGCTCTAAACTCGAGCGTGTGTACGTGCCCGGTCGCTTCTCCGCTCCTCGGAAGAGTCGAAGCTCCTCTTTTCGCGAGACGAAAATTTTCGCGGGATAATCGCAAACGACGAGCATTGCCGAATTTAATTAGTCCCCTAGGAGGTTCTAGATTTTATCCAGCGAGAGAGGAGATCGTGTAATGAAATTACCAGTAAACGGAGGCAGGAAATTGGAAGTACGCGAGTTAACAACACCCGGGGAGCCGGGTCGTTTCATCGCGAGCTTTCCCGGGGGAATTATTCAAAAAGTTTCCACCGCGCTGTTTCCGAAAAGCGACCCCGATTCATTTTCCCCTTCGTTATCGCCGAAACACGGAACGCCCATTACTCCCGAGAAAGGCGAGGCCTCCCCGCCATTGACTGCGAGGGGAACTAGCCGATATCTAGATAAATTTGTGGCTTCGTCCGTTTGAAATTATAGGGGACGCGTATTCTCTGGGCCAGTGACGCGTATTTTCTGGAACCGGTTCCCGGATACGATTCCCGAGCGGTTTCGGTCCAGGCGAGGGCCGCGTTCCACCGCGGCTGAAAACACCGACTGCCATCCCGAGCTCGTCTCACGCTGCTGAACGTGCCGGCACTGCTAACCTCGAATCTCTTGGTTGAATCGAGTAAGAAAACAGCCACGACCTATTAGATCCGCTACGTTTTTCCCTTCCGCTTAGCAAACCGTTACGAGGCCGCGCGATTGCCGTTCGGTTTTGTAACTCGAGTTTTCAAGAGCAGTCACGGTGACGCTGGTACGTATGTTTGTTGGTTACGCGGAACTGGTCTTTCTTTGTCGCGGAGAAATACGCAAAGTCGAAAACTCGACTGAGAATAGACGTAAGTAAGTGTGTGGCGTTGCGCGTGGATTTAGAGCGGCGCAGGAAACGAACGGTGGTATTACCGCGAGCGGGAACTGTTCCTCGAAGCCAAATCTCCGGATTGAAAATTGAAATGATTGAATAGGAATTTTATTATTTCAACCACGAATGTTTATGCTGTACTTATATTGCAGATGAAATTTCTTCGCACAAAAAAAAATAAAATAAGAAGAAAAATTTTAGACGAGAATCTTGAAAATGTTCTTCGTGTTGATACTATTTATATCAAATTAGACATCGATGAACTGGTATTTAAAGAAACAAGCTCGTCAAAAATTGTCACATTTTTTAAATTAATATAAATATTCTTATCGATATTCTCGTAAATAATACAAGTTACGCTGAACTGATAAAAAAGAAAGAAAACAAATCGACAAATTTTTGTTGGCCAAAGAAACCTAGAAGATCTGAAGGGTTGTACTTAAGCTCTAGTGCTTTCTTTGATAATACTCTCTACTCTTCCCCCGTTTGGTGAGCCACCGCGATAATTGTTCAATTACCGAGAAGAAGAGCGAGCGAACAAAGAAAGATGAATCAAATCGATAAAACGTCTGTCAATCCGTGTAAATATCCCATATATTGGAACGTTTCTCCTCCAGAGAAGAATGACCGTAAACGGTAGAGAAATGTAAACCAGTCGGGTGGAATTACCGATTGAATTTCACAAAAGCTGTACGTACGCTCTTCATAGCCAGGGAGACAGGTAGCCGGATTCCTTCGGTGGTAAACAACGTAGATGAAATACGATTTCGCAATAAATAACTAACTGATATCCAGCGAATCCGTAGCAAATCCCGGTCGTATTGACCGATGGATTAAAACAATAGTTGGAACTGTTCCCCGCTGGCGAAGCTAAGAGGCAGAAAAGCGGCCAGCCAGCGACTTTCCCCGACAGTTGTTTGGATATTTCGCGCGAGAGTCAAACGGCTGGTGCGCAATACGCACCAATGTACGAGGGCTGATTGGAGATGGGGATGCGTACGCCTTCGGGGCAGGGGCGCTTCGAAACTGCCTCAAATTCCACGCTTTTGTCCCCGCGTAGGCGGTTTTGCGAGTGGCTGTATTTCAACGTAGGATCAGAAGGGACAGAAAAAATACGCGGGAAGGGATGAAAAATCGTAACGCAACAGAGAGAGAAAGGAGCAACAAGACAAAGACGCAGCAGACCAGCCACTGAGGATATATTCATGGTGTTCCGCCTTTTGTCTCCGTAATCACTATTGTGCGCTTGGATTCAGCACCGAACAGGGCACCAGATGTGCACCATTGCACAGCCAATGCAACGTAGTGTTCATCGGTTCGGCTAATTTCGCGAATACGCCCAGAGAGAGCACAGAGGAACTTAGCTTTGCAATACTGATCGCGATATAACGGCCTATAACGAAGTTAAAATCTTATATATATATATATATCGATCTTATATATTATATATTATATTGTATTGTATTGTATTGTATTCTATTATATTGTATTGTATTGTATTATTATATATTATATTACGATCTTATATATATATATATATATGTTACGGTGAAACACCGAAATCTGGAGAATGTCGACTTTCACCGGTGAATGTCAACATTCACATAGTCGCTTGGTGTATGTCCGAAATATTTGCTAAATACCCTTATTTCTATAATACTGTATGTTCGTTTCCCCTGGTTTTAATGGTACAATTAACTTCTCTTCATCATTAGTTTTTAAAACATCAAAACGTTTTAATCGTCTGTAATCCAAAGGTGTGTTGCATTTAATTTTAGCAGAAACCACTTCAGAAAGTATTTTAGAATACTTTTCTTGAGAAAAATAAAAACATATTCGATCTTTCACCGACGTATTTCGTATCTGTTGACATTCACCGGTGAAAGTCGACATTCTCCAGATTTCGGTTATTCACGGTAACATATATATATATATATACATACACGTATGAAACAATGCAAAATTAAATTTGAGAAAAATGTACACAGAAAATTAAACAACACGACAGATTGCACTTTGTACTTTTTAAAAGATCAATTTTGTATTACCAACTTGTTTCTTGTAATTAAATACGCTTCGTTTCCTTCAAAACTTTTCTACTCTTTTTTTTTTATCATTTATTATTCGTTTCCTCTCTTGCGTACGAGATAAAAATTTTATCCAATTACGCAGCTACGTAAAAACCTCCGCTACTATAATTACCAACCATTTTCGCGTGGAATCATCGTGGTAGCTTGTACGGATAATTATTTGTAAATTAAAGGCGAAACCAGTTTCGAGGGTGAAACGGTCGTATAGTAGGCGATGTATAGACGCGGTTGCGTGCAACGGAATGCCATGTTGATACGGCCCTGTGCACGCTAGCCGCGTGTACTCGCGGTATTTATCATTCGAACGTGACTTACCTTTACCGGGCGACGGCGTAGAGAGGCAGGCAACAGCCTCTGCGACTCATCCTGATGCGTTTCCGGGAGAAAGGGCTCCAGAACGGGAGTTTATTGGTCACGGATGCGATTGTCCAATGTGTGCGAGAAACTCGATATCGCGATCGACGAACGCGCGTCCAACGCAGTCAGGCGAGGGAGAAACATTGGCGGGAAATCGCCAATCGGGACGCCGACAAGTTGAGAACAGACGAGATTGTTCGCATCCGAGCGAACGTTTCGCAACGACTTTGCTCGCAAAAACGGCGTCTTTGATCGAAAACGGAACAGAGCCAAGGTTAATTCGAGGCAACGAGCGATTCCATTGCACCGGTTAAACGGTCACACTTGTTGGCACTTTACGGTTACGACTCTGACGAGCCACGGTTTTTCTACGGATTATCGAGAGGATTGCCAGGCGAAGCAAATCACAGACTGCCTTTCAAACGTTGAATCGTCCCGTACTTGAGGTGGAATTCACGGAAATAAGACCGTATCGCGATCACGATGCACGAGATTTACGAATTGTTACTTTCACTAGCGGCCACCAGAGGGTCGATGTTACGAAATTCTATCCCAGCCAATCAGACAGATTATATCATAAGTGACGTTTATTCAGGACAGATCAACCAATTAACGCGCCGCTTTGTCTAACGGTGAAAAGTTTCGTTGCGAGCCGTGTTAGCATCGTTTTCGTCTTTACCGACAGAACGTGCGACATGGCGTGCAGTGTAGAGTAACGTTGGAATGTCGTGCACGGTTACGGTTAAAATTCGAATTTGAATTTAGAATTTCGCTAACTTTGCCGATCTTTCTCTGTTCTGTGTTCGAAACATTTTTCTGAGTGCAAAGAAGGCTGAAGACAAGTGCAAACTATCGTGGACGAGCCGGAACAATCGTGGAGAGAGGGTGCAAACGAGTGAGTGAATATAATCTATATATATATCCTACTATTAAATAAAAGAATAATCGTCTCTAACATAAAAATCTCTCTGACGAGTCACTTCGACGAAATAAAATTAGGTTTCCTGCTGTTCCATTAAAATTGCACGCAAACAGAGCATTCTCTTCCGCCCGAAAAGCTTCCTACTCTTTGAAAAATATCAACATCCGGTTGTTTCCGGTGGCTCGAAATGGCGAACTCGCGTATCCTCCTCTGAATACCGCGTTTATTTATTTTTCTTAGCTTTTGACTCGCTCGAGCGCGTATGGCTTTCGTTCCACAGCCTTTCGTCTCGACATTTCTCGATACAATCAACGTAAATGTTCGAAGGGCAGAAAATGTTCTCTGTCACGTAACCTTGACCGGAAACGTCGCATTAATCATAGGTACCGTTCTGTCCGTACAAGCGGCCATGATGACCGACCAGTTCAAGAAATCACTTGGCGCGAAACTCAATTGCAACGTTGATCGTACAAGTTGGTTAAATTACATCTTCCAGAGCAACGGGGAGAATCTTTTCGTGTAGGCAAGAGTTGTAACGAGAATGTAATGCCCCTTTCCCTCCTATCGAGTCAACTGGACGCTCGTTAGGGGA
The DNA here is from genome assembly GCA_030673865.1 of Melipona bicolor. NCBI lineage: Eukaryota > Metazoa > Arthropoda > Insecta > Hymenoptera > Apidae > Melipona > Melipona bicolor. The sequence continues at coordinate 424,564 of JAHYIQ010000053.1, read as the reverse complement.
GCGTTTAAATAAGGACGCGGGTCTCGCGGTGATCAAGTATCGCGGTAATTGGTGGAAGAACCTCGCCTTCTGCCTGACCCGGAAACCGCGACCCCCCTCGTCTGGACATTTCGAACGCCCCGTAAGCAGAAAATAGTCGCACGAAAAGAAATGCATACGCCGGCGCTCCTTTGCGAGGGCCGACGTGACGACCATTGTCCCGTTTCGCATACCCGTTGCCTCGATCTTCTCTATGGTCAGTCGGGTACAGTCAATCTGGAGTTGCCCCGGGGCTACCGAATTACAATGGAGAAAGAACCGCCTTTCGCCGGCCATAGTCGGCCGCAAAGAGGCGTCCAAGTCGGACACAGGTGCATGCAGATAACCGTGCCCGTAACAATACGCCGCATACACAGACCGCTCTCTTCTTTCGCGAACAGCCACACACGTCGTTATCTTAAAAACGAAACGGCGCTGCACGGCCAGACTTCCAGCGACCTAACCTACGAAATTTTCAGCGTCAGAGTGCACGGACGCGTGTACGTGTATATTTAATAAATAAAATGGCAACGCGGTTATTGGGATATCGCACGTGAGAAAAATGGAACGCGTGAATTTTTCAAGGCAAATACCACGCAAGTGGTAATTTTTCGTTAGGTAATTGTAATTACAAAGTAACTCGGGGACACGAACGAGTAACGAAGAATTGATATATTCATCTAGTGCGCGCGAGTCTATGAAACCACGCAGGAAACAATAAACAGGAGCATATTTGCGTGAAAAAATATTTGCAATGTAAATTTCACGTGCGCAACGCCGTCCTCGGTAATATAACTGAAAAATACGAGCCACGAGGAAAGTTGAGCCGAACAAAACGCAACGGCGGGCGTTTTTTTTTATTTTAAAACAATACGCCACGGATGGCCGAGCGTTCTCCTCTTAGCAAAATATCCTCGTTTCCACCCGTCGTATGTACATTTTGGAAATTATTAACAGCCGCTGCGTGTATATCGGGAATAAACGCGTAATTGTTTAGTTTGTAAATATATTCGGAACGGGCAATTTGATCAAAATGTGAAGATATATATATATATATATATATATATCGAGAACGTCGCGTTTCCGTACCGACGAATTTCGCCGTATGCGCAACAAAAATACGAACAATTCGTTAACTGATGACAGAGACGCATCGTTCTGGAACCGTTTTGTTTGACGCGCAGCGTTCTGTATCGGTCGTACCATTAAGGAAATATGATTCACAGAGACGAAATAGAGTTAAACCCGGTTCGCGTAACAATGTCCGCTTGTAAAATCCCGGTTACGCGGATGTGTGACGAGGAACGAAAATAAACGAGGCCGACAGAAAGGATCTCGCGTCGAGATGTGTGCGATGGTTCGACGTATGAAGGTGGTAGCCATGGCTACCTGTCGCCGAGAAATTGCACGTTTATGCAGATGTTCCAGACACCGGAAAAAAGGGCGACGTGGGAAGGATGCCGCGAATCGGAATGCGGCATGGTTTTATCGATTCCTTCCGACACACCAGACTCGACAATCGACCAGTCCTGTCGTGTTTGAAAATGAAAACCACCCGACGCCGAGTCGAGGCAGCTGTAAAATATTTCCTTGCCTCTCCGCGATCTCGCTGAATTCCTTTAAGTATCTCTCGGTAGTATTCTGTTTTCTCGCTCGTGTTTCTTTTTCCTTTTCTTCTTTTCTCTTTTTCTTTTTGAGAGAGAGAGAGAGAGAGAAAGTCAGAACTAAACCGATAACACGCGACAACAGCGTAAAATAAATATGGATCTCTCTTTCAAAAGCACAACGTGGTGAAAAAAATAGAGTTTCTCGTTTTTCTCGTTGCGCGCGAGTATAATTGACCCAAATTAACACGAACGATGCGTGTCTGTCGATCTGTCGTTTCGTAAAAAATTAGCCGTTCAAACTAAAGGGAGACAAGAGTGTATGGCGACTATATAGGAACGAAGAGGCGAGAAAATCCGTGAACGCGGCCAAATTGTCCTCCGCCGGACGTGATTAGCGCGTTGTTTAGCCTACGGGTATAGAACAGCCCGACGAATCTCGCAACTAAAACACCCCTGGCGTAACGAGCATTTATTTTTATTCGCCGTGACTAAGCGCGATGCACGCGAGAAATATACGTGCGTTCTGTATGAATATTTACATTCCGCCGTTCCGTATAAATAGCACTCGGCGGGGGAAAAGAAAATAGGTTAAAGCGAGGACACACCCCCCGCCGTAGATATCAACCGGAAGCGTCCGCAAATTCTCCTCTCTCCGTGTTCTGCATTGCGTATAATTTTCGCCGGGCCTAGCACGCGCGCCGTGTGCTTCTCCAAAAAATCGACGCAACTCTCGACGCGTTCGCATCGAGAACACACCGTTTCCCCCAGCAATGGTTGAACATTATACAGCTTCTCCGCTAGTCGGACGAACTTTGCTCCCTTAGGATTTGCCTCCTCTGAAAACAACGCTATCTGCTCGAGCGTCCTTGGACAACAAAGATTTATACACGTCTACTTTATATCTATTGTAATTCTGCAAGGACTCCTGAGATTTCTTCAGCTCGTCTATTACGTATCTCGTGTCCTCCTCCTCCATCTTGGAGTCTATGCCGTCGCCGTACGTGCTGACGCGTACCATCGCAGAGGAGTCACCCTTTCCGGACATCAGACTCCCCTAAATACGAGATTTATGGATACAGTAAGAAGAACTAGAAAGAGTCTTATCGAATTCTGTATTTCCTCTTACCTTCGATTGATCCGAGTGGGCAGGCTGGCTGGAATATCGAGGCCTCTTGCAGGATAGACAGAGCATTCCAATGGGATAGACGAAGAAGAACGTGAGGTTTAGAAAAAATTCTGCTACCCTGAGGAAAGATCATCTCGCGTTACAGCGAAATTCGACGCACAATGGGCCCCATGGAAATCAAGCTCGGGCTCCCTCTGCTCACCTACAGCAAATTCTGACAGACTTTCGACCCGTGTCGGGATGCACGGGTTGCCCGTATCGATTAAACACAACGTTCCTCGACTTCAAGTCTCTTTCCAAGTACTCTGTCATTTTGTGCGTCTCGAGTAAATCGTCCAATCCCCAACGACCCACTACCGGCACGCATATGCCGATCATCCACTTGAGGAAACCTGAGAAAATAGATCTCGTTTGACTCGCACAAAAACTCGTCCAAGGCCCAAAAAGGGCGGATCGGTTTTCGATCTGTACCTAGTAACAGGAAAAGTAGCAGCAAAGCAAATAAAACTAGGCAAACGATCGTAACGACGTCGGTCGGCCAAGTTGGTGGCTCGACGCGTTTTATCAGAGGGGGGCCTCGAAAACCAGCGGCCTGATAACGCTCCTTCGACATTGGCTGACAACGCTCTTCGTCCCGGGAGTCGAACAAGCACGAGCACTCGCAGTGTCCCACGCAAGAACAACGATCCATTTTTCGTACCTTTATCTCCCTCTGCGCTGCTGGTTCGTCGTTGCGGTTCAAAAGCACCACTGAAGAAGCGATGGAAAAAAAGGGAGTAATAACTTTCCTTTTACGGCGATTTAGTCGCTTCGGACGAAAAAAGAAAAAGAAAGGAGAGTAAAGGAACGTCATTGAAAATTTCATTGACGTTCGCGACATTCACCGGAGCAGGAGAATTCATTTAACGAGACTCTGCCGTTGAGATTCAGAGCTACTTTACGATCGCGATGGGGCGAGATTGTCTTCGTCGAGCTCTCGGCGTTCAACCACGATACCGGAACTCCTTTGGGACAATCCGTAATCCGTGCTCGATAAGAGGACGAAGATGAGCCTTTGTTGGTAATCAGCAGCGTTATCACCGTGTAATCAATTGCGGTGTTATCTGTATGAACCTCGGTAAGTCGAGCGGACGAGCTGAAATTTAATGAAAATTGTCTTCGACTTCATTAACCATGGAAATTAGTTTGCCACCGGTATGTACAACGCGGCACGCGACACCGTAGAAAATGGCGGCACTGACCGATCTCTGAAATCTATGTTATTCGTGGATGGCGATTCGATCGTTTTTTTTTCTTTCTTTTCCCCTTTTAAAGTACTTGGAACAATCGGCGGACAGAGTTACGGTGGAAAGATATCCTCTCCGAGGCGATTATCACCTCCGAAACTCACCCGGCTGTGAGAAGGTTATTGTAGTCGTCCCTGAGTTCGACGTCGATCACAGACACGTGCAGGGAATGGTACTCCAGAGCGAGGAACTCGCGGCTTCCGGTTCCGTTCACGTTGTACTTGATGGCTTCGTTCGGCACCCGGGCGAAATTGCTCAAGAAGTAGCAACCAACCCGCCCGGATTCCCGTGCTTCCTACCAGCACGTGACATTAGATCGAACGTGTACCTTTCGATAACACCCGCCAGTTTACGGAAATGTTCCGCCACTTCAGGAAATATTCCGCCCACCCTTTCGTTTCTGATCCGTTCGTCCAAAGTGCGTCGTAATAGTACGAAAAAAGATGATTTCCCGCAACGCGAACACTCTGTCGTGTCGTTTCACGCGTATAATAATACGAATCGTGTTTATTTAGATGAAATTACGCGTAGTTTGCATGCAGCCTCTACAATGAATTCGCTCTCGGCTCGCGTAGTGTTTTATGAACGAACGTTTAATAAATTCGCGCTTAATAAATTACATTAACGCAGCAAATAATACGGGTCTAAACTCCCCTTTACGTGTCGTGTGCACAACGGTACACGTGGATTAGCAAATTGAAACAATGCCGGTCGGATCTATCTCTCTCTTTAAAATCTATAACAATTATCGAAACAAGCGTTTAAATTCGATTTGAATTAAACCAGGTAGCACGCGAGCAGCGCTCGAATTTTAGACGATTTAATAAACTGGATGCAACGCGTATCTGTGTTGTTTAATTGTTATTTATCCAATCGAATTGACTCGTTAAAACTTAAGTAAAATTCCTATCGCAGAATTCCTATTTTCGTGTTTCGGGGAAACATGTATGTCGGGTGAAAGAGAAATGGACAGAGGACAAATTTGTCTCATTATCGGTTCGTTTGTCGCGGTTGCCGTCATACGTACGATGTCGTGCCTCCAGTAGTCCAGCGGCTGATTTTTCAAACAGGTTCCACTGACACGTTCACACCGATCCGGTTGACCAGCGAACGCCGCGAATCCCACGCCAGCTTTATCACACTCGTTTGCATCCTCGTTGATCTTGTCTGCCTGCACCACTAGGTACTCGCTTGACCATCCTGCGCCATGCAACCAGAACTTTCGCTCTTACATTCCGATAACCACGACTAACCCCGTTATTCGGTCTTTTATTTTTTTTACGGTATGATTTTCGAAACCTTCAGCCTCTGAGTACTTTGATCTTTGCCCGGAAAGCGTCGACGGTACCAACAGGCGATCTCTCCGCGGGTTCAAACTGTACTCGATGCTCGACGCCGAGCTCGCATCGTCGTACGCAACGATCACCGTGTCCTCTCTGTTCCGATAGTGTTTGTCGAAGGTACCCAATCTGACGAGATAAACGTCCTGTGTAGCGCGAATCTGGTGACTCCAAGATCTCAAATCTGTCTCTACTTGATCTCAATCGTCAATTGACTGACTTACCTCACGATCGAGCCGTTCGTTAAATCTTTCCACAGGATCGATCCACTCGACGTGGCGCGTTTCACGTAAATCTGTAGATGAACCTTGTGACCCACTACAGGCTCTTCCAGTTGATACACCGAGTACCTGAAAGATTTCTCTACTCTTTGACTTTCTTACTCTTGCTCGAGCGAGCCTCGAGAAAGAAAAAGAACACACACACACACACACATGCACATACACGTTGAAACGAACCATAAATCACTGAAACGTAAGCAGTGGGCGGACTCCAAATATTTTAATGGATCTACGTTTGGGGGATGTTTGCGATCCGAGCAATCTTGGCCGCCCCGAATTTGCGGTTCTTCCTTCGACCCATTTTCGCCAGGCAATTTTCTCGCAGACTCGGTGTTTTTCCTCCCTTCTTCTTTCGCGGGGAATTTATCACGATCCCCCCACTTGATTCCATAATCCACATTCGAAGGTTGAATCTGCTCCTCCTCCGACAGCATAAGTAAATTCCTCTTGAAGGGCCACTTGCTCTTCGTCTTTTTGCCGTTCTTCTTCTCCCTCTTCCCCTTCCCTTTCTCCGTCTTTTTCTTCCGCTTTCTTCGACGCTTCTTCTTCGGACGCTTCGCGTCCTTCTTCTTACCCTCGCGTGCTCGTTTCTGATTTGCCGAACGTGCAACATCCCTCTTTCCCTTTACGCTCGATTTGTTCCGCGCGCAAACATCGCTGTACTCTTTCAGAAGCGTTTCCCCCCCCTTCTCGAGGCTCGATTCGAGAAATTGGTCATCGACGATCTTGCCCGAGTTTCGCGGAGGAGCTTCTTCTTGCGCTTTAGCCAAGTCGGCCGCGTTCTTTCCAACTCGCAAGTTCGTCCTAAATTCTCGTTCACTCGACCAAGGGGAAAGAGCGTCAGCTCCGTTCTGCGTGTCGCTCAGTGACGATTCTCCATGATCGTTCGGCTTGTCAGAACGTTTGGAAGTTGGCTCGCGTTTCGTGTCGTCGCCTCCTATTATCGAGTCGATTATCTCCTTTATCAAGTTGCGCTCCTCCCCCTTCGAGTTCTCTCCCACCTCGTCGTTCTCCGAGGACTGTCCACTGCCCTTGAAGCGCGCCCCTTCCCCCATCACCACCACCGTCTCGGTGGTTCCTGCCTCTTGCCTACTCTCGGGCGCCGAGAATTCCCTCAAGCTCCAAAACGTTCGGTTGTCGGGCACGATGATGAACTTCTTCAGATGTATCAGAGTACGGCCGGTGGCGTTGCTCGAGTTCCCCTTGTCCGCCACGAGTCTCTCCAGCTTCTTCACAAACTCCGAGATGGCCAGCATGTTCCTCCTCTCGATCGACTCTTTGCTACCCTCCGCGGCAGGAGGTAAACTCGACGAACCCTGAACCGCCGTCTCCGTCCCTAATTTTGGCCTCGCGTAAGACATCTTCGCCTCGACGACGGTTTCGTTGGCGTCGGTAAGCTTCATCGTGGTCGTTGCCGCGGTCGTCGTTGTCGTCTCTGTCGCCAGAGCGATCGCCAAGTCCGGTTTCGGGTAGGAAATTTTTGCCTCCACCACCGTCTCGTTCAGGCTAGAGATAATCGTCGTCGTAGCCGGCGCAGTGGTCGATTTTTCCACTTCTGTCCCAGACTCTACCACGTTCGACAGATCTCCCATCTTGAGATCGTGAATGCTGAGGAGCGGAGTCGTCGTCACGGGGGCTTGGAACTTGTCGGTGACCGTGGTAATCCCAATCAGCTCCATCCTCAGCGTTGTGCTGTTCATCGCCAGACAACCTTCCCTCTCTAGACTTGCAACAGCTTCCACGGCCTCTTTGCTCTCGAAATTATTTTCCGGCAAGTCGTTGGACAGGTCGAGGGAGGCTCGAGACGAGTTATCGGACATCTCGTCGCTCGTCTTTGTCAAATCGTTTCGATTTCGACGTTCCGCGTTCAAGGATTCGGGAAGCTTCTCGCGTTCGTCCACGAGGTTCGAGGATTCCGAGTCTTTCTTCGAACGTCTGAGACTCTTTTTCCAGCCGTTGTTAACTCGAGACGATTGTTTCGAGTCTCTCTTCGCCGCCGGTTTCTCGCCGGTTTCGACGGATTTCTTTCGCAGGCGGAGCAGTTTTTGCCGAGGGTCCAGCTCGTTCCTATATCTGCCGGCATTTCGATTTCCGGCGCGTATCGCGTCGGGGAAATATTCCCTGGCGACCGATCGATCGTCGACCTGATCGAGAGGTGCGTTCGCCCCAGACGGTTCGACGTCAAAAACGTCCGGCAAAAAATTAGCATTGTCCGTCCCGGCGTCGGAAACGAGCGTGTCCGACGCGTCAATAGAAGAATCGGCTGACTCTAATGGAAATCGATTGCCGTGGCTGTTCGCTTTCCCATCGTCGATAAAGTCCTTCCGGAAATATTCGGGCTCCGCGTTGAAACTGATGGACACTGGCCGACCGTACGAATCGCTCTCCAAGTGAATCTTCCCGGTGAGTGAAATTTCGAGGTCTTTCCCGTCCTCACCTTCGCCGAGATCCACCGAGTCGTCCCCCGATCGATCCGACACCTGATTCTCGCTCCTCAGGTCGCCTCTCCGGTATCCGTCAAACTCGTCGATCGGACTATCGCTCGATATCGACCGATCGTGCGAATTATCGTCCGCTGCCACGTCCTCCGAGATCCTCGAACCGTCGTTTGCTTCTTCTTCCGAGAGACCCGCCAGCGCCGGGTTCGAATAGTCGTCATTTCCATCCACAGATCCCTCGAGGCCGTTACCACCGTCTTCCTCGCTCGTCTGTTCGCCGGCTAGAAAATAATCGTAGTCCTCCGACGGGGAATCCTGCGAGGTGATCGCCGACCGCTCCTTCTCACCGTTCTTCTTCTTCTTCTTCTTGTTCTTCTTCGTCTTCGTCTTCGTCTTCGTCTTCTTTCGCTTCAATGCGCCGCCTCGTTTCTTTGACTCCTCGCGGTCCTTGTCGCGGATCGATTTTAAACGCTTCCGGCGTTCAGACACGTCGTCCTCATCCTCGTACTCGATATCCTCCGAACCGTCGCCCTTGACGAAATTGTCCTCCCGGATCTTCTTCCGATCCTCCTTGTCAGCCTCGTTCTTGCCGCTCTGCTCCAGCCTCTGAACGGATAGCAGACGTCTGCCTCCCCGATTCGTTTCCGTCTCGCAAATGACGTTCTTTGTCCCGCGGTCGCCGACACGGCGGTGCCTGTTTTTCCCGCAGGGCGGCAGGATCCTGCCCGGAGCACCATCCGTCGCCAGATTCCATCGAACCTCGCTCCTCGTTTTCTTGCCACGGGCCAGCGTTCGACCGGGGCTCGAACTTTCGCTGGGAAAAACGCGATCGTACTTATCCATCTGTCCGTCGACGGTGTACTCGGACGTTTCGGTGGTGACGAACCACGGATGATTGATCCACTTGATCTCGCGCGAGCCTTTTACGGGAATTTCCCCGTTTCGTAGACTCTCGCTCCCAATTTTCGCCGTTTCTTCCTCTCGTGATCCGATTCGCAGCCGCCTCTTCTTTTTCTTCGAGTCTGCCAGCCTGCGAGCCTTCGCTCTCCTCCGAGATCCCTGGATCCCCGGATCGTCGACGCGTACCTGCACGTAATTCCGCTGCTCGCGAGAGAAACTACCGCTGACGACGCCCAACTTCTCCCTCACGACGTCCACGTCTGCCGCTTCCAGTGAAAATTTCATCATCGTAGAATCCGCTCGGGTCGAACACCCTCTCCCGTCGTAATTATCTCCGCACGTGTTCCCACGAAGCCTGTCCGTCTCGTGCTCGCGCGGCGCCACCGAACTCTGCCTTCTTTCGATCGTCGAACCCGTCGTGCTCTTCTTCTCCCTCTTTCTCGTCACCTTGAACGAAGGTGCCACTTGGTTCCTGGAGATCGACGCCAGATCGACGAGTCGTTCGGGCAGTGCCACGCCGGTTATCGGCGGGTTCGTCTCGTCCGGGAACGTCGCTTCCTCGATGCCGATCTCCTCGTGAAACTCGGCGCCCCCGGGCGAGGTTCGCGTCGCGTTCTCCGGCGGACCTTCGATCGAAGGTCGAAACACCTTGTCCGTGATCTTGGTCGTTCCCTCGGTCGTACTCGTCGCGTTCGTCGTACTCGTCTCGTTCAGCGTGACCGTCGTGCTCTCGGTGATTGCCAGCGTCCTGCTCGCTGGTCTCAGTCGTTGAAACGCTTTCTCGAGGTTTTTCTTCAGCCCACCCAGCCTGTCGATGAATCCCGGCGACTCTGAGACGGATTCGGAGATCTCTTTGAGAGTGGCGAGCGAGCCGGTGGCAATTTTGAAAAGATCCACCACGATCAACGCTCGCGTCGAGTCCGAGGCCTCGGTCGTAAACGACACAGGATTGACAAAGTCAAACGGTTGAGTATCGTCGTCGCTCTCTGGCGCGAGAACTCGATTCTGTTCCTTGATCACGGATAAATCTATCGGGGGCGGGATCACCAGCTGGGAGCCAGAACTCGGAGTGTAGTTGTTGAGAAACTCATCAGGATTGTTCTCTCGATTCGCGACTACCGGCTCCTCCGATTTTTCGTCCTGAGAACTCGGATAAGAGTCTCGGTTTACGGGAAATTTGTTACCGCCAGAGGAATCCTCTCCGTCTGTTTGCTGATAGGACGGAGCTTTCTTGTCGACTCCATCGAAAGTTTCTACGCTGTTCCTTTCGTTCGAACCTTGGTCGATTTGTCGACGGGAAGGCTCGGTATCGTCACCTCTCTCGTTACTTAAAACCTTCTCCTTTTCACTCGCTTCAGGATTATTCGCGTGAAAGGCGTCTTCCTTCCTCTCTTGCACGATTCGCTCCGATCCCATCATCGTATCCTCTTTAAGCGCGTCGCTTATGCGACTGAATTTCTCTTCAATTTGTTTGTCCACGCTGTCCTGCCGATTGCCGTCGTTCCCCCCCTCCCCCTTTCTATCCGTTATCTCCGACTTTTCATCGTCGATCGAGTCGCGCGCCAATCTGCCCAACCTTGATTCGTCGTCTATACGTCGAAGATTCTTTGGAAACCTGGCGCTGCTTTTGCTTCTCTTGCGCCGACCTCGCGCCGATCGCGAATTTCTCCAATCTCGGAGCGATCCTAGGGAATTCGTCTCGCTCTCCCGTTTCCTCAGCTTCCGTCGTCCTGCGAGAGCGTCGTCGCGCGAGTCGTAGTCGTCCCCGACGAACGAGAAGTCCTTCAACGTTCTCTTCTGCGGCGTGTAATAATTTTTCATCGCCGCTGCCCCCCTCGGGGGATGCTCGTCGTCCGCGCGCTTCGTAGAAAAATCGCCGGGTCGCGAGACGACGCTCCTCCCTTTCGAAACCGGCTTCAACTTCTCCTCGGCGCAAGTTCCAACGCTCCCGAAGGAACTTCCCTCGTCCTTCTCGTTACCGCGAGATTGAAAGCATCCGAGCTCGCCCGCTCGTCCGTGTTTCTCGTTAAAAGTCCCGCGGAGCGTAATCACCCGCGACGGTGATGTATTTCCCATTACTCCATTTAAATTACCCGCCCCGACCCCGCCCGTCCGAGCTGTCCACCTCGCCGGCGACCCATTGCTATTCGATACACCTGTCGACGAATTTTTTAAAGGCTCGTTTAAATGCATAGGAGGTCGATTCGCCGCCGACCTAACGGGAAACACTTTGCCCCCCCTCCTCCTGCCCGACTTTGGCGCCGGGCTTTTATCCCCGTAGAAGGACTCCGCTCGGAGTCTTTTCTCGCGTCCGTTAACTGCGCTCAGTTTCTTCCACTGCGTTCTTGCCGACGAGAATCTCTTCCTCGAACGGAACGAGCAAGCGTCGTCCACGCGCGCCTGGCTCGCGAACGGATTCCTCGAAATTCTCTCCTCCGCCACTCGCGATAACTTTCTCGCTTCCGCTTTCGAGCCGATCGAGTGGAACTCGCGATTGCCGTTCGTTCCCTCGCCGTGTCTCTTATCTTCGCTCCTGCTGGAGCCTGAATTTTTTACGCGCGTCGTCGGCCCGACGCGTTTCGAATTCCAGCGCTCGTCCGCCCAAAGTCTGCCGCTCTTGGTCGCAAGGACGTCGTTCGCCGCCGCTTTATCTCCGTCTGGCGTCCTTCCAGCCGCCACTTCCGCGGACAACGACTGCTGTCCTCTTTCAACCAGTTCTCTCCCGTCAACCTTCGAAGCTTCGTTCTCCCTCGACTCGTGCGACTTTTCCAGATTTCCACCGGTTTCTTTATTCAGGCACAGCTCGTTCGACGAACAAACCTCGTTAGCTTCAGCGTGGGACTCGATGTCAGACTCGGTGTCGGTGTCGTCCGATTTCTTGTCGGATCGAGCCTCGGACCCTCTCGCCTGGATCCGTGCCACCGAGTTGTCGTCTGAACTCCCCGCCCGTAACCTGTTGCGACCTTTGTTTGCAGCGTTGTTGTCGCCTTGGTAGTTTGACTTGGCTCCACTGACTCTGGTCGAACTTTCGTTCGAGCCGCCGTACTGGCGCCTCTCGTTCGCCTTCGGATCGCAGGAACAACAGAAACCCTGCAACCCATCAACCACTCGAAACTCGAACATTCGTCCCGTCAACGGGGACTTAATCTCTTAAGCGTCTATATCGAGTCATGAATACCAGAGTCACGAAAGGATGGAATCTTTTTGTTTAAACGTTCGAGCACACTCGTCGTGTGGAAAGAAAATTCGCTTTTGCTATTTGTTGTAAAATTTAGATGAAAAAATTGTGTGTGTATATATTTGCAATTTTAACACATTTTCCAAGGCATTTTAGAATATATGCACTTGAAAGTAATGCATAATTCGTGCCGCGCTAATAGAACGAAAAATTTTTCAAAGAAACACCAAAAAAATTTAAATCTCCCAGCAAGCGCATTTACTGCGTGTTTTTGCTTCGCCTGGAAATAATTAAGCACACCGCAGTGCGCGTTCTCGAAATAAAACGAAACTTCGATGTTCTCTCGAGAAACGAAACAAGTTCCAATCTCCTCCGTTTCTACTCGTGTGTACCAGAATAGGGTTTTCGTTTACCTGACTGAACGGAACGAGTTCGCCGCGGATAAAGGTTTGGCCGCAAGTCGGCCGCTCGGAGTCAACGTCGCAACCCGTGTAATTCGGGCTCCGGTTGTTGATCACTTCCTCTCTCGCCTCTGCGTTGACAACCTTGTCCAAATGTCGCGCGATCAATACCACTGGCCGCGAGATCTCGCCGACTGCTCCGCTGGTACGTCTACCAACGATGGGTAAAAGATTTCGCGGCACGTTGTTCCTTTTTTATCGTAGTTTGATAAAAGAGGAATCGACGCGGCGATAAGTTACCAGCAGAGTCGCCGGCAGTTGACACTTTATCCACCGGGAACCTGTTGATCGGCTTTTTTTTATTATTATTTTCACCGATTATTATTTTCGATCATCCGCGATAGCAGAGGCTATCGGGTATAAAGAATCGTAAGCTTGTAAGAATCGTGAACAGTATGAAAGAAGAAACAGAGCACATCTTTTGTACAAATTTGGAACATTCCCTTACATAAGAGTGATTGTTACACTTTAAAGAAATTAAATTGAACAAAATTATTACGTTCAAGCAACTATGTATTAATATAATAATATTAATATTATAGCTTGGTAGCTCGATAAATAGCAACATACATTCTCGCGCGATATCCAAATTCACGGCAAACTGAGTCGATCGTTAGTGACCGGTAGATAAAGTGTCAAGTACGACGTCCTTTCGTCCAAAATTTCAGCTGCTCGTCTCTCGTGGTACTCACGCTTTGAAATTTCAACCCGTACAACTGTAATATGGCTTCCTGCCGGACTTTGATCACGTAGGGATCTCGCAGCGGGATCTTCCTCATCGTCACAGAGTCCAACGCGTGATCGATCACCACGAATTTCTCCTCGATCTCGGTCTAACGATAACGTTTCCTTCCGTTACGGATTTAATTTAATTTAATTTCTACTAAAAACTCTCTGAATTCGTAACCAGAACACCTTGCCGATGTTGTTGAACCTCATGCTGATGAGTATCTTCCTCGCGCAGTCGTCGTTTGTTATCGTTCCTCGGTCCTGCTCCTCGTCGTACCTACGTTTCCGACGAACGTGAAAATCATCCTCAAACGTTCTACGAACGATAAACCGACGAGAGTCGGTCTCGAGCCAATGAAATTCTGTTATTTTCTTACTTTCTGCTAAATCCTGAACAACGAGAAAGCACAGCCCTGATCTCGATCGACGGTCGATCCCAATTTTCGGGATCTTCGTGGATTCGCTGGCGATCGACGAACCGGGACGGACAGTCGGGGTTCCTGGAGGGGTGCAGCTGCGGGACGTATTCGAATTCCGACACGTAGGGAGAACGCGCCGCGCTCATTCTGGGATAAGAGGCGAGTGTCATCTGCACAGATCGATCGCGAAATGAATGGCGAATTCGGTTATCTGCCGTCTAAAAGTGTATGTTCGAACGCGTTTGTCGCGTTACCCAGAGAATCAGGAGATGCCAGACAGCCAGTGACATGTTAATTCATCTGTCAGAGAGCTCATCCTCGGCTACGGGCAGGCAGCCGTGAGTTTCTCCCTCGTGTAAGAATTTTCCACGCGTGCAACGACGAGAAACGGGAAGGAATTGAGATTTCTCTCTATTTTCGGACAGTCTTCGATTATGGTTCTCTTGGACGTCCCGTTTAGGGGTTAGAAGTAGAGGAACATCGAGACGCTCGTCTGTTTCTCGATCGGCGCGGTAATCGAACGTCGATGTCGCTTTGATCTGCGTTCAGGAAATTATTACGCCGTAAACCAGAGGTGGCTAACTGGCGGCGCTTGCCCCTACTTTCCTCGCCGCTGGCACTACCCCCTCCACTGGTAGTGGAGAGATCGATGCAGTGGAGGGGGTAGCAACAGCAGTCGGGCAAGTAAGTTAGCTAATAAACGTAACAAAGAAAGAAAGGGAAAACAGGATCAGGAATTTCTTGTAACAATGATTTACAGCTCAACTCCTTGCCTTGCGATTTTCTTCTTAGTCTTTGGTAAATGCTAGTTGTTACAACACGTTATACCGTGCCAAATGTAAAACAATGTAAAGCACTATACGTATGTAATTTGTTCAGTCTTCAGTTTCAGAAGAATTAAAATTGACAATTGAAATTCATATTCCATAGAATTAATATATCACGAGTGTGACTTTACAATTTTTCGTCGCACGAAAAAGTGCAGTGAAGGTGGGAAGGGGGAAAGTTTGCTTGCCAGTTGTATATAAACCATATTTATTTGCCATATGAGCTATCAGCCATTTACATTTACAACGGTGTTTTAAATAACGTGACTTTATGCTTTCGATTCGACGAGGGACCGACTCGAGCGCGGCCGATGACAATCCCGCAAGGGCAGGACTCGCCGCAACATGGTCGAGTCCGTCGTTCTTCAGAAGATTGTTCCCCTTGGACCTCGCGCGCGTCGAACGGTCCCTCGAGTCGCTTATGTACTGCTTAAGAATATCACAGATCGCGATTCTTGCGTAAACGCACTAAAATTGTAACAACCTTCGCTTAGCCTTCGGCTCGCGGCGATTCGGATCTCCTCTGCGGGAGACCCTTTAACGCGGCACGCGATTGGTTCCCTTCGCTCGAACGCGAACCATTGATCGCGTTGGTCTCCGTTTCGACGACCAAGGGAGAATGACGAACACCGTGGCGAACAGCTCACCGATCTTCGTCTCCGCTGCTGCTCCGGGAACAATCGCTCGACGAGAAGTGGAGAACAGGGGGAAGAAACTCGTGTACCGTATACAAGTATTTACTTTGTGCAAGGAACGTTCGTAGAGGAAACGCGAGGGGGACAATTTACACGCTCGTGCGTCGGACTGAGAACGAATCCGATGTGTGTGAACATCTTCTTACGTCTCTCTAGAGTGTAGATGAGAAAAGAAATAACACAAGTCGCCAAGATTCGTGAGAGAAGATCAAAGTTACACAAGGGGGGTTCTGCGGTGTGTGTTTAGATGCCGTTGATCGTGGTCGAGGAAGGAGTGAGCTGCTCGCCGGTAGCGACTGGAGAGTCAACTGAGAGCCGATTTCTTTTCCATCGAGAACCGAGCGAAACGGATGTCACGAATAAAAGCGAAGCGATTTTCAATCGAAATTTGTGTCCGTACGTAGAAGAACCGAGCGAAATATACAGGTGAATAGAAGCGCGCGCTAACCAGCTTGATCTCTCTAAGCCATCTCTCTGAGACCAGCGTGAAGCGATCCGCCCGCGATCCGAGGGGGATCGATTTCCCCCCGGGTGAGTCGGTCTTTCAGCGGGCAGACCCTTTACGCGAGGGTTCAACTTCACCGTTCGACTAAACTAAATCGAAAAGGATCAGGGCGGGGACCACCTGTTGTATTTACAGACTTCTTCTCACCGACTGACAAGAGCGAAGACAATCGGCGCGCGAGAAACTAAATGATCCGCTGTTTGCTGTTCGCGTTCGCGTTAACTCCGTGTTTTTTTTTTTTCTTTTTCTTCACGTTGATCAAACGACGATGATCGACCCAACTCTCGCTCGTGAAGTTTGACTTCGCCTCCTTTGGTCGAGGGCCACTCCCGATCCTCCCGCGAGTCACTTTCAAACTATGCTTCGTTTACTCGAAAGATTCTAAAGATTGTTCGGTTAGTCCTCTTTACGCGAGTTTTTTTTTTTTGTCTCTTTTTCTATGTGTAATAAAGACGCGTGTCGGAAATTATTTATTACTTTGTCTTTCCTACAAAGTTGCGTGTGAATCACGTGCGTACCCGATTATTTCCCGCCTCCTGCTGCTAATAAACAACGTCGTTTGCTGATTAGCAGGCGTACCCGACTCGTCGCAAACGAGCTGAACGATCGAAGCGCTTTTTGTCGTGCGAATTTACGTGCACACACACGCGTCCTCGTTAGTTCTCTCTTTTCTTTTCTTTTTTTTCCATTTGTTTGCACGTGTACGTATCACACTCTCGCCTGTCCCTCCGTTACAATTTATTGCTTTTCACTATGATAAATCTAAAATCCTCTAAAGCGTCATAGGGGGGAGAGATATTAACATTAACGGCGCGTTTATAACGAAGATTACTTCGACCATCTTGGGCGAAGATCGGAGATCTTCCTCTTGGCTGGTCGTTCCTTAGACTCTGAAAACGCTGTAACAAGCTTATCTATCGACAGGATCCTTTCGTCATCGAACGTTTCCGGTGCGATGCTCCGATCCATCTCTCTCGATCGCCATTCGTCCACTTTCACTCTTTCATTCCCCGGATAGAATTCCTGAAAACGTCGATCGGTTAGTGCTTCGTGATAAGAAAAAACAAAAGAGAGAGAGAGAAAGAAAACTGAGCGAGATCGATAGTACCTGAACCGATTCCCTCCAACGCGAGATCGCTCGACAATTGCTGAAAAAAAAAGGGCGATCGACCCTTGTCGATGTCGCCTGGGTGTGTTTTTCCAACCGCAACACGCCGTTTTCCCAATCGAGTCCCAATGATCGTGTGTATCGTGGATGAATATCTGACGTTGTCGGCAAACGATCGTCCAAGCCTGATCATCACCAAGTGGTGCACTTGTTGGGGGGGTTCATCTTGGTTCCGATCGGGCAACGGAAAGCGTCCGCGAACGCTTGAGAGTTCATCATTATACCGTTGACTCTGTGTTGACACGTTGCAGAATATTTTAACCGACAGGCGCTATTTATACTTCAACCGACAGATATCGAGATATCTTTGACGTTTGACTTGAGAAAAGAGTTACCTTTCGGGCTGAGGTGTGTGATAGTCGAGCTCAACTGAAAGAATGTAGGCCTCGGCAGTCATATTGGAACAGTAGGTCTGCAACGCAATGCGGAAACAAAACTGGTGTACATTAATGGGACATTGTCTCGCAGACTCGCGAAATAAATAATTTTATCACTGAAAGTGATTTTAGCGAGGGTTAACCCAGAAAATCGGGCCTCTAGGTGCAACGCTGATGCAACGAAAATTAGCGATTGGTTGATTTGGGTCACGTGATTCGTGAGGGGGCGTGGAGTAGTCCTCGAGTAGGAGTGGCGTTGTCTGGCCCTGTAATTTGTTTTGTATCGATTCAAATGTTTGCATATCGATAAAATTTTATGGCAAAACAGTTGCTTCTGGGCCTTTCAGTCAGACGAATCGTACTGGAGTATAAGTCGTGCAGGAAAAAGTATCAGTGCGTAAATATAATAATTACTAGAGTAATAATTAATAGAAAATAATGAGATGATAAGACAAGTGTGGTAGTTGAAGATAGAAATGTTAGACGGACAAGTGCAACAAAGTGCAGTAAACAGAAAAAAACAGAAAATTCGACAAGTACTGTGCTAGTGAGTTAGGGGATGACCAGGCCTCGTTTCTGAAACAGCAAATTGAGATGGAAGTGGAATAACGAGAATCGCCGTGGTGGACGGACGAAAAATCTCGAACTCGGTCGTAGCGAGAGCCGCAAGGATGAAAAGTTCGCGCGGCGGTGTTTACCTGGGCGGCGCTTATGAAGAAAAGCTGGCTCGAACGAAGCCCCTCCAATCCGGGAAGACTCCGGTCCTTCCCGTTCGTCAGAGTGTGCCAGGTTTTGTAAGAAATCTGCAAGGCTCCAATATCGGCGACGTTCTCGTTCCTCGTCACGTTCCAGTCGAACTGAAAGAAAGAAAAAAACTTCCACCTTTCGAATCCGTCCACCCTCTCGCGACGAAAAACACGCGAGGATGGATGTCGTCCGTCTACCTGTACGGCGACGTCGTTCCCGTAAAACTGAACCTTCCTCCAGAAACTCCTGGCGTAAAGCCTGGCGACGCACTCGATCCTCGCCTCCAGCCTCTTCCAAGACTCCGGCGTGATCCAGAGCCATTGATCGACGTTCATGTCGGGGTCCAGTGGCAGTCGGCGTCGATGAAGGTCGAAGGCGTGGAGGATCTCGTGGCCGATCACCGATCCCAAGGTCGCGTGCGCCGCGTACGCCGGCCCACCGTCCCAGGACCACGACCAGGCGGTCATCATCGCCAGCGGGATGCCTGAAATCGAGAAATGTCCTCGGTCTCGCGACTCTTCTCGATTCTTAGCAAAGCTTTTTGCCATTCGCCTTACCAATCGTGTTCGTCGACGATTCGTAGTAAGCGGTCACGCCGTACGGATGGCGACGTCTGTGACAAAAAAGTTCGATTTGCGGTAAATAATAAGGAAGGAAGTATCACGGAGTTGTAAGAAAAGAGGGGAAATGCTCACTTCTCGGTGACGTTCCTTCGTAGAACCTTGTCGTCCACGGTGCGAATCTGTCGGAACCGTCTGAGCACGGTGCGAAAGAAGTCCTCCGGGTCGATCTCCACCTACCGGAAGTGACAGAGACGACACGAGTCACGAATGGATGTATAGCGCGCGCGTCGCATGCAAAGAAGCACGAGGAAAGCCTCACCTCGGCCATTTCGCGGGCCAGCAGGCTCTCATTGTAGAAACCAGGCCACACGTGAAATCTTCCCCGCAACGAGTTCAGCTTCAACAATGCCTGCGTCCTCGTCTCCTCGTCTAGCCAAGATTTCACCAAAATACGCTCGGCTACTGTCTCTTTCACGCGTTCGAACAGCCCTCCCACCTGTTCGCGACACGATGCAATTTGTTTCGCAACCGAGAAAGAAATAGAGAGAGAGAGAATAAAACGAACGACGAATACAGACGAATATTTTTCATCGCCTTACCCTGTTGGCCAGAGTTTCTAAATACTGCGGCGTGTACTGCCGCACATACAGGGCGCCCATCACCTCGCTGAAGACGTCCTTCGTCAACTTGAAGCAGGACAGATCCCAGTTCTTGCTCCCAGTCACGTTCACGATGTCGTGAAGGGTGTCCGTTGCGTACAACAGCAACAGCCCGTTGTGAATAATCCTTCGTAACAAGATGCGCTTGTAAGTATTCCTCGTGTGTAATAAAGACGTTCGCTTTCGACGTTTCTTTTAATCAAACGTTCGTGCGAACGTTCGAGTAGAATAATAGGGTGAGAACGAAAGAGTACGAAATACACACATATATATATATTAAATTTGAAAAAACACGACATTACAATACAGTTTTAATCTATAATTCTATTTTATATATATATTATAGATTAAAACTGTATTGTAATGGCGTCTTTTTTCAAATTTGACAAATATTGCCATCTAGTAGCAATAATTTATAACTTGTTTTATAACATAACCTATATTCCAGCTAAATACGATAAATGACATTTAGCATATATTATAGATCAAAACTGTATCAACTCTTGAATAAAATGAAATTTTCTACAGTATCAGTTACTTATGGGCACTCTTGTATGTGTATAAAATTATATATATATATAATATATATATATTTATATAGGAGTGCCCATAAGTAACTATTACTGCAGAAAATTTCACTTTATTCAAAAATTGATACAGTTTTGATCTATAATATCATTTAACAATAAGCTAAATGTCAAATCTATCATATTTAGCTGGAATATAGGTTATGTTACAACAAGTTAAATTATCGCCACCAGATGGCAATATTTGTCAAATTTGAAAAAAAACGCCATTACAGTACAGTTTTAATCTACAATATAATTTTAAAATTAAAAATAAGCACGCTAAATGTCATTTGTTACATTTAACTAGAATATAGGTTAAATTATCGTCAGTAGATAGTAATAAATTTATTAAATTTGGAAAAAATGACATTACTTATGGGTACCTCTTATGAATATATTTTACCGGCACAATAATACTGGAAGCTACAATAATGAACAACTGGCCTGGAAAGTCCAACGAATTAACCTTATCGATTCTGTCGGACCTGGCCGCGGCTTCGATTCAGTCGCAAGCACTGATTCAGTTCATTTCGAGAAATTCGAGGATACGCTGTCCGTTTTCTCCCCTCCTGTCTTTGGGGGTTCGCGTCTCTAGGATCGATCACGTCGATCGAAACGAGATCATCGTCTGCGCGACCAGACTCCAGCGGCAGGGGGGGGGGGGGAAGAGAGAGTAGTGGCGCAGGTGGTCTGAATTTTCCTGACGAATGGTAATGCACGAATTAGGCAGCGATTTACGGTGCACGCCCGCTACCGGTATCACAATTTACGGTGGCGCTACGTTTATTAACCGCATACGCCGCGGCGGCGTGCGCTGCGTGCGAAGTTCTCTCCGCCTCGTAAATGTTACACCAGGCGCTGATTATAGCACGCCGACTAACCTTCCCGACGTTTAACCCAACGGTTTCATTTTCATCTGCCTCGGAGCTCTTCACCAGATTAATTCACCCGACGCGACATCGCGACGCGATTTAAGAGATGATTCTCGATATCATCTCGGAATTACCTCGCGTGTGCATTATATATATATCTCGAGACTAGAAGTCGAAATAATTTCTGAAAAATGTTTTTCTTTCTCTTTTTCTTTTTTTTTTTTGGGGGGGATAAAAGTTGAACGATGAATTGATGTAATTGATATTTCAAAAGACATGTTTGGAGATCAGTTGGTATACTTTTCAATTGAAATTATTCGATTCGAATTCACGTCGTTCTTTACAAAAAAGTATCGGTCAAGGAGGTATATTTTGATTAAAATATTGTGATGCTTGTTCAAAGTCGAACTTCTTCGCTCGTAATCAGTTTTATGCTCTTCAGGTGTTTTATTTCTCAGATTTGAAATCATTAGATTTTTTTAGACTCTGACTCTAGAAAATAAAGTCTACGTTGACGTATCAACAATTGCTGAAGACATACGAAGTCAACGAATTGTCGAAGAACGTAAAATACGCAATAATGTTAAATATTGTGAAAATATTCTTTGAAAATTAGAAGTGTTCAGATGTCTTTGAGCACATTTTGCAACAATGAAACAAATATTTATTTCAGTCCGATCACGATAAACAATCTGTTAATGCTGCTATTATAACAAATTCAATATTCCGATATAAAATATCTCCTTAATAGAAAAAATAAACATCATCTGTAACATTAAAAAATAACAATCATACTTCTCTCATCTGTCTAAAACAGAATTTTTGCATAATTAATCGTTTCGAAAATATTATTCCTGAGACTTTTCGTCTCTCACGCGTGTGTCTCACCCTATGTACGTCCTATATCCCGCCGAGTTCGAAGCGAGAGCTGAAAATTCCAGTTTTGAGAATAATACGGCGGACGATTGCAACAACGTACGCCGGAGGATTAAAATCCACGCTCCGCGGACGCTTCTTCGAAAGGGACGTTTCGCGTCCAAAGAGCGGAACGAGCGCGTCAAGGACAGGATCGATGGCCCGAAATAGTCAGAAATTGGCGGCAGGATGCGAGCGCGTCTCGTCTTCGTGTTGCGCGGAATACCTCCGGCAGTAATTATCGCGGTGGCTGGCTCTCTGTATTCATCCCCGGTGGTTGCGTCTGTCTGTCTGCCTGTCTGTCTGTCTGCGAGAGATAACAGCGAGCAACGAGCACAGGCTGCCAACTGCGCGCCGTTACGGAACACCTCGAACTGGCTCGCCGGTCCAGTTCCAGCTGATATTATCGCAAACCGGCATTGATAATTTGGCGTTGATAATTCGCAATAATTTGCTCGCGACGATACACCGTCGTCTCCTTCGACTTTCGAAATTTATCGAATATCCGAAATAATTGTCCCTGCTGGGTCCTCCGAAGGAGACCACAATATGCTATGGAATCTGTTGCTCCGAATGTAAGCTTCACGTCCCGGCGACCAGAAGAATTTCACCTTGAATTTCGCAGAAAGGAACAGGATTCCGCGTGTTCACCGACCGAATAACCCGAGTCGAGGTATCCGGAGCTGATTCCCCGGCGAATATCGCCATCCTGCCACCCCCTTCGCAGTCTGCAACTTTTTCCAAGCGTTCGTGGCTCGGTTCCGTACCGAGAAACTAATCTCCGTTTTTCCGGTCTCCAATTAAATCCGATTGCTCGTCGATTTTCTCTGCTCGGAGTTTCCCCCCGGTATCGCCAAAGTTGCCAAAGTTTGCCTTCCGAGAGAGAAAATTAAGGATTTTCCTGCTTTTCCACGTTACAGAATTTCGAAATTCTCGAAATTACACTTTCCAGGGATAGTCAGCTAGGCTGATAACGCGCACGCATTATGTAAATTGGCCGCGATGCCGCCGTCAAAGCGAAGTCTGTCAGCGTTCGCGACGCTCCGCAATTGGCGCGTGTAACCGGGCATCGAGCAATTTCAGCGTGAAATTCGACTTACTTCAATAGAGATACTTCGTTTAATGCAATCGCCAAGCTTCTCCCTTGGACCGTGACTCGAACTATGCTGTTTCCTCCACGGTGCACCGTTCGATAAAAAAAGAATCCTGTCTGTTTTTAGGAATTCCCGACCTCGCGCGGAAACTCTCCGCGCTGGAATATCGAATTCGACCGACTCGGTTGTTCGGATGAGTTGGCAGCTATTGTTCTCTGTGGCCGGCTCCACTTTTTCAGCGTTCAAACGAAAAATTATGTGGCCGAGTCGAGCGATCTGCTAATTGACCGAACGAAAGGTTACGCGATTTAATTGCATCTCGATTGCTCGCTGTTCCATAGTTCGCCTCGATTAACGAGCCAACAAACGTGCCGTACGAGCGTTTCACAATTTCCACCGCGTGGGAAGCGACATTAGCTGGATGCGCCAATTCCCCAGGTGAAACATCCTCGCGACGATCGGGTTGATAGATCGCACGACGAGGATCATTTCCCGCGAACGTCTTGATAAGATTAACACGTCCCGTGCCACAGTGGATTTTCCATTCAAGATGGTGTAATTTTGGAATTTTCATTGTAAAACGGAGAATTTTTAAAAAAAATTTGTTATCAAAATTAAAAAGTCTGAATAATCTTAAAGAATATTCTTAAACATTTTTCATTGGTATTGTATAATTTATATAACAAACTATTATTATTTAATATTATTTATTATTATTCAGTACATGAACAATAACACTAAAAATATTTGGAACAAAATAAATTATTGCAAATTAATTTTGACGTCGTTAAAAAATTGTTTGTTAAAATAATATCTTCAAATTAAATTTATTGCTTTGTTTTGTAATGCATCTTAAACTCTAGACACTTTTCTTGATAATTATAGTTTTTGAATTATCGTAAAAATTGCGAGACATACTTCACAAGCAAAACTATTATATTAATCGTAAACGGAAACCAAAAATTGGCCCGACACGGAACGTGTTAAACAATTCGGTTGCGAGGTTGCACTATGACCGACAATTTCAAGCAATTAGTGGAAGCTTGAAAAGCGAACTATTTTTTGGACTATTTCACGTTGCTACTGGACCAAAATTCAAAAAGCTTTCGCGTTTTCCCACTCGATGGATATTTCATTTGTCATTACACGTGCGGAAACTCGAACAACTTTCAACAATTCCAATCGATCTGCTTGTCCGACGACGTGAAATTCACAGCTTCCAGTCTCAAAGGACCAAGCTTGGTCATACATGTAGTACATTCGGCGCGGTTAACGAAAACGAATGCATCTAAAACGACATAATTTCGAGGGCAATGTTCTTCTGATCAGCTGTACAGAGTGAAAAGAATAGTTTGTCCTGTCATAGAAAAGTTTGTTGATCATTTAACACTACGGACGCGTGCGTTCTAACAGCGACTTTATGATTCTGGAGCCGTCTGAATGTCTGTTTTACGTAATTGGGTTTCAATAACATTTACCATAATTATCATAATTGTGGCATCAGCGTAGGTCTGCATAATCAAGTGATAAAACTAACTATTAACATTATTCGAAATATAAACATCATATAGTATAGTATCCACGCGTCCAGAAGCATAAAGTCGCTGTTAGTACCACCTGTTCGCACTGCCAAGTGATTATCTTTGCCACTTTTCAAGAGAACTGTTAAGTTTCTTGGAAAAGTTTTACTTTCGTGATGAGTAGAATAGAATACAAAAAAAAAAAAAAGAAAATTTGACCCTGAAATTCAAGGCCAATTCAAGATCAATTGCAGTAGGTTCTTTACATGTATTACCATCAAATGAAAGATGTAGAATTCATCTATGATAGCTACAAACTTTTCTTTCGATATTTTTGCATAAACATTGCTTATCGCAACTGTTATCCATAGTTTGTTCAATTTCGAGAAATTAAATTTCGAATTTGCTTCTTCTTCTAAACTGAAGCTACAAGTTACGCTAAAGCTACCAAAATGGTCAAAATGACTATTTGAATATTTCACAGATACAAAACAGTGTATTTTAACTTGTGTACCCTGTTTACAAGCAAAGATTTCCTGCTTCTTTCGCTTTAACGTCCCTGGTGGAAATTTTGTGCTTCAGTTGTCGGTAGTTCCAGTGTCAATATTCGTTCGCTGCTCGACTGGCGGATCGGCGAGAACGATATAGCAACTTCCGGTACGCGGACCGCTTTTCGAGCAATAGGCCGCGAGCGTAGCGCGGAAACCGTGGAAAACGCCGAGAGCCAACGGTTCAATCGCAGCTTCCGCCTTCGTGAAATTATCATCAGCACACGCGTCGCGCGCGTACCAGCTGCGAATGTTTTCCGCTGGTTAACGATCGAACAACACGGACGCAGCGGGGAACGCTGTGTGTTTCGAGTGAATATTTCAACTGCGCGGGCTCGCCTCGAGGAACGCGCTTAGTCCAGAGCTTAGCCTCCGAGGTCTCTATCGATAATTCATCCCGCTCGCGTCTGCTTTCACACACGTCGACAACGATTTCGTTTGGCGCTCGCGACACGACGGATCGACGTACTCGGTTAGTGCCGTAAACAAGAAAATTAAGGGGGCTCCTTATGCCGCGAAATGGTTATTCTCGATCGTTATTTTTAATACTGGATTGGGAACTGACAAAAAAATCAACTTTTTGATATATACATCGATTCCTAAATATCCACCAACGTCGAAAATAAAAAAATTGATAGAAAATAATAGTAATTTTAGTTACAAGGGACACATGGAAATCTCGATTCTCATCGAATAAGCTCGATCAGCAAAACATATAGTCATGGCGTTTCTATAATAACGTTCGTGAGCGTATTTTTGCGCTTAACCGGAGAACGTGAAACGCGTTCGCGTGCGGATCAATTGCCCTTGTTTTAATTAACAGGAGCGATCGACCCGCGAGTATTTCTGTTGCGAGGAAACAGAACCCTAACCGATGGATTTATTTTCCAAACCGGCGAGAGAGAGAGAAAGAGAGAGCGTGATTATAAGCTACGACCGCCAACCGGTTGTTATTTTCAATTTCGTTCATTTGTTGGTTAAGCACCATCTATTAATCAACGTCTCCTCGGCGCGCGTGTTGCGTTTCTTCCACGTTCTCTCTCTCTCTCTCTGTGTTTGAGAATTCTGGCGTTTCACGATCGCCTCTGTTCTGCACAGTTTGCACAGTCGGTTGCGTTGAATCGAAGAAAGTCCACTGACCTCGGACACGAACGAGGGAATACCTTTAATGCCCGACGGATCGGACTTAATGTCGCGGAAACGCGAGAAACGCGTTATCCTACCTCGCGAGGAAATTTCGCTTGGCAGTGAATCTTCTCGCGCGACCGCGATAAATTATTTTATCCAACCTTCCTAGCCGGAAGGGAGATTGAAATCTCGTGACTTATCGAAGCCCCGCGAGAATTTGTGCCAGTTGCTTCGTTTCGGCGGCTCGAAATTTTCTCTCTCCCTTTTTCTTTGATCGAATGCACCGCACGAATTTCACTCTGTTACACAACGATGCACTTACTCGTGGCTGTAACGTCGAGTTTAGCTTCTGGGTATTGAATAATGTGTGTAATCTCGCAGCATTGGACTGTGAAAAGTGAAATTTTTATAATTAAACGCGAACTACTAACTTTGGAGATTCTAGAGATTGAAAGGTATAACGATTCTTGAAATTGTAACGTGTCTTGACGATGTTGATTACTCGCTGAAAATTAGACCGTTTCGTGTTGAAAATTCTACTGAATTAAATGGAAACGTTCAAAGGAAATAACTAGAGTAGATCAGAGATGGCTAACTGGCGGCCCGCGGGCTATCCCCTCCACTGCATCGATCTCCCCACCACATTGAAATTTCCTCGCCGTGCAGTGGAGGGGGTAGCGCTAGCGACCAGAAAAGTAGGGGCCAGCGGACCGCCAGTTAGCCGGCTTTGATCTAGCCAATTATATTCAAAGTACGCAAAATCGTTTGATTTCACTATAGATCATCTAAAAAACAGTGAAATTGAAGCATCGAAACTGTTAACTCTAGATGACAACAAACATAACAGATTCACGGATCAACGACCCTCTTGATCTACATATGTGTTTCTGAACCCTGATCTAATAACGTAAAGGAATGTCGAACGGAAATATAAACTCCATAAACTTCAGAGCGCAAGAATGTTTCGATATTCTTAGGTGGTACGCTGTCCTTTTGGAGAGGAAAGGCAAATGGCAATCGTGGGGACTCGTGGAGTGAACGAGCAGGAGGATCTGACGGGGACTTTCCCAGGCAATTTATCGGGGCGTAAAGTCGGCGCTTACCTCCTGGAAAAACGATTCAGCAGTTTGCCAAGGCTGCGGAAGTAACGGGGCGCGGTAACGTAAACGTAGACCAGCTGATCCTCGAAGCTGTGAGCGACGCCTCGATCCCGGTTGCGGCTGTGATTGTAAAGATCGGCAGTGGCAGCGCCTAGAGTGGCGTTCAGCAGCGTCCCCCACCTTATCTAACCGAGGAGCCAAGCAAATCATTTTTTCCCCTTCCGCGGAGACATTCGTCAACGTGGACGCGTCAACGTCTACTCACATAACCGAAACTCTCCTGGAGGTAGGACATGTTGAAAGGGACGTACACCCTCTGATCGACGTCCACCCAGTTGTACAGGTCCTTGTGCTTCGGATAGATCTGTATCGAATGATCGATATCGTTATTATTGAAGGTTTGAGAACGTTGTCAAATTCGACAACAGCGGATGAGGGATGAAACGATCTCGTGCGTCTGATAAATTGCAAAGGGATCAGCGTGCGTGAGGACGGCGTTGATTATCGGATCGCAAAGAACGTTCGTTGATTCACCTTGCTGAGGGACAGACAGAATTGCAGCAGCAGATCGGTCTCCGACGCGCGGTCCTTCGGGTCCATCGTCCTCGGCAAGAAGCCCTCGACGATTCTCTGAATCCTCCGTGACCTCTGCTCCTCCATCTTGTTCTGAAAGCAAGCAGCCACCCACAGTGAGACTCACACTGTTCGATTGATACAGACCTAGTGTGTGTGTGTGTGTGTGTGTTTAATCGGTGTGAAACCTATTCACCGAGGTTCACACCGGTGAGGAACAAAGCCGCGGATTCGGTGAAAAAGATCGGTGGCACTTGCTATCGCCACCGGTCGTCAAAGGATCGGGATTGATGATCGCGAAAGAGAAAGGCAAAGGGCGAGGAGAATGCCTATGGATACCAAATCCATCCGTTACCGCGAAGGAAGATCGATCGTTTCGACGTTTTCGTGGAAAACACCAAACTTCAAACGAAAAAAAAAAGAAGAAGAAGAAAAATCTCAAGTGAAAACCGAAACGAAAATATCGAATCACGATTTTCTTCGAAGATGCAGAATCCGGGAATCCGACTGCTTCGAGCCGGAACCCGGCCAACTGGTTTTGTTGCACTCGGCGCCGCGATAACGGCGATCGAACATTTCGTTCCTCAACGCGGCTTTCTCCGCGAGAAGGATGAGGCTGAGATTACTCGAGCGTAAATAATTTTGCGGGAGATCGATGGGCGCTTCCGGCACCGCGACTCCGACGGAGGAACCGCGACGACGCACGGGACGAAAAAAGGGACGATCGAACTCTGTGCCGATAAGCGCCCGGAGGACGGACGTTCGGTGGTGGTTCTATCTTTGGCACACTTTCCGCCGGAACTTTTTCTCCCCGAGAGCCTTTAGAGAAAGACTCTAGCCCGCGGGAATTCGCTCCGGATGAACTTCTCCAAATGTTCGTGTATGCGGCGTAACGACACCGACTATCGAGCAGCTTCTTTTCTCTCTCTGCGAGCAAGTTTCACGCGTTTCCTCGAGAACGAAAACGCTGCTCGCCGGATGAGTACCTTCCGGTATTCTCCATCCGGTCATTCACGCTGTTATCGACACTTTCGTCGAAATAGTTTCGCACAGCGTCTTCAAGACGATTTGCGGTCTCTTTCTGAATCTAGTCTCTGTCCAACTCTTTCGAATATTTTTAAGGTCACGCCATTACGCCAGTTTGGAAATCCACCTTCAGAGTAGTGACTTGCTAGGTGTACTACTTTATTGACTATTATACCGAATGAGTATCGCTTCTTTTTTTTTTCCTGTTTGTCCGGGTGTTTGTTGCAGTGCTTTTGCCCTACCCTATTGCCTGCATTTAAAGTGATTTTAACGGAGGTAACCCAGAAAATCAGGCCTCAAGTGCAACGCTGATGCAACGAAAATTAGCGATTGGTTGATTTGGGTCACGTGATTCGCGAGGGGGCGTGGAGTAGACCTCGAGTAGGAGTGGCCTGTGTTCCGTATTCCCGTCATTTTCGTTCTATGAGCGATTCTTGTACAAATTTGTTAATTGTTGATATATTTTCTATTTTATGTAGTTTTATTGTTGTCTATTTATTATGATTCTAAGAAACTTTTACGTTTTTTGACTTCGTAAATATGTGTTTTGGCTGCCACCGTCCAGAACTGTCGCCCTTGAACTCTCGATCTAATGATTGGGAAGGTAAGTCATTTTCGGATACTGACAAAGGTCAGTCCCATAAATTAATTCTCGCAGTTACTTTATAGCCTTACTGTGTCCCCAAGATTACGTTTGAATCGGATCTTTTAAATCCCAAATCACGTCGTTCTCTCGTTTCCCCTAATCAAGCAGCGAGGCGACTGGTAGGCGCAAGACATCAACTTGATACTTGAAATCCTTTATTGGCTGCCCAAGGTGGCTATTATTAACGGTTCGTCGAATTAAAAGGAACACACACGCCGGTGAAATCTCGATGGGGCATCGTTATCGAAGTCGTTAGCGTGGCACAAAGCTGCGCGGATTCCATTTCCGTTCCTCGCCGACACAGTGTGTCATCACGTACGGGTTCTCTCCCTCTTGCCTCTTCAACTTGTTCAACCGGCGTGCCCACTTTCCTCCTCCCCCTCCTCTTCGCGGTCCCGCAAAAATAACGCGACCCAATTTCCGCAAGTTTCCACGATGGATCGAGCCATTGATTCCCCGCGGACCGTGACCCGACCGTGGGACGAGATTCTCGTCCTCGAGTGTTCTCCAACGCTCCCCGTTCGACGCGCTCCCCTTCCCCTCGGCAAATAAATGAAGTCACGGGCGCTCGAAGAAGGCGAATGGTATGGTAACTAAAGCAATATCCGTCGGTTCGTGTTTTATTCGCGGGGAATTCCGGCGGGGAACCGAAACTGAAAACCCGAAGAGACTAACCTCGAGGCAACGCGCCTCAATTACGGGGGAAATCGCCCCCCTCGTCGGATACTCCGAGGTCTTCTTCGCGAAAAATTTTCAGGAAACAATTCCCCCGAGAACCCTTACGTTTGCTCGAAGATTTAATAAAGCTTTCGAGGGGGACGCGGGGTATTGTTTGGGACGATAGATGATAGTTTGGCGTCTATCTGGTGCAAGAAAGTGAAACGGACCCGCCTGCAGCGACGCATGGGGTGAGTACCGATTCAGTTCGAAATAGAGACCTCGAGAACTTCTGATCGAGAATGAGACGACCTAACGAATGCAATCGAAGCTGAAGCGAAATCGTCGCCTGCTGATTGTGAGTGTCTTTTGCAGTTGTTACAGCAAAGGCTAAACCTTTAGGATTACAGCGAGTAATGAGTTGTGAGAGTGTATAGATTTAGCGAGAGCTTTAATTTTCTCGACATTAGGATTTTTATTCTGTTAATCGCTATTTTAATAAACCACGTAGTTAAAGTATCCTTCAACTAATGAGCCGGATTCGATTACTCGTCTCGATACGTGACCAGGTATTTCTTTCATCTCGACCACTCAAGCGCTAAAGCGTCAAATAGATTTTGAAAATCCATTCTTCGGGTTCCTGGTGAACTTTCTGGCAGAGTCTGGCTCTCGCTCTCGACGCCACCAATTCAAGAAATTGGTACGTAGCAAAATCTAGCCAGTCGATTACCTCTTGATGAGAATTCCTTCCAACTCCGCGAGTTCATTCATTTAAATTTATTCTATTTGACCATTAGCCTTGCGTGTCTACGTCGCGACACGCGACGCAATCCCATGCAAATAAAGATAATGAAAAACATTGAAATCCTCTTCCCTTTACGTTTGCGAAAGCGCTCGAAATGCATAATCCTCTCCCCTCCGAACATACACGCCACGAGGCAGGACACGAAAATTGCGACAACTCGCGGTGGACGCGTTATCCGATCCTTTTTAATGAACCCGGTTTTAATGGTAAAACACCGGGCTCGAGCGAATTAATAAGACGAGTCTGATAAGTTGGCCGTAGGTAATGGCCATACCTACGGGCAACGGCCGGTTAGAGCTTAACTGCTTATCCTTTCAGAAATAAAAAACACCTCGGGTCGTCGCGTCGCGTTTCATTTCACAGGGGACCCACGTGTAAAATGCGAGCCGCGGATTAAGCCGCGATGTATAAAATTATCCGCGCTTGTGGAACGCGAATTTATTAAATCCGCGCGTCTCTTCCTCACCGTGAACGCACCAGTGTACCTTTATTTTGTTACCACTGAAAGTGATTTTAGCGGCCTCTTCAGGTGCAACGCTGATGCAACAAAAATTAGCGATTGGTTGATTTGCGTCACGTGATTCGTGAGGGGGCGTGGTGTAGACCTCGAGTAGGAGTGGCGTTGTCTAGTACCGAGCGATCGCGCCTGTAATTTGTTTTGTGTGGATTCAAATGTTTGCATATCAATAAAATTTTATGTCAAAAATGTTGTCTTCGTTTCCTAGTTGGAACAGTTGCTTCTGGGCCTTTCAGTGAGACGAATCGTACTGGGGTACAAGTCGTGCAGTTTTTTTATCTTACTTTAACTATTCTCTTAACATTCATTTTTGGTGATGTGGTGATTAGTTCTATGCTCGGATAGTGTCGAAAATATTTGATGTAGCAACTACAGCAGTGCCCACCAATTCTTAGAATTAGAATACTATTCCCACTCATGCGGCTGCATATCACACAAGCGATATATGACACCGATATTTCGGCACATTATAATTGCTTCGGACGCATATCGATCAATGTGAGGCAAATTTTATATTAAATAACGAATACATATCCGATTTGTACGTATTAATACGGTTAATAGAATCATATCACCACATGTGTATTGTTAATTTAATTTCGATGAAAATGTAACAGGACCTTTGTTCAAGGTTTCCATTCAATTATTAACAATTATCGATTAACAATTACTTTTACAGGAATTTCAATAAATTCTCGAGAAATCAAAATTAATTAAAATCACTTGATACTTATTGCTTTGTAACAATTTATTACTTTACTTAGTTTGAAAGTGTGTGTGCGTTAAATTTAAATTAGTTTAAATAAAATGTTAAAAGGTTGAATTTTTTTAGAATGAAATAATGTAGTAAACAATACTGGAACTTGCCATACGTATTTAGTACCGTGTACACATCTCCCAGACTCGCATCATATCTGTATAGATTCTATTTAAAAAACTGCACGACTTGTACGATTCGTCTGACTGAAAGGCCCAGAAGCAGTTCTGACTAGGAAATGAGGACGACTTTTTTGCCATAAAATTTTATTGATATGCAAACAAATTACAGGCGCGATCGCTCAGTACCAGATAACGCCACGCCCCTCGCGAATCACGTGACCCAAATCAACCAATCGCTAATTTTCGTTGCATCAGCGTTACATCTGAAAACGCCCGATTTTCTGGGTTACCCCCGCTAAAATATAAAATCACTTTTAGTGACAATATATTTTAAAAGTCTACAATCTCCATTTATTATAACATCTCTCCGACGGCTGTAAAAGGCAAAACGAGAGAACTTTAACAAAGCGAGCGGCATTTCACAAAATCACCGTCGCGCTGAGACAATTGTCATCAGTATTAAGTAACTACGCTATACATAAAGTGTAAAGCGCAAAACGAAGCTGCAGCAGAAGAATATTTCTAACGAAGTATTTTTCGGAACGGAGTAATTTTTACGTGCGGATATTATTAAAGATGTATATAGAGCGACAAGTCCCACGAGCAGCGCAGCGAGGCCACCGACGACGAGCACCGCAGAGTCATTAATTTAAATTTCAATTCGATCTCCATGTAACTCGTTCCCAGAAGCGTCCGCGAAGAAATCGGTACGTACGAACAGCGGCCCAAGGGAGGAGGAACGCGAATGACGTCGTCGTCATTGTCTGCGTTCGATATATACGTAGTCCAAACGGTCGCGGGGCATTTAGTGGAACTTTCAGCGTTAATTAGAGCGATTAGTGGGACACGTGCCAGAGACAAAGAGGCGGAAAATCAAAGATCCAGTTGGTTGCGCTTTGGAAATAAATCGAGGATTAATCGTAACCGGGTCGTGGTCTGCCAGGTTTCTTTTCCACGGATGCCTCTCGAAGAAGAGGAGAATCGTCTCCGGGAGAAACGCTCGACGCGGCTGAGCCGTAATGTCTTTTTCATGAGCCACTTTCGTCTCGTGGCTACGAGCTGCTCGTAGCCGGAAGTCGAGGACGGATATTACGTTGAACCGTCTGCTACGCATTTATTACGTAAACGTCAGGTTTCTTTCTCTTAGGGGTTAGCGAGCGTAGAAAACGAGCACGCGAAACGGCCGGTGTATGGTATTAATAGTTGCTCGTTTTGTTATTTGCACGCGGCAGCAATTTGCCGAGAAAAAGACCTCTCGCGCGCAAGACGTTTCAATCGAGACTGTTTAACCCTCTATCGGCCCGTGTAACTTTCACACATGTACCGATATATCGATGTTTCATTAAATAATTTAATTTTTTTTCCACAAGGCCCAACACATCTTGTTACATATGGAAGTTTACTCGTTTTAATAAATATAATTACGAGATTCGACAAGAAACTATAACAATAGCTATTTATTTTAATTTACGTAACAAACTAAAGATTACTCTTTAATTAATTAATTAATTATATAGTAACTACATACATAACTATTTGACGTGCATATTTTTTTCGTCTGTTTTGTTTAAATATTTTAAAATGTGCTAAAATTACAAATATATATATATATATAATTTTTTTACCTAAATTTTACAACAAACAGCAAAAACCGAGTTTTTCTTTTTACCACACGACGATTTCCGCTCGACATTAAACAAACGAATTCCATCTTTTCACGACGAGTATACTCGACATAAATGTTCAAGCAGGACGCAGCGTTTGTTTTTTCGTACTACTCGCCGTGGGATTATTGTCTCTCGCCGAGGCAAAGCGGAGACAAAGTAGAGAAAGCGGCAACGTCACGGTCAGATTTACCGCTCACGAAGAAACTGCTTACGCAGATTCATACCGGATAGGAAAGTTTTTAATCCGCGGGATATCAGCCGTTTGCGAGCGGAAGCGAAGCATCGCGACCCGACTGTGCACTCGCGCGTCCCCTGCGTCGCCCCCTCGCCACCCCAACGATAAATAAAATCGCTAGACTAGATCAACCAGAAACGATCGATCGGAAAAACGATTCGATCCGAAACGGAGCAAAATTATCGCGCGAAAACTCGCCGGTTCAGTATTAGGGGCACCATGTTTTGTTGGAGCATTACTTCTCTGTTGACTAAAACTGCTCTTTTTTTCCGACAATTTGAAATGCAGTCGTTGCAATTGTTGGCAGTGCAAATCTGCAGTAACTGTTTCTCCAGGTTTCAATGACTCGAAGTGAGCCATAAACGATAAAACCTTTCTCAGGGACAAGGTTGGTTTTGGTGTCTGGTTCGAAGATAGCCATTGTTTGGACCGCCTTGGGTTGTCACAGATGATCCGTTTCTCGTCTCCGGTGACGATCCTGGGTAGAAATGGATCTGTGCGCAATCTGTCGAGCAACGAAGTGCAAACTGTTCGTCGAAGATCTTTGTAGGCCTCGGATAATTCGTGTGGAACTCATATTCTTGTCGATTTCATGTGGATGCCTTTGTACAGTAGGACCAGGTGGACCCAAGAGCTTCTTCGTAATTCCTGCACGCTTAACCTTGGATCAGACTCCACCAGAGATTATAAGACGTCATCGTCAAATTTAACCGATCGTCCACTTCGAGGCGTGTTAAACAGATCACAGTCATCAAGTGACGTTTGTTAACCTTCAACACCTATCTCCATAGGTATCACAAATTTTCCTCTTGTCGTTTCAGTTGCACTAAATCCCGCATGAAAAAAAATGAAAAAGTACGCAATTACGCAATTATGAGGAGGTGTCCGCCATTTTACTGCAATGAGAAAATGAAATTTTCTTTGAAATTCTACTCAATAATTGGTCAATTAACAGACAGAGTGCTTCTATGGAAAGTATAAAGAGAAATGTTCTCTCGCTTGTACGGTCGATGCAGAACTAATAAACAAGTGAGCTCTGTAACAAAAATTGATTACTAGGATACGCCTAATATCCCACGTTCCCGCAGTACGCGACTTTCCATCGCCGATGATCCCGATTAACATTCGTAAACATGGCGCTGCGGGAAATTTCATCGAAAGTTGGCACGTAGGCATATGTTAAACGAAACTCCGCATTGAACGGCCGCGCTTCATTAATCAAAATTTCCGCATTCTCATTTTCGATCGAGTTTGTCGTCGCGCTCGACGAATCGACCCCGACTCGATCGCAGCGACTGGCGAGTTGCTGATAGTAGCGATGATCTTCTCGGGGGACGTTTCCTCCTCCATAAATTTATTTATTTATTTATTTATTTATAGTTTATTTATGGACCACTGTCGTAGCATGTATAGGATGGAAAAAAAAGTTTGTCCGTGGCTATCATATGCCATATGCATGAATTCTATATTTTCAATTTGATGGAAATACATGTAAAGAACCTGTCAAAATTGAAACTTTACCTTAAATTTCAATTTTTCTTTTTTTGTGTGTTGTATTCTATTCTAAGGTAAGAGTTTTTCAAGGAACCATAGATCACGATCTAATAGTCCTCTTGAAAAATGGCAGAAAAGTTTCTTGAAGTTCTAACAGCGATTTTATGATTTTTGACGCTTGGACGTAATGTTTGTATTTCGAATAATATTAACAGTTTTAATTAAGATTGGCACTGATGCTACAACTACGATAAATCAAATGTCAGTGAAATCTAATACGAAAATTACGTAAAACAGACATCCACGTGTCCAGAACATAAAGTCGCTGTTACGACTCACGCTGTTGGTCCGTGTTGTTAAACGATCAAAAAACTCTCTTGCCATCTTTCAAAAAAACTGTTAGATTGCAAACCTGTGGTTCCTTTTGTACAGATATAATTGCAACAAATCCCGAATGAAGTTAAATTAACCAAAGCCTAAATTAACAAATGAAAAAAAAAGACAAACTTCCACCTTGCGATCCGCTGCGCGCAAGCGAAAAAAGGTCCCTAGCGAGATATCGAGCGGTCGAACAGCGTTGAATTTTTCGGGGGGAAAAAGGAGAAAATTCCAGCGCAAGAATACCCCGGGGTACGCGAGTCGATACGCGGCCCGGTCAGGAAGCGTAACGATATTAATATTCATCGGGCGAATTAATATCAATAGCCGCTACTTCGGCCGGAATTCGAACGTGGCATTTATTAAATTTAATCGAACCCTTGTACCCGAATTAACGATCCCATTCGCGCGACGAAACGAGCTGCGGGGCGAGAATCAGGGCATTAAATATCACGGCCCGCAGTTACGTCTGCGCTCGTTGAAATAACCCCCTCTTCGAGGTCTCCCGGCCTCCGTGTTTCTTTCCTCCACACATATCGCGCACGGTCCCGATACGGGCAGCCCGAATTGAAAATTTATGCGCGTTAATTGTTGGATTTATCGATTTCTCCCTGTGCAAACCAAGCGATAGATCATATCGCGTTTAGATATATATATATATGTATATTTGCGTATATAATGCATGCCTCTGTATAATATTCGCCGGTGAAATTCAGTGGCCAGTTATCGTAAATTATACAAAGTGGTTTCAAGGGGCACAAAGGGGACGCGCGTAGAAATCAAGCGTAATATCTGAAACACGCGCGCTCGCAAACGTGCGCTCCAGAGAAATTTGTTTCGTGCGATTCTTTTTCCTCTTTCTTTTTTTTTTTAATTACGAAACTTTTTACGAGAGAATTTTTGTTTCGTCGGAGATAAACGCGCGACGACACCGCGAGTTATATACGATGCTCGAATTTTACAGACCCGCTCCGGGAGATGGTATTTAATCCAAGAATTAGTAACTGCCTCGAGGAATATTGATCGAACAAACACAAGTACGTGGCCTTATTTCGCTCTCCCGTTTTCAGCAACAGTTCTTTTTCCCCTTTTTTTTTAATAAATCAATAGCGTTTTCGATACCTGGGCAAGGTGATTTCCGCGTTTGATTTCCTTTCCTCCGCTTCCTCGTTTCAAACGATTTCCGTGCTCTACTTGTCGCGGTGTTTTTTCCAAAAAAAATCGCAAAAAGAACGTGTGCCCGTCTGAAAATTAGCCAACGTGCAAAAGTGTTTTATCAGACGTCGCACGACGCTTGGAAGCATAAATCATCGGCGAAAGAGAATAAACCAGATTCTTAAACTCTCTCTCTCTCTATGGTGGATCCTAGAACTTTTTAGATCTTCTGATCTTCATTGGTCAACAAAAATTTGTCGATAGCCACACATAATTTACGTATTTTTTATCAGTTCAATGTAACCTAACCTACATTATTTATGAGAATATTATATTTCATAATGAAACAAGTCGTTGAGCTTGTTTCTTAAATATCTGGTTTGATACAGGAATATTTTCAAGATACTAAAACAATACATATTTATAGTGAAATAATACACTGATTAGAAAAATATATTTATAGTGAAATAATACACTGATTAGAAAAATATATTTATAGTGAAATAATGCATTGATTAGAAAAATATATTTATAGTGAAATAATGCACTGATTAGAAAAATATATTTATAGTGAAATAATACACATCAGAAAAATATATTTATAGCGAAATAATGCATTGATTAGAAAAATATATTTATACTGAAATAATGCATTAATTAGAAAAATTATAAGAATTGAAAAAATATGAAAATTTTTAATATTTTTGAGAACACCGAGCTTGTTTTTTAGTACCATACTAGTTCATAGATACCTGGTTTGGTACAAATAGTGGCAATACGAAGAGTATTTTCAAGAGTATTTTTCTCGTCTGAAATTTTTCTTTTTATTTTATTTTTTTGTGTGCTTCGTATGGGGGAAAAAATCTGTTCAAGTAAATATAAGTATTCCACAAAAGGGACATTATGAACAGCGCAAAAATGTTCGCGAAATGCTGAGTATTATTCCTTAGACAGGTGTAGTTTATAAAAGTCTAACAAAGACACTTAATTAAATTTTTCCTCGAGTTGCATATCTGATTGCAACTCAATACAGTCTATTCGCATGTTCGTCAGTAAATAACTAAATAAACTGACATCAATCGGGATTGGAGAATATGCCAACTGTCTAAAATAAAAAAATATTCCATCAAACACTCCATCACGCTAAATTAAAAAAAAAAAAAACGTATGCTCATTCGTGGTTAAAATTATTCAAATAATAAAATTCTCACTCTGTTATGCCAATTTTGGTTACGCGCTGTTACACCGCATGAATCAGATCTGAGGATTGGACACGAGGATTTAAATGTCGAGTGAAAAAGTCGAGAAGCAATTGCGAGAAGCAAGATCGCGAAACAAGACAGTCTCTCGTCTCTAGTCTCTAACCACCTCGTCTCGCAGTCTCGATTCTAATTAGGCTTCTTCGAGTTAAAGCTGGCGGCTGAAAAAGCAGAGAAAAAAGCGAGTCGTTCCACTTTCGTGCTTGCGGTATGCATGCACGCCGAGTTTGATTCTCACTCGAGGATCTCGTACGAGAGGCTGGCTGCTACCGAGAGGGCAGTTCGAGAGGGGATCGGTGTAATTTCAACGGAAAGCAGCGATTTGCCGCGTGTACACGGTAGCTAAATAGGCCACAGTCGGCGCGGATCCGCCGACTATTTATCGCGCGGACGCCTCTCTTTATCGCTAGCTCGACGAAAATTTCGCTCGATCACGAATTTAACGCAGCGTACGTTGTCTGAAATCTCGAAAATCGGTCCCGATTTAATCTAATCATTTTCTTGCGACCAATCGATACTTGGTTATTTTATAACTCGGAGACATCCTGCCAAACTAGTTCTTCGAAATTGTCGTACATTTATTTTTTTGAGATTCGACTCTTCAGACTCGCACCGTGATACAAGCGCTGACGGAGCATTTGACGGCGAATTTGATCGAAATTTTAAACGAATTCGATCACGGAGCGGAGCTGAACAGAAATCTGAGACCGACGAATCTGCGAAATCTCGACGTGGTCCGTGATTAACGACAGCTTGAAAATTGAAAATTTCGAACGACGTTCGACGTTCCTCCGGGGAAAATTGAACGTTTCCCCCCCGACCGTATGTGAAAACGACGTTTCCGGAGATCTGAGATTTAATTTACGTAATTGATTCGTCCGGCGACGAACGATGCCCGCTGAGAACAAACACGGTCCGCGCGAGTTCTCCCTCGGAGATGCATCAGCGGATGCGCCGAGCATTATACGGCAAAACAAATTTAACTCTCGAGGCTTGGTTCAGGCTCAGCCGGCGGGCAAGACTTCTCTTTTCTTCTCGTGGACTGCAATTAAACAAGAACCGAAAGTGGAAGCGAAATTGCGAATTCAGCGGCGGCGTAAATGAAGTACGGCCTGGCCGGCAACCCCCTCCCCTCGATCCTCCTCTTTCTCTTCCACTCCAGGGGGAGGGAGACTTAAAAAGATGTTTCTCTTTCGCTCGGCGCTTGTTTTGAAAAAATATACTCGAAAGTAACGGCCACGGCGAAAGAAAGCCAAACTTGGGAAAGCAATTGTAACGCGGGAACAAGTAGCCTTAATTAACCAACGACCCGTGCGCCTCCGACGCGAACTCCAAACTAGAGAGGCTTCAACAATACGTCGACTCTGCCTAGACTCGCTCTAACGCCCAATTTCTCGCTTCTTTGCTCGGTGCCGCTCCTTCGACAGCTTCGGACTCTTGGAGAACAGATCGTTCCGTGAGCTATACTTTGCCTAGTTAGGTCTGCTCGAGGATCGTTTCTGTTCCATTCACGATCTTTGACGCGAAGGGTAATGAATAGAAGCATTCTCAACCTGAATAGAAGCATCGAGAGGCTTCGTGTCGTTTTTGTAATTGTTAACAATTGTTGATTGCAAATCGAGTAGGTTTCTTACATTTTCTTTCTTTCGTGTTTTTCTTATTATCACTGAAAGTGATTTTAACGCAACGCTAGTGCAACGAAAATTAGCGATTGGTTGATTCGCGAGGGGGCGTGGCGTAGACCTCGAGTAGGAGTGGCTTTATCTAGTACTGAGCAATCGCGCCTGTAATTTGTTTTGTGTCGATTCAAATGTTTGCATATCAATAAAATTTTATGGCAAAACAGTTGCTTCTGGGCCTTTCTGTGAGACGAATCGTACTGGGGTACAAGTCGTGTAGTTTTTTTACTCTTGCGTTTTTGTTTTTTATTCTTTTCGTTAACACTTAACCAAGCGAATGAGGAGATCTGCCACTTTTTCCTTTTCTTTTCATAAAAATATGTATATTCAGTGTTTGTTATTTGTTATTATACTGTTTATTCAAACGACAAATTACGAATAAAATAGAATCTGGATCTTTGCATTATGAAAGAATTCGTAAAACAATTTCCTTACAAGTTGAACAGAGTGAAAGAAATCCGAAGGTTATCATTATTACGTTCTTACACAAATTTCCGTCGCAGTTTTCGAGAAATTTCGAGAAGTAGCGATAGCAGCGAAGGTTTCAAAGTTGAACCATCTACTTTCGTCTACTTCCGAGACTGTGATCTTCAGCTTCGTAGCTTTTGAAATGAACGTCGCAGCTTTGGAATAAGAAGAAGAATAGAAATTACGCCGCTCCTTTCCCGAAGGTGTTCGTACGACGAACACGGCGAAGCAGAAACGAGCGGGAGGGAGCCAAAGTGAAAGGAGTCAACGACTAGCGCGACGCGGCAAACGAGACAATGCGCCGCGGTATCGCCGGCGCATTGTCGTGCCGATTTGCAAGATAATAGATTCTCCCTTCAATTTTCATTCGGTCGTTTCGCGCTATCGATCCCTCCGCCGTCGTGTTTCCACTATTTTCAGCTCGCCGAAACCTACCTCTCTACAAGATTGTTCCCCCTCCTCGCGTAGACTCCTCCTCCCTCCCACGAAAGCAGACTGCTTTTCATTTACTGATTCATATTGCGAAATCGAGCGAAAGACCTTCCAAAGAGTCTCGCAATCTCGCAGATCGAGAGACCTTCTCCCCCTCTCCCCCTCTCTCTTTCTCTCTTTCTATTTTTCGCGTTCGCGAGTCGCTCGGTTCTTTTATTTTTACTCGACTAAAATTCACGGGGACGAGAAATCTCAGTATCCGGTTCACAGCGTTTCTTCCCAAGTCGTCGATGTCTCGGAAAATGGATCGTTATTTCTAGAGCGTCGTCGCGTCACGGACCAACGACTCGAATCGAGTATTTCGATACACCTCTAGACGCTCTATCCAAAGATCGCGCGAATCGTCGCTCAAAGTGTCCCGAGGACAAGGATTTTCCGACTGGCTAACTGAAGGAATGTAGGATGCCTCGTTATCATTTCATTTTCAAGATGACTGAATTGAAAAATTTCCTTTACCCTGACTTCTTATTAATATACCGGACGCTTTAAAATATGAGGAATATAATATAAAGTAATAATGAAACGAAATGATGTATGAATTATATATAAATATAACATATGAAATATGACGTTATTCGGACGTTAAATATAAAATATAATATCCCGACTAAAATACTAACTTCTTATTAATATTCGGATATATACATATAAATATAAAATATAAACTGTAAGAAATATAATATAAACTGTAATATAAAATATAAAACATAAAATATAATATGAAATATAATATAATATAAAATAACATAACATGAAATATAATAAAATATAAAATATAAAATATAAATATAAAATATAAACTGCAAGGAATATAATATAAACTGTAATATAAAATATAAAACATAAAATATAATATGAAATATAATATAATATAAAATAACATAATATGAAATATAATAAAATATAAAATATAATATAAAATATAAACTGTAAGAAATATAATATATACTGTAATATAAAATATAAAATATAATATAATATAAAATATAAATATAAAATATAAACTGTAAGGAATATAATATAAAATAACAATAATAAAATAGCATATGATATACAAAACATGAAATTCGGACACTAAATGAATAAACTGTTCGTAAAACAAAATCATGCTGCAATAAACTTCATTTTAAAGTTTGAAAATCTCCTCTACGTTCAAAATATACCATTTATTTCATTCTAAAATGTTTCAACAAAAATGAAGATTCTTTTCTCCTCGA
This sequence comes from Melipona bicolor, assembly GCA_030673865.1. NCBI lineage: Eukaryota > Metazoa > Arthropoda > Insecta > Hymenoptera > Apidae > Melipona > Melipona bicolor. The sequence continues at coordinate 382,347 of JAHYIQ010000053.1, read as the reverse complement.
AAATGCTGTAAATCGTCATGAAAATGTTGAACAATCTGCAGTAGAATTTAAAGTTTGAAATCTTCCTTTGCAACGACTCTTCAAAACTTACTGTACGATTTTTTTCACCATTGAACTTTGAACATTAAGTGTTGGAATTACTTGAACTTTTGTCGTTCAATCCTACTCAACGTCGTACATGTTTGAAGGCGTTGGTTGTAAAGTGCAGACTTCAATCTTCAAAACGACGATGGATCTACGAAATTTGCCAAGATTTTTAAACACGCGTTTAAATTTCGACAATTTTCGAGAAAAAGAGTTTCCTCTGCACGATGAAATAGACTCAACTTCGAAAAAAAAAAGAAACGAAGTCGCGACTCGGATAAGACAGAAACGCTTCGCGCTTTAAACCGTACAAATTGATGTATATCAGCTGAAATTATCGTTCGTGCAATTTTTCATTTGTCGTTGATACAGATATGTATAATCGCTACATGGAGAAATTTCGTTTCATACTTTCGACCTTCTTCGATCGCAGTGTACATAATTACTGGAACGGTGATTGTCGCGGAAAATAAGAAACGCGCGGCGATTAAACAAGGGGGGGAAAGAGCGGAAGCTTCAGCCCCGGAGGATCGATGTAACGACGAACAATTCGCGACGGAGTTATACACCGGGTTCGAAAGGAATTTTTCACAACGTGTAACGACGAACAATTCGCGACGTGGTTGGAAAGGAGTGGTATTTTTTAAACGTGTATGATTTAATGCGTCGACACGCGAAGACCGGAACGATCGTGCTTCGAGGCAGCGCGGCTCGTTTCGAGTTGAAGACACGTCGGCGTCGCGCTTTGCAACGAACAAAAGACACATCTCTATGCGGTATCTGGCTGCTCTGCGTGGTTTCGCCACGGTTTATATATTCCTCCGAGCAGATAACGATAACTCTTCCGCAACACCGTCGAATCCGCATTTTACACGATCCCCATTTATCGATTTATTTTTCAACTTTCCCCGGATGCGATAAATTTCCGAGTTTGCCTCGAGAGTCTAGAAATTTTTAGGAACTTGAAACGCGAACCTTTCGCCGGCCTCGTTTTTTAACGGCGCCGACGCCGCGATCGGAAGGGGAGGGGCAGAAATTTGCAACTCCTCGGTTAATGGTTGCGAGCTGAAATTTTCATTCGCGAGGCACGTCGACGTGACGGCGAAAAATTGAGAAAAAGGTAAAAATGTTCTGAGTAAAAGCGGATGTTAGCGCGCGATTGAAGAACGTATGTACAGGGCGGTTCACAAGTAGTGCGATCGTGTGCTCTACGAGAAAGATCAAGTCGAAGAAAAGGAATGAAATTTTGTCAACTTTAAAGTTTTTCGAGCATTTTGTGAAGTCGTATAAGTCGAATCAATTGTTATTGTATCAAATATTATTATTACATGGAATCATATCTCAAATTAATAACCTCAAGATGAGGTTACAAGCAAATAAAAAAGAAGATTGTTTCTGCATTTGATAGAATAAAGTAGCAGAACAATTTTCGTTGCACAATATTCGTAGAAACTTGATAAAAAACTTGACAACAACCGTGTATTTTAAATTTATATTATGGGAAACATTTCCAACAATATATGCTTCCAATGTAACAAAATTCCAACATTACAGCATTTCCACGACGCTGAAATATTTACAAGTACAAACATTAATGTTAATATCGCCTCGCTTTTATTAAATTTTAGATTCCAGCGCTTGATAAAGCTTTGAAGTTGATTTCCTCGAAAACCGGGAAAATTTTATGTTTCCATTTCATCCCTCCAGTAGATTGCACCATCAGTTACGAATTGCACCGCCCTGTATAATATCGCGATCAGAGGAACTGCAAATTCCAGCCAAGGGATGGTAGAACGTTGCGATCTCCATTTTTAAAGGTGGAATGAAAAATTTAAGAAATTGTGTGCTCCTTCCGTTTGTACGTTCGTTCGTACAAATACACGTAAAACGATATGGGGAAAGCGGAGCATCAAGTACGATCTTGCGTACATAACTGTCCGAGGGAGTTCAGAAAGGAAATGGGAACACACATAGCCCGTACATGGAACTATAAAATCTGCACCGAGTGGCAACGTATGCAATCGCGAAAGGATTTTTATTTCCATGGTCGCTGTTGATGTTTCGATGAAACTCACGGTACTCCACTCTCGTCTTCTAAATACGGGTTCCAAAGTGGTCGCCATTTCTGGCGACACGGTTAACCGACCGAAATGAACCTGTTCGAGCGAAACGTCCGAATTCCGAAGCTCGAGAGACGACCCGATCTATCTCAATCGATCCACTCTGTTTCACACATTTCACCATCGATCTACACCGCGAGAGGGAATCTTATTACTGAAAGTCGGGCAACGCTGATGCAACGAAAATTAGCGATTGGTTGATTTGGGTCACGTGACTCGCGAGGGGGGCGTGGCGTAGACCTCGAGTAGGAGTGGCGTTGTCTGTAATTCCTTCTGAACAGTTGCTTCTGGGCCTTTCAGTGAGACGAATCGTACCGGGGTACAGGTCGTGCAGTTTTTTCGAGAGGGCAAATTGAAATTTATCTCGACGACGACGAGCCGTGTTTTCGCCGCTGATTTATACTCCCTTGCCCGGGTGAATTAAGACGAAATGTGCACCGAGAATTCCTTGTTGCGAAACTGAGAACTTTCTCAGCCCCGGAGTCGCTCGCTCGCTCGTGTCACTTCCCTGTTCTTTGGATGAACCATCCTTCGGAGTTCTCTCTGTACCGAGAACGATTCCTATAGAGAGTTCCACGAAGGTTTCTCGACACATCACCGCCCGAGACGCTTTTTCCAGCAGCGCCGGCTGAGATATACGACAAATCGTTCCGGGGGAAAGTTTCGGCAGTTTCGAGCGCGACGAAACGATGGACACATTTGTTGGCGCATCCCCGCGAGGTCCTCCGTCTCCTTAGGAATTGCCGCTCGTGTATAATTCATGAAGCTCTGCATTCATTTCGCAAAACGAAACGTTGCAACGAAATAAATAAATAAATAAATAAATATATATATGTATATATCTGCAGATGTGATGTTCAATGCGAGACGACCTTATTTCCGACTGGTAGACAGGAGGTCTGGGTTAATACCGACGTTTTCCACTCGCTTTTCTTTTTTCGCTCAGAAAACTCGCTACGTCGAATGATTCATGGATCCCAGTTTCGCGGAGAGTTGGCAAACGAGAGAAAAGAGACGTCGTTGAACTCTCGGTCAACACTTTCGAATCGATTCGGTTCGCAGAGGCGATGCTCGCCCTCCCCTTAAACATGCGCTCGTTCGGGGCGTTCGACGTTATCAACGAGCCGCGTTACTGGCGAAGTTCTACGAAGAAATTGGCACGAATTACGCCCGTAGTTCACCGCGATGCGTCATAAATGTCTCGCGGTGCAACACTTACCTTCGAATTAATTCCCATCGTCGCGGAACCGGGGTGTGACGTTACGAGCGATTCACGAGGCAAGATCGCACGAGTTCGGTCAACATTGATAGCCGGGCCAAGGCATAATGCCAAGTAACGCTATAAACGGGGCCGAATTATTGCAAGCGCGAAGGGACGCTCCAAATTTTGACGTCTCGATCGGCGCCCGCGGAATTTTCTACCAAATTCTATTGAATTTGGCGGCTGAAACCGGAACGAAAGTACGTATCGATCAAACCCTTCGAACGACGAGGTCCCTCTAAACACGGGTTCTGCACTCCCTTTAATTAACCCTTTCACGAATTATATTCACCTCTTTGCATTGTTTTTATTAGCTTTTATTAACTGTAACTATAACCTGTATTAACCCACAAATTAATCCTTTGCCAACAGCTCGGGCTTTCTCTTTTTATAATTTGCTGATAATTATAACGAACATATATATATATATATATATAATACATTTACGTAAGTGGATTTTTTCTCAGTTGCTGCGAAATTATTTCATTTTCTACTATTGTATTGTTTTTTTCCTTTTCTTCGTACGATGTCTGATTTGCTGCATCTCGCCAGGTTGATCCTCTGATTCAGATCTTTTGTTGTTGACTGCAGTGTGTGAAATTGTTGAATTTACAAATACAAAATTTATAGTTGTATCTAATTTAAAGTTGCATACGAGTGAATATATAGTTGTATATAAGTGAATATAAACGCAAAATTGATAGTTGTATTTGTGATCCGTGAAAGGGTGAATTTGATTTGGAAAAATGACCTGCAAAAGGGTTAATGTGGAGCGTACTAGCTCAAGGAAACTATTTTCCTCGAGAAAGAAGCGCGCACCGCGCTAATTTGATTGAAGTAGCCATCCAGGAGAGCAAACCTCGCTCTGCTACTGTATGTACAACCCGAAATAGACGTGCGCGCATTTTGGATGGAAGCCCTCGAGGCAGTCGAGTCTCTCTTTCTCTCTCTCTCTCGGATTTGTTTGAGAAGCATCCAGATAGAACTTTACGAATTTAGTCGCGCTCGTTCTGATAAACCGAAGTAGAACGGAGTCGTTCCCAGTCTCCACCGCCCTCAGCCGGATTTCTTCGTCTCCTCGTTCCATTAGCACGCTAACTCCGTTTCGCTGAAACAATCGCGACCTCGAGATAGACGACAGGCAAACTTTTCAAGTGAAACCTAATTCCGACAGACAGTCTCCGTTCGTCTCTGTCCGAAGTGATCACTTTCGGTAGGTTCGCTCGAAATTATGAGGAACCGTGTTGGATATTGTGGCAGTGTTAAGACCTGGAACAAGTCAAGTTTGTGACCTCAAGGTGGCCCAGACACACGCGGATTGTCTGTACGATGCAGCATCAAAGGGTGTGAGAGAGAAAGAAAAATTACTTATTTAATTACTTTACAATACTTGTAAAATGATGCAGTATCAAAGGTATGAGTGTCAGAGAGAAAGAAAAATTCGTTGAATGGAGAAGAGAGAAAATAGGCTGAATTTGGTCGTCGAGTGGAACAGACAGCATGATCTGTTGAGTAGAATAAACAGTGTGGATTTGGTCGTCGTGTGAAACAGATAATGTGGATTTGATCATTGAGTAGAGCAGACAACGTGGATTCAGCCATTGAGTAGAATAGACAGTGTGGATCGGATCGTTGAGTGAAAAAGAGAAAATTTGTCAGCGTGTAGTAGAATTCTTCTAGCTTAGTTTGATCAAGTTTAATCTTAAATATGTACTATAATAGTTAGTATATTTATGTAATATATATATGTAATCCCACAAACATCGGTAATTTCGTCATTTGATCACTGAAAGTGATTTTAGCGGGAGCCACAGAAAATCGGGCCTCTTCAGGTGCAACGCTGATGCAACGAAAATTAGCGATTGGTTGATTTGAGTCACGTGATTCGTGAGGGGGCGTGGCGTAGACCTCGAGTGGGAGTGGTGTTCGCGCCTATAATTTGTTTTGCATATCAGTAAAATTTTATGGCAAAAAAGTCGTCTTCATTTCCTAGTCAGAACAGTTGCTTCTGGGCCTTTCAGTGAGACGAATCGTACTGGGGTACAAGTCGTGCAGTTTTTTGGTAACTCGAATCGCTCGAAATTATAAGGAACCATGGTGTTGGATATTTCGAAGAAGAACTGCTCCGCGGGAAAACTTCGACGCAGTTTATCTTGGTGCAACAAAGGATCTTGTTATCGAATCGATGCTCGTACCAACGACTGCCTTCTCCATGCGAGCAAAGTTGTTTCCGTTGGTTTCGAATTTCGGCTGCACCGATCCGGTTCATCAAAGAAAATTACCCCCTCGAAATTCATCCTCACGTTCTCACGTAAGTTCACGCGCAAGTTACTTTCAACAATCCCAACTCCACCTTCGACTCGACTCGATACTTTTCCCTCGCGTCTAAGTCACACGAGATAACGGATCATCCGACCAAGTTGTGTTTCGTTCAACGTCACAGCCAATCTAATTAGGCTGCCGACTCGGTTCCATCGATCACGTCCAGCATACCGCATACCGCGAATACTTCTGGATCGAATCGTCACGGCAATCGCGGTTAACACCGTCAGGCGTCGTACGAATGCCAGCAACCGCCATATTTCGCCTCGGTTGCAGTTGAGATTATGCAGCGTACGCAAAAGTGACGAGGCTAATCTAATATTTATTATCGTAATTTCAAAATTCTCAAAATATGGCATACAAACTCAGAAGCAACGTTATAACGGAAGGTAGTTGAGAAACTAATGTGTGATGGCAACGATGTCGATGAGAACAAATATTTTAAGGGAAAATAAAATCACGATAGGATCTTAGCGATAGGAAAGCAATGTTACGATACCCCCGTGAATAAGGTGTTAATATTAAGATTGAGATTTAGACAAGGTTAACAAGAGTCTATTTCGAGATCCTCCCTCGATCGGCTTACTTTCGGTCAAAATTTACATTCTCGCGGGAACCGAGAAAGATCTGCATCCCCGCTCGGAATTTACAGGCTTTTCTTTTCTAAAACTTTATCTCGACTTTAACCAAGTGGTAAGGAATTATGCAGAATCGTAAATCCCGCTACTACTTTTTTTGTCAACGTTAACGCTCCACTTCCCAAGCGACAAAGTTGATTTATTTTCGTGTCAACTCTTTTCGTCAACACTTTTACATACATTACTAGTTGCAGTCATTAAACTTCAAATAATTTCAACATAAATATCTGCAATATGAATATCGTTATTTTCCTTTCTTTTCGTACCCTGATGGTTTAACTCATGTTTATAATTAACCTTTGGATACTGTCCAAATAAAATAAATTTCTCAATCTCGATGCATCCAATAGAGACGTAAAGGCGCGTACTACTCTTTGAACGATTCATCTTGTCTTCTCGCACTACTCTACAAAGTTGGAACAACGTTTCGTCGATCCAAACACGTTTCACGGAATTCGAGCAACGCGTTAGTCGTTCGAACGCGGCCATAATTTCTACTCATCCGTTGCACGAGGCCGGAGAAACCGCCCGACCGGTCGATCAGTCATCGTAGTAAAACGCTCGATCGATCCTCGCGAAGCCGGAGAACCCGAAACTCGGGACCAGTTTCGAACGTATTAATTGATACTCGACAGCCGCGAGTGGTTGGCCGCGAGTTCTCGAAGGCGAGAGTCCGAATGGCGGCAGCGCGAGATTAATAATAATTCTCGACATCGTATCCCATGGTCGGTTCGACTCGCATCGATCCAACTCGCGTACGAGCGTTCCAATTTCGGACGGCGCAATTATCCTCTCGGTGCTCGCCGCCGGACAATGCCACGGACACGCTTGTTCGCAACGTTTGCGTTTGTCCTGCCCAGCGAACATTTGTTCCTACCCTCGTCGCGACGGAATCGCCTATTGCGGACTGTAAACGATCGGAGAAGCGCGCCGATCTTGCCACAGCTTCGATCGCAAGTTCTGTGAGATGTACAGGGTGGTCACTGAAAAGCTGAAGGATTTGTTTGTATATTTTTTACTTGTGAGCTGGAAAATGGTGGTCGTTGCTTTTCTGAAATAAATCCATAATACTGAAAGAAATCCATTAATTATATTTCTAAATAAAATAATAAAAAATTGAAAAGACATGTGTTTGTAAAAGTTATTTTTGTTTTGTGTCGTTCAGTCTTTCAGTGACCACCCTGAAAGGCTGAAGGGAGGGGAAGAGGCTTCGTTTATTAGCAACCAGGAGGATTCACGAAAGGGTCGTGTTATCGAGTGATTCGGGAAAATCGTAGCACGTAGCCCACACGACGCACTCTCTGACAATGAGTACTCTACAATGTTTGGCATCCACCAAAACATGCATCGAGTCGCTTAGGATTGGGGTGACAAGAATCAACAAATAGAAATTACTCTTGCCCCAAAATTTAATTGTCGAACCAGATATCCCGGCCTGTTATTGCGTCTGCGCTTTTCCCAATGTACAAAATTTACATTCTCATTTATTTTCTCTGTTATTTTGGTTCTAAAGATAAGATAAACCTCGAATGAGGTTTCCAAAGCTTAAATGAAAAAAAATAAATAAATAAATAAATATGGTCGCGCCGCTGTAAAAATATACGTAAACGCGAGCGGAGCGAGGAATTTTGCATCTCGGCCCGCGAAAAGAGTCCCCGCGTGTGTCACGCATTTGCCTCCGCGAGCTCGCAGCGAGGATATCCTCTTCCGCGCTGTCGAGCGAGACGCGCGTCGATATTTCATCCGACGAGAAGTAAACTCGTGCGTTTCGTACATTCACGAGCGAGATAGAACCCACCCTCGGGGTCGTCGGGATACAATTACTCACGTACCTTGATCATCGTGTAAGCCCGGCTTTCCTCATGGACCGCCCTCTTTTGCTGCTTCTCCATCATCGAGTACGCCTTGGCCCACCGTAATCCTTCTTCCTGTGACACGACACAATACGTTCAGCTAATCATCAATTACCCACTGGCTGGTGATTACTAAAACTATCTCTCTGCGTGACACGGCGCGTCGAATTAATCGCGATTAACATCCTTGGGCAATTTGTCGTCGTCGTGGGAGAGGTAGGGGGAGCGAGGGGGGAGGGAAATATTTATTTCCTTTCGGTTGCACGTTCGATTCCGTTATCGGTCTCTCCCCCCCTCCCCTCCAACCCCGGGGAATCTGTTCGCAAACAGGCGAGAAACGCTTACGCGGGCCTTTTAAAATGCAACGAATTTCGCAGTGCGGGGTCACGCGTTCTCGCCGTTCCGCCATCGCTTAATTGCCCCGACGAAAATTGACCCAGCTAATTTTATCGCATTGTCGCGCGTTCCCAGCGAACTTTGTTCCTGCATTTATATTGTTTCATTTTATCACAACCCAGAAAATTGGGCCTCTTCAGGTGCAACGAAAATTAGCGATTGGTTGATTTGGGTTACGTGAGTCGCGAGGGGGCGTGGCTTAGACCTCGAGTAGGAGTGGCGTTGTCTGGTACCGAGCGATCGCGCCTGTAATATGCTTTGTATCGATTCGAATGTTTGCATATCGATAAAATTTTGTGGCAAAAACAGTTGCTTCTGGGCCTTTCAGTGAGACGAGTCGTAGTGGGGTACGAGTCGTGCAATTTTTTATTCTCTGTTGCGCAAGTATGTGCAAGGCAACGCTCACGACGGAGTCATTATACATGTTTCACGCAAACTAAGCGATCTCTCCAACATCTAATCTCACAATCGATGCTTTTCCTCGATAGTTTAGCTGATAGTATCTGTGACACAAACTTTGCTCCGATCTCAATTGCAACAGCGACGGGTCGTTAATATTCCTCAGCGTCACTATCCGGGGAAATGAACCCCACGAATGAACAGAGCTCGCAAATTATCAAAACTTTTGAAAATACACTATTATTATATACGCCTGTAAAATATCTGACTTAAATTATAAATTGGTCGTTTTGACCACTTTGGTAGTTCTAGTGTTAATTGTTGAGTGTTACAGAATCCCTCAACACAAAGTACACAAAGTTTCACAGAGGAAATCAGTCCCTCGAATATCATGTAATAGAATCATTCAATCACTCACAGCTTTTTTCAGAACTAAAATTTATTAACATTCAACACTTTAAAACACATTTATGAACAGAGAACGATTCTAGTGTACACCCTGGTCTGCACGTCCAGCGAGAAACATTGGAAAATAATGCATTTTGTTTATTTCTTTGATTATGTCATAAACAATATTCAAGAAAATTTGTTAATATTTACCTGGCAAAACTTATCAATATCTATTGTTTAAACAAAAGATTTTTCTGCAAAGTGGGATACATCGTTAAAGAAACACTAATTTCATCAATCTTCAATAATTTCCGTTTTATATTCGTGCCAAATTTCATCAAAATCGGCGATTCCAACTTCGGTATGTCCCTTCGTCAGATCGATCGTGACCAAAGCGCCAAGAATGAAAAAAAATCGCACACAGACGCACACGCGCGGTAATAAAAAACAAGTTCATTCAGCAGTCAAAATCCATAGCTCTTCTATTTGGTCCTTGGAGGGTTAGACGACACTCTCGTGCAATGGCCACGATCACTGGCTAATAAATTCCACGTTTACCTTCCTTTAAACGGACACTTCGCACGAAATGGAGCAACGAAATTATTCCCGGCAATGCACAATATGCGTTGACGACACGCCACGAGAGGAGAGTTTGTTTCTCTCGATACGAACGCGAATACCAATTAATCGATTTCGTTGATGATTCGTAACGCCGGCGAAATAACGCCGGGCGCGATGCGAGCGTTCCATTAATCACGGAGATCGAGCCGGTAGATCGGTGACAGTGCCGGAAATAGTTACTAACGAGGTGTATTCACGGTAGCGCGCGGAACGGAATAAATCGTTCGTGGGCGCGCTGTATAATTTTTCACGCGACGGAACGCTCGAGGGAATAAGGAAACGTTCCCAAAAGTGAGGAACAACCTTTCTCCTTTCCTTCCCTTTCCTTTCCCCGGGATAGGCAAATGTGGCTCGATTGAAAATTATTAAGTCGGTGGATATAACACGCTCTACATTTTTTTCGTCTTTTTATTATATCAATTATTGTTATGTTGTTACAATTTAATAATAATTGTACGAGTATTAGTTTTAATCTATATTAATTTTTTGTTATATTGATCTTTCTGTATTATATTAATTAGAGCAGAGCTTTCTGTATATTAATTAGAGCGTCCGATCCGCGGTCCACGTAGTACAACCAAAATTAGAATAATGAATATTTTGCTATTTATATAATTTTATTATTCGAATAATTTTAACCATGAATACTCGCGATGTCCCTTTTGGAAAGACACTTATAAAGAACAGATTTTTAGAGCATATGAAGCATACAAAAAATAAAGTAAGAACAAAAATTTTAAATTTTGTTAAAAGTTTCCACATTCTTTCAACATAAATATAATATAGATATAATAAATATATCTATAAATATATTTTTCTAATGAACGTATATATTATTTCATACATTTTTAAATATGTATTGTTTTAATGTGCTCATAAATAAAGAATATAGGTTGCGTCGAACTGATGAAGGAATATGTAAACCATGCGCGGCCCCCGACAAATTTTTGTTGGTCAATGAGGCCCAGGAGATCTAAAAGGTTGGACAGCCATTAATTAGAGAGTATCGTAAATCAAAGAGAATTATTACGCGTGGATTATTACGTCAGTATATTTGGGCGTGGATGTACATACGTGTAATATGTTGAACGTCGTTATCGAGACGCAAATATATTCGATACAAAAACGAGAATATAAAATATTGTCCGCAATCGCGAGGCAGACAGATTGGAACAAGTCGAATGTTTACGGAAACTATCAGATGCGTAACATTCATGCGAAATCCAGTCCGTTAAGTGCGTATTAATGTTTGCAAAAAATGCGTCGCACGTCAAGCTGAAATGCACACGATGTTGAAATTAAAACGTCATTCTGTGACAAAAGTGGTAAAGTGATGGTGAATTTCACTGAAAAATTCCGATAATTATGGACAACGACAAAGTTGTGGACGACCACACATAGAGCTAACAGCTCTAATACTAATTGCAAGTTTAAATGTTATTATTGTATGTATACGTGTTTAATGTGTGTTATTTATACAGGTTTAATTACAATACAATACAAATTTAATTTGCAATAAAATACAATTTTATTAAATTAATTTATCAAACTAATTTACTCACACACTTGTACATGTTGATAAAAGCACTACAGAAGAATGCTTTTAACATGTAAGAAAGATTTTCTATCGTTCGTTTAATATATATATCTTATTTATATATATTTTAATAAGAATTATATATATTATATATATGAAATATAATATATTATATATATGAAATATAATATATGAATATATATTATTATATGTATTTAATATATAATTTTAATATATAATACATATTTAATATATGAATATATATTTTAAATACCCATACATTAAATATTCATATATTTAATATATGAATATATATAATATGAAACACATATATATTATAATATATGAAATATATATATTATATATATGATATATATATCTTATAAAAAGAAACGTAATAATTTTTAGAGCGTGCTGTCTTTTTGTCCGCGAGAAAGTGTACCAACCAAAAGCTTACTTTGCCCCACTCGAGCAATCTTTTCCCTGTGCAAGTGGCAGACTGTGTCGTCGTCCCATCGGGGGTACGTTTTACGACTCGAGTTTATTACGATTAGCGCCGTGGCCGACGAGGTCGTAACGCTTAAACTCGGCTGATTTCAGTTACCGGTCGTACAATCCGTAATCCGTGAAAACAAACACGGTGTTTCGAGCAAACACCAGTGTAACGGCAAGGCCGCGTTACACACGCACGCCTTCGTAACAGTAACTCCACGCAGCCGAGTCGAACCCGGTGCATTATCATAATCGATATTTCGTTAGCATAATGAAACGATACTCCCGCTCGTTTAATGGGACGTCCGCGCGTAACGCGGCCTGGCACGTCGATGTAATTTGCCCGACCGAAATGGCTATAATCGAAACAGCAACGCCGCCGATTAAAATTTCTCACCCTGTCCCGAACGTACGCACATACGTAACGCGTTTGCCCAAGGCGGCTAATCGCACACGCGATTCCTCTAACACGCGCATTAGTCTAACTTCACCCTAGTCGCTGTTCGCCATTTGGGAAAATTAACACGTTGAATGCCACGGGCGTCACCGGTGACCGGCACTCAACTTGGCGCTGGCGCCATGGGGGCCACCAGTGACCGGCGCGCCCCGATTCATAGAAATATATATAATTTAAGCAAATGTCAATACTTGTAAATTTTTATTATTGCCATCGTTATTGCAATAGTGTGAAGAAATGAATGCAGTATAAAATATCTAAAAAAAGTTTTATTTACACGTGAAATGTAGCGGCCCCACGATTCCTCGACTACGAGTTTCGAACACTCGACTAGCACAAACCGCAAGTGGCTGCGCGCCTAGCGTCGAGGTCCCACCGATCTTCGATGTTAAGCAAGCAGCGTGCGGAACCCCGCTAGGAGGGGTGATCAGGGCCAGCCTAGCGGGTAGTTATAACAACAAACGTCTCTAGGGTAAGGAGTCGCTGCCATCAACCCCACTGGATGAGTCTAGGCAGTGACTCCGAGACGAAACGCAATCGCCTTTCTTCTCACTTTCTCTCATTTCCTCTCTCTCTCCTTCCCAGCAGCATCCAGGGTCTTTAAATACTTAAGTAACAGTTCCCTCGTGAAATATACATTTATTATGCGCGTATATTACGATGTGTGATAATTGCCCGTGGCATTCAACGTGTTAAGGACGTTCGCAATTCTCTCGCGACTTTTATCGACGCAGTTCTCGAAAGGGGAAAACTTCGCGGTTGTTTGCTCGTCGTTGGAGTCATCGTAGGAGAAAATTTCGACGCTTTCGACGCTTGTTAAAAATCGAAGACTTCTGATTTCACTCTAGTTTAGCGCGTTACTTTCACTCGGTTGTCGGAGTGTTCAAAAGTTAGCATACTAGGAAAACTCGAGGCAATTCGAGGAAATCCTGGCGGCTGTTTGCACGTTCTGGAAGCGAAGCGGTTAGATTAGGTTTCTACTTTGTTAGAAATCAGAGACTTTCGAATCGCACGGGTAATTTCTCTTTATGCGCGTTACTTCAAGAGAGCTCATAAAGAAACCGGATAACGGCATCTATCGGCATATTGCAGTAATCATATATTAAAAATACACGATACACTTTTTCTGTTTTTTCTACTCGACAGTGGAATATTTGTACAATAAGAAATTATTGTGATAAAAAAATCTTTCTTGAGCTATCGTAATTTGGAAAAAACCGGTTACTGATATAACCTGTTGATCCCTTAAAATTTTGAAGTTGGATTTTCATTCGAAAAATTAAAGTTTGTTTGAAAAGAACATTCTATGTCCTTGTCAAAATGTTATCAGGAAATACAAAAAAGATTTGACAGTAGAATATTTATATGATAACATTAAGAAATTGTTATAACAAAAAAAATCTTTCTTCATCTATCTCAATTCGGAATATAACTATTAACCTCTCAAAAATTTGAGGTTAGATTTTCGTTTCGAAGAATTAAAATTCGATTCTTGGCCCTTGTCAAAATGTCGCCAGGAAATTCAAAAAAGATTCCATTTCGAGTTATCAACTCAGATAATGATTCAATATATACACTTTGGATTATCGTGTAAGTGGAAAAAGGGTTAGAAAGCGAAATTCGAAAACAATCTACCGACTCGAAACAGGAGAACTCGAGATTGTTCGCGGGTTCCGGAAGCGGAGCGAATCTCGACGCTCTCGAGCTCGTTAAAAATCGAAGACTTTCGGATTGGAACGGCGGTTTGATACGATTGCTTTGATAAGCAAACAAAGCGGAAGGAGAGAGGAAACGGCGCGCGCTGAACAGGAGGGGGGAGAGGGATGCTGGCGGAGAAGGCGCCGGATCGGAAGGTCAAACAGCGCGGGGGATGATGGGAAATTAGGAAGATAGTTGGACGCGAGCGGAGGATAGTTTGGCGGCTGGCCAACCAGCCGGACTACTTCGCGTCGCGCACCTAGCCGGTTGAAATTCCTGGCTCCAGTCTGTCCTAGCAGTCGCGTCTAGGGCAGTCGGTCCGCGTATCTGGCACCCAACTAACGGAACCACCCCGGTCGACTTCCTCTTCGTTTCCAGCCTTCCTCGGCTTTGGCCGAGTTTCCCCCTCCCTTCCCCTCCCCTCTCACACTCTAGAGTTTATCGCCTCTCTGCGATAAGAGGAAGAGAGAAAAAGAGAGAGAGACCATCCTCCGCTTCATCCTCAAAAATCACAGATAATCCATTGGAAATTCGCGGACTTGCGCTCCAGACCGCGGTCTTGACCCTGCCGCCCTTTGTTCCAAGAAGAGGACAAGAATTTTGCATTCTCGATTCTTTCTTTCTTTTTGCTGAAACGAAATTGCGCGAGGATGCTGTGTGGTATCTGGTGACCTTAAACCAGCGGAATTAGACTGATAATCTAATTGCGATTCGTCCAATTATAAATATCCTTTGATTCTCCAGTGTAACGCTATTTTTGTAAAGGACCGTGAAAAGTTACAGATATTCACGTTACAGATATTGCGATCGATAAATTTTATTTTAATAGATACTCACGAGCACTCTAAAAACTTGCTTCCAAACAGAATGTGGAATTTGCATCGATATTTGTATCGGATCTTTCCTCTTGTTAAAGCGAAATTTGACGATACTACACCGTGGTCTCAAACCACAAAACACGACTGGTCTGACAATTAGGTTGCAATTTGTCCAATTATAAATATCGATTCTCCGAAGTAGCGTTATTTTTATAAATAACGTTATATTTTTGTAATGCACTCGCGTATTGTGGTCAATAAATTGTATTTTAATTGGTGTTCACGAACGCTCCACAAACTCGCTGCTGAACGTGAAATTTGTGTCGATTGTGCCTTTTCTTGCTAAAGCGAAATTAACGATACCGTGGCCTTAAACCAGCGGAATGATTGGCCCGATAATTAGATCGTAATTTGTCCAATTATAAATATCGTTTCTTGCTTATTTTTATTTATCTTTATAAAGAAAATGAAACTGAAATTATATTTTAATGGGCGTTCACCAATATTCCAGGGTACTGGCCACTGATCGTGGAATTATGGCATCGCGTGATTCTTTCCCTTTTCTAAAGTAAAATCGACGATACTGTAACCGTGGCCTTAAACCAACTGAATGACTGATAATTAGCTCAGAATTTGTCCAATTATAAATATCGTTTCTTAGTTATTTTTATTTATTTTTAAAGAAAATGAAACTAAAATTATATTTTAATGGCCGTTCCAGGGTATTGGCCACTGATCGTGGAATTATGG
Source organism: Melipona bicolor (assembly GCA_030673865.1). Taxonomy (NCBI): domain Eukaryota; kingdom Metazoa; phylum Arthropoda; class Insecta; order Hymenoptera; family Apidae; genus Melipona; species Melipona bicolor. The sequence continues at coordinate 366,511 of JAHYIQ010000053.1, read as the reverse complement.
CATCGCGTGATTCTTTCCCTTTTCTAAACTAAAATCGACGATACCATAACCGTGGTCTTAAACCAGCTGAATGACTGATAATTAGCTCAGAATTTGTCCAATTTGCCCGATTTCTCCAAAGCAACGTTACTTTCAGAAAGATGAAACTTACTAAAATAAAATCGACGATGGCCTTAGACCAGCCGAATGACTGATAATTAGATCAGAATTTGTCCAATTTGCCCGACTTCTCCAAAGCAACGTCACCTTTACAAAGCCGAAACTCACAAACACCTACTGTTTGTAGTATCGTGGTCGACAGATTGACAGGTGCTTGCAGGATTCTTCTTCTTTCCCTCCGATCATTTGGATCGATCTCGTCAACGACAAAAGAAACGCGCAACGATCGCGAAGTGCGCGTCGGGTCGGGCACGCTACATTTGCCACGTCGATCAGGAATCGCGCGGGGCGTGCTATTATTCATCCACAACGAGCTCGTCACGCGCCGTAGCGTTTGATTGAAATTCACCGCGGCGCGAGAGCGCCTCGCCGATATTGAATTCGTGGCTCGAACATTATCGAACACGTGCTCTCGCAACCTGGATTCGCGTGACGCCGGCGGGCTGATTTTCGCGATACGACGTAATAAGATTGATCTCCGGGGGATGGGGAGTCGAGTCTGTTGTCGTCTGAGGGGTTCATTTTCCCGCCAGTTTCGATTAACCCTGCGCACCCACGTGACCGAGATTCATATTTCCAACAAGCTCGGATTCATTTGGTCTTGTGCTTGAAACCACTATTTACATGAAGTAAGGGGGAGGACTATTCATTCGCAGGCAGACGCAAATCTCGAGGTTTCAATCTCCAACGTCGTTAACTGCTCAAACACACTTGCGTGCGCCAATGCACGGCCATTAGACAAATCTCAGGTACTCTCCGATACCAGCGAGAGGCAGAGGAAGAGACAGAATGGCAAATCGCAGTGTGTGTGTGTGAAGGTAGGTTTGCCCGTCAGCCATTCTCCCCAGCCGGCGAGTTAAAGCCCTTTAGAGCGGAGGTTAAGTATTAAAAACCTCTCAAGGTTCGTCGGACAAAGAGGTCGACGCGTCGCGATGGGAGCCGAAGCTTGGGGGGACGCGCCGTTTCCCCTGCCGCGCTCTGAAGCCAGTGTCTGAACCGCCCTTTTTCAACGTCCCCTTTTTGTCAAGATTTTTATGTGAAAAAAAGAAAAGGCGCAAGAAAAAAGCTCCTGTCAGCCGCGGGAATTATCCGGCGGTTAATACGCCACCGCGCTTTGATTTATCATTCCGCGATTAATCCCCGGTGCGCGCGCACGTGCGGTCGTTGTTTGAAAAAGCGACCAAAGGTCTTGCCTCGCCTCGTTGAGAAGACGAAGGGAAAGTCTGCGCTCATCTCGCAGACGGCGATCATAAGCTCCTTTCACGTTATAAGCTCTCTATCCGCGAGAAAAATCGTGGACCTGGAGAGGGACCACCCTCGATCGAAGATCGCGATCTTGTTTAAGACGGTGAACAGCTAAACTGCTCGAAAAACCCTCGACTCGGCGAAGGAGCGTCGAAAGACACACTCGAAGGCGTCTCGAGAACTCTCTCTGTTCCTGCTACTTGCACTCACACTTTGATTCCGCGCGCGTGCTCCTGCGTAATCTACGTTCTCTACCTCTCTACCCCGCGGGAGAAGAAAGCAAAAAAAGATAAAGATAGTTTTCAAATCGACAATCACAAGGGAACGCGTTCGAATCTCCAGAAGTGGCCGGAGGCTTGTTCGAAATTACGGCAAACAATGCGAGACGACGACGACGACGACGACGACGATCGACGTCACGGAACGGTAATCGCATCGGGCCGCCGATCAACCAGTTCTCTTTAATCCGAAAAGCGTCGTTCCCCTTCTGGTCCAATAAGCTTCCCCGATGCAATTTCGTCTCCCGGCCTTGTAATTAGCATCCGAAATTCACCGGGTAATCCGATTCCGGTCGGATCTCGTCGGCGTCGACGAAAATTCCCTCGTCAAATTACTTCGCTTTCTTCGCCTGTTTTTCAATAGCCTCCCCGCACTCGAGTCCGTCTTCGAGAGGACAGCGACTCGAAACGAACGCGAGAGTTCGCGACGAAGGAGGAATTTTCCCTTCGAGATTCTCTCTCTCTCTCTCCTGTAGAGATTTTCGTTTTTCCAATAGCTCGCCCAGTATGTACGACCGATGAAAGAAATTTGGAAAAATTTGGTTTCCTGCCACTAGGATCGAAAAACGATGGAAAAACAGTTAACTCTTTGCTCTCAGAAATATTTTTTCACAAAATAGCGAACAAAGTATCGCTTCAAATAAAATAATACAGCACTGGATATAATCATCCTGTAATAAATGGTATTTAGCGTAAAACTTTGGTTACTTTTCTGTAGTATGTGACTTTATTTGAAGCAATCGCCAAGTGTAGTGTGCATAATTCCAGTCTCCTGAAAAATTTCCTTCACTTTCGTTTTGTAAACTTTCGCACGAGGCACTAAAAAGTTTGATCTGAAAAGTGTGTATTATCACGAATTGTTCGAATGATAATTCGATGTGACCAGTGTCAGGTGACTCAAGAATTTCTTCTTTTTTGAAATTTTATTATTCCTCTTACTACCGTTCTTCTTTACCTACGTTCGTTACAATTATCAGCAATTATGAAAAATTTTATAATTTTAGCTGTCAGCTAAATTTAAGTATAATGTCCTCTTACAGGGTACAGTCGAGCGCAAAGGGTCTAATTAATGCCTGGCACGCACCGCGAGATCGAACTCCCATTGTTCTCGGAACTAGCCATCGTCGTACTGAGCTGAGGTTTTCCGTTTTCGAAAATTATTTGTCAGTAATGTTACATACAGAGTGTAAAAATAAATAGGCATTGGTATAGAAATATTTGAAACGTTGGGATGTTCTTTTACCTCATTTAATATTTTTATCTTCGTTATTTTCATTTATTATTCCAACTACTGCATTTCTCTAGCTTTATCTCACTTATCTTATTATCCGTCATTGTATAATTACAATATTTGATTATAAATATAATATTTCATTGTATATTTATACAGGATGTCCCATAAGTAGTATAGTGACCGAGTAGGATCGATTCTACGTGAAAAAATCGGGCTTGCATATAATATACAATTTCTACTAAAGCATATTTAGAGCCTACTTTCTTGAAAATGACTATTCTACATTTTTCACTTTATTTCGCATAGAATTTTCAAACTCGAAAATAAAGGCTTCAATGGGAAAATTTTGTTCTTTCAAGCGTAAAGTCATCTCCCGCTCGATTGTGCCATCAATTACGAGACACCCTGTATATTAATATGCTCATCTTGTTTACCATAAATATAGTACCATGGCACTGATTTTCCTCGATTTTCATCTTGCTCGCTTGCTCTTCATACTTTTCCTCTGTTCCTTTCTCAACGTGAAACGAGATTTCTCCCGTTTATTAGAATAAATTGAGTTAAGTTCAATTCCTTTTGTCGGATGACAATCCGCTCTCAGTGAAACGCGAAGGTTACCCAAACAGACCCTTGACAAACGGTAGATTAGATTGCCTAATTAGGGTACAAAAACCGTGATAAGATCCACGTCACTCGCATCTCTTGCCCTTTGTCTCTACAAAGATTATAAATACCTGTAGAAATTTGTAGAAGCGCAGCCATTCAGTCGCCGATTCTCACAAAGTATCTACTAGACAAGAAGAAAAGAAAAAAAAATACTTGGACGAAAGAAACTTGCATCTTCCTTGGAATCCAATACTTCTTTCTAGTGCCATGCAGCACGATCACGCTGATTTCGTGTCACAGTGGCGTTTATAGCACCATATACGAAGTTTTCTTTCTTAATTACTTTCTCTTTTTAAAAAAATTCAAAAATAATACCTAATATATTACCCATAGATATTTATAATACCTACAATACCTAAACCACGTGCATAAATAGGCAGCTTTTGCTTCATCTACTTTTATTTACTGATAATTCTACACCAAAGGTGGCTAACTGGCGAGCTCTTGCCCCCACTCTGCTGGTCGCTGGCGCTACCCCCTCCACACCGTCGATCTCTCCGCTACTAGTGGAGGGGGTAGCGCTAGCGACCAGGAGAGTGAGGTTAGCCGACTCTGTTCTACACAGTTGCATCAAGGAAGCGCTATCGCGCCGCATGGCACTACCCAACGCGGTTTTTCTGGCGCTGACAACGGTCAGTCAAGAGGGAACAGCGCAAAAAACGCAAGCTCGCAGCCGCTCGATCGATTTCAAACTCGTCGCGCGCACTGAATCTGGCTTAAGCTGGCAAATCGGCGATAAGCCCGGCATTAAGCGGGTTCGATGACAGCAACGAAGGCGTCTCACCTCCGTTTTTCGCCCAAACTTGCCGTCGTAACGAACGAAAGTGGCACCTCGGCACAAGCTCGCCGCAAGCCGGCGCGTTTACGGACTGCCCCGAAACCGCGAGGAGGATTTATGCCCGCGTCGGAACTCGCCACACATTTGCTTGAGGAATTAACCGAGGCTATCCTCCGCTTAATCGCGCTATCTGTTAGCCCGGTGGAGAAGTATTCATCCCTGGAGTCTCCGATAGCGGAAGCAAACGCGCCGGGGATCCAGGCTCGTTAATTTCCGCCGTTAATCGATAAACCGGCCGGCGCCGGAGCCAGAGCCGCGAGATTTACCAGATTACGGCGGGGAAAATGTTTGTTGCGCGGCAACTGAGAAAATGCGGGACGAGTGGTGGAAACCATCACACAGAGATAGGACGAAATATGGAATGATGGGAGAGTAGGTTGGTTGGACTTCGATAACGTAACGAACATCGCGTATAGGTATATCTACGTCGAGTCTTGATAGATTTTACATCGGTTCTCGATGATACTGATATCAATACACCAGACATTTTATTTGCCAACCGTAGCCAGCGAGCTATTTTTAAATTATTTACACTGGTTTGTCAGAAGTTGAAAATCCTCGTGAAATATTTATTTTCATCGAGTATTTTGAAATTGCCAGTTTCTTTCAATATGTACGTGCTAATTATGAATTTTCACGTATTGAAACTCTTTTTAAAATACGGTACTTGGTGAAACATCCAAATAAGTGAAGTGGGGCGTCGCAAAGCTTGCAAATGTAGCGCGTCTCGATCCGTGTCGCGTGAAATATTTACTTTCAGTGAATATTTTAAAATTACGCGTCTCTTTCGACATACACGCGTTAATTATAAATTTTCGCGTAGTGAAACTTTTTTGAGGTACGACACACGGTGAAATATCACTCCGCAATTTTTCGTTCGTCATGCAGGCTTTGAAAGTCATAGTCATCCTCACGAATATCCATATTTACGTCATTACTTGATATATCTGGCAAACCGTCCGTAAATAGTCCCGTAATGTCATTTAAACGCTTTAAATATGAATAGTCACGGAGCAATTAAAAATTAATTTTCAATTTTCAAAGTTTTGAAAAGGTTTTTAAAATTAAAATTCGCGTTACATTCGAATTAACTTTTAATTTAATTTTTAACGAGGCTTTAAAAATTAATTCACGTTACAAATTACCGAAAAACTTCTAACTACTGCGTGCCACTTGTCACTGCGTTGTAACTACACACGATTGAAATATAAATGAAATGCGAGATATCTCGTCATCCGTCAGTTATGATATGTGTCGATATAATTCGCAGCGAATCCCGAAATTTGATCCTTCTGTCCTATTCGCGAGTTACTAAAAAAGAACAAATATTCCGCATTCTTTTTTACACAAATTTGAATGTGTCTCCGAATGACATATTTAATTAAAGAGAAATATCGTACGTCGTTACTAAGTATTATGAACGGTGCTTTAGCCGTGCGTACCGAGATAAAGAAAATAGACGAGACGCGAGAGCAAAGATTTACGACTATTCTTGGAGATTTAGAGATTTTAATAATTAGATTAAATTTTTCTCAAAAATTTTGGAAGCGGGAATTTTAGAAATTTTAGAAAATGCAGGAATTTTTATAAAGTTTGGCACAAACGTACAGTCGATACGCGTAAATATCGCAAAAAATTGCACAAAGTCACAGATATATTTATACTTTGTTTTTTCCAACTGCTGATTTCGAACGATGCAAATTTAATTTCACGACATAAATCTAAAAATTTTTATCTCGAAGCAAGCAAACGTGTATCTCTGAAAGAAGTTAGAATTTCGAGTATGTCGAAATCTGATCCGAGAATGGCTGAGAAACTGAAATTGCGAGAGTCAGCACATCGAATGGCACGACAAAATGAGAATGAAATGCGAGCTGCAATGTCCGATACATCTTTATCTCGTTCGAATGGAACAGCTCGTACAAAAGACGCGTTTCTAAAAGTATGTCAAAACGTTAAATTCATCTTACGCTTTCTACGAATGCTGGTTCTTCTCGCGTTACACGGAAATGTATATATATAAATTTTTAATAAATAAAATTTTTGGCGGGAACGTTTTGAAATTGGCGAGATTCCGAACGACGTCGGATGAAAGCAAACTTCCATGCGCTAAAATCTGCAGTCGAGACTTATCTCGCGATCTTTACGGGAACGAACGAACTATCTACATCCAGCAGACACAAGGGTTAAAGAGCAGCATTGTCGTTTACGTGATAAACTTAATCAGCACTGCGGCGCAACACTCACCGGGTTCTCCGCGAAGAACGCGTCTTCCTGATGTTTCGTAGGCAGGTCCAAGAAGACGGACGACCTGGATCGATCGTAAAGATCCACGTCGACGAAGAAATCGAAGAGGGGCGCGCCGTTCACCCTCAACAACCTGGAGACTAGAGGCGTTATGTCGGCCGGTGCGATGCTCTTCGGGGGTAGATAGCCGCCGAGTTCGCGCAACAGCTCGTAAACTGAAACAAGTGATCGTAAACAACGATTTTAACGAGGTTCGCAAAGAGGTGGAAGATCCTGCAGCACTGGAACTCGGTGTCTTCGGTGACGGCAAACAAAAGAAGAAGGAGAGAGAGAGAAAAAAAATGGCCGAGACTATAAAACGCGAGTTCCAGCGGAGGTTTTATTCCCGAGATCGATTCGACGAGCACGTACGTACAGGGTGGAAAGAAAAATTCGTCTGTGGTTATCACAGATGAATTTTACATCTTCGATTTGAATCTGCAACCTGGCAACCTGCAGCAAGAGTGAATTTAAAAAAGTTAAATTTTTTTTTTTTTTCAGATTGTATTCTACTTGTCGCGATGGTAAAACTTTTCCAAGAAACCACAGATCACAACCTAATAATTCTTTTGAAAAATGGTGAAACAGTTTCTTAATCATATAACATTGCGCACGGGTGGGTCTTAACAGCGACTTTATGGTTTTAGACGCGTGGACGTCCATATTACATAATTTTCGTATTAGGTTTCACTAACATTTGATTTGTCACAGTTGTAAATGATAAAACTGTTAACATTATTCAAAATATAAACATTAAGTAATATATCTAGGCCAGGAACATAAAGTCGCTGTCAGCACGTACACAGTGTTAAATGATCAAGAAACTTTTTTTAAGAAAACTATCAGGTTACGACCTATGGTTCTTTGCGATGAGTAGAATACAATGCAAAAAAAAAGAATTTGAAATTTGAAAATCAATTTTGCGATAGATTATTTACACGTATAGAATTCATCTATGACAGCCACGGACAAACTTTCCTTTCCACCCTCTACAATGAGAAAATCGGTAGAGACTTATCATCATCGATCTTCCTGTCTCTTCTTCATCACCTTATTTACGCGTCTCGTGCGAGACGACAAACTACAAATAAAAATCGACAGACGTCGGTCGAGGTGTGATGAGATCCGTGATAAAGATCAACGACACCTTTGTCGAATTTTACGATCGTCGTTTTAACGCGTCTCCGCGAGGCAACGAAAACTAGCGACGATCTTCGGTTCACGGACACGTCGCTATCGAAAAGCTGTCAAAAGCTTCGGTCCTACATCCCACGATCGTCACGGATCCCTCCGTTTCCCGATATCTCGTCGTGCGACGAAACAAGATGTTTCCAAATCATTAAGAGTCGAAATTGTCACTTGTTAGTTTTTTCTCTTTCTTTTAGCGAGCACTTGCTTTTGTCGAGCTTCCATCGGTCGATTAACGTCGCGCTAAATTCACACACAGTACGCTTGAATCAACGCACGACTGAACCGGGACCGGATTCGAAGGGGTAAAAAGGAAAAAGAGAGAAATCCCAACGCTGGCAGGTTGGCGTGTCGCGAGCGATACCGATCGCGGTGTAATACGATTTATTCCTTAGCGTGCAAATCGAAACGGACGTGTTTATCGAAACGCGTTTCTCTCCTCTTTTTCTCGAGGAGAGAAATTTTCACCTCGAAGCGTACACACGCGCCGTGGTCTTCGTTAAGAATTGATTTCCATTTAAAGAGACGCACGCTGCTCGACGCCGAGCGGTTCCTTTTGTTCAAAGTCGTCGTGACAACGGGATACACACTTTCTCGCTTACCGCCGCCTTTTGTCAAGGACTTGTCCCTGCTCTCATTCGCGTCCCGCGTTTTCTTTCTCTTTCTTTCCTTTTCTGTTGCCATTCCCAACGACGCAACAACGCTCCGCACGGTACAGGGAAATCATTATACGTCTGAATGGCCGGCGGAGAATTTCGATTAGAGACTCCAACCCCTCGGTCTCGTTCCTCCCGAGGAGGAACATCTCGAGCGCCATTAAGGGGCGGGCCCGGGTCTCGATAAGGGTGCCACCGCGCCTTCGCTCCGTGAATATATCCGTGCTCTCGAAATCTGATAGTCCGCCGTTAAGTAAAGCTTCGCGTGATTTCAATCGCAGCGAACAATCCGCGAACGCCCCTCTTGCATATACGAAATCGACATCAACCACCGCGTCCTCCAACCACAACCCCCCTCTCTCTCTCTCTCTCTCTTTCTCTCTCTCTGTCTGTCCCCAAACCACCGACCGTTCGGCTACATCTATATCTTTGCATGACGCAAGCTGCACACACGCTGGCCAGATTGCTTTCGATCGACGCCCGAAATTCTCTCCTTTTATTCTACGATGCTTTCTCGTTCGTACCTCGTTCGATTCCTCGGTCCAAAACGATTCGGAAATCAGGGTTCTGCTCAGCAGAAGAGTCTAACGATCATTGAGACTTTGATTCGTTTCCTTGTTGCAAACTGTTTGTGTACTGTATAGTGCAGTGAAGGAAAAGTTTGTCCGGCTATCATGGATGAATTCTATACTTACGATTTGATAGAAATATGAAGAACCTGTTTTGAATTGAAAACAAGGTCAAAAAATTTTTTTTTTTTGCATTGTATTTTACTCACGAAGATAAAACTTCTCCAAGAAATCATAGATCGCTAGGAACCTAATAGTTTTCTTAATCATTTAACGCGTGCGTCCTAACAGCGACTTTATGATTCTGGTCGCGTGGATGTAATATTTATATTTTGAATAATGTCAACAGTTAGTTTTATCATTTGATCATTCAGATTCACACTGATGCTACAACTGTGATGAATCAAATGTTAGTAAAACCTAATTCGAAACTATAAAGTCGCTGTTAGGACGCATGCGTTAAATGATTAAGAAACTTTTTTGCCATTTTTCAAGAAAACTTCGTAACGAGTAGAATACAATCAAAAAAAGAAAATCTTTGACCTTGAAATTCAAGGCAAATTCTTCATCGAATCGAAGATAGCCACGGATAAACTTCTCTTCCCACCCTGTACAATTTAAAAACAAACGCGTGCGAAATAAAATAAACAGAACTCTCGTTTAGCTTTTTATTATACAACGCAAGCAAAGTAGAGCCTGTATATGCGCTGTATATCGAGACGATGATCGAAACAGATAGGACGCGATGCTATGCAAATCCCTCGCGCAAACGTCGATTCGCAACTATGCGGCCTCTTTCCACGCGAATTCCTCTCGTTCGAAACGGGAGCGTCGTTACAAGCCATCGCGAAACAAACTACTCCGCATCCAATTTCAACTTTATATATCAAGCAACACCCCCCCTCCACCCACGTGGAATCCTTGAACGAATACCAAACTCATTTCTCTAATTCCTTTTTCGCTGAAATTTCGTGGATCTTTCTGGTTCGCGTTTGATCGCGACGCGACGAGTATCTGGCGGGGTTGGACGGCGCCGTTGCGAGGGGGGAGGATCCCCGGGTGTGAATTAAGTCGGTCGAGCACGGCTAATTTCGGAGCGGTGGCCGGTCGTATCTCGATTGAATTCCCATGCCGAGGAGATCGGGCAAGACTGCGGGTCGCGGAAATGGAACTTCCGGATTGTTTCCATCGTGCGGCGAACCGGTCGCCCGCCACCCCCTGGCACCTCCCGCGTTCCGTAGCCGCCGTATTTTCGATTCCGTGTATGTACGTGGCCACCGTGTCTCGTTAGGATGCCTCTAATTACCAACGCGGTACCCCGGTTTGAAATCAACTGGCCGACAACTTGCCGCGACTTGTTGCGGAAACGTACACGGAGAAATTAATAATCGTTGCGACTCGCGCAAAGCAGGCCACCCGATTTCGAAAATTAATTTCCCTCGCGTTTGTTCCTTTGTCTCTCGCGTTGACAAATTGACTTTGTAGAAATATTAAACGCAAAACGATCAAAGGAGGTAATTTTTTGAACTTTCGAGTATCGCGATCGCGATCGTTCGAACCGATGTTCGAGCTTTTGTGATCGCTCGAATAATTACGAGCGGCAATTTATTTCCCCGCGAGTTGTTCCGAAATGCAGTAATTAACGTTCGATAACGTTCGCGCGGTGGAATTAAGTGGAAAACGTTTCCTTTCTGCCCCTGTGGCGATCGTACCTCTTCCAAACGAGGAAACGCGTCGAAAAGAAAAGGAGGGAAAGATCACACGCGTGCACAAAGGCGCCACGGGTGGCGAGCTTCGCGCCACTCAACCCTTCCATTCAGTTCTCCGGCGACCAGGAGACGCGAACTTCCGGCTTTCAGCGAACAGTGTGCTCTCCCGCGAGTCGAGAGCGACTTTGACGAACCTTGCCTTGCGCGAAACATTCACTTGACACGCGCGTGTCGAACCTGTGTCGAACCTCGAAACCGAAAAGAGAAATATATATATATATATATATATATATATATATATATATATATTTCGTAGAAACTTTTGTCCATCGTCACGGCGAACGATGCAGTATGGCTCTTTTTCTTTCTCGTCGAGAAACGAGTCACGAATGTGTCGACTGATCGAGATTGTCCTTGACACGATTCCGAGTCGAGCATTAACATCGCGAGGGGTTAAAAAAAGCTCCTCGTTCACGCTAACCCTCTAATGTACCTCGATGGCGTCTATATATAGAAGTACTTTGGTACCTTGCTTCTCCCTCTCTCTCTCTCTCTCTCTCTCTCTCTCTCTCTCTTTCTTCTTCGTAGCTTCGCTACCAGCATTATCGCGTCGAGTATTCCTCGAGAATTCTATGCCTTTTTCTTTTTCTCTCCTTCTCTCGACGTCAACAAACCGACCATCGTCGACCACCTAGTTTCTTGCAAAATTTAACCACTTTACTCGCTACGTTGTCTACTTTTTCAAGGTGACTGTCGATTTTTGCTACTTTGTGTAATCTGTAAGCTGCACACTCTTATTTAAATTTGGACGTGGCGATTCGCTGGTTGTTCCTCTCCTTTCGAACGCAGCCAACCTCGAATGTCTTTGTCATTTATAGTTTACGTTCAGAGCTAAAGTCTCAAGAATTGAAGCAAAAAACTTTACAAAATGATAAACTTGTTGCAGTAAACAAGGCAACAAATTTTTCTCTAAATTATTATAATGTAAGAATTTTCATAAAGTTAAACGAACGAAAGAAGTAACAATGAACAAATTAAATTTTGAAATCGGTTAGTTAGTTAATCTTATTTACGTTCGTTCATTTGCATGTGTTGCTACATCTTTTTGCATCATCCTCGCTCCCCTGAAACTGAATAACTGATCGGATGGGAACAGATGTATCTCGTGCAAACGTTGGCGAACGTTTTGGCCAAGTTCGACGAGCGAGGAGAATGGCCAGGGTATCGAATGCAGGGAGACAAAGTTGGAGCCGGAGTGTAGTTTGCTCGCGACGTTCAGCAGCGAACAGTTTCTCGACCAGCCGGCCAAGTAAATCATCCCCCGGGCGCAGCCCGAGGCCAAATTGGCCCAACCTTGACACCCTTGGCGACTTTCGACTCGCGACGCGACTCCACTCGATCCGTTTTCGTTCTTTCCTCGTTCGCCACTGGACATCCCCAATTGGGCACTACTCGCGCTACACGGCGCAATTAATCTTCGCTCGTTAATTGGATAATGGAAATTTCGCACGAAACGGCGGCGCACAGATAGACGATCGATTTCTCGCCGTTCCAGAACCAGGAGGAAGCCACTCGATTGTCTGGCTCCCCGAATAATCCTGTCTGTCTTAAAATAGGAAATGGACAACGCGCACCGGCGACGCTGCAGGTTTTATTATGATGACACTGCAATTCGAACGTCGAACAATTTGCACCTTTCGGAAAGAAATTTCCACCAACGCCGTGAGCGCTGGCGGTTTAAAATTGTAGGCACCCGTGCCGCGTACTAATTTTTTTATCAAGTACACGTATGTACTACGATTGGTGAACCGTCGTACATAGAAAGAATAATAAAGGATTTAGCGCGTTACCTTGACTGCGACCGCGAAACATCCAAGTTCGAACTGTAACGACAGTCTATTACTATATAATTTTTATTAATTCATGGTTTTATAGTAAATGAACGTTATACCATCAAAATCAAATTGACAAATAAACATTCTGGCAAACAGTAAATAATTTATTTCACAAATAAATCATTTGATTGGACATAAATTAATTTAATTTTCATACGAAACACTTGATAATATAATTTCATTTCTTCGCAACTAGATTATTTCTGAAATAACTGTAAAAAGTAATTCGAAAACAATGTTTTTCGAAAATTTTCCAAAACACCCAACTCTAGTGGGAACTAATTTTCATGGTGAAGGAATCGACAGACTGAGTGAGTAGCTCGCGTGGCCTTTATTTGGCTTGGTAGGGAAATCAACAGAGAGAGTGAGGCTCATGCACAGGCGAGGAGTGGGAAGATGGATGCGGTGGAGGGGGTAGCACTAGCGATCAGGAAAGTGGGGGCAAGGGCCGCCAGTTAGCCACCTCTGCTCTAAAGTGCCCCCTTGCGCTAGCAACTGGTGCGCGGACCATAACGAGTGACCAAACTTTTCTGTTTGAACTCGTCGGAATGTTATCACTGGAAATTACTAAAAAGTAATAGACTTATTACTTGTTTTGCCTGAGTTATATTTAAATGTACTTAAAACTGAGAAAATATTGCAACTTTGAAACAAAAAGTTCTCAACGTGGCACGTTAAGAACGAAACCTATTTCAGAGCGTAGAATCGGTAAATGTAAAAGGATGGCTCGTGTTACCGAGGCAGGGACTTTTGCCCCGTAGCAGAGCGCAGGGAATGTGCACGGAAGGTTAAAAAAGGTCGTGGCGTGGAAACTTGAACGAAACGGAGAAAGGAGATGACCGTGCGACTGTCGCCTAAAATAACCGTGAAGAGAAAGGCTGTAAAAGACGTCTCGACGTTTCGTAACGGGGCGACGATCAAAGTTCGCGGGAGCACGAATATCGCGACCTTCCTTCGTTCGAACGGGGGGATCGAACGTCGAAACAGCGAGGAAAGTGGGTCACGGATCGCGAGTCACGGCAAGATGCACGCGAGCGACGTTTTCGCTTCGTTCCCTCGGCTCTCCCCTTCGCGTATGCGTGTACGCTTTTTTCTTCGCAGGGGCGTGCCGTTATCGGCGTCGCACGCACGCGAGATATCGCGCGGCTCGCACTGCGCAAAAACCCACCGCGCGCCGTCTTTCGTCGATTTCCCACCGCCGGTTGGAATCTTGGAAAGTCTCAAGGACACGTCGCGTCATCAGATTACGCGTTACGAGGGTAACTGATATTTGGTCTGACCACCCAAAGCTCTGGTCACGGCTTTCCAGAGAAAGCACGCACGCGAGTGAACACTCGCTGCGTTCGAAAGAGTCGCTGGCGTTTTTCTCTCCTCCGTTCGGGCTCGTGGCAAGGCCTTCGTCGAGAATATCACAGTTATTGCTTTATTATTCCGTAGGATTTTATTGTTCCTCCCGCGAGACGCCCTCCCTCTCGGCGACGGAAACCACAGTCCTACGCTCTTAAAACTTCCAAGGTTTTCCCAGAATTATCAAGACTCGGCCGGCGATATCGCTCAAAGTTTCCAACTTGTACACAGCGCGAGGTGTGTATCGCGTTATCGTACCTCCGAATTCTCAGGCAGAGCCACAACTAGCTGAAGATAGTGTTCGACGAACGAAACTCGCGATCAGTCCGAGCGTCGCGTGATCGATAGCTGGCCAACTATTTTTATCAATCGCAAAAGGCAGTCGTCCAAGGCTACCGCTACTCGCGCGTGGTACCACCGACAACCTAATCGGTTCTCGAGGACTTGCAGCAACTCCTCGTGGAATGCGAAACGTTCCGACGTTGGGTGACGGGGAGGCACCGGCGACCGCACGCGTCCGCACGATCACGCACACCGACCGAGCGTAATATCCACTAATTGTCCAGCGATTAATTACGCGCTCATCTGCACACGGCCAACTACGACCGAGCTAATCCCCGGCTGACATTATTATACCGTGCAGCCAGCCTCGGTGTCGCTGTCGTTCCGATCGTCTCGATTACGAGTCATTTACACGAGCGACCGTCGTATCGCCAGTACCGATACTCGCCGAGCCTGATTGCACCTGTGTCGAGTCGATAACGAACGACTTTTACGTCCCGTTTCACGGCAAGTGAGTTATTACGACGGCGGTCGAATCGAGCCCGACCGTGGCTGGGAAAATTGATGTTAATTGGAAATTGGATTCCTTCGTCCACGAGGAAAGCGAAATAAATCGCGGGATCCGCGGGATCGATAGCATTTTTACGAGTTGGACGATAACATTCGTCGGAAATCTCGTTCCTCTTAATATCTCTCGCGAACGTGTTTCACGCGGTTTGGTTTCGTCAGTCCGCGTGGAATCGGTTGCGTGCGTTGAGAAACTTTTCTGTTGGTCGATGGATTTCATTTCGAAAACACGGTCGGTTGGACCGTGACCGGATGAATCTAAATCCCCGTAGACACCGTGTATTTATATTAATCCGCGACGCGCCCGTATATCGAGCCGTAAATAAACGCAGGTGGCGATGATTGAATTTTATTTCACGGCTTTTCGAAAATTTCCAACGATCCGTATATATGTGGGGGGAGGGGGGGGGGAGGAGGGATCGTAAATCGCGGACAGGTCGACGCGTCGTCGAACAGAACGGCCGGAGGGTCAAAAATCCCTCCGTGGTCGAAAAAAGCGGGGAAGAAGAATTGTTTCGGCCGGTTCACGCGGGCCGTGTCAGCGGAATGCAAATCCGCGTTTCGATAAAACGTCGGCTGGCTGACCGCTGGCCAACTGTCCGCTCGCGGAACATAATCCACGAATCAACCACGGACACCAGCCGCCTCTGGCTAGAGAAAAAAAGAGAAAAAAAAGCGATCGCTTCTGTACCGTGTTTCAGCTGATCGATCGCCGATCGATTTCACCTCTCTCCTCTCTCGCGTTCCACCTTTCTTTTTTCCCGACCGCCCACGTCTCCCCCGACGTGTTTTTCCTCCACCCTCGTCCGCTACGGTTCGACCCCCTCCCCTCTTCTTTTTTCCCCCCCGGCGCGCGTATTTCAATTATGGTAAAGAATTTTTTGCGATCGCCGTCGTCGACGCGGACTCTCTGTCGCGCGCCGATCCCCTCGGAAACGAACCGCAACCGAGCGCAGCAAGCCGCAGCGCTGCCAACCGCGGCGGCCGCGACACACCGCTGAAAATCCCGGCTCAATTAAATCCGCGTTGACACGCGGTCAGAAATTAAAATATCGCCCCGACCTCCCGACGTCAAAGTGCGACGGCGGCTCTCGACGTTTCCCTCGCGCCGTATTATGCGCGATTTCTTTGCGACGAGGAGCGCGGAATGCACTCGCGTGACAAACGTGCCGCGGATGTTTGATCGTTCGTGGAGAAATTTAGAGCTGCGGATACTTGGAAAGTGTACAAAAGACTGTGCGCACGAATATTCATAACCTGCCGATGACCTGTCGTTTTCTTCTCTTTTTTTTTTTGAGAAATATATAAGTTACAAGTATTCGTTTTCTTTTTTTTCTTTTCTTCTTTTGGAGAAATACAGAAATGTTTACTAACATTGCTACCGATGAGCTGCTGTTTTCTTTTCCTTTTCCTTCTTTCTTTGGGAAAATACAAGAATCACGTAATCTGCCGATGAGTTGTCCTTTTGTTTCCTTTTCTTTCTTCTGTTTTAGAAAAGATCTTAGGAAAATCTGAAGGAATATTCATAGCTTGCCGATGAGCTGATGTTTTCTTTTCTCGTCCTTTCCTTCTTTTTCTTTCTTTTTTTGGAAAAATACAAGAATCACATGGTCTGCCGATTTCATTCCTTTTCTTTCATTTTCTCTTTTCTTTGTTGGAGAAATATAAAAAATTATGAATACTCGCTGCTTGTCGATGAGCTGTCATTTTCTTTCCTTTTCTTTCTTCTTTTTTTTGGAAAAATACAAAAACTGTATGAATATTCACAGCCTGTCGATGAGTTACCTTTTCTTCCTCTTTTTTTTAGAACAATACAGAAACCTCTGCGAATATTCATAGTCTGCCGATGAGCTGTCATTTTCTTTTCTTTCTTTTTCTGTTTGGAAAAATACAGAAATCTGAAATACAAATATTCACAACCTGCCAATGAGCTGTCGTTTTCTCTTCTTTACAAATTCATATTATCACTAAAAGTGATTTTAGCGGGAGTAACCCAGAAAATCGGGCCTTTTCAGGTGCAACGCTGATGCAACGAAAATTAGCGATTGGTTGATTTGGGTCACGTGATTCACGAGGGGGCGTGGCGTAGACCTCGAGTAGGAGTGGCGTTGTCTGGTGCTGAGCGTTCGCGCCTGTAATTTGTTTTGTATCGATTCATATGTTTGCGTATCAATAAAATTTTATGGCAAAAAAGTCAGAACAGTTGCTTCTGGGCTTTTCAGTGAGACAAATCGTACTGGGGTGCAAGTCGTGCAGTTTTTTCATAATTCTGTCGTTTTTTCTTCTTTTCTTTTCACTTTTCTCGAACAGATCTAGAATTGGGGAGAATTAACATTTCTCCGGAATCCGGCAACCGCGAATAATTCCCAGGCGCGCGTTTCTTAAAAATCCTCAAGCCGAAAGATGCTCGAACCAACTTCCAAGATTCGCATGATCGCGACGCAACGACAACGGCCTTGAAACCGCGGGACGTGCGTGTCGAATGAAGCAAACTCCGCTTCAACCATCAGCGATCAAGAGAGAGAGAGGAAACGGAAGGACTTTTTCATCCATAGCAGAGTTTTCGTGCATACGCGAACGTTGATAGATTCGTGTGTTGGAATCGATAGGTAACGAGACTTCACCGAGCGAGCCAAGGACAAAGCGAGCCGGCTATAAATTCCTCCGCCTGGCGTTTCTCTGAAAATCGCTGCTGGCGATCGATTTCCACCGGAAGGCCGGAAACGGAAGGCTGGAGGGAGCCGTGTTTCCATCGACAAACACGGTCACGAAGGGTATCGGGCATCGATTGCGTAACCATCGATCTGCGGAGCTGTAAGAAGCTCCAACGTGGAATTGAACGATAGGCCGCCAGGGGATTCCCAGCGAGAACCACGTGGTCGTATGCTCCACGTTGCGTTATGAAACTGTAAGAGGATTTTTCCCATCTCTCTCTCACTCTCTTCCTTCGTTCTTCGAACAACGTACGTACGTACGACACGAGCACATACGGTTGCTAAATTTACCGCGATCGCGGCGAGTCCCCTCTCGGCGCGATCTGATTGATAGCAGGCGCACTGTAAACAAGCGAGATGAATTTCGTAGAGTTTAACAGCGGTCGCTTCAATCACGGTTTAATCAAACCGTGGATCGGATCGATCGACCAGGCCAACAGCTGCCTGGTATATTTTCGAGCAAACAATCGGCACAATACCGGAAGAGAGAGAGAGAGAGGGAGAGGTTTCCTCCCCCGCCGGAACGTGGCCAACAGGTTTTCCCCCGTCATGTCGCGTTCCACGCGTCACGTAGCAATTATCCAACAACGAAGAATCCCTCTGCCACCGTCATTGAGCATAAAGCAACTTTCATCCAGCGTATTGCATTGTATCCTACTCCGCTTGCAATCCCAGTTTCACGAATCATGCCCTTTTTCCTGGCAAGAGAAGACGGAGTAAGAGACTTAGCAGACGATACTCACACTTCGTCTCGTGATATTTCGACGAAACGAAGCTCGCCGTCGATCTCTTCATCTTTGATTAATGCCGCTGGCCGACGATTTGGCGCCGATACTGATTGATTAATCGCACTGTCGGCCGTGTACGGTATCGGCTCCACCGTACCCACCACCTTGCATTGCCTCGCTTCTATTCTTAGACCGCCTACATTGACTTTCTGGGTTAAAGCGTGCGGTCGTATCGCGATGACGCGAGAGTCACGACCAGCAATAGCGTGCCTCCGGCCCGCGGCTTCCTCTCGCCTACACCCTCGAATCGCAAGTGTGTTCCCACGCGTCGTCGGGCATTCGGAAAATTCTTCTCTGAAGAGAGAACTCCAAATTTTGTTCGAAACCAGACCCCAGAGCGATCGGATTGAGTAGGGGAAACTTTGCTCGAAAATGTCAAGCTACACAGCTCTACGAGGTTACATATGTTTCTGTGGAAAACGTCGGACAACTAGAAGATGCGGTGGCTAATTTTTTTTAACGTTAAGAATTGAACAGTTCCAAAGAATGAAGGAAAATTGTGATATTCGGTTTGAAAGTAACCAACAGGACTATTTTAAATTTTTATTTCAGTAGAAACAATGTTACGTGAAGTTCATCGTCAGCGAAGAATAAAATGATAGCGAAATATATATTGATTTCGACCTGAATGGAAAATGGCGTAACAATAAAAAGAAAATCGATTCTGAACGTCTTTTTATCACTGAAAGTGATTCTGGGGGTAACCCAGAAAATCGGGCCTCTTCAAACAGATGCAACGCTGATGCAACGAAAATTAGCGATTGGTTGATTTGGGTCACGTGATTCGTGAAAGGGCGTGGCGTTGTCTGGTACTGAGCGATCGCGCCTGTAATTTGTTTTTTGTCATTTCAAATGTTTGCGTATCAATAAAATTTTATGGCAAAAAGTCGTGTTCGTTTCCTAGCTTCTGGGTCTTTCAGTGAGACGAATCGTACTGGGGTAAAAGTCGTGCAGTTTCTTTGATTCATCGGGTTTTCTTGATATATATCATATATTAATTTCGACCTGAATAGAAAATGGCGTAACGAAAGAACGCTTCTGAACGCCCTTTTGTGAATTTATCGAATTTTCTCTTGACAAAAAGTATTATACAGTCAAATATAAAAGCTTACACACTGTTATCGAAAATTATAAGAAACTGTTTTTAACTTTATTTTTACAAAAATACATGCAGCTTCAATTTAAATCCACAAATAAATTTTTCAACAGCTACATAAATTGATATTTTTAACAAACTCCATTAGATATTCACAATGACTTTTCGCAGAATTTTCTGCTGCATTTTTTTAATCTGTACGTTTTAAAAAATTTCCAGTGTCTCTCATCTTACGCTATTTTACACGGAATAATGGAAATATGTCTTACACTTTGGAAATTTTGCAGACGAAACAAAAGATTATACGATTGAATTTCAAACTTTAAATCCATTTTTTTCTTTGACTCATGTTGCAATAATTTGCAACGATTTTCTTTCGTATTTAACAAGCAATTAAACGAAAAAGAACATCTCTTTTCAATTCAATTTTTTGTTTTCTTCCATCTAATTTATTGTGATATAATTTATCAACGCGTGAAGGTTTTGAGAAAAGTGCCTTTCAATTTTACTAAATTTTTGCATCGTTAGCAAAAAGTGGCGTGATTTCGGTTCTCCCGAAGTAAACTTTGAATCTCCAACTAGGCGAAGAAAAACTACCACCGTTCTAAAAAGAAAGAAAGAGGGAGGGAGAGAGTCAACCGAAGTATAGAATAATCCGGCGCGCGTCGTTGTTCCTCGTTTATGCAGAAGCTTCTCCAATGCAGTTACCAACGCTTGGTCGCCGGTTTTTCCGCAACTCTCCCCTTCGACGGCTTTTCATCGTTCGCCGACGACGTTTCCACCGGCCGCAATCCCATCCCCGTAATTCGTTTCTTTCACACCACCACCGCCAACTCCATCTTTCGCCACCTCTTCTTCCTCTCTTTCTCTCTTTACCGAGCGTTTTTCTCTTGCTCCGACGTAACGTCTTCCTCGCCGTCGGGACACAATGCTGGAGGAATGAAGAAGGGAAAAAAGAGAGAGAAAAGCATTAACGACCGCCGTTGAGGAATGTCCTGTTCCCTTTCACGGCGATCATCCCTCGCCGCGCCAGCTTCTCCCCTCTGTCCACTGTCCCGACAAATTCCTCGTTATTATTTGCGCGACCGCGTGTCCATTGTCGTTGACGTGTCAACGAAAAACGCAACGCGGCGATGCATCTCGATCTACTTCGCCGTCGCGAGTTTCAAAGCCGACTCGAACGGGCGTTTCAATGCGATTTAACCCCTTGACTCGTAACGCCGAGTCGTTCCCGTGGTGCAAATTAAGGTTTCGATTTGAAAGAAAAGGTAAATTGTAAAATTTAAAATTTACCTACGAAATTTCAAGTTTTTAAACATTTTAAATTTAATTCCACTAAACTGAACATCGATAGATAAAAACTGCACAACTTGTACTCCAGTATGATTCGTCTCACTGAAAGGCCCTGACTAAGAAATGAGGACGACTTTTTTGCCATAAAATTTTATCGATATGCAAACATTTGAATCGATACAAAACAAATTACAGACGCGATCGCTCAGTACCAGACAACGCCACTCCTACTCGAGGTCTACGCCACGCCCCTCGCGAATCACGTGATCCAAATCAACCAATCGCTAATTTTCGTTGCATCAGCGTTGCACCTGAAGAGGTGAGATTGCCTGAAATCACTTTCAGTGATAAAAAAATTACACGTAACGCTTCGATACTTTGAATACCTCGAATTAATTGTACAGTTTCAACAAGCAATGCTTACTCTTTAAAACTGAAAAGACAATCGCAAGGCAAGGGGTTAACAAACGCTCGCTTGTCATTTCTCGCTCGTCTCGCGAATCGCAAACCGCGTGCCCGGGATTGAGAGAAGCCGCAGACGTAGATTAGGTCGCTTGTAGTCGTGTCTCGTCACGATTCGTGCGTGTCTCGAGGCTTCGACGACGGATCGAGTAGTACGAGTCGGCCATAGTTCAGACCCCGCCAACAGGCCAATTCCAGTAGCGTGTCACCTAGCTTGTTGATACGTACGAAATATAAGTCTATCTACATGTGCTTGTCACTATTCCTGTATCCAGTGTTACAGTATTATTGCACTGTATTTTATACAGGGCCGAAAAGGGGACAGTTGTGACAAAATTTTTATGAGAGAAATTAAAAACATTCATCTCGAAATATAAAGGCAACGATTGCGACGAAAATTTTTGTGAAAGAAATCAGTAACTGAATTTGTCGAAAAAAATTGAAATTCGCTTGTTACTTGGGAATAAACTCAAAATATAAAGGGACCAGAGACAACAGTTTTTATGAAAGAAATCAGTAGGTAACTGAAATTCGTTCGCATCTCGAAATATAAAGAAGCCACAGACAACAATTGTGACAAAAAAAAAAAATTGTATTAGAGAAATAAGTATATAACTGAAATTCGAAGAGGAAATTAAAAAAGAGAGAAGGAAAAAACTGCGTGATTAAGAAATTTGCCGATAATCGTTATCGACGGAATTCTATTTTCAGTAGTTATCGATAAGGGAAATTTACTTCGCTTGCCTCTGATAGTTACTGACGGGGAAAACTCCATTTCGGTCGTTCACGATGGTATTGTTGCTGCATTCAACGGAGAAACAATACCAAAAACATTTGCAGAAACCGTGGAGTTACTCTCCGATGTAAATCTTCGCGGAAATTAACGAAATAAACTTCCCAAACTTCGTTTGCAATCGTTGTCAGCAAATCAAGAGAGAGTTTTCCTCCTCATCTCCAAAACTACAACAATTGCAAAATGATGATTTTTTTCTTTTTGTAACTTAATGCAATCACATTATTTTAGTCGAAAAAACAATCGACCTGACTTCCGTTCCGATTACAATGGTCACGATCCCTGATTCCGCGTATCGCAGTTTTTCCAATGTGTCCAACGAGGCAAGTAGCACGAGCCAATAATATCCGATACCGGCTAAGTTAATATCGTTTCGTTTCGTAACGTTGAATCGAAAACGACTCGCTTTCATAAAGAAGGAGAGATACATAATTGAATGCTCGTCGATTCTAGTTACCATTGGCCGTGTCCCTGTTACAAAAAGAGACAGGTAAGAACGAAGAACGGAATGAAAGTCAATAATATCCGTCGGCGTCGATCGCTATCCGTCGATATCTACCGAAAGTCCGCATCTGCCAACGATTTCTCCAATTTTCTTCCTCCTTATTCCTGCTGTTTGCACCTTCCCTCTCTCCCCTCTACCCTTCCCCTTTCCTTCGTCGAAGCGAAACGCGTTCAAATATAAAAATGTCCGACGAATGATACAGAGTGACCACTGAAAAAGTGAAGAATTTGAAGAAGTCATAAATTGCTCATTTGAGGGATGTTGTTTTTCACACGTAATACCGAGAAAAATCCATTAATTATACTTCCAAATAAAATAATAAAAAATTAAGGAATCACGTGATTGTAAAAGTTATTTTTGTTTTATATCATTCGGTCTTTCCAAAGTGACCACCCTTTCACCGACGAAACGAATAAACACCGATCCTCTCGCGAAAGCCTCGCAAATAATTCCCATCGATATCATTGTTCCTCTCTCGCGATAAAGACGAACGTGAAACTGTTCCCCAGTGTCGTCTGTCGGAGAAAATTTCAACGAGGAAAAATCGCCGGCGTGAAATAAAATAAATCGCCGAGGAAATATAAATATTCCCTCTGACAAAATATCGGCGCGATCGTCGTTCGTAGTATAATTGAGATATTTACAGGATCGACGGATCGGAAATGCCGGTTTCACTGGCCGCGGGAGTTCCACGTGATTTCCATGCCTATGAATAATCGATCGGCATCGGCCCGTGAAACCTCGGCTTCGGCAGTTCTCCGAAGAGCGAAGAGAGAAAGAGGCGAAAGAATGAAACATCTGTGTCGACGATTGAATATATGAATGAACGTTGCGACAGATATATCGTGGCTACGTTTCCGCGGTCTACGTGCCGCTCCGCGATGCGGCAGGAAACGCAACACGTGCACCTTTGCAGTATTTCGAACGCGTATTTCATGGAGAATTCTTCTTTCGTTTCTTTTCTTTCCCTTTTTTTTTTCGGGAGGAGGATTTAATAAGACCTTGCGATGCGGAGAAACTTGCGCAGGCCACGACATCTTGCGTTTTCTACGTTTTTTATCGCCAAACGTGCGAAATTGCACGGAACACGCACGACGAAGAGCCTAATTGCACCGATGACAATGAAAAATTGCCGACAATTTCGGGCAATAAAACTTCTGACTGTGAAAAAAGGATCACGTAAGCCATCCATTTCGTCTCGTTCAAGTCTATCTACTTGCCACAGTTGCGAGATCCTTCTTTTCGAAGATGACCTTGGATCGAAAGATCGCAAAATATTTTTTTATCATGAGCAAATCCACCGTGGTGTTGAGGATTGAAATTTTTTCTTATCAACGAGAATTTATCGTGCGATCTTTTCTCGATATTTGTCATCTTCTATCGAGATTTGAACGAAGCTTAATATTCGAAATGTTCGAAATCGTATAGCAAGGGATTGTTGTAAAGGGAAAACTTCAATCTTTAAAATCATGTGGTGGATCCAGTTGCGAGAAAGAATTTTTCAGTGTTTTCACACACACGTTTTCGAATTTTGACAATTTTCGAACTATCCTCATTTTCCTACGTAATGCAAGATTTTTTAATGTTTTTAGCATGTTTGAATTTTGACAATTTTCCAGAGAAAACTATCCTCATTTTCCCACGTAATGTAAGACTTTTTAGTGTTTTTACGCACGTTTGAGTTTTGACAATTTTCGAGAGAAAACTATCCTCATTTTGCCACGTAATGTAAGACTTTTTAGTGTTTTTACGCACGTTTAAATTCTGACAATTTTCCAGAGAAAACTATCCTCGTTTTCTCACATAATGTGGAATCATCTCTGAAAAATACAAACTCACTGTTGTCAAAGTATCATAAAAGTTTCGCGCTTTAAAACGAAACCAAGTAATTCATTGTACGATCCTTCTTTATAAAGTTATACCTTTTATAAAGTTTTTCACTATCATTGCTCTATAATTATGCTCTTCACCGTATGTATATAGCTCATTGCGCTGATTCTTCATGATTTGCAACAGTATATTAAATAAAATCATCTTTAAAAAAAAAACAAATTCATTACTGTCTAAAGTAGAGATGAACACTAGGCTTTGACACTAGAGCTACCATAGTAATCAAAATGACCAATTTATAATTTTCTTTAGAGTAATTTTGCGGTCTTGCAATGTTGCGTTTTTCAAAAATTGAAAGTTTGTGTTTATTATAACCCTTTTCCTATTCCTTGCATTCTAATTTCTTCGACTCAATTTTTATACTTTAGTCAAGTGGATCGCGAAATTACGTACATCAGTTGAAATTATCATCGCCTCTCTTCCGCGCGATAGTCGCGTTCCCCAAAACGCGAATTTGCATCGTTGGCGTGTAAGCGAATGATTCATTCAGCGCCGGTTTCATTTTCATCGCGTGAGAACGCGCGAACTGTGACGCATCGACTGGCGGAAGCGGCGTCGTTAGCACTGCCGACGCAACGGCGCGACGCCTCGGCGTTATTTCCGGTGACGACACCGGCATTTGTCCGTCGCGCTCTATCGTACAGTTCGTTTCCCTCCTCTCTGTCATCGCGCACAGCGAACAGACAGACCAACCCGCGCTTCGAGATACACTGCCACACACTCACCGGGCATGAAGTTCACCGGTTTCTCCTTGAATTCCAAGCAGCCGTTGTAGAACTGGCCCAGCTTCTCGAACTCGCCCACCATGTGGCCGGTCTCGTTCGCCAGCAGCTCTGAGAAACATCAAACGTTCGTCTGTTAGTCGTTTAGATCGCCCCTGCTGTTTCGAGGAGAAGACGCAATCGCGATCGAACGACGCGACACAGGGAGGGGGGAGTGGGGAAGAAAATAGGATCGCGAAAGACGAGGATTAAGAAAGGAAGGGTCATAAATAATTCAGAAGCAAAAGTGGCACTAACTAAATCACTGAATATTGTCTTCGTGGATTACGACCGAGCCATAAAAGTGACAGACAGTCGAGTCGAGTCGAGTCGAGTCGAGGAACAGCAGAGAAGAGTTCCGCGAGCGCGGAGAGGAAACTCGGCACCGAAATAAATACTTCTCGCGGCTGCAGGGATACAACGGGCATAAATCACGGATTCATTGCTCTATAAAAAGATCGACGCGAGTCTGCCGAGCAAAGCTCCGCCGAATATACGCTGTTCGAAAGTTCGAAAATGGCAAAGGTTTGGGCTCGTTTGAGTATATGGTAAAAGCGAGCCTCTCGAAGGAGGCGACTCCGTGGAAATAGATCGCGCCGAGCACGAGGATTCCGCGCCGAGGAGTCTCCGGTATTGAAGTATTCAGAGTGGTTAGAACCGGGTAAAAATAACTCGGAGCCAGCACCGTTACTCTCCTCTGCGCTGCGAAAGTGAAAATTCGCGTTTGAACGAGAGAGAGAGAGAGAGGTTGCAGCGAAACCTGCTGGGAACCGAGAACGTTTTAATCGAAAACGAACTGTCGTTTCCCAAAATGTATCTCCCCTTCCAGTTCGACGATTTTAAGTTTGGCAAATCGATTTGCGATACCGAGTTCGAGCTCGGCCAATAAGTCATCGAGTCGCGAGGGGGGAGGGGGGGGGGCGAGAGACGAAAGAAGAAACGAGAGAACGAGGGTGAGATTCGACTGGTCTCGCTGCTCGAGGTCGTTCGACGAACGATCGTAGCCTGTATGTGGAGCATTGTGTCGAGTCATAGGACAACGTGCATGACACACTTCCGTGTGCACGTATATCGATTAACATGAAATATTTATAGTACGGCCAACCGAGTGGCCGATCCGGCCTTCCGTGAGGCCTTTGCTGACCTCCTGCGGAACGTCCTCGACTTCCAACCGCGTCTTTTCTTCGTTGCCACTTTTGTTGCAGCTGTAAGCCACCCCTTACGCGTTACGCCTGGCATTGCCCCTTTTTAACCCTTTCGTTACGAATGTCGTGTATATATATACAGCATCTGTCGACGTATTGGGATAATCACGTGTTAAAAATAATACGTGATACATTTTAGCCGTCGAGATCAGATTTTTCCATATACGACAGTGCAAATATTTGTACGATGAGAAATTATTTGTAATGAAAAATCTTACTTGATCTATTGTAACTCGGAAAAGATCGGCTATAGGTATAATTCTTAAATTAATCTCTTGAGAATTTGAGATTTTCGTTTGGAAAAAAATATTCTACGCCTTTGCCAAAATGTTACCAGAAAGTTCAAAAAATTTAAGGTTAGATTTTTATTTGAAAAATTAAAGTTTGTTCGAAAAAAAAAACATTCTACGCCTTTGCCAAAATATTGCCAGGAATTTCAAAAAATTTAAGATCAGATTTAAGGTTAGATTTTCGTTTGAAAAATTAAAGTTTGATTGAAAAAAAAACATTCCACGCCCTTGTCAAAATGTTACCAAGAAATTAAAAAAAATTTAAGGTTAGATTTTCCTTTTAAGAATTAAAATTTGTTTGAAAAAAAAAACATTCCACGCTCTTGTCAAAATGTTACCAAGAAATTAAAAGAAATTTAAGGTTAGATTTAAGGTTAGATTTTCCTTTTAAAATTAAAATTTGTTTGAAAAAAAAACATTCCACGCTCTTGTCAAAATGTTACCAAGAAATTAAAAGAAATTTAAGGTTAGATTTAAGGTTAGATTTTCCTTTTAAAATTAAAATTTGTTTGAAAAAAAAACATTCCACGCTCTTGTCAAAATGTTACCAGGAAGTTCGAAAAATTTAAGGTTAGATTTTCCTTTTAAAAATTAAAATTTGTTTGAAAAAAAAAACATTCTAGACCCTTGCCAAAATGTTACGAGGAAATTCAAAAAAGTTCTATTTCAGAACGAATTAACGGACTCTGAAAATGACTCGGTCAATGTGTACATTTCTAACGCGGGGACTATCGTACTCGTTCAGTGGCGGAGCAGCGAAAGGATTAATCGTTATCGTCAATCCTCAACTGTTGTTTCAACGCGTTTCTGTTATTGAGTTATCCCACAAGTAATATCGCATTCTCGCAGTAAACGGTTTGTTTTTCCGTGACAAAGTAATGCTTTTAACCCAACACGTTAATCAAAGTTGACACTTTGAAAAGTTAGTTAAAAGAAAGCGTCAAGTTTGAATTACACTTTTTTTTTCTTTAATCTTCAGCTATGAAGACGAGCGACGAGAACACCTATTTTTCGAGCAATTATGCTTCTTTATTTCCCAAGAAGGGAAAAACGCCACACAAACAACAAACGCGATTCGCAGACTGGACAAAAAGGCAGTTTAACTGGGAGTTTAATTAGGTTCTCATCCAGCACAGAATATTCCCCAGATATAGCACCCTCAGATTATCATTTATTTAGGTCATTACAAAATTCACTTAACCCCAAAAATTTTGACTGCCCAGTACGATTCGTCTGACTGAAAGGCCCAGAAGCAACTGTTCCGACTAGGAAACAAAGACGACTTTTTGCCATAAAATTTTATCGATACGCAAACATTCGAATCGATACAAAACAAATTGCAGTACCAGACAACGCCACTCCTACTCGAGGTCTAGTCCACGCCCCCTCACGAATCACGTGACCCAAATCAACCAATCGCTAATTTTCGTTGCATTACCTCCGCTAGAATCACTTTTAATGATAAAAAGAAAAAGAAAATAGCGAAACCTTGGAGTACACGAGCCCCAGAGGCTAGCAAAAATGCATTTTTTTGTCTAAAAGGATAGTAAATAGAAATAAAACCACACGTAAAACAATAAACGATATATTGTCGAATGAAACGTTTGTTATTCGCCACATTATTTTGTAAAAATTTGTCCATTATTATACACTCGAAACTGCGAAATTGTGCACATAAATTTCGGTCACCTCCACCTTCCCCCACTCCCCGTTTCACCCCTTTCACGATCCCGATTCGACGATCGAATTTCCCCAAGAGGTAAGATAAGACCGCGGAACTCGAAGCGAGAATAATTTCGATAAATAATAACCGACCGGAGATCTCGAGTGTCGCGAGAAATAAAACTGCGATTCGATGGTGGAGAGGGGGGGTACTTCGATTAATAATCTACGCGAGGACCGGTGGCCGACAGCGGCGTAAATTGAAAATCGATATTACGTCTGCGTCCTTACGCTGCACCCGTCCTCCCGACGCGGTCGTAAAAGGAATTAGAATTTAATGCAATCAGGAGCGACGCGGGTGACAGGCTCAACATCGCGGATTTCGACGAGAAAGAAAGCACCGATCCACCGGTCGTTTCCCCGGTCGGTGGAAGTCGAACAGACGGAGTTTCATCCATAGAAATTATTCATCCGCGGTTGTCCAAGGTAAACCAAGGGGAACGACGAGCGACATTAGGCTGTCCCGAAAGTTTCTCCCTGTCAATGAATAATGCATGCGCGATATTTTATATTTCGCAGCGCGTGTTATCGAGTGATGATTCGTCTTTGCAAAACTTCCGACCTGTTCGAGGTGTCGTTTATTGAGTCAAATCTTGGAAATTTCATCTTTTAAAGGAATCAAATTATTGTCTATCTCTAACATGTAATATTATTTATATTTATTAATATCTAATATATAAATCTATATAATAATTTCGTCTGATTATTGTCTATTCTCCTCGTAGAATGAATTTTCTTTCTCTTACGTCGACAACGTTGTGAGCTAATTCCCCTCTAATTGATAGCTTCACCCATCGTTAGTTCAAATTTTACGAGATTCGCGCCAAAACTATTAAAGTGGCCAAAATGATCGACTTATAATTTTCTATCGTAAGGAATTCTATCGTATACATTCGCGATCGTAATAAAAGCTCGCGAACAAAACGCGAGCAGTGAGAAAGCCGGAATGTAGGCTCGTTACACGCCCGTTTCCCAGCGAATTTCGTCGAGCGCTAGTCGCGATCCCAAAGCAGCGGGCGGAACCTTGGCGCTCGGTTCTTTCGTTTTCAACGAAATGGGCGCGCGCTCTCCTCCGTCCTTCCCTCCTTTTGTCGTCACTTTCTCGGTTCTCCCGCGTTTCCGTCTAAATGGAAACTCGAAATTTCGGCCCGTTAACCGCGCGCAGCAGAACGCTTGGCCAGCCTTTTGTCCTCCTGTTTTCATTCTCCCCCAGCCCCTCGTTTTCTTCGATCCACCCTCCCACCGACGCGAACGCTGCCGCGCCTTTTTTTTTTTTATTTCTCTCCTCCGGTTTTGCGCGGTTCTCGAAAAGGGAGGAAGGCGGGGAAGCAGGGAGCATTTAATCGCGGTGCGAGCTTCCGCGAACGCACCGATGGAACGAGAGGCTTCCTCCGCTTTCGCAAGTCACCCCTCGATCGTGAGTTTCTCGCGGGCACTCGACGATTGGATCGTCGACTTAAAAAACGCTAAACGCGAGCTAGTCGCGGTCGAAAAGCAAATTCGAGTTGTTTTTCGCTGGTGGATGGAATTGGACGAAGCTTCCCAGACCGACTTCTCGCAACTTCTTGTTCGACGAAGTTCGTCGAATAAATTAAAAAGAAACGGGACACTTTGAGATCCTTGAAACAAGAAACATTCGTTTTCTGTCGAACGAGTGCGAATTGTGAACACTTTAACAGGTAAAAGTCTATCAATCGACTCTTATCAACCGCGAGCCTATTTATTGGTTTCTTTGCAATTTTAAACGACGACGAACATTTATTTATTTAATATACCAGATACTTGCCAAGACTCGGAAAACAGCAATAATATTAATATTTTCTGATGTTCTTGTTTAATAAAAAAAGAGAAATTAAATGCTTCTTTTCTTTATCGCTTCATATTCATTCCGAAATACCCCCTAATTTTTGTGAGCATCGTATCTTCTTGTTTAATAAAAAAGAAGAAATTAAATGCTTCTTTTTTTATCGCTTCATATTCATTCCTAAATACCCCCTAATTTTTGTGAGCAGTGTAGACATATCGTATCTTCTACATATCTATCGTTCTTTGCAATTTTAAAAACGACAAACATTTATTTATTTATACCACATACTTGCAAGATTTGGAAAACGACGTAATATTCTTGTTTAATAAAAAAGAAGAAATCAAATGCTTCTCTTTTTATCGCTTCATATTCATTCCTAAATACCCCCTAATTTTTGTGAGCAGTGTAGACATATCGTATCTTCTACGTAATATTTTCTGATGTCCTTGTTTGATAAAAAAAAAGAAATCAAATGCTTCTTTTTTTTATTGCTATTCATTCCTAAATACCCCCTAATTTTTGTGAGCAGTGTAGACATATCGCATCTACACTGCTGGAACGAAAAATGGAGTCCAGTGTTTTTCTCACAAACTATGAAAGCTATGAAAAATAGCTTTGACCAATCACGGTAAGAACGAGTATACTTGAAGCGTCGGTAAATTTAGCGTCGCTAAGAGCAGTCTCTCGTCTTTCTCCTTCCAAGCCCTCCTCTCTTCTTCCTTCGTCGTTTTGCTTTTAGAGCATACGTCTAGGGACAAATGACTCGAGGATCCAACGTTGCATCGCGGCGATGACGCGCATGCAAATCGCGATCCGTGCAATGTGGAATTTTTTACGAGCAATCCGGTTACGAACGTGAACAGTGGCTGCTGCATGGTATTCCAGCGTAACGTCCCGATAATGCGCGCGAACATAATGGCCGGCCTCTTAATGTATTCCTTAATGTGAGAAAAAAGAAGGATAGGGGAGGATATTAAAAGCCGGCTGAATGCAAACTTCCTCCCCAGGTTGGCTCTCTCATCTTCTCTCTTTGCGATTTTCTTTGACGGTTAATAACCGCGCGATTAAAATCAGGATCGAAAATTATCTGTCCCTTCCCCTCGAATCAAGTCGATTTTGTTCCGAAAGTTTCAACAAACTTTGCACGATTAACCGGTAATGGTCGAAACAACTAGTTTATAATTTTTGTTGCAAATTTTTTGTACCGATACACTGTTGGCGCAAGAACGTCAAACATTCCCGAGCACTGAGCCCATATTTCTTTCGACGTTCTTTTGTCTCCGAAGCAACTTCTCGTATGTTAAGATAAAACTCGCGAGCCTGTTTTTCAGATGAAGACACCATCAAAGAAACAGTTCTAGAAACAGTTAGGGTTGCTAGGCAAACATGATCGGCTAAGAACGAACCAACACGTACAAAACACGCTCACGGTAGAATCTCGAAAGTTTTCATCTCGAAAGTGATCATCTGAGTTGGAATCTGTCGTTGAATGAAGTAGTCTCGTTAAACAAGTGAAATTTATTCACAGAGATTAGACAAGACTAGTAGAGACTGCTGTTAAAGTTAAATCTCATTACTGACTACCGAACAAGTCGAACTCGACCGTACGAGTACAATAGTACAGCCACGAGTACATGGCACGTACAACAGCGTGTTCTGAGAGGTTTAAACGATTTTTCGTAAAATATGTAAATAAGAGCTCGTGTACTTCAAAGTTTCGCTATTTTCTTCTTCTTTTTATCATTAAAAGTGATTCTAGCGGGGGTAATGCAACGAAAATTAGCGATTGGTTGATTTGGGTCACGTGATTCGCGAGGGGGCGTGGCGTTGTATCTGGTACTGTAATTTGTTTTGTATCGATTCGAATGTTTGCGTATCGATAAAATTTGATGGCAAAAAAGTCGTCTTCATTTCCTAGTCGGAACAGTTGCTTCTGGGCCTTTCAGTGAGACGAATCGTGCAGTTTTTTTTACTTTCGGTGCCTCTGATAGATTTTTGTCGAGTACGATATTTCTACGGATCGCGGTTACTAGGCCGCGGTCTTTAGTGCACTTGCTCGACATTTCAAGTCAAAGTGTCGAACCGATACACCTCGGTGATAAAACCAGTCCTATCGTCAATGGGATCGTCGGCCGCGTTTACAGCGGCAAAATCGCCATAGTGCGCTTTTACAACGCAGTTTCGCCGCAGTGGCGTTCCGAAATGACCGGGGGAAAAAAATACAACCGCCGCAGAATTTCAATCTCTCGTTTCATCGCGAAACTCTGAAATAGCCAAACAAAAGTGTTCCACAGAGCCCACCGAGAAACAAAAAGAAAAAAAGTTCTCGTTGCTCGCGCAGTGCCATTATCAACGTTGCGAAACCACTCTGTGCCCCCTCCCCTGTCTCTTTCAATCTGCCTTCCCTATCTTTTCATTAACAAATCACAGAAACGATTGACGATACGTCCGATTCATCGCTGAATGTTGCACGCGGTCAATCGACGGCCTCGAGCCGCGCCCGATCGAATTCGACCGCCATTTTCGACAGGATCGATAACAATTACGGCTGCGCGCCGTTAATAACGTTCACTCGTTAACAAACGACAGGGCATCCGAGTACCCCTTGACCGATCTCGAGCGCAATGTCTCAGGACAGTTCGCAATTCAGTAAATTTTTCATCAAAATGTCGGAGGGATCGACGAGAGAAATTTCAGAAAAGTTCAACATCTTCGTCCACGCTCCTTATCGTTTGTTTCAGCTTTGTCAAAAGAAATTTCCTTTCTAGTTTTGTAATCCATCTCGACATGCGAGAGGGCACAAAGTTGCAACGTTAATGCAACGAAAATTAGCGATTGGTTGATTTGAGTCACGTGATTCAGGGTGGTCCATTTAAGTACTGCTTCTCTCAAACACTAGTCACTTTTCTTATAAATAAATATCATATCGATCTCTTCTTGCGTCGAATATTCTGTCATAAATTGACCGAGGATTTCAAGCTGCTAGATTATCACTGACGATGTGATAAATACTAGAAATATTTATTTACATTTATTCGATTGTCACGTTTTGGCCGAGGTTTGTGATATATACGATAGATACAAATTTAAATTTTCAATGTCATGTTCTTTGCTCATCTGAACGTACTTTTTACCAGCTACACGATGCAATGAAAAAAAGTGTATGGTTGTATGGAAAAAAAAACATTAGTAACCTTAAACAAAATATTCTTTCCAGGATATCATTCGTGTTGGGCAAAAAATATTTTTTGCGTCGTCACAATTCGAAAAGACATTTAAGCAGACGTCACTTAAAATGGACCACTCTGTGCATGGAAAAAGAATTTTGCCGAAGAGAAATGCTGAAACTTGATATTCCCTCTTCTTTCCTGTTGACTTTTCGTTGAGAATGCCGTATTGTCGGAAGCTTTCGTTTAATATTTTCAGGGACCTAGATAGAAGACGCGGGATAGAAGATTGCAAGTTTGAAAAATTACGTCAGATTTTGTGGATTCCCGGAGTTTTGGACGTTTGCCCTCGCGCGCGTCTTTTATGTCCCACGCAAATATTGAACTAAATTTTTCTAGCGCTCTGAGTCAAAAAAAGAAAAAAAAGCAGACGGATGTTTGGTGTCGTATTTCCTATATAACTGCAATTTCGGTCCGGAATCTTCCGCGTCCCGACAGACGCACCGATTTGGTTCCACAAAGTCGCAAACCGGTTCGCGGTTTCCTCAACTCTCGCGATCGTTTCGAAGTAATTGCTGCTCCGGGATATCCGATATCTCGTGGTACAAATGTTGGCGGGTCGTACGAGGCGATTTATCGTCGAACTTGCAGCAGTTTGATCGCCTCAAATGGAGTACCTTTTTCGAAATTACCCGTTAAAATTAATCGTTTGTACATTTTTCGAGAGATCAGCCCCGATGCGTCCGTTTTCTCGATTAAATCAGTAATAGCGTGGTGTGAGGAAATCTCGTTGTTCGAAATTTGTCCTGTGTTGGCGAGACAAATGTCACAGTAAAAAGAACCAAATTTCTGAACTGTTTGTTTAGCCGTTCTAATTTCCCAAAATTTCCACGAAAACTATGATAAAGAACGCAACCCAAGAAATGAAAAGTCAGTCAGTAGAGGTGAGCCTAGTTAGCCGATATGTCCCTACACTTAGGAACCACGCTTCGATAGTTTCTTACTTTTAGTCGTTAAAGGATCATTGGCGAGGTCTCTACGCGAACCTTCGAGCTAATCATTTCCTTCCGACCAGTCGATACTTGGTTACTTTGTAACTTAAGAGTCAGAGCGGGCTAACTGGCGGTCCATGGACCCTTACCCCCACTCTTCCTGATCGCTAGCGCTACCCCCTCCACAGCATCGATCCGCTACATTGAAACTTTCTCCCCACTCCCTCAGTCTGTTGATTACTAAGCAAGTGGAGAGATGCAGTGGAGGGGGAAGCGCTAGTTAGCCAGCTCTGACTTATCGTCAGAGAAACTTATAATCTCTTGCGACCCTGCCGAATTAGTTCGTCGCGCATTAATTTTTTTGGGGATTCAGCTCTTCAGATTCTGTGACAAGGGCAAGATTTTCTTCAGAGAGTAGCTTC
The DNA here is from genome assembly GCA_030673865.1 of Melipona bicolor. NCBI lineage: Eukaryota > Metazoa > Arthropoda > Insecta > Hymenoptera > Apidae > Melipona > Melipona bicolor. The sequence goes on along the minus strand of JAHYIQ010000053.1, from coordinate 331,685 downwards.
TTCGAGTCGCGACAGCGTGCAGATCTCGAGCAGGTCAAAGTTTGTTAATTTAGGAATTATGTTGTAAACCACACGGTTTAATTTTGTTATTTTTCCCACAATACGATTCTTGTCGACGTTCCACGAGAACGAGAAAACACGTTTCGGGCGAACGCGAACGAAAATCGATACGAATCTTCGCGGCGCGCAGATAAACACGCGGCGACACGAAAAAGAAAGGAGAATCACGGCAAAAGGCAATTTGTCCCTCGCGGGAGGTGCGGATGGGCGGCGAGAGATTTATCGATGCAAACTGTTAAGACCCAGGCCGGGACTGAAGCGAGTTTCAAGGACCATCGAGCGAGAGGCTAATTAAAGGAGTTCTCTTCATCGCCCGGAGCTGCGACGCCCGAAACTCGGTTGTTCGCACCCACACTGCCCCCTCCTCCCATTCATCGCGTAAGAATAATAATCGATCCTTCCTCTCTGATCGAACTGTTTGGCTGGCCTTCCGAATTTTTAATACCAGTGAAATGTCGGCCATCGAATCACTCAACTGCTCGACGAGCGTTCGATGTTTTTCATTTTCTTGAAAAAGAGAAAAGGATCGGAGAGAGGCACGAGCCAAGTCCTCGTTATTTTGTTAATACTTTTTGACGACAGCCTTGGTATCTCTCGCATGATGTTTCGTTCGACGAGCAAGGAGAGGACAAGCTCGAGAAGATTCGAGAACTTGGCGAATCTTTTTGTTAATGTGCTTGAGCAGACTTTCAATTTTAGTCGAACGATCGGAGTTTGATTTATATCGAACAGGTGAATTTTCAGAAACACGAGATATTAGAGAATTGTGTAAATAGTACACGTAATACAATTGTTACAAAGAACCCTCTTGATTTCTTTTTTTTTTCAAATTTTACTTCAGACTATATTTTCCCGCGTATTTGTGGGTATTTGACACTAAAATGGTCAGAAACATTTGAATATTTTTGTTAGAAATGAAGACGACATTTCTGTCATAAAATTTTATCGATATGCAAACATTTGAATTGATAGAAAACAAATTATGCGATCACTCAGTACCAAACAACGCCACTCCCACTCGAGGTCTATCCCACGCCCCCTTTCGAATCACGTGACCCAAATCAACCAATCGCTAATTTTCGTTGCATTAGCGTTGCATCTGAGGCTCGATTTTCAGTGATAATATAATAAAATACTATAAAAACGGTGTATTTTTTGGAGACTTGAATGATTCTCCGTAAAACACATAAATAAAAGCTTGTGTGCCCTATTTATTAGTACCGTAAAGATTTTCTGTTTCTTTTACTTTAATATCTCAGTGTGATAGAAATTTTATGCTTCAAATATCAGTAGTTCGTGTTCCAACTACGTTTCAAACACGTTCATAAGTTGTCACGAATTTCCGGCGATATTCGATCGCAAAAATTAATCCTCGCGAATGGCGTTGCGTAAGTAGGGTAGGAAGGAGCCGGGCATTCAAAGCTCGAGCAGCTCGAGATATCTCGCCGTTTTTTCGCCAACTGTTTTTGCGATAACGGGGATTTATGAAGTGGAGTTCGCACGGAAATTCCCGTAACACACCGACTACTCGCCGCTGCGGTCATAAACGGAACTTGCCCAGGAACAACCTAGCCAGGCGCCGCTTAAGACCCTCTCGCGAGCCGCATTCGCGCGGATTACGATTAACAACGGGATTCCAGACAACGACAACGTCCGCTGCCGCGAACATCCAACTTCGCCGATAACTTCAATTTCCCATCCGGTTTCAACTAACTAAACAGCCGTCTAGGAAGGAACTTCCTCGCTGGAGGGACGCGACGCTTGACAATTTTTTGATAAAAGCATCTCCCGAGCTGCTGTTGCGAAAAAAAAGGTCTCGCTGAGAAACGACGATGCTCGGTTACCGTTCGACGTCTCGTTAATTTATTTCTTGAGAACTGTCGAAGCGTTTAACACTGGAGCCAAAGTGTAACGTTTGTAGCAAAGAAATTGAAGCGCAAGGTACAGGAAAAAGTTAATGATACGACGAGGCGCGCAAGTTTCGTTGAAGATCGCTCGAGTATCTAAAAGTGCACAGTTTGTGAATTAATAAAATTTCCATAGAAAGTTATAAATTCATCATTTTGACCACTTAGCTCTAGTTTTCAAAGAAAGCTTCGCCGAGAAACGACGTTTGGTCTTTCGGTGCCTCGCTAATTTTTGGGGAAAATACGAAGCGTCTGGAAAAAAAACTTGGCTGAGAAACGACGCTTGGTCGTTTGGTCGATGCCTCGCTAATTTTTAGCTCTTTTTAACTTTTCGTTAATTTAGAAAGTTCACACGTTCGCGGTCCTCTCGTGTGTTTACTCAAAAGACACAAAAGGTTCGTTAAAGACAATCGTGAAAAATCGTGAAAAGAATAAACGCGGGAATTTCAAATCGATTCGAGAGAACCCTGAGTTGACGTCTATCTTTGCCAATGAATAAGATGAAGCCCTTATTAATTTTTTTTCTAAAAAATGTTCACAGAAATATCAGAATATATAGTATAAAACCCATCTAGGTCCATTTTGCCACAGGCACAGATTAAACACAAGATACTTGCGCGTGTGAGTTGAATTTTCCATAAAAAAGAAAAGAAAAACACGGAATGTCGCTGGAAAACACGCATATCTAGCTGCAACTGGATATTACGACGAGCAGTAACGCGTTCAGTTTAGAATTTCGTTGAACAATCTCCCAGGAAAACGAACATTTTGGAGGGTTTGACGCACGTAATGACCTAGCTGGTTAAATTCCGGCTGTATCCTTAATGCCTAAGAGCGTCTGGAGCACACCGGGCTCGTGCCAGCCAGCGGCCGGGTTCGTGTCCCAATTCGAGACGGTGCCGCGTCTCGCGTCGCGGAAAGCGAGGAAGAACACGTCCTCTCGTCTCGGCTCGACGCGAGAATAACCGTGAAAAACAGCTCCATTCAAAACTCTCGTCCTCCTCCGCTAATTGCACGATCCCGCCGGTTTTGGGACTCGGAACAAAAATTTCTAAAAATTTGGGAAGAAAACTCAGGAAGAGGGTGTGTTTGGAATTTGGATCTCCGTGAAATCTTCAGATAGTAAAAAATCGCAAAATGGTCAAAACCTAGATTTCCCAAGATCAAGATTTAGGGAGAGGTCGGGATTTTTATCTGGCGCGAGTCGAGAGACGAATAATGGTCGGTGGTAAACCTTTCTGCGAAGGCGAGAGTACGCTGGCTTCGTCTAGACGCCGGAGTCGAAACAGATCGAGTCGAGGGTCGGCCAGTGATAAAGCTAATTTCGCCCGAGGAGGAGTCCGTGGAGATTATCGAATTTGCGGCGAGGGCGTGTTGCCGCGCGTCGCGCCGCGTGAAATACGAAACCAACTTTCCCGCTTAATCAGCGAGCTTCCCTTTCCTTTCGGGAAAGAGGAACGTACGGGCGCCGCCGCTGTCGGTTCGTTTAAACTTTCCCAGTCAAGGCGGACAATGGCTGGTTAACCGGACCGTATCTCCGCGAGGATCTCCAACGAGAGACGTTGGTTTTTCTGTTTTAGAGGAAGAACGCTTCGCTTGCTCGGAACCTGCGAAGCAGATTCGACTCGAATTCCGCGCGATTGAACGTAAAGCGATCGTGAAATATAACGATAAGCTAACAATATCAATCTGTTGATGATGTATTTTTAAATATATATAAGGAAACTCGTAGTGAAACATTTGTTCAAGTGCGTCAAATTTGTGAGGACTTGGCAGAAAAGACAAGTCTGGAAGAAATTAAGATTAACGAGGAAAATGAAGAACTTCCAAATATTTTAATCGACGAGGAGACAAAATCGTCCCAATTAAACGGAGCAAGCTCCACGATCGTGTTAAAAGTCGAAATTGGCGATGCCAGAAATGCGAATAAAAATGGTAACGTCGTGCGTATCCGTCGGTCGCGTCGTTAAAACTTCGAACTTGTTTTTCGTTGCATTGATCATGCGATATTTTTCGAGCGGAATTATTTGTTTGCGAGATAGAAAAACAAAACAGGGTTTTCGAGAAATAAAAAGTCGGATTGACTCTGTCAAAAATATTTTGAAAATTTGTCGTTATGGAAATTTGTCGAGATTGATTAACACTAGAACTGTGGGCAATCGAGACGTAAAATTTCCGTCAGGAATGTTAGCCGTTTTAGCGCCGCGCAGCGCGATCGCGCTGTTCGCGTATTGTGGTGAAATATGCCGCGATGTTTGGTCACAAATGAATGAACGAAGCGCTATCGCGCTGCATGGCACAATCGAACACGGATTTTTAAAAACCCCTGGCACTAAAACGGTTAAAGCGGAAAGAAAATAGAAAACTTGTTATTACAATACGATGAAGTACACAAACTGTACATTTCACGAAAACTCATTTGAATCTCTATAAAATATACTGCAAAACATCCGACAAAAATTACAAATTGATCATTTTGATGGTGCTGTTAAAAAGGCCAGTAGTATATGGACACTGTCGAATTGTCGTCTAATCGATTCTACGAAATTCTAAATGATCCGATTTTGTCAAAAATATCTTGGAAAGTAATCAAAAAATTATAATATAATATGGATCATTATTGATACGATATTGATTAAAAAAGTCAACTATATATATGAATACTGCCGCATTGTCGTCCAATCAACAAACTTGCTTTTTGTTGCATCAGTTGCACTCATTTCTACTTGCAAATAGAAATGAGTAATTTCACTCAAATTATTTTTAATTTGCGAAATATAAAAAAAACAGCCTGTTTTTCACTGTTGATTTCGTTGAAACAAACGATCTGATTTTGTCAAAACTATCTTAAGGAAGTTAATCGTTATGGATCGTTATTGATCGAGGCAACCGGGCAATGTCAACACGATCAATGTCAGTCGGTCGTACGATTCTCGCCAATAAGGACATAATCACGGCCTAAGTCCAATAGTATTTCGTAGAATTAAATTTTCCAATGAATGCGTAAAAATTCTCGTTTTCTCGTCGAACGAGCACAAAGATATATCGTGTCGCAGCAATAACGTTGCATCAGGCTTTGGAAACGCAAACCTTGTAAATCGTGCCGCGTCATTGCCGCGAAATAGCGACGACCAGGTCTGCGTCGGGCTTTGCCGCTTACGTTCACACGACGCGAGAGATCGTAGATCGAACGAGGTACCTCCACGTAACTCCACGTCTAGCTTATACCTGGACGAACTTGACCCATTAAGCAGGTTGGATTAATCAAGTTTGTAACCCGCTTCTTCGTTTCTTACGTAAATTCAGCAGCTAAGGCTTCGGTCGCCGGGCTCGTCGACCAAGACGAGCACGTACCGATCAGCCGATTCCCGGATCGCTCACGGGGTTTCTATCGGCCCGTTACGCGTTAACGAGCAAACAGAACGTAGAAGAGAGTTCTTTTCCAATCGGTTTCGTTGTTAGAAATTAATAAGTATAAATCGTCATAAGGTATATCCTTTTGGCCAAGGACAAATTATAAATCTAATCTAAAAAACGGGTTAGCTTTTCAGCTAGTATCGCAGCCAGCATTTTCTTCATCAATAAGTCTTGTCTCGTTCGAATAAAATCGTATAATTTTAATTTAATAATAATATTGTATAATTTTTTTATTATAACGCCGTTACGTTGCAATTGGGATACAAATGATCGGATTGATCCGAAACTAAACGTACAACCGAGCACGCATTTGAAGCGAGAAATTATACCGCGCGCACAACTTGAACATTTGGAAGCGAAAATTGGTCGAAACGGGAGGAGGAGGCGATAACTTTCGCGAGCTGCGTATAAATGTTTAAAGACGCGGTGATAAATATTTAGAGATCACCCTTGGAAACTAGGCTTGCGGGCTGAAACTTGGCGGTGAAATCGGGAATTCCAGACGTCCGTCGCTTCGCTCGGCGATTTACATAATTGTCGAAATATCGAGAAACTTGGAAGCTTGAAAGCTTCGAGTCAGAATGTTGCGATAAGAAACTAAAAAAAAAAGAAGAAAGAAAGAAAAAGGCGTAGTTGCTCGCGGAAAAATTTTGAGCGACGACAAATATTTAGAGATCGCTCATGGAAACTAGGCTTGCGAAGAAACCGAGAATTCAAGATGTCTGCCGCTCTATTCGACAATTTACATGATTGTCAAAATATCGAGCAACTCGAAAGCTTGGTCTAAAGAGTCGCTATAAAAAATCAAAAAAGAAAGAAACAAAAAGACGTAGTTACTCGCGGAAAAATTTTAAGCGACGGTAAATATTTAGAGATCGCTCATGGAAACTAGGCTTGCGAAGAAACCGAGAATTCAAGATGTCTGCCGCTCTATTCGACAATTTACATGATTGTCAAAATATCGAGAAAGCTTGATTCGAAAAGTCGCTATAAGAAACCAAAAAAAAAAAGAGGAAAGAAAAGGATGTAGTTGCTCACAGAAAAATTTCAAGCGACGATAAATATTTAGAGATCACTCACGGAAACTAGGCTTGCGAAGAAACTGAGAATTCAAGATGTCTGCCGCTCTATTCGACAATTTACATGATTATTAAAAAAAAAAAAAAAAAAGAACCTTTTACGAATGTACCTTTTACATAATACGATGATACTTGAAAATATCAAATGTTCAAAGCGTGTCATGACACGCGTCGTGGAGAAGAGCGATGAAATGCCATCGCGAGCCACTGTACCTTCGCGAGAACGTGTTTCGGGAAGGGTGGATTTGTAAAAGACGTGGAAGAGACGGACAGGAGAAAACGGGAGAGGAAAAAAATTCGCCGAAGCGGATCGTAAGGCAGCGTCTTATCGATCCGACGTGATCGGACGAAAGGAAGGAGAGGGGTGGAGGGGAAAAAACGTGTTTCCACGGCGAGAACAGGGACCGAGTTGAGATCTGCAGCTGGATGAGAAATTTCGAAAAAATCCCGGCGCCAAGTGGTCGTCTACCACTTGGGATAAAGAGTGAAGTTGATTTTTAACCCTTTGGCAGACCCAGAGCCTTCCGTTTCATTCCGAGCTACCGTTCCCTCGCTTGCCCCCCTCCCCGCTTGGTTTCTTGTCTTTTCGCTCGTATCGCCGCGCTCGGTCCCTCCCTCGAAGAAATAGAAAACGATAAGTCACTGGGAACGATCGCGTGACGAGCGAGCAAATGCTCGCCGCGCTTCTTAGACTCCGGATAGATATTTTTCGGTTCGGGAACAATTTCGTAAAACGTGCATCCGTGTCTGTTTCACGTTCCCCTCCTCCTCCCGCTGTTAATCTTCGTTCGAGCACGTTCTCACGAGCATGGCTACGGCTCGAAAAATTTACAAACTCGAGTGAGTGGCGTCCGCGCGAAAAAAAACGAAAAGGAGAAAATACGAGCGGAGGAGAAGCGATGAATTATTACGCGACGCGTCCATGTGTCATTCTCTGTACGCGAAGCGTGTTTTTCTTTTTTCTTTTTTTTTTTTTTTTCATAGTCGCCGCCCCTGTAAATCTTCATTTCCGTCGACCCTTTTTTTTTTCCTTTTTATCCCGAACGTAAAGGGGAGAACTGACTGGCGAGAAACCAAAGTCTCTTTAAAGACAACGAACCGATGCCCGAAATCCAAACTCGATGAACCAATCGGGAACGCGCCAGCCTTCCAATGTCTGACGATTATCAGACACTAGAAAAACGATAAAATTTCCATTGGAGTCGTCAAAGTGAGAGAAACATCAAAGATCTCTATGATATAACAGGATACACAAGCTCTCATTTATTTTCATGTATTTTATGAAGAGTCATTCGATGTCTCCAAAAATACACTGGTCTACGTTTATAAAATATCTAAAAAATTGCCAAATATTGTTATAACTATCCATCTATATTATATATTATAAATAATACAATATTATAATAATACTATATAATATCTATATCTATCATAATATTATAAAATATCCAAAAATTATCAGTTGAACGAAACTTTACCTCGTCCACTATACTCGCCAGATTTTCACTCTTTTAATTTCGACAATTTCTTGGAGGATAAATTTTTTAAAAATCAAGCTGACGCAGAAAACGCTTTCCAAAGTTTCATCAATTCCGAAATTCTATGTTACTGGGTTAAACAAGCTTGTAACTCATTGGCAAAAGTGCATTGAAGCAAATGGTTATTTTACTCCGATTAATGGGGAGCTTTGAAAGCTGAGACACATGTATTTGAACTTGAGAAGAGCGCAATTATTTTCCGACGAAAATAGTCAAACGATCGTTCCAACCGTTTCGGTTTGATAGTTCCAGCGATAGTTAAAATGAAGATGATCGCGAAGGAGGAGGCGTCGCTTCTCGACCATCTCCGTAGGCAAACAAGAGCGCGGAGATCCCCCGGAAGTTTCAATTTCCGAAACCATCGGGCGCGTGGGTGTTGTGTGCCAAGTTTTCCCGAGATGAAGCAACGAGAAGCGAAGTAGGGAGACGCGCGTAGCTACTTCACCCCCGGTGCGTCTCACGGTAGAAAGGAGTCCGCCAGAGGGGGAGAAAAGCGCCGTCGAGCAAAGTGTGTGCGCCGCTTATTAAAATTTCACTGGACGACCGGTCGTTACGCAAGGAGAATCGTTATACGCGAAGGAGAAAGGCTGAACGAAAGCTGAGCAATCTTCCACCGTGCCGCTGTTTCGACTGCAGCGGGCATGCAGGCGACTTGTTCCTCCATCCCCCTCGGCGTACGTCAGCGTACACCGTGACGTATGCACGTCCAGCTCTTTTAATCGCGCGTGACCTACATAGCCCCTCGAGCTCTTGCTTCTGTTTACTCGCGCGTAGTCGCCGCTGAATACATATATATATGTATATATTTATCGGAATCTCGAATTTATTGTAACTCGGAGATTGTCGCAATTTCACGCTTCGTAGATATTATTACTGAAAGTGGTTTTAGCGGGGGTGACCCAGAAAATCGGGCCTCTTCAGGTGCAACGCTGATGCAACGAAAATTAGCGATTGGTCGATTTGGGTCACGTGATTCGCGAGGGGGCGTGGGCTAGACCTCGAGTAGGAGTGGCGTTGTCTGGTAGATCTACTGAGCGATCGCGCCTGTAATTTGTTTTCCATCGATTTGAATGTCTGCGTATCGATAAAATTTTATGGCAAAAAAAGTCGTCTTCGTTTCCTGGTCGTGCAATTTTTTATAATCTCTATACTCTCTTTCTTTCTTTCGCGATCGTACATTTCGAATAGTGTAAACTGGCGAACACACCGCCGTGTTCGTTCTAACTTTGGAGGGTGAGAGGACGAGAGATCTTGGAAGCAACAGATTACGAAAGGGGTCCGACTAAGGTAAGGGCGCAGTGGATCCGGTTCAAAGAAAGCGCAGAGAAACGAAATTCTTTTCTTTCTTCGCGGCTTCGTGATTTTTCATCACGCCGATCGGGCGCAAAAAGGAAAGAAGGAGAAACCAAAGGAAAGATAACTCGCGCCGAGCGGGATAGAAACGGACGGAGTTCCGCGTCGCGGCGATGAAAATTGATCCTGCCCGGTTTGAACGAACCGACCCGGTGCAAACAGCAACGCGACCGAGGGGAAAACTTTCGCCTCCGCGAATCCCTCCGCGGATGTGTTTGGTTAATTGAAAGTTTAAACGACGGCGGGAAATTTGCCCCGCGTTTCTGAATCAATTATCCTTCCTCGTCCTCCGACTCTTCCTCTCTCTCTCTCTCTCTCTTATTCTTTTCTCTCGGGTTACTTCGATGAGAAATTAATTCCGGCCCTTGAAATTCGGTTCCATCGATTGCCTCGACGGTAACGAGCTCGCTCGAGCATTGCGGATAACGACGCTCCTTATTGTTGGAACTGTTCTCGTTGGCGAGAAACATGTTTTAGCAGTTTGCAACCTATCGGTTTAGTGAAAATGAATGAAAACACGTCGCTGTCACTCTGATTCATCATAGAATGGAGTAATTTCAAAATTAATGAAGAGAATATATAATACTCTAATCAGTGACAAGCGAGCAACAAACATAAGTGACACGTTGTTAATTCAGTCGGTAGACACTAGGTTTCGAGCACAGATCGTATATATGATTCATAGATCTTTCGATAATTCGATCGAAAATCCGATTATTCAAACAGCGATCGGTAAAGTGTCAATCGCGGACAAATATTCGCGAGTTTCGTTTGCATCTATGAGATATCATAACGGAAAAGAAGAAGAAGAAGAAGAAGAAGAAGAAAAAAAGATGGAGGGAGTGGTGCACAACGGTTCACTCACTGTGAAGGTGATCGTCGACCCTCGCCTGAAGCATGTTGAAGCTCGAGCTCGGCTGATACGGCTGCTGATCGCGAATACCGCCGCACGCGAACTGATAAAAGTCCTTGCAAGGATCCACCCCCTTCTTCATGAACGCCACCATCCGTTTCGAGGCTTCCTCGCAGGCTTTCGAGTCGCACACACCCTCCGGGCCGTCCCTCTCCCTGATACAGGCTTCGTCCTGCAATGGAAATCGTTCGTCTCGTTTCTTTCTCTGTCTCTCTTTTCGCTTAGTCTCGAGTCTTACTAGAAGCGAGGTATATAATTTTCGGTGTTTGAAGGGGCGAGAGGACAGAGTGGAAACGGCTGTTGAGAACAAAACTCGAGGATTAGGGGATGAAGGAATCGTCGCGAGATGACGAGAGATTTGCTTGTATTGCATTTTCACACACGCGTAACTCGTTTGCTACTCCTTTTCGTTTTGATATCCGGGACGCAATGGAAAAAGCGAGCGTTTTTCCGGAAGTTGTCTCGAGCAGAGAGGTCGGCCGCTGTTTAACGCGTCGACGGAGCACTCGCCCGCGGAATGGTCGCGAGCGAAATCAGGGATCGTACGTCTTCTCTGAAAGAGACAAATGGCGCGGCAGAAAGTTCGAGGCTCGTCTCGAAGATAAATAAGAAGGAGGGCAAAGGGAGAAAGAGAGAGAGAGAGAGAGAGAGAGAAGTGAAGAATCGCTGGCAAGCTACGCCGGGAAACCTATTCGAGTTAGTTGCTAAAAATTTGAGCACCTAACGAAAGAGCCAGCCGCGGCCGCGACAGTTGACGACTTTCATTGTCATCAATTGCTTTTCATCTGCAACGGATGGCGGTACGTCTTTTTGACAGAGACGGATGATCCTTTCGACGATCGTCCCTCCCCTCCCCGCCGAGTCGACCTAACCGAATGCATCACCGAGTGAAATCAACTCCGCCACCGTCGTGAAACTTTTCCGATTTATTTCCGACGAGGGAAGTGTATCTAATCGCGAGTGTAAATAATCGTTCGTGATCGAACTTCTCCGTTGCATCTCGACGAGCGAGGTAGGCTATTTTGGGAATTTATCGTTTCTTTGAATTTCCTTTTTATCACTGAAAGTGATTTTAGCGGAGCTAACCCAGAAAATCGGGCCTCTTCGGGTGCAACGCTGATGCAACGAAAATTAGCGATTGGTTGATTTGGGTCACGTGATTCGTGAGGGGGCGTGGGATAGACCTCGAGTAGCGCGGTGTGACGGGAGACATGTAAATCGCTGTCTCAACAATTCACCCTTCGAGGGTGAAATCTAATCCAACGTCGTCCAATTTCGCCCCCCCGCGAGCCTCGTAAACATCATAGAAGACACGTTATCGGGGAGTGATCTACCATCGAGCCAAACACGACCTCGATAAATCCTTCCAACACCAATCACTGTAGTACGTTTCCGTACGGCGCCGCGTATCTCTTTACTCTCGTTGCCTATCCTCCATTAGCCGAGATTCCTCGAAACTAATCAGAGGCGTTCGTCTCTCAGAGAGTCCGCCATCGCGGACTTTTCCCCCAAAAATCTTCCCCGAGAATTCTTCGCCAAGTCGTTCGTGAATTTCGTGATTCTTCAACTCCCTCCCCGGCCGCGAAAGAACCGGAAAAAACCGAGAGACCGAAGGAAGATTGCGAAAGGCGAACGTAAAGGAAACATCTCGCTGCTCCTCTCCGCAGATCGAAAGTTTCTTTGACGCGAAAGCCTCTCGATGCGCGAAAGGAAACGAAATTCGGGCTAAATAGAATGAAACCACCGCACTTGGTGGACTTTCCAGTTTGTGTTTCAGCCTCTGTGCAGATCCGAATCACATCCGGGGAGAAGGAGAGTTGAGAGGCTTCGTTTAGCGTATGTTTGGTGTGTATTTACCTCCTCGTCTCAATCTACTACCTCGCACACACTCGTCTCTAGTTAAGGGACGAGATAGCGGAACGTTGCCGTACGTTGTATCGATTTACACGTAAGAAATGCATGCCAACGATAGTGAAGAATGTAAATGGAACGTTTGACGTTCTCGTGCGCCTTTGACGCTCTCGTGCGCCGCGAGGTAGAGCCAGATTCTTTCTCGCGTTTGGTAATATTTATTTCACGGTCTCGTTTGCCCCGTGTATTGATTCACGGTTCGTGATGGTCGATTATTTAGTTTTTTATCACAAGCCAGAAAATCGGGCCTCTTCAGATGCAACGCTAATGCAACGAAAATTAGCGATTGGTTGATTTGGGTCACGTGATTTGTGAGGGGGCGTGGAGTAAACCTCGAGTAGGAGTGGCGTTGTCTGGTAATTTGTTTTGTATCGATTCAAATGTTTGCATATCGATAAAATTTTATGGCAAAAAAGTTGTCTTCATTTCCTAATCAGAACAGTTGCTTCTGGGCCTTTCAGTGAGACGAATCGTACTGCGGTACAAGTCGTGCAGTTTTTTTATTTACTGATTTAACACCGTTCCGTGTATGCCGATTTTTGGTTATTTTTCGTTTAGGCGTTTCGATACGCGTGAAATCGCAGGTAGTGAACAAACGTCTTCTCCCTTTCATTCGGCCTTCATTCAACTTTACAGCTGAAAGTTGAAAAGGGGACGAAGAACCGAATGTCTCAAGTGTGCCACGAGGTCGTGTGCCACTGTGCTTCGGAGGACGAGAGGATTCTCGCCGGTTCGAGAGTCCAGTCGGGGAAAGAGAAAGGTCAGGATAAAGGGCGAAACCCTGACCCAGCGCAGGGTTGACATTTACCTCGAAACCCTACCCTCGCTGTATGGCTTCGTCGCGGCGCAGCACGTGCTGCTCTAACGACCCGAACGCGTCGATTTTCCATCGAAATAGGCATTCGACGACTCGAATCCCGTCATTCGTCGACGACGTTGAATTCTCGTCTTCACGCCGAGTTCTTCGTGTCAATCAATCTCGTTCCATCTCGCACCCTTCGATCCCTTTTCCGAGAGGTAAACTCCGAAAACGGTGATGCATAGAGACCTCGTGAACTGATTAAGCCTACCAGTTCGCCATTGTTTCCAATCGATTTACACATTGTGAAACTCTGTCTGTCTTTCAACAAAATCTCGAAAATTCTTTGCGAAAGTTTAAGCAAGATTAAACCGAACAAAAATATAAGCAAGGTTAGACTAAACGAAAATGTGAGCATGGTAAATTTGGAAGCACAAAATTGCACAAGATGATGAAAAGAAGTATATCAAATGTGTATCGAAAGTATAATATTTTGAGTAATATTTCAATTATCATATTACACACATCGTTTTTTATAAGTGCAAAGTATAAAAGTACGAAATACAAAAATGTAAAAATAAAAAAAGTAAAAATGTCGAAAGTACAATGCTTTTAACAATATTTCTCATATGTGCAAAATTGCACAAGATGATATTTTTTTTAATATAACATACTGTTTCGTAATATATATAAATTTTATAATATCTTTTAAAAGACAATTTTTCAGCGAGGTTCTGTTCCTTTAATCGTGTCCTTGGAAATATGAATTTACATAAAAATCGGCGGTCTAATTACTAGTTAGATTAAGGATATCCCAGATCAGGATATTCCTATATATATATACATATACACTAGGTGTACGTACGTCAGCGATATATTACATCGATATAATCAATCTTGTGACTACATCCGGAAGATTCGAGCGGCAATCTGCCTCGAATCCCGCCAACTACCCTCACCAGTCGTAATTACTGCAAATTTATTAACAGGCTGTGAGAGAATGCAGGAGAAGGGAGGATGGAGGCGAAAAATACTCGAAGATCTCGAGATCTCGCGCCTCGCGTGAAAATCTCGAGCGTCCATCGAGCATCTTTGTCCCAAGCGCTTTGTACGAAATGAAAAGTATCAGAGAGAAAAAGGCAGCCTCGGTTCCAATAATTCTCAAGTGTCCGTATAAAGGGATTTTTACACGGTTGGCCGAGTCGAATTGAGCCATTGTTTAATCGGAACGTGCACATAGTATATCCGTGTGTGGCGTCGAATTTCGCGATAAACCATCCCTGTGAAGCAACTGGGAATAAATTCGCTTGTTTCTTTTTTTTTCTTCTTTTTCGAAAGGAAGAATCAGTGGAAATTCACTTTCGAACGAAAATAAACGTCAGATGTTTACCTCGTTTTCTTTTTTTTTATCGCTGAAAGTGATTTTAGCGGGGCTAACCCAGAAAATCGGGCCTCTTCAAGTGCAACGCTGATGCAACGAAAATTAGCGATTGGTTGATTTGGGTCATGTGATTCGTGAGGGGGCGTGGGGTTGACCTCGAGTAGGAGTGGCGTTGTCTGGTACTGAGTATCGCGCCTGTAATTTGTTTTGTATCGATTCAGATGTTTGCGTATCAATCTGATAAACGCGCGTTGATCACAAACTAACGTGTAACATGACAGGTGTCTCTGTCGGCGATAATTAACCCATAATTGATAACGTTGTCTTGGAGATTTCGGATGACCGTCCATGATAATCCATCATGGTAATCGTCGTTGAAACCAGTTATTTCCCTTCGCGAGAATTCGAATTCGAACCTAAGTAGTTCACTCACTCCTCCTTCTTTTCAATTATCGTTTCAATTATCTCGACTTTTTCTACGTAGAGTCGAAGAGAAATAATACGGCGGCGATGACGAGGTGGCTCTAAAGTTACAAACTTCACGCCTCCCGGTAATATCTCGCCGATGGAATTAATAAATTCTTATCGAGGAGACGGTCGTTCGAGGGAGTCTATTTTTATGTTTCACGGGTTTATTCTCGCCTCTGTGCGAGACGATCGATCGATCGCACGGTTAACGATTACACACCCCGGCCTTTAACCCCCTTTCGAATTCGCAAACATTGCTCGTTCCGCGGCTGTGCATCCGAGCTTGCAACTATTTCTTCCTCTTTTTTTCTTTCTTTTTTTCTGCTCGCTGACCGCGAGCGTGCATTAACCGCCAGCGAAGTAGCAACGCCACTCCGTGGGGACAGAACCGGAGGGCGAGATTAATGTTGACTGTGAAAGCAGCGTAATTTCAATAACCCGGCCCTCCCGACGATCAATTGAGAAACTTGCAACCAGCCTCTCGCTGCTCGAGCCTCTCGTTCGATATTTTTCTTACAAAAAAATAAAAGCTGCACCCCTTGCAACGCGAGACACGCGAAATCAAGAGCGCAAGAAGTTCAAATCAAATGAATGATTTTATCACTGAAAGTGACTTTAGCGGGGATAACCCAGAAAATCAGGCCTCTTCGGGTGCAACGCTAATGCAACGAAAATTAGCGATTGGTTGATTTGGGTCACGTGATTCGTGAGGGGGCGTGGAGTAGACCTCGAGTAGGAGTGGCGTTGTCTGGTACTGAGCGATCGCGCCTGTAATTTGTTTTGTATCCATTCAAATGTTTGCATGTCAATAAAATTTTATGGCAAAAAAGTCGTCTTCATTTCCTAGTCAGAGACGAATCGTATTGGGATACAAGTCGTGCAGTTTTTTTTTGTTCTCTTGTTGACACGAACTAAAGCATAAAAATTTCATCCAGAGACATTAAAGTAAAAGAAGTAGAAAATCTTTGCAATACAACAGGATATAACAAGATTTTATTTGTTTTTACCAAGAATTATTCGAGTTCCTAAAAATACACTCTTTTATATCCATAAAATATTTATAAAAGATCAAAAATCGGTCATTTTTATCAATTAGTAATAGTGCTGAATAAAACAGAAAATAATACATTAATGTTCGCACACTGAATATCGAAGCTGTTGTAATTTTGTAAAAAGAAATCGTTACAATAATAGTAAACTTGGACTTATTTTCGAGTTTGAAGCCTTTACCCTTAAAATGCATCGTTCATTTTATTACGAAAATGTTTCTACACTATACAGCAGATGGCAAAATGAAGACACTTTTCTTCTCCAAAGTGCTATAAATTGTCACAGTGTGTAAAAACATTGAAGAATTTTTTTCACAGTTTCTTTATTGAACTTTTGACGAAAAGTGGTGCGATTTCTTGAATTTTCGTCATCCAAGTCGAACACTCGAATGTTCGATAAAATGGCGAAAAAGAGATCGTGTTCTCCGGGGTCATTTCGATCTTCCAATCAAATTGTCGATTCAGACATGAAAAATTCAATGCTCTTACACTGTGGCAATTTATGGCATCCTCGACAAAAAAAGATATCTTCGCCAAACCAATCGCTGCGCGATGTAAAAATATTTTAGAACGAAACGAACGTCGTATTTTAAAAACAGAGGCTCCGAGCTTTAAAACGGATCCAGGTTTATTTCTACAAAATTATAACAGGTGAAACTGATTCAAGTGCGACTGAAAAATATCATTTCTTATTTTTGACACTTGAACACACCGAGGAAAGATTGCCCTGCTTGAACAACTTGGGTCAGTTCCTCCAGTAACTGAAAAAAAAATTGCTTTTCGAAACAACACGACAAGTAACTTTACTCTAAAGTGTATTGTAGAAACAACTGCGTGCGCTTTAAACAAACCCCCTTTGTCGCACGAAGGTCAATGCTGAAACTTGTCACAAGTCTTTCAAGTCGGTGGAAAAACGGCGAACGCCAGCGTGCCACAAAGAGCCTTTCTCGATCACTTTTTTAATCGCGGAGCAATTTCTATTAGCTCGCGTTGTGGAAGTTATTCGAAGTGTCTTTCTACGAGAAAAGTTTCCCTCTACAAGAATCGTAGTTTTCTCGAAAGAAAAAAAGGAAAGAAAGGGGAAGGGGGCCGAATCGATTCGATTCGATGGGGGGCGATTAACGTATAAACAGCTTGTGCCAGGTGTATATTGAATTACGATCGTCGCATCCAAGGACCTTTAACTGAATTATAGCTTGCTTAATGTTAATTGAGAAGCCGCATAAGGATAACTGCGAACTGATACCAATTATACGGCCATTACTCATTCGAGAACAACAACGGGGTGCAACGCGTTTAGCCCCGTCGAAGGTTTCCACCGACGATCGCGTCAAATCCAATTGAGATTACATGCCGCTCCGCGCATAATCGCGTTCCGCGCCATTGATGCCAGCGTTTTCCATTCCTTCGCGGCTCGGTCGTTGCGTGCAGGAACGCAAAGAGATTCCGCGGGTGTCTCGTCTATCGCGGGGAACGTGACGACCGCGAAGTTCCCAAGTTTCCAGCTCGTACGTATGTACGTGGTACGTGGTGTTCCTCAGGAACCACGAAGTACGGCAGATTTCTACCTTATCTACCTTTCCCCTATCTATCGTTCCTTTAATAAGAAATTCATTTCATCGCCGAAACGAGAAATCAGTCTTGGGAAAGTCGAAGAAAAGAAACTTTCGGGAGGAAAAAGAAATAGGCAAAATTAGGAAGAGTCGCTGAACTAGAAATTTTTCTAAAAAAGTAGCTTCTAACATATTATTTATATTATAACGGGGAAAGTTATAATGAAAAAAGAAAAATGAAAGTAAATAACACGAAAGGATCGATAAATCGGGAATCAATATTCACGGAAGAGGACATATTTTATGTTGCAATCTGAGAATTCGACAATCTTGTTAGCTACGTTTAGAAACGCTTTGCTCGTGGAATTGTTCGAGTTTTGACATCTTTATAAATCTTGGATCCAAGTAGAGGAAAATCCCTGAGATATCTACGTGACTAGGAATCCACGTGATAAAGGAGCGCAATCAGTTTCGGGATTAAGCACCTTGCGTAGAAGAGGCAAACGAGAAATTGGGTTCACGTTATTTCCATATACATCTTTATAATTGTTGAACACTTACGTAAGCAACAAAATTACGGAGCAAAAATTTATCTGTTATTGAATTGTTTGTAGTTGAAGGTGGTATGAGAGGAAAGTATAATGTCTGGATAAGTGTATAACAAATGCTAACGAGTGCTTAAGGCGCTCCAAGAATCATGCCCAGCAACAAACAAATTTATAATGATTAGTAAAATGAATGAAAGGAAACATTCATCACCGAGATTTTTAAAAATAGCGGATGTTGCTGCAACATTGTTGAATTACACAACGGATTATCTCGCGAAAATTTGACACGATGAGTTATGCAATTGCATAATCGCAAGACGAGAAAGAGTCACATACGCGCAAAATAATGGACAAAAAAGAAATTTTCGTTGTTCGCAAAAAAATGTCTATTATTCTATTATCCGCTTCGGCGGAGCGAAAGAGTTGACAGGCTTTCCGCTGTGCGCTCATTTTTATCTGTGGAACGCGCCGGCAAACTTCGAGCGCCAAACTTCGGGGAACGTCCTCAAGTACGAAAAAAAGAGAAATCTGTCTCTTGTGGCGATAGAACGCGCGTTTGAGAAATATGTATGTGTTTGATCTCGTTTAAATCGAAAAATCTTGCCTTTGCGCCGCGAGCGAGTCGAGACGAGAGAAAAACGCGAGGAATCGCTCGAGGCCCTTCGCGAGACGACTGATCGCCTGGATGTACAGACGAAATTTCCGTGGGATGCCAGCTCGTATATTTCGACGTCGGTGACGTCTCCGGGGCTCCGGCGACACGAAACGCGCGTGATATAACGCTTCGGGGGAGGGACATAAACTTTCACGGTCTGGCTCGCGCGGACAAAACCTGTTACGCCGTGCTAACTAGCAAACAGCTTGCAAATCGTCCTCGCTCGACCTATACTGCACGGGAGCAGAGGGCAGTTCTGTTCAGAACGTTTCGGTCAAAATTCGGAAATGCAGAAATATACACTTTGTCAGGGGGTTGGTGTCGCGAATCGTTGCCAGTGAGGTTGCACGGAGCGACGAGGTGTAGACACGAGCTGGAAATTTTGTTTTCGTTACGTTCTTAGGAAAATCAGTAGCTTCGAGTGAACAGTTTGAAAACGGTACGAGATAAAGCGACGAATGACCAACGAAATTGTCGTCGAAGTCGGTGAGGGGGTAAATCAAAATTCGAGTAACGATCGCCCGATGCAATAACCGTCGCCATCGCGCAAACGAACGACGATAAAGGCAGCGATATTCCATCGAGGCGGAACATCCTGTGGGGGATGGTAGTACGAGACACGAGACCGAGGAACATCGGATACATACGTCACTTTATGATCCAACCTTCGTTTTACGAGGGTAGCAGCTACTGCGCGAGATATCTCGTCGGAATGTCGGGGGTTCGTGATTTCATACTGCGGCAAAACGGCGAAGAAACGTCCCGAAATTTCCACTTATCTCTACCGCGCTCTTTATTGCTCGAAGAGAACGGTTAAACGCTGTGATTTACGCCACTTCGT
The DNA here is from genome assembly GCA_030673865.1 of Melipona bicolor. Taxonomy (NCBI): domain Eukaryota; kingdom Metazoa; phylum Arthropoda; class Insecta; order Hymenoptera; family Apidae; genus Melipona; species Melipona bicolor. The sequence continues at coordinate 312,213 of JAHYIQ010000053.1, read as the reverse complement.
TGAACGCTCCTCGAGAAACATTAGCTGCTCGCGACGCGACTTCGAGAAGTTCTTAATACCTGCGTCGAAAGGGCGGAGAGGGATGATAGAAGAGAAAAAAAAGACAATGGTCCGGGGTTAAAAAGATGGCGGTCACTCACCAAGGGTGAGCATTCACGTGGCTGCTCTCCCTCCGGCAGCGTGGTGATGAGGAAGAGGACGGGGCTGGTGACGAGCAAACTGGTGACGAGCAGCATCGCGAACGTGAGCAACGCCTTGTGCACGGCCTTGCTTCGGCGAAGCCAGTAACACGGCACGCAGCATATCCAGGTACCCTGTTGCGCGGCCCTCTCGACGTGTACCTACGAACAAGTCGGCACGTTGCTCCGGATGAACGAGAAAGTTGTAGTTTCGCATTTCCTCGCCTTCGAGCCCAGCTCAAGCGAGAAACTGTGTTTCCGATTAAATAGAGTTCGATAGGAGAAGCGAGAAGGAGAGGCGAGTGGAAGTGTACGGAAAGTTGGAAGGTGGAAACACTTTGGACAAGGGAAGCTGCCAAGTTAACGACAACGAGTGGCGGCGAGCTGTTTTATTGAATCCTCTTATTAAGAGGGGAGTCGTTTAAAGGGAAAACATGGGAGGAATGGAAAAGAAATGTCGGGCAAATGGAACGTCAACAGTATGCTGGATTACCGAAGAAACGACAAATACGTGACGAAGCGAGAGAGAAGGAGATCGAACAGGAGAAAGAGAGTCATTTTGCTAATTAAACTTCTCGTGAAAGTACTCAATCTTTTCGTAACAGCGTGAAAATTTTCCATGACAAATATTCCAAATATCTTTTACCAGCCACTGTGACTAAAATTCATCGATATAAAATTGCAAACGAAAATATCACACTTGATAGTGGCTCGTCAGTCTTCTAATAATGTGTACGTTCACACAATTTTCTATAGGTGTACCAAATACTTTCGCGAGCCATTATAATTCTCTAGTTACTAAACACACTTTACAGAACTACATACAGAAGAACATTAGTTGATATAAAATTAGCTTTTAGCTTGTCAATTTCTAGTAATATCTTCTAGTAATCTTCTGCGTAAAAATTTTCAGGTATACCAGATGTACCAAATACTTTCGTGAGTTAGTATGAATATTTCTACCGACAATTTTCTATCAGTTAATTGACAATTATCAATTGCAAATTAGCTGATATAAAATTAGTAGAAATATTCTAGTTGCCACTGGCTCGTCAATCTTTTAATGATATTTGCGTACAACAGGTGTACCAAATACTACCAAATACTTAGCAAATTGCAAGTGGAGATATTGTAGTTACCATTGGTTCGTCCGGAAGGCCGGATCCGTCCTCGGTGGAAGGATTATTTGCGGTGCCAGGGGGACCGGCGGTCGCAGTCGCGCCGGGTCCAGTGCCCTGTGCGTGCACATGTGCGCCGCCTCCGGCCCCAGGGGCGCACAGAGTGCGAGGACTCAGGGGTAGCCTCACGCTTGCCTCGCCGCGGGACCTACCGCCACCGCCACGGGCCCCGCGGCCCCCGTAACCCCGGCTCACCGTACACAGAGCCACATTTGCCGGGTCCCGCGGAACTCCCTAGCTCTCTAATGCCCGCCAATCTCGAACGATCGTTCGTTCACGATCACTCAACTTCCCCAGCGCCCAGCCTGGGGTCGCCGATTCTGGCGCCTAGACGGATCAGTCGATCGGCACCCACGATCCCCTCTTCCACCTCTGCATCTTCTCTCGCTTATCCTCGATCTGTCGAAAGAAAAAAATAAAACGATATTGTACAAATAAAATATAAATGACATTTATATTTTTAATAACAACGTTAGTGACGAAACAACAGGCAATTAACGTCGAGAACTTTTTGTCCCAAAATTGCAATATTTTCTCAGTTTTAAATATATTTAAGTATAACCCAGGCAGAACAAATAATAAATTTATTACTTCTCAATAATTTCTATTCAGTGATACCAAACCGACGAATTCAAAAGGAAAAAGAAAGCGACAAATTATTGTATACGGTTTGGTCGCTCGTTATGGTCCGCAATCAGTTGCCAGCGCAAGTAATTAAGACGAAATAAAGAACATAGATTAACAACTTTCCCGGCGCTTTCCAACTCGTTCAACTCTCTCTTTTTCAAAAAGAGAAACGTCGCGCTTCTCGCACCACGTTATAATTAAATGTAACTAAAAATATAATAACTACAAATTATATAATCTACGATATTTTGATGTTACGACATTGAAACATCAGATATTCAATATTTTTCCAAATATCATAATTTACTAATCGCGATGAAGCGGAGATCTTCTGTCTTCGTGACATTCTATCGTTCAATGCGCGTAATTTTATCTTCTTGAGAAAAAGAATCGTCTCAATTTGCCCGAATTGCCGAGCGTTAATTAGCACACGGACAAGTCGAATTCAATCCGTCAGTGTCAAAACGACGAGCACGCGGTGGACGCCAGCAGATTACTGTGATCAAGTCACCGAGAAATTAGTCGCCTCGGATGTCAAGTTGACGAGCACCGTCTCCTCGCCGAGAGGAGAGACTCTTTAAACTGAAATTCCTGCCGCGTTAAGTACTCGGGCCCGATCCTGCACTAATCGCGAAGTTAATCTCGCAGACAAAATCGAAATTTGATGCAAACGTGCGTGACGTAGGACCGTTTGCCCTCGAGGCAGTCGCCGCTATATAGATAGAATCGTTCCACATTTTTACCTACGAGCAGATTTTCTACGCAGAAACTTCGCTACTGGCCTTCAAAAATGCGAGCCACACTCGCGAGCGTCGAGCTTTTCGAGATCGTATCTCGAGCAACAGCAACGCGATTGCGTTTCATTACGGTTCGTTCGTCAAGTTCGCGTTCACAAAGATAGAATCGTTCCCCACATATTTCGTTAGCGAGGGGAAATTTTTTACGCGGAACACTGGCCTTCGAAGATGGATTTTACGCGTCCCGATGCGAGTCAGAGATTCGAATCGGGAGATCGTATCTGAACCAGCCCGCGATTGCGTTTCGTCGAAACCAGTCGCGTGTAAAACACACCGACGTGTGACTCACTTCGCCGAGTAAATGAGCGCAAGAAAATTTTTCAGAACAAATTCCCCCCTCCTCGCGAGATGTAGATAAACTCGAGATTTATAAAAGCCAAGGTTACGCACGAATTGAGTCATTCTCCTATCGTAAGAACAAATCTCTCTAAGATGTACTGTATGTAAATCTAGACTTTATAGAAGCCACGGTTTAATCTGGATTGCTTCCACAGCTGGTTCCCATCGCGAAATTTCTAATATATGCGCGTTCCTTTTGTTGCGTTTGGCGAGACGCACTGTTTCTCATCGACCGGGTTTGGAATTGAGAGCATTCTCGATAATGGAAAAAAGAAAGATGGGGGAAAGAGAGAGAGAGAGAGGCAGAATAAAACGAACGAGTTGAACGCCGAGATCCGCGTGATAATCGGCCACGCGGCGTAGTCTTGAAAATCGTCCGGTTGCATGTACGCTTTGGCCACGACTAGACTCGGCTCCGTCTCATTTATCTACAACCAGAGTGATAACGTAACGATGCCGTCCTTTTTTTCACCGATCCCCTTTGGAATTTACATTTTCCAAAAATGGAAATTCGACTGGCTCGACTATCGGTTGTTTCCTTTTCCATCCCCTTTGTAGATAATTTTTCCCTTTGTAGGTAAGTCTAGATAGAGTAAGATCGCGTGACAAATATCCTTTGACTGATTTTTAGAAACAGTCACAAACTTCTACGATTAAGAATTTATGAGAAATAATAAGGAAAGGATAAGAAATTTGCGAAACGAGTTAGATAATTATTCTAGATATACAGTTGAGAGTTAGACCACGTGGCAAACATCCTAACCGATTTCTAGAAACACTTCTCGACCAAAACTCGATAAGAAATTTTCACTCGAGACAGAACAACTGCGAAACTAGATACTCTCTCGATGTATAATGTTTCATCGTTCACGAACGACCGAGTTCCGTCAATATCGCGGCACCGTCATTCGCCTCGCGAATAAGAAATAAGTCAGGGATGGTTTTAACCGAAAGTTTCAGTCATCGATAAGAAAAATACCGGGTGCTCGACGTAAAACCCTCCGTTCGAAGACGAATTGGCTTTACGTGGGACAAGTTGCGCGTCTTCTTCTTTGCTCGAAACTTCAGGATGTTGGATGTGCACGTCTCTCCTCTATCGAAGGGGGCAAAGTGAGGACAAAAAGGTAATTTACGTTAATGGTTCCGAGCGTGTATATCACGAGGATGGTTTCACGAGTGGTTCGATCGCAGAGAGTCGTTGGTAGAGATTCGGGATCAGCGTTTATCGAGTAATTCGCGCGAGCAGGTCGTACGTGCGAGTCAACCCCTTGCTCTGGCAACTGATTGCGGACCATAACGAGAGACCAAACCGTATACTACAAATAATTCGTCGCTTTCTTTTTGACCTCGTCGGTGATTATATCACTGGATAGAAATTACTAAGAAGTAATAAATTTATTATTTGTTCTGCCTGGGTTATACTTAAATATACTTAAAACTGAGAAAATATTGCAATTTTGGGATTAAAGATTCTCGACGTGCGTGGCACGTCGTTCCAGCGCGAGAGCGTTAACGCGCGACGCGCACGATCCGCGAATATCGGCAAGGATCGGATCGTTCGTCGAGGATTTGTGAAAATGACGCGGCGGCAGACACGCGCGCCGGCATAGTTTATTCATAGGAATGACAGCCACCGAGGTGATATATTCGCCGATTATTTTTTGCACCGGGATAAAAATATTCAGGGCCGATGCGGGATCACATTTTCCAGTCAATGGAGTACGTGATCGAGGCCTCGGAGGAACGCCGTATCGTGTCGTGTCGTGCCGCGCCGCGGCGAAAAGAAAAATGTAGACGAACCGGGCGAAACCGAATCGAGCGTGAAACGTAAATCCAGCGAAGAACCAAAAACACACACTCTCTCTCTCTCTCTCTCACTCTCTCTCACTCGTTTTCTATTTCACGCGAGGACAGACACGCTTTCTTTCTGTCCTTTCTTCTTTTCTTTTTTTTTTATTCAAGGTTTGCCGCGAGTATCGCGCCTCTTTGAAAACGTTGATCCCGACCAAGGAAACTTTTTCGAGGGAAACTGCTTCAGTCACTTTTCCGCTTCAGTTTTCTGCCGATCCAATTCGAATTGAAAAAGTTCGAGGCCGCGTCCTCCGAGTTAATATCGAAGTTTCGACTCCCGTGTGTTTAACCTCGAGCGTTATCGTCATCGAACGCGTTCGATAATTCATTGTTCGTTGCGAAGGTTGAACCGCTCAAATCGACCGATCGATGTCAAGGCGGATTTCGTCGAGATTTCGATCGAAATCGATCGCTTCCTCCGAACAGCAACGTGTATACGTGGCGCAAGCCACGGGGAATCGTGTAAGGCTCGATCGATATTTCCAGAATACGATAGACCGTATTCCAAAGTGCATCGGAACATGTGGACGTTTCAAGGGTAACGTGTTCCACTCCGTTTCGCGCAACACTGTCGGCAAACTGTGTTTCGTCGCTACGAAATTATGCACGTACATACGTGCGTCATTCGTCGCTACTTTCGTAGACTAAACTAACGTCAAATATCACGCGTGAACGATCGCGCCAAGTCGCTCGCACTCGTTACCAAGACCAAGTTGCTGCGAGCTGTGCAATTTTTTCGTCACTTCTGGATCTCAAGGATGGAAGTTCAACGAAACCAACGCAAGAAGATCAACAGTGAATCAATTTGGCCAAGAGCAGCTGTCGAATTTCTAATCTCAAATTTCTAACTTTCAATGTCAATTTTCACTCACGAGAGTCTTTAAAAAAAAAAAAAAAAACGAAAAGAGATGAGAAAGAAGATCGATCGCACAGTTTTACCTGTTACAAGATCCAGAAAGCGTATCAGAGCTTCGATGATCTCCCTCTTCACTGATGTCCGTGGCGTGTGGTCACTTTCAGTTCACTCAGGTCGAACGATCGCGACGAAACGAACGAGCGGGACGCGCGGTTCGCGTTGCACTGCCGGGGAACCGTTCGAAACGATTTCTACGTGTAGTCTGGCGGGTAACGGGACAACCGGAAGTCGAGGGAAACGCGGCCCTGCTTTACGGTTGGGGGTAACACGCGGACTGTCGGATCGGACTCAACCACCGTGCCGCCTCTCTTTCTCTTCCTCTCCCACCCTTTCTCTCTCTCTCTCTCTCTCTCTCTAGCGCGCGCTTCACTCGTCCCCTCTCCATCCCATTTCTCCCTCTCTATCTGCCTTTCGCCCCCTTCTCTTTCTCCTCCGGCGTCCTCCTTCAATTTCACCCCCTTCAGTCCTTTCCTTCCCCATCCCAAATTATATTCGTTTCTCCTTTTCGTCCCTTTAATTCGCTTATATTGTTCTCCCCCTCCCCCTCCCCCTCCTTGCCTTTTCATTTCCTCCCTCTGTCCCTCACGATTCGAACGCTTCTCGCGCTTCACCTTCTCTCCGTCTTTCCTCCGGCTGGTTTCCTCTTGGTCTTACTTTTCACTTCTCTCGTTCCTCCTCTCGTTCTCCTCCACACGCGCAACGCGCAAGCCCTCGATATTCAAAACGTTGCGAGCGTACGGTCGACGACTACGAAAGAATGGCCCCCCTTTTGTTCGCCGCGGCGAAACTTTGTCAGCGCCCGGCCAACCAGCCTCGAAATAATGGCTTTTCTTTTCTCCCGAGTACTCTGGTACTCGCGCTCGTTACTCGTCGAGGAATCTCGTCGTTCCACCACGCTGTCGCGATCCGACTAGACAATCGAGATCGATTGGAACCTGGACGAGCTTCGATCGCCAATTGATTCGCGTCGCAATTCGTGTAAATTTCCTCGTAAATCCTCCAGTCCATTGAGGAAACGTTCTAATTGAACGGAATTCTGGAATGTGCTAAAATTACAAATATATATATATTTGTAATTTATTATAATATATTTATTACAAATATATATGTGTATATTTGTAATTTATATATAATTATACATATGTATATATAATTTTTTTACCTAAATTTTACGATAAACAGCAAAAGCAAATTTTTTGACGATATATTATCGATATTAAATAAAAAAAATTCTTTTCACGACGAATATACTCAATATAAACGCTCAAGGAGTGTTTCAGTGTTTCAGTTCTCACTTCTCCTGCTGTCTTCTTTTTTTTCAATGTTAACAGCAACGTTAATATTAATTTATTGTTAGTGAGAAAGATCTTGGCTAATTTTAGAAGAAATGACCAAATAAGTATTTGTTGTCGGTTTCCTTTGAGAAATATCGACTATTAAGATCGAGGAGAGCAAGTTGTATCGGCGATCGGTCAAGTCGGCCGGGGAAAATTCAGGCTTCGGCTCGCGAAACGCGGATTAACGCGTGGCATCGATAAATTCCCAGCGATTTATCCCTTGTATCAATCTATCGATAGCGGGCAAACGATCATCGAATAAAACTGAAAATAACAAAGGTGAAGCCGAGTCTTGTGATGTGACCCCCAAGTTCGAAAATTCCCTCGGCTTTCCCCCTCCCATTCGTTGACATTTATGCCCGCTTTCGACGGCAATCGATTGCCGTTTCCACGACCGAACACGTAACGATATACGAGCGCGAACGTAACTTTCTCTCGACAAAACGAAACGAAACGAAACGAAAAGTGCAAACCGCGCCCGATTCGGTCAATTCGTCTCGACACACAGAGTCTGATTCCACGTGTAAAAATAAAATTCGAGAGGGAGAAATAAAATTTTCACGCGTGGCACTTTATTTTCGAGAGGAACGAGTTTGTCGAGTGCATTTGACACAGTCTGAGTAATTTTAGACGTGCGAAGAAATAAGTGAAACTTATTTGCAACCTTACCTGAGAAAATAAACTTTGAAATTGACAGAATTGAACATTGAAAGCCATGTTATCCACCGGAATTTAGATAATCGATTAGATAATGCCCTATACAAAAAAGAAACTGTCACAGTGTTAAATACATCAATTGCTACAAATATCGAATATTTAAAATAAGAAAAAATAAAATAAAGAAACAGAGAATTTTTGAAATGAGGAAAAATAAAATAAAGAAGTGTCCTAAGGATTTTGAACGGGAGTACACTCGATAAATTTCCAAACGCGACGTTTCTCGAAAACTGAACCATCTTACAAAATTTCTTATTTTCGCACCTTCTGTCTAGGATTGCTTAAACTCAAGCTACACAAACTTTCGATTTTCGATTTTTCAAGAACGAAGCGTCGCAAAAAAAGAAGAAAATGGAAAAATCGCACTGCCTCTCCTCGATTTGTTTCATTGGCCACGCTGATTGATTAAACTGTGATTTGGGGAACGCACTGCACTCTCGAAACGCTCCGCGTGTCTGTATGTAGGTCGAGTTAATGAAACGCCGATGAAATCTTATTTTTCCGCGTACCTCTTTCCAACCGCCCGAGCATTCATTATCCTGATCCTAGGAGTTTATGCAGCGAAACGGAGCAAGCGGCCGATCGTAAAACTCGCAGCGGAAAATACGTTTCCGAAAGTGTACAACAAAAATCGTAGCCGCTGATGCGTTTCTCCAATTCTTCTTCTGGCGTTTTAACTTTGCGCTCGACCTTGAACCCGACCGCACCGCCGCTGGCTCCAACTCGATTCAACCGAGTCCTCCGAGTCACTATTTCACCAGCGTTATCTGGACGGTGCACCGATGGCTGTGCGATTTCATCGAAAGTTTCAAAGAAGCGTGCTACATTAACGGCTGCGCGGCCGGGGAGAAAATACCGCAACCTTGTACCGAGAACAACCACGTCGTGGTACAATCGTGATATCGCTCGGTGGAAGGGCGGCGCGACTTCGTGACATTGAGGCGTTATTACATTATGACGTCTCCCGTAGCGGCTGTGCATATCGCCGCGACAAAAGAGGCGATATTTGTCGTTTGTCGTTTGCAAGTCGTTGATTCCCCGGGGGAGGGGATCCCGGAGGAGTTTTCGACGATTCGCTCCCCCCTTCTACTTGTGTCTTGCCGGGATTTGCGAAACCCGCGTAAATAACGTTTCAACAACGCCGACCCAATTATGCAAATTGGCAGCGCTCACGATCCGTTCTCCCGGCCGGTTAATTACGCGGATCGATGGCAATCTGTCAAGCCTTCGGCTGAACTAGGGACGCGCGAGCCATTTCGCTCGCGTGAAAGAAGAAAAAGGGAAGAAGCGACCGACGAAAAGGAAGAAAAAGGAGGAGAAGAAAGGAAAATCGCGTTAACCAGAGGAGGACCACAGTGTCGCGCCGCGTCGGTGAAAACATTCGAATCTAGGTTTCTAAACAATGGTTCCGCGTGGACGGAGTGGTTCGTCGTTTAATTGGAGCACGGCCGAAACAACTGAAAATTATTTTTAGGTCAGCTCGTGTGTTTAACTATCGATTTCGAAAAGAAAAAACGAGAAAGGAAGAGGGTAGGTTGGGGGAGGAGTAGGGGAGGGGGCGGGAGAGAAATGGTCGATGGCATCGCGACCGCTTTGCCGCCGACTAGTCCAAACGGTCTATTAAAATGTTCGACGACGAATTTCCGAAAGGCTCACAGACCTTTCTCAATTTCTCTTTCTTTCTTTCCCGTTTCCCACGTTGTTAGTGGAAAACCACTTTCTTCGCCGTTATCGATCGGCGGGGTCGTTCTCAGAGAGAGAGGGAGAGAGAAGGGGGAGAGAGAAATTGATTTCGGCGAAAGGAGAAGGGAACACTCGATCAAACAGTGATTTTTGCAGCCCGAAACGAGATATTTCACGGTTCCTTCCTCTCGCCGTTCGTCGAACGAGTGAAATTCGATTTGCAAAAAGAAAAAAAGAAGAGAGAGAGAGAAAATACAGCGGAGAGCTTTGTCATTTGTGTCGCCGCGGAGAATATCATTGTCGGAATGAGACAAAAGCACAACGGATAAATGGCTCCGCTGATATTCGTTCCTGATACAGCTTTGTGCGCGGCTGATCCGTTTTTCCACTCGGGCCGATCCCTTTTTGTATTTCGCTCTCCGTCCTCGCGCCGCGGCTCGATAAAACACATTAAACGCGTTATCAATGAAGCGCGACGTATGGAAATTTTAACTTCGTTAACGGGCGACGTGTCGTTGCTTTCGGATTCTCCCGCCCGTTTCCGCGTTCCGCTCCCTTTGCCATGCAAATTTCCACGGGAATAACGCGCTTAAAAACGTTCCCCCTCTTCTCTCGACGTTTTCGACGAATTTCTGGGCTACGCGGAGAATTTTTTTATTTCGCACTACGCTCGTTTTTTATTCGTAGTGCGAAATAATCCGTAGACATCCGGTGGTTCTTTGATCTAGAGAAATTCAAATTCAGAGAGCAGACCTCGACGCTGGCATTGAACTCGAAGGACTTGCGAAACTCGGCTCGCCGATCGATATGGATCTGAACGAAGCCGTACGCCCGAAACGGAACGATTTTAACTCGCATCCGAAGCTTTACTACGTTGATATGAAACATCTGCTTAGCTTCTAATGCAATTAGAACCTCGTTGTCCTTCTATCTTTTTCCGCGTGTCGTTGCGCCATCGTGCTCGAAACGAGAAGAGGAGATCGCAATATCCTTTTCCCCGTTGAAAATGAAGGTGACGAAGGAGAGAAGCGGAGAGGCGACGGTGGCGTGAATGGATCTCGCAGGTACAGCATATAAAAACGATGCAGGCCAAAAATAAAGATTTTATTCATCCACGTACATCACGTACAGAATAAGGTTGATTAAATTCACTTCAACTATATATATATAATATGTATATTTCTGTTGTTCCTCCTCGGTGTGTGTTATGCGCAAATTTCAAACTCTCTGACCTCTACGTATCTAGAGTATCTATACGTCTTTTACCATTTCTTTTTTTCTTTTTCATATATATATATATATATATTTTTTTTGGTTCCTATATAATATTCTCGTTTATCCTTTCCTCTTTCTTTATCCGTCACGCGTGTTCTCCTTTCTCTCTCTTTCTCGCGTTTCGCGCGAATCCCTCGAGCGAATGGCAACGCGCAGCGCGGCGAGCACCGGCCAAGTCCTCTCAAACATCTCGATACGTTGCGATACATTGCGCGTGTGCATTGGTAACTTTGGTAACAGTTCACTCCAAACGGTTGATAATCAGCGATTGGTACTTTCCAGTTCGGTTAGTCTCATCCCGCCTCAAGTACGCATATTTCTCAGAATGAAATGAAACAAGGCTCCTTTATATACGAGTTGCACACACAGAGATCGTGTAAATATGTAGAACTTGTTCTTCTCGGGCGAAGACTCTCCCGCGAGATTGGGACGTTCGTGGACTCACGCGATCCCGACCTCGCGCCGTCGAGTCTTCGCTGATATACATAGACCAGAAATAATCTTATATAATTATATCCCCTAGCCGACGAAGAGGCGTCGGTGTGATTAATAATCGTAACGAAACTTCAAAGTGTTTCGTTGATCGGCCGATCGTTTAATACTGATGGATGTCACTGATGAGGAGAGCTGTTTTTCTCTCTCTCTCTCTCTTTCTCTCTCTTTCACTGTCGTGAAGCCACGAAATATCTGTCGACCTGGAGAGAGTATTTCGCGGATACGCTTCAGTGAAATAATCTCTTGCTCGTTTTCCTTTTTTTTTTTGAAAAGCACGTGGACTAATGACGTGGTACATAAAGCAAAACCGGCGAGTCGCCTGTTGAAACGTACAGCCTCGTTCCCACTCGGAACGGTTCTCTCAGAGAAACGCAGTCGAACCTGATATGATAAATTAAAGAGAACGCGCGACAAAGTGGATCGGTTGCGTGCTTCGTATCGAATTGGTCCATGCGTGCGAACGTCGAACTACGTGTCTTTGAAAATTTGTTAACGCTACCAAGAAAGTCTTTATACGTTGATTCTCGCTACTGATATACGTGTGTGTGTGTTTGTGTTTGTGTGTGTATGTGTATTGTATTTTGATATATGTGTTGCTTCTTCTTCCATGGCCGCGTCTCGTCTCTCTCTATCTCTATCTGTCGACGAATGTTGTAAAAAATTGCTCCTACTGTCAGAAATATGTTGTGCGTCGTCCGACAACTCCGTAAGGATATGTAAGTTACAAGTAAGTACGCTTCGCGCGAATTCTCGTTAAAGACAGAAACGATCGAAAAACAGATGTGCTCATCCACAAGTTTAAAGTCCAAAGCAGGCATAAAGGCCTATATACATATATATATATATATCGAACGTCTAACAATCTACGGTAGATATATCCGAAATTCGGAAAAAAATTCGTATCCTTCGTGAAACTGGTGAATTTCGAAACTGCTTACGAAACTCTCGAAAAATATCTTTCTTCGTTAGAGAAAATCACAAACGTTGGCACGCGTGGACCTGTGTCATTGTTCCTGTGTGTGTTTGTTTGATAATCCCTCCCAACTCGACACGCGCTAAAAAAAACTCAGCTACGAATTCAGTGGTTAATTGGTACGAGACGGACGGGCTCGTCGAGTTGCGAGGACGATTTCCGAATGATTATTGTTCCCAACTAAGACTCTTCGGCGTGGCGTTCCTAAATCCGAGGATATAGCCTTTCAACGTGTGTCGATATTTCAACGTTTCCCTCTCTTCTCGTCAATCGGCGAAGGGACTCGCCTACCCTTGTCAATTTCCTTGGCCGTTAAGTGTCGTTTAGTCCCCTCGGATGCTCGCGCAGCGAATGTGGATCGACGAACGATAGGTAAACGTAATTTCAAAACGTCGACTCCACAGTTTCTAGATTAGTTTACAACGCTGGATGAATCGTGGATTAAATAATGAAGTATTAACGAGAGATCGTCGGAAGAACAAGAAGTCGGACACGACATCGATAGAATCTAAACAGAGGAGAGTCACAACGTCCTCTGATAATAAATACTACAGTTCGTCACAAAGGCGAGGAAAAAAAAAAGAGACAACAACGACAAGCTAGCAGCTGCGAAACGACGAAAAATTACTCGGCTATAAATAATACGCAACGCGATATCACAGGGATATACTCGCTGAAAGACGTGCTCGTTTAAACAAACTCGAACGTAACTGGACAGCATTCACAGGATATTTCAGAATGTATACGCACAACGTATAATACGAAAAGCTTTTCAACACTGTGTGACCAACGAACGAACGATTACGAAAGCATAGCGTAAAGTAGTAGCGTTGCGCTCGAATTTTGTCCTGTCGTTCTTGTAAAAATGAGATCCTTAAAACAATAAGACTAGTAATCGCACGAACATCTCTCGATATGAACGTATTTTCGGGGGTCATTCTCGGGGCGATCGTTACATGGCTGACGATCGTTCCTCGTGTGCCTTCTTCACGATCGCCAACTTCGAGTGCGGATCCGCCGCCGGAAGTCCAGTGTAAGGGGGCTCTCTGGTTCCGTGCAGCATCAATGTCCACTCTCGGATCCATCCGTGTTGGGGTGTTTGAGTATTGAAACTCACCTGAAAGAAATTAGATAGAAGAAGTCTCAGTCAGATTCACTCTAAAACGCGATATTTAATTTAATGAAAATTAGATAGGGAAATTAAAATTAATAATGATAAATTAAAGTGTCAGCAATAGCGGTCGAACTTATATTGTAAGTTAATAATTTCTTTGTAATTATTATTAATATCTCTGAAAATTCTCGCGTTATTCTCGATACCTCCAACAACCAGTTTCCTTGGGGATACTCTCCCCAGGTGTGAGTAGTCATGAAGGGCCATTTTGTGAAACCGTCTCGGTGATCGTCGTCGTTTATCCTTCGGCTGAGGATCATCGATCTAGAACCCAGTTGAAACTAATCGTTAATTCCCATCAAATCAATCGGTAAAAACGAAACGATGGATTTTCAATCTTCGACGTACGTACCTGGTGCCCATGGGAGAAGTGAGGAACAACTCGAGATCACCACGGCGCGTAGCGTTCACAGAAATCACGGCCTGCACGTGTTCCAGATAGTTGACGGCGTACTCGGTGCCGGCGCAGGCATCAGTCTTTATTTTCAGCAGGATCGATCGATCGCTCGTCACTTCCCTAAAAGGAAATTGACACGCGTTTCGTCTCGAGCTGTCGAACTCGTGACGCTGGGAGGAGCTTAAACGCTACGGGAAATTGTCGCGTGTTGGGAAAAGGTCGTTCGAGAAGGAGGTGCTGTTCCAATCGGAGATGCGAGGAGACGTTAACGATCTACAGGAGGGAATCGAGGAAGCGGAAATCGATACCACTATACACTCTTTGTTTACAAGGTTTCTGACTTTCGAACATGAAATGGTCGAAACAGGAAACAGGGAAGAGAAGGACGAGGCATTCCTCCCCTCTTGGTTACGAACACCTACGGAGACGGAATCAATAGCAACACTCACTGTGTTTCGAGCACGGAACCAGCCTCGCAGTGATACCGTGGCGGCACGGTTTTCCATTTTTTCGCCAGGGCGACCATCGCGCCAGCGTCCAACACACCGTAGCCGAAGAGGTGGTTGAATTCGAGGCCGACCCCGTTCATCGTCCAGTGGAATCTTCCCTTCGCGTCGAACAGCGAGTTCCTCTTTGACGTTAGAACCGTCAAGTGCTGTATGTCGCGCCAGGTCAACTGCGGACTGAAATCAGAATCAACGATTCTCTCTGTGCGCTGTTTCTTTTTTCGACGATTCGAAAGAAGTCTCAAGTTTTTGTTAAAAAACAAAAAAATTCTTTCCTTTTTTATATGTCAACCGCTTGCGCTGGCAACTGATTGCGGACCATAACGAGTGACCAAATCGTATACAATAATTCGTCGCTTTCTTTTTGAACTCGTCGGTATGATATCACTGGATGGAAATTATTGAGAAGTAATAAATTTATTATCTGTTTTACCTGGGTTACACTTAAATATACTTAAAACTGGGAAAATGTTGCAATTTTGGGACAAAAAATTCTCGACGTTCGTTGACACATTCGCGACCGCTGACGTGAATTCATGTCTTTTCAAATTCTATTCCTGGTTGCAGTATTAAACAAATATAATAATAAACAATAATAATAATAATAAATATATATTATATATAAATATTGGAGCAAGAAAAACAGGGGTCAAAAGGCACACGAGCATCAAAGAGACAGCGTCGCGTATTAAACTTCGGCCTTTTAATGTCGCGTCTCCCCTCGCTCCGGTTACTGGGTCACGTTTCATCGGAGTTTTCACTCTCTATGTAAGCCGTCTGTTCCTTAATTTTCACCATTTCCAGCGATCGGCACACCTCATTCGAATCGCAGCCCAATTACCTTTCGAATTTATCCCCGAACAACGTGCGAATCGTTCCTCGAAATTATCGCGATTCATCCACAGGTATTATACCGTACATTTCCCACCTGGAAAATTTCCAAGCGGGAATTCGCGCTGCTCTTTTCGAAATATCGGGCGCTCTCGTTAACTCGTACTTTTGCAGTAGAACGGATCAATCCGGATATTTCATCTCGAATTCGTGCGCAACGCGCAACAAACACACAAATTTCGTGAATCTCGACAACGATAATTCGATAAAAAAAAAAAAAAGGAAGAGAAAGAAATTCGATTCGAGCAATTAACTCGATCTGCATTGGGTCGCTAAATGTATTCGATATCGAATACACGGCAAATACTACGATTGTGTGGAGCCGGTTTGCGTCATAATTCGCGATATTATTCGTTATTAAACGAACGATAAAAACAGCAAGCTGCATCGTATTTCAGACAGATGGTACTTCCCGCTCTTTAATAACCCCTCCCCCCCCCCTGGATAACTCTCTCGCTGATGCGGCTACAAAATTAAAGAGGGATTTTATGTCGTTTGTAGAGGTGTAGCGTACACGTGGCGCACGCACACGCGCGCACACAACGCTTAAAATATCAAAGCAATAGCGTCATAATTCGCAGCTAAATGGCTTTCTCCTAAATTATAGTTTATCGTGGGAGAGGAACAAGCGATGTGCAATTTCGATTGCACCTGAAACGATTTGGAACCAACCTCCCTCGACACTTCAATCGGTTCCCGTCTCTACGGTACACTTCTTCTCCTCCGCTTTGTACTTGGTTACAATTTTCTGACCTATTTCCGCTTTTCTTTCGCCCTCCTTCGCCGTACTTTCTACGCTCTTTGACATCAGTCTCTTTTTTACCTTCTTTTTCTTACATTTCCACGCTCTTTCACGACTTTCTTCCCCATCTGTTTTTATTCTAATCTCTTTCCGTGACTCTTTCAATCCTTCTTCTACTTTCTTTTTCTCATCGGAAACTCCTTTCGACTGGTTAAAATTAATATTAAACTCACTCCTTCTTTTTATTCGTATAAAACCTTTCTTTCCGTTCGACAATTCCCAATTTATATAATCGAGCTGCGCTGACGAACGAATACCATTGCCAATTATTTACTCGGGTTCATTCTAAATGGAAAAACGCGATATTTCTTTGATATTTAATACCCGCGGGACAGCATTCGCGTCTGGTCATTGAAAATTGCTAATTTCCATCGCTTTATCGCCGACGTTTGCGCAAAATTCATTTGCCCGGCGTGTCGGTTAATAATTTATTTATTTTATTTCCGAGCGAACGAGTATCGCGAAAACGGCTCATTTATCGGTTTCATTTAATCGCCCAGCCGTAAGTGTTTCCTCCCCCGAAACGATAACGTAACGTAATAACGAACGAAATCGCCTTCACGAGTGAAAATCGAACGTGCAAATTGCACATTAAAAATAAATGGCCACGAAAAGTTTCGCAGTTAAACATCGAGCGCAGTCCAAGCGCTTTTCGCTTCTCGTCTCGCGACTGTGATAATTCGATATTTATCATGAAATATCGCGATCGAGCATTGTAATTACGAAATTAAATCTTTGAATCAAAAATATTCGGATTCACGCTATCCTCCTCGAGGTCAGAACAATACGTACCAATAACATTGAAAAATTAAGTTATATAATTCAATTATAAAATAATTATATGATAATTATTTTTTTACGTTTTTCACGAAATTATATCAGTTTCAATTATTAGTAATTTTTCCTGTCACTGGAACAATTATGCTCTCCATTGCATCTGATAGTACGAGTTACAATTTTCTTGTTACAGTAGATCAAAAAAGTACTGGCACGTCTAATTTTTCAGAGGCAAATAATTTCCAATAATGCGTTGCACAGTAATCGTGCAACAAATATAAAAGTTCGAGAATCAAACAAATGTATCGACATGCTTGTAACTCCAGTAATTAATCCGCATTTAATGGCGGAATGTTATTAAAAAAATTACAAATTATCCTTTTGTAGGTACCGAAAGCCTTTAAATCTATTATAAAAATATTTTATATTCTGTTCAAATTCGATTCTCGAATTTTATATTATTTGCATCATCGTTGTACAATTCGTTATTAGAAATTGTTACTGTGCACGTTACTTTGCAGAGACAGATTTTGTCAATGTATAGTATATTTTGTTTTCGCAGAAATATTGCAAGAGAACTTGTAAATATTACTGTTTTGATTCACTGTTTAGATTCTATAAACGATGAACGGCGAATGAACGTCATCGGCGAGAGGAGAATTTCTCTGAGGAGATGATATTAAAATTCTCTTTTGCACACTCACTTGGCTTCGAGCGCGAGAGCAAACACTCCCGCAGCTTCCGGTGCAGCTGCTGACGTCCCACTATGCGTCGTCGTGCATTTGCCGTAAAGATCGGTCGTAGCCTGTAAAAAAAAAAAAAAAGAAGAAGAAGAAGAGAAAAATATTAGTACGAAACGCACTTTTTCGTCTCTTTCTCGCCAGCTTCTGAAATTAGAATTTACTCCATAACGTCACCTGTTCGCCCAGTTCATTATGAAAATACACGTTATTTGCATTTTAATGACACCGTGGCGCGTTTTAATTGTGATTTCAAAAGGGTCCTTGTACTTGCGTAGGTTGCACGCGTTGCCCAGATGACCTCAAGTGGCGGAATTTTAGCATGTTCTCGTACATAATGTTTTTACATTTTACGAAAGAAACGCGAGAGCTCGGATGAGAGCTAAATCAAATCGCGTACGAGTATTTTATGAAAGCAGTTTCGAATCGAAACGAATAATACGTAAATAAGGTCGTTCCAGACGATCGAACGTAGCAATTCACAAATGGAATTGTTCTGTTTTTAAAACGTTGTAATCACTCCTGAACGCAACCGCGCGTGTTTCGCTGATATTGAGAAAGTTTCCGTATTAAAAGTTCGCGTTCGATTCGAGCATGATAAACGCAATGTGATCGCACTAAACGTTCCAATAATCGGCTCTCCTTCTTCCCCTAATGTCCCACCTTAATGGAGTAATTTCAAGAATCGGCCCTCAATTTTTGACAATTTTCTACAAATTTCTTCAATAACGATTCACACTGTGAAAAGTATGATAATGTGAAGAAAATCGATTGGATCAAAATAAAAGAAAAATACTGCACGACTTGTACCCCAGTACGATTCGTCTCACTGAAAGGCCCAGAAGCAAGTGTTCTGACTAGGAAACGAAGACGACTTTTTTGCCATAAAATTTTATTGATATGCAAAACAAATTACAGGCGCGAACGCCTCCTACTCGAGGTCTACCCCACGCCCCCTCACGAATCACGTGACTCAAATCAACCAATCGCTAATTTTCGTTGCATCAACGTTGCACCTGAAGAGGCCCGACTTTCAGTGATAAAATGAAGTATTTCTTTGTTTCACTTAACACTCGAACGATCGGGGATTTCGAATAAATCTTATTCGGGAGTGGCACGTGTAATCCCGGCGCCATGGGCGTACACCCTCTCGTCCTTCTTCGTTTATTTTCCCCTTCGCTCAGCCGTGAAATTTTCGTGGAACGGAGAGAACGAGCGCGGGAAATCCGAGCGGACCGTGTTCATCCATAAAATCCAGCTATCGAGCGCAAAAACGGCCAGCAACGAGGGAGAGGCGAAAGTCTATTCAGAAACACGCTTGCCGCTGGTACGGGGGATTGTAGGAAAGATACGAGGTTAACACGTTGTTAACAGCTAAGTTTATAGAAGATTAAATATTGAAAACAGGCTCTTTTCACTAACGAACGCGCATTTCTCTCTCGACCACTTCATCGTGTAATCCCTTTCATTATCTTTCGCGTATAGAGAACCTTTTTTCTCAGATTCCTTGTTTTGTTTCGTAATTTCGCAAAATCGTAAAAGACGTACGAGGTAGCACGTCGTGTTTCTTCCAAACGTGTTTCCCAAAATTCTTCGTGAAATCGAATGGTTGATATATCATTCGATTTAAGAATATACTCGATTCTCGAATCAGATACGCTCGTTTCCGCCACACCGTGTGC
This sequence comes from Melipona bicolor, assembly GCA_030673865.1. Taxonomy (NCBI): domain Eukaryota; kingdom Metazoa; phylum Arthropoda; class Insecta; order Hymenoptera; family Apidae; genus Melipona; species Melipona bicolor. The sequence goes on along the minus strand of JAHYIQ010000053.1, from coordinate 292,877 downwards.
TTCGTTGTTATAGAATGATTGCTTTCCGCGAGAATCGTTTCTCGTTGAGCTAATAAAAGGGAGGAGCGTTGAATAGCAACGGCAATCTTCATCGCCACGCTAGGAAGAGCTTCCATATCAGGGGATCGATCAATGACGAGCGTCCATAAAACCGGCGGTATAAAGTTTATGAGCGAGCTTTCGTGAGCTAAGAACGGGAACTCTTCGTTCATCGTTAATCCCCATCGAGTGATGGAGACGATCTACTCGCGTGAACAGTGCAAGTTCTTTCTCTTCCACTTGTAAAGAAACGAAGATATGATTTGACGCTCCATCCTGCTGTTTGACAAGCTCGATGAGTTTCACATATACGTATCGACGTATATACATTTCTGATGAATGCCAGCTCTCTCGTCCCAATTCCTAGAATACGTCAACTAATCGCGAAAGCTCCGATCGATCGATGATTTTCGAATGTCTCCCGTAAGCGAGACAATATCAAGCGAGCAATCTACTCAACGCCTCCCGATAAACTTTAGTCGTTGACTAGTATACGATCCCATCTTGTTTGATCTTAGCTGCGCGAATGACAAGACATCATCCAAGGGATAGAATTTCCTTTCAGTCTCTAAAGCTGATAATCATCCAAGAATTTGGAATCAGGATGGATTAGATAGTAGACTTGCCTAATGTAGGAGTGCTAAAACTTGGTCAAGTTTATGAACTCATCTCAGGCATACAGATAACCTGCAGGCATTACACGACGCTATGTACAATATTTATAAAATTATATGATATTAAAGATATGAGCATGAGGGAACAAAAGAGAGAAAGAGGAAGAAAACCAATGGCAAAAGTGTAGACAGACTGGATTTGATTGTTGAGTGAAGAAGAACAGACTGCGTATTTGGTCATATGTGTGAATGAAGTAGACAATGTGGATTTGATCATTGAGAATGGACTAGACAGTGTAAATGGAATATGGTCGTTGAGCAGACAGTGTAAATTTAGTCAATTTGGTCGCAGAATGAAATAAACAGTGTTGATTTGGTTAAAGAATAGAGTAGATAGTGTGGATTTAATTGTTGAGTGGAATATAAATTTGGTTTATGTTAGGTTTAGGTTGGTGGTTGAGTATAGAATATGGATTTGATCGGTAAATAGAATAGACAGTACAGATTTTAGTCATTGAGTGGATAGGCCAGTGTAGATTTGATCACTGAACAAAGTAAACAGTGGATCTGAGCATGTCGAGTATGAAATCGCATAGTAAAATCTATTTAGTCTAATCCAGTATAGTCTCAAACATAGCTGCACCAAGTTGAATATACATGTTCTTACTTCATTCTCTAATCTTCAAATCCTATATATATTGGTATCTGAATATGATAGATTTAATAGACTTCCAAGAAACAGCCATATTTTTCGCACTAAAATTATAGCATCTTCAGAGTTTTTGAAATTGCAACGATAAAACAAGATACGTATCTCGCAGCATTTTTCGCCCAAGGTAAATAGTTTCTCCGAGTAAGTAGAATAAAACGAGTTTCAAGGAAAGATCCGATCGAGATCATCAACATCTTGCGTCTTTTCCACGCTTAAAAGGGGAAGACGCCTCGATTTGCCGAGAATAAACGTCGTGAATCTGCTGAGCAATCACGAGTTCTATTTCCTCAGCTACCATTCCGCTTATATTATCTCGGAGAAGGTCTTCCTCCTTGAATTCCTGCGAGAACCGAGCGCGGTAGCTATTAGGCGTGATCTACCGCTGTGTTGAGCGACATAATAACTCGCTGAAAGGCGATTTTCTCCGATCCCCCGTGATGTATTCGAAAACCTCTTATCTTCCGCCTTCCCCCGTCGAGCCGGCGTGCTTCGACGGAACAAAATTTGTCACTTTGCATTACATTGTATCCTTCGTCGCGTGCAGAACGAACCGTAAAAAATTGACAAGGGCTCGTGCACGCCTACACGTTGAACGCTGCATAAAATTGCCGACGGCATTTTACAATTCACCACATTCGTAACGTGTCAGATCTTCCTCTTCCTCTTCCTCTTCATATTTATCGCAGCTCAATATTTAAAATCGACCTCCTGATTTCCTGAGAGCGGAGAGTATCGCGTTGCTGAGAATTCGCAGTTCGTTGCCGACATACGATACTCGCTTTCAGAAGCTTCCAGTGCTCAAACAACGCTCGATGGCGGCTCGAGAGCGTTCTTCATCCTTTTGGTAAATCAACGCTCCCCGTGGGCGGACAAAACCCGTCACCAAATATTCGACGCGAAATCCCCTCGTTATTCGCAGCCTCTCCGGTTCTTTTTTTAACTGTTAACATCGCTAGCCTGCTGAAAAAAAAAAGATTCCACCTCGCTTCTGTGGAATCGAGAGAAGCAAATTTATATCGGACGACCTGCAGGAGCTTATCCACTCTAATTAGAGAGTGGCCTTTGTCTGGCCATTAGCCAACGACCCAGCTAACGAGGCAGCTCTCTGACCAACTAACTAGCTGCGTTAACGTCGAAGAATAAAAATCCCCGCTAATTGACGCGCAACGAGCACGCGTGTTTTCAAGTTCGCGCGTGTCTGTTTCGCTTCCTTCGAAAGGAAGTGAGAGAGAACAAGACAGGAGACTGCGCGACGGGAACGAAGGAGGAAATTTTTTGCGAAAAGTTCGACGGTTTATTCAAGTCCCGCGATCCTACGGGATGCGGCAGCAAAATTCCTCGAGTTCGCTCGTGTTTACGAGGCTAACTCATTTCTAGCTGATCCCGGTCCCGGCATGCCTGCTCCGCCAAGCTGGAATCCACTCTTTCGTGTTCTGAATACTTAGGTAACTGCGTTATATCGTGAGTGCATTCCGCAGACACTGTTCGCAACTCTTTGCACTTAGCTTCGACGCAACGCTATGTTTCAAATTGCGAAAAGTATTTATCCAAAGCAATATCCTCTGGAATAAATTAAGTTCAATTAAATTTCGCGGTGTTCGGGCTATTGAATCGCAATGGAAGGAAGAATTTTACGTGGTAAATAATCCTTGAAACTCGCGCCAAAGTTTCTACCTCGAGATCACGCGCGCGATTCGTATCTTCGGGCAAAGTTTCGAAACATTAACGCCTTCGAACGACCTTTGGTATAATCAGAATTCCCCGTGTTCCTCGTAAAACTCCTCCGGGGAGCCTCGAATCTGGCAAATTCATTAAGAGCCTCTTAAATCGCGGCAGTCTGGCAACACACACACTCACACACACAGAGGTTGGACCGCGTTTGAACGCCACTTACCACTCCTATATTGGGATCCTTAGCGCCGTTGCTGAACGTCGAGGCCAGGGTGCTCGAGCAACTCTCGTCATAATGAGCGTTTTGCCCGTCGTTGATTGCGCTGTTAATACTGACAGTCCACATGCTTGCCGCATAACCATCGCAATTGCAGTCGTCCTCCTCCCCGCCGTCGCCGGAAGCCCACACGTAAATGTTACCCAGTCCTCGACGACCCTGCGAACCAGGAATAATCTCGTCCGTTCAACATCGACGTATTGTCACGGATCGTTCAACGCGAATTCCGGGATTTATAAAGAATCAGCGTGATGGATCGTACGTGTATAACTCAATTCATAAACCAAACTGATTCATTTTAAAGCGTGAAGCTTCTGCTTTTACACTTGTTCTTTTTTTTTGAAGACGACTTTACATCGTGCAGCGAGTTTTTTTCTTGAATAATTGTCAAAATTCAAATGTCTGTAAAAACGAAAGAATTAAAAGAATTTTTACGTAACTAGATGTAGCCGTTGTTTTGAAAATTAAAGTCCCCCCTTAAAACTCGTACGATTTTATTGAATGAGAAGAATTTTAACATCTCGTCGCCTAACTTTGGAGTTTAATAAAGTTTAGCGAGTTTTAAAGGGAAAATCGTCGTAAAGAGAAAAGGATTTCGGTCTTTCAAGACTGTTGTGAATTTAATGATGGAAAAAATTCTTTTTAATACTTCTACGTGCGTTTGAATTTCGAGGAGAGGAGAGTGTCGTCGCCTTTCCCATCCGCCTACGTGATGCAAAATCGCATCTTTGAAAAGAAAGAACTCTGTAGAAGCTCCCCTTTGAAATGAGATCAAGTGGGTCGTAATGCGGATGATCTATTTTTACAAAGTTACGACAATTTTTCACTCTCTTTGATAGAGTTATGCTCTTCATTGTATATAAGCTTGACCATTTCATTCAGTGGTGAAGAGCAGCTAGCTTCAGCAGTTGAAAGCTTAATTTATTCAGAATACAAGCTTCTTACTTAATAAATACAAAAATAAATCACCAAAGTTTAGAACTGAATTGCTCAGTGAGTGGCTCTTAATCCAGCTCACGAGATATAATGATCCACTGCTATCGCTTCTCATTATCCTTCCAATTCTGTGCAGTTTAAATCAACCGACAAATACGATTCTGTTGTAAAAATTGAAATAAAGGATTTGAAATTACCTCTGGTACAAAAGCCACCGAATTTATTGAAATTGAAACGAGCATTGTTGCATCGTTTTTTTCCTTTCTTTTTCGAAGATATTTCGAACATGCGGCGGAAGAATGCTCGCATTCCGAGTTCATATCTTGGTCGACAGCTACATCCCCGATGCGCTTCCGCTCTCAATTGCCAGCGCGACGTAACGACCTGTCACACGTCGAGTGTGCAACGACTAGTTAAGGGAAATTCCGAAACGAGAGACGTCGTCCCTCGAACGTGAAATATCCGCGTACAGAGAGGACCTTGACACTTATCGATTGGCCTCCGTCCGTCGTCCCGACAGAGAAAAATCCGCCGCAACGTCGCGCAATTAGAAAACAAAGAGAACTTCCCCGTAGAATTCGAGAAATAGTCAAAGATTAACGCCCTTTCTGTGTTTCTTTCGACACGAGATGGTATTCGCACGCTCGAAAACTGTCTATGTATATTTTAAGCCTGTTATAGTTATAGCTTCATAAAAATAAGTCGCACAACAATCCACTTGACCTCTTGAAGTGTGGAGCCTCCAGCTCTGACGACAGCTCTACGTTTTTTCAAAGAAGTTTGTTTTTTACATCATGTAGCAAAAATACTTTTAGTCTCGAATATTAGTAAAAAATCCACACGCCTCTGAGAAGGTTAACGACTAAATCTATCTAGTCTCAAAACTATGTCACTGTGACTTCCTTTCGCCATTTTCCGCCACTTCGAACACCAAATGGCAAAATGTTAGGATTTCTTGAATTTTTCTAGTTCGAAGTTCGATAGGAAGACGTCACTCTTGAAAGAAGATTGAAATAGACCTAGACGCGAAAAAGTTTTTTCAGTGATTTTCGAGATATTGAAATCTTGACAGTTTTCGACAACGAAAATATCCCAGCTGCATGATCTAAAAACGACTTAAAATTGTTGTGCAATTTCGTTCCGCAAAGCTTAAAATACCAAGTCAGTTCTTCACCAAGCGTGCGAATACATTCGTCCGCTTCCCGTATGATATTACGACGATGAAATGTTAGATATTATTCGAAAAACAGCGAGACGAACGGGATGCAAACACGAGCACGAGGTCCGATGAAATTAATTACTCGGTTAATTAGTCGCGGTCACGTCCATGATAATGGTAAAGAGCACCTATAATAAACGGGCAGCATCGATCGCACCGGTCCGAGGTTACAACAAGTCCCCCCTCTGCAGTATCTCTGCTGAGAGATTCTCTCGTGAATAAATTAAACGCATTTCAAATTAAGTGATAACCGCCAAATTGAATCCAGCTGCTTTTTTCCTGTCCAATCTAGCCTTTTGTCCCCTCTGTTAAATCACCCCTCCCTTTATTGTGAAACTGGCAATCAACATCCGCGACTTTTACACGCATTAATTCGATTATCTTGGCAATTAAGTCTGGCGAGGATACGCCAATTCCTTGATGAAAATTATCGACGTTTTCGTTCAGAATGGGACGTGCACGGTAATTGGATTCGAGGCAATTATTGGCCATCTCTTCGACGGTACGTGGGAATTTCAAAAACTCGCGGGGGTCGAGTTTTTTCACAGAGAGAAGCTTTTTTAAAGCTCGAAGCGCGCACCAGGCGCCTGACAAATCCAATCCTGTCTTCGTTGTTCACTCTCGTACACGGTGTACACGCACAGTGACGCAACACATTTGAAAAATTCTTTTGAAACTCTTCGCAAACGTTATTTCTCTTTTTTTTTTTTTTTTTTTTTTTTAACAGAAGATAAATAATTCAGTCTTCTGTGTGTGACACTTTGATTAACGTGGGACGACGAGAAACTCTAATTTTCGTGCGCGTGCTTCGTAAAAGGAAATCTACAAAAAAGAGTTTCAAAAGTGTACTCGGTTTCGCCGAGCAGAACTTTAATTATTCGATGTTATTAAGGATGTTATATGTTTCTGACAAAGTCGATTTTCCCAGTGATTGTATTATACTCTGTTATTACGATTCTTCTAGTATCCTGGAGTAATTAACTCAGAGCTTTCGTCGGCATCTAATGGCAACAGATAACTTTGGAAAACCTTTTTTCTCCGTTGTATAGTACTCGACGAGGCAAAATCTTGATTCGTGCATTTTTACTTTTTTAACAAAGGAAGCGAAAATTCACAACGAAAATCACACGTAGATGCCTGTAATTTTTAAAAAAATTGATGTTTCTCTTGTACAATTTAAAACATTTGAATAAAATCACATAGAAACATATCGGATAAGAAAAAACACAGACGGTATTTCGATGAAACAGCCATCATGGCGGTCATGTTCCGCTATCTTCCCACGTTTAGCTCAAATTTTTAGCAATCACTAACTGAACAACGTATAATAAAAATTTACTATTTTTTCAATGAAGTGTAATTTTATCTCCAAAAAGATTCTTTAATTTTCTTTATTTTGCAGCCGTTCATACTAAAGTGAAAGTCTGTCGAAGAGATTTTTAAGGGAGCCTTCCAAGAAGTGATCGACGAAGGATGCTCTGTTTAGAGATAGCTTGGAGTGACTTCCGTTGACGTGACGACAGTCAGAAATTCACGGCGCAATTACGGAGTTAATTAGGACAGCGCTCTTCTACGACGAAACACAAAGTTGGCGAATTAACTTCATTGCTTCCTGTCCTTCCCTTCCTCGGAACAAAAGAAAAAAAGAAAAAAAGAAGAAGAGGAAACAGAGTTTCCTCGTCGAAAATGAAAGCCGAAGGAACGAAAAAAAGAAGAGAGAAAGAAAATGAAGGAAGAAGATAGAACGTTTGCTGATTAAGAGCTTCGGTAAAAACGGACGCCGTGTAAATTACTTGTTGAGACTGATTATAAACCCGTGGGCACGGAGATAACGAACGTTACGAAACAAAATTACTGCTCGATGAAAGCTTAAAAAAAGGAAATGCTGTCAAGAGGATGGGGAGAGAAAAATATGGGCAAGTGAACAAAGCAAAAATGGGATTGCTAATGATGAAAAACATACAATGAAGAGAAAAATATATATAAAAGTTGAAATGCCGTGACGAGTTTTTGACGAGAATGTGGAAATCTCTGAGAAAAAAGGCAACATTACACACCATCGTAATTCCTTTAAATTAGAAAGCATATATTTTTAACGGGAACAAATTTCTCAATGGAATTATCGTTGAATGAAAAAACGTGAAATATTGCATTTATATATTATATGTATTATATAATAAATCGAAAATTGTAAAAATTCAAATAAATATATATATATATTAAATTAATGTTAAATTAAAATATTAAATTAATATTAATATTAATATTAATATTTGGATTATCAATATTCATTATATATATATAATTATTTTATTATATATTACTATTATCATTATTAATTTATACTATAAAAAATGTATATTAAACATTAAATTTAACTATTATTCTCTTATAATTAAAATTTTTATAATCGATTGTCTGTCAATATAATTTTACACCAATTCAATGTAGATTATTCAAATAATAATCAAAATTAATAAAACTTTAGGAAAGTATTGAAAAAAAGTATTGACGTAGAGCTTAATTACTCGAGTTTCACCGCGAGAAATATTGCTAGAATCCCGGAATAAATCGATACTTTAACAATTGTTGTAGACAATTCTAACGCATATTTCACTTTTATTACTTTCGAAGTTATCACTCTGACGAACTGTACCGTGAACAATTTATTTTATTTTTGACTAATGGAAGTACCTTCTTTTTTTTTAATCTTTTTAATAAAAATACACCGTTACAACGCGTCGATCGACAAAGAAAGTTCGACGACAACGATGAGACCGCGCGACGGCGTGAGACAACTGTCTCGTGAAAACCGATTCTGGTTTACTGGCACGGTTACCGATGTGTTGCTTTGTGCTGGAAACTTGCACCTAGAGATAACAGTTGTCCCACGACACGATACGATATCAGAAACGAATCACGGCAATCGATGTTCCTCCATGCGAGCGAGAGATGGATGGCACCGTAGAACCGTGGGCGGAACACCTGTCACCGTGTGTTCATCAATACACATAAAAATTACATGCCGCTGTTCTCGTGAAAGTTTCCTCTCATGAGAAATCACCGGTGGTCGTCGGTGGGGCGATCGCGCACATAAAGGTCACACCACCGTGAGCTCCGTTTATTTTTCACGTCGACGGAAAAATAAAATCCGGAGGACGACGTCGAATGAAAAACGTGTCGAGGCTAGAGCTTCGCGTGTATATTCCTTTAGAAAACTTTCATGCGCGCGATATATTCCACGCGTAATATATTCCAGAAGAGATTTCTTCGAACGTGAAACGAAGAGGATAACTGTACCAATGACAATGAAAAATAAGTAAAAAACTTGGTAAAAAAACGTCGACTTGGTTTTGTTTCGAAACGTGAAGCTTCCACTTTGACAGACCTGAGTTCTTCTCGAAGACGCGTTTACATCGTGTAGCGGCTGACAAAAATCGAAGATTTTAAAAATTCAAACGCTTGCAGAAACATTGAAGAATTCCCTTTGTGGCCTCGAAGATTGAAATTTTCTCTTTAGAAAAGAAAAACCATTTTATTAAACTTGGAAAAAAGTCAAAGTTAGATGACGAAGTGTTAGCATCCCTTGAATTTTTCTCATTCAATATTCAACGTTCAATGAAATTTTCAAAGTTCGTGAAAAAAAAAGAAAACATTGTGCGACAAGTCGTAAAGAGGACACTTCAATCTTCAAAATGATGAAAAAAAATGTTTTTTTTGCGAGAGAAGAAGAATAGAAAAGAGTCAATTTCACATTCGCTACAGGATATAAAGTCACCTTCGAAGAAAAAGAATTCACGGTAGAAATATCACGCTTCAAAATGAAACTGAGTGAATAAGTTATATAACAGTTATGTAACAGTTATATAAGTTATATAATCTTTTTTTATATCAGTCTAAATTATCGACAACTTTTCATTGTCATTGGCTCGTTTATACTCTTCACTGTCATTGTCACTCTTCTCTGTACTAGTACTTCAAAATTCATTAAAATTCTTTAAAACATTGCTTACAGAATATAAATTTCTTCCATAGTTAGAAAGTTTGAAAAGAAACTACTGCTATTACTATTATTATTTATCTTCTCTATATTCATACTTAAAGAATTTATTAAAATTCTTTAAAACATTGCTTTCAGAGTATAAATTTCTTCCATAGTTAGAAAGTTTGAAAAGAAACCACTGCTATTACTATTATTATTTATCTTCTCTATACTCGTACTTAAAGGATTCATTAAAATTCTTTAAAACATTGCTTTCAGAGTATAAATTTCTTCCATAGTTAGAAAGTTTGAAAAGAAACTACTGCTATTGCTATTATTATTTATCTTCTCTATACTCATACTTAGAGGATTCATTAAAATTCTTTAAAACATTGCTTTCAGAGTATAAATCTCTGTATCTGTTATAGCTAACTATTTATCACTATTACTATTATTACTTATCTTCTCTGTACTTATAGCATTCATGAAAATTCTTTTAGACATTACCTTCAGAGTAATAAATTATTTACTCTTGTCACTGTCACTATTATTGTTTATTAATAATCAAGCGACGTTTCATGGCTGCGAGGATTAATCCCTTCCTTTACTTCACTTGATCTCACACTCGAGCGAGTGGACGAAGCAACGAACGAAGGGCGGTAAAAAGATCCGACGTGTGATGTAGAAGAGGGTAGTAGAAAACGTGACACTAATACGTACCTCGTTAACGCCGCGCACGATGGCCCTCATCGTCGCATTTCGCGGCCCGTCCACGGTTTTCCCGTCGTCCGTCGGTCCCCATGAGGCGCTATAAATGTCTATGAGGTCAGGTTCGTGTCCCATGCTGTTCGCCTCGATCAGGTCTGTCATGTAAGGCTGATCCAACATTCGGATCCCGGCGACTTTCGAGTCGTAAGCTACGCCCACGCCGCAGACGTCGTTGTCCCGGGCAGCTGCCACCTCACCGGCGCATCTGGTCCCGTGGCTTTCAAGAAAAACAACCTTGATTAGATCCCCGCCGTGTCCGCGTCACCGGGGAAATGTTTTTGCTGCGCTTAGATTGCTCCGTGCTTAGAATCCAGACGACGTTGATCGTCTGGTGATTAGCAGTGATTAGCAGACTGTGCAAATCCGAGGACGCAATTAAAAGCCCGTTAATACAGGGTCACTGAGAAACTGAAGGATTTGAAAGAGAAATGGTGGTCACTTGAGAGATGTTGTTTTTCACACATAATACTGAAAAATAATCCATTAATTACATTTCCAAATAAAATAATAAAAAATTAAAAAATAATAAAAAACATGTGTTTGTAAAAGTTATTTTTCTTTTGTATCAAACAAAATGCACTTTGCACGTATATATATATTAATGAATAATTGGAACTTTATAAATTATCCCATTTTACATTAATAATTGGAAAAAACACTATCAATATGTGTTAATTCGTTATCAAAATTAGGCGAGACATTTAATAATTCAAAAGTGTACGATGAAACGCTCTTCTTTTTCTCGTTTCTCGTACCTCAACAGCGACAAATTGGTGGTGGCACGAGGCAAGTAGAAACAAACGGAGCGTGATACTTGAAAAATCCTCTCCGCGTTCGTCCTTTACGAGCACGAATAACAGGATCTTTTCGCGGAAAGGAGCGAACACGATCTCCCTTGAATGAGAATTCACGAGCAACCGCAATCGCTCGAGCGCTCTTCCATCGCGAGTTCAAAATTCAAAGGCTTCAAGATTCGAACGACGTTTTATGAAACTTCCATTCCAACGGAAATAGAAAACGGGAGAAATAATTCGTCGCGGGAGGAAATTACCAAAGATCTCTCTGTCGTTTATTGGCTGCGCTTATTGCTGTACACGCCAGGTTGGGGAGGCAATTGCACTCGACGACGCATCTGGTGGCAACGTTTTAACTAGCACCGCAAACAACCCCGCGGTAAATGCGATTTTATTGCGCAATCAGCGGCCGAGATAGTCCAAAACTGGCTGCGATAACAGCCACCGCCATTTAATCTTTCCATTTTCCGTTTAAAACAATATTAAACGGCCGTTTTCGATGACGTCGCATCGATTCGAGTCATGCTGATTCACTCCAGAACTGTCGATGATTTATGCGTAAAATTTTTAAGGGAGAAATTGCAGCGAGTAACGGGAAAAAATTTATAATATAATAAAGAACGTATTATATATATACAAATAGAATTATATATATATAATTCTATATAATTCTATAAATTCTTTTATAGAATTTGTACATTTTGTACATTTTGCTAAACATCGTTCAAGTTTCTGAAATACTCTTTCAAATATTACAAAGTTCTTATGGAAGTTCGCATAAATTTTGACCACTTTGATAGTTCGAGTGTTAAATTGATCATTTGTTGCAGCGCTTATCGAACTTCGTTAAGGGCGTTCGCATGTAACTGAAAGTTACGAAACTGCACGCGTGAAGGGATGACAAGCAAAGAAATCGAGAAACAACGATCACAGAAATTAGTCACAATTAAAATTAACTGTGGTTACGATCACAGTAGAAATTAACCGCTCGTTGCTTGACAGGAAATTACATGAAATCCGCCGAAGAGTCTCTCTTCTAAAGTCAAATGCGTTCCCCCTTCTCTCGAGTTCCAGATAGAATCAGATCTATCAAAAACGCGATGACTTCGGGACACTTTGTCGATGAAAATGTTCGGGGATGAATGTTCCTCAAAGGAAGTGCCGCCGTAACTATCGGTTCCAACAGCGATAAACGGCAAAGACGAGGCGCAGAAGACGAAGCGTTCGCCAGATAGGGAACTACTGAAAGTTTCGCGTACTCGGTGACAGAGAAATATAGCACAGAATCTCGCGGTTCGTCGAGTCCAAGTGGAAGTCGCTCTGCGCGAGCGAGTTTCCATCGGGCTTTATCGGGGTCGCCTCTATTCGCTTTTATCGGCGCCGTACTCGATTCCCTTTCGTCACGTTTCTAAAACTCGAGCTTCCATCTCTGTTACGGCGCACCGTTCTCATTGGACCGATAAAACCAAGAAACGCGCATCGTAAAGAGGATACGAGCGACTTTGTCGGCGACGTATCAACGTCTCATTTTCCATTGAGTTTTCCACGTGTAGGCGATATCGCCGATTAACGGAGATCCCCCGTGAAGCGACGGGGGAAGAGTTTCAATCAATCTGAAGTTCGCTCGCTGAATAAACTCGTCGATCCTAGGATCGAAGAATCGAATAATCGAGCACGTTCGAATTGTATAATTCGGAGCGGCGATAAATTGGAGATAAATTCCCTTCCGTTCTTCGTCGGAAAGTTCACAGGTGATTGTCTGTGAAATTTCTTTTCAGCGGACTGACGGCGATTGGAATGATCTGCGTGTTTCTCTCTGGAAAGGTCAAGGGTGAGAGAGAAATTTCGAAAAAATTTCATCGAACGGGTCTTTCAGCTTCGTGTCTCACGAAAGAGATTTATCACGCGAGTTCTTTATTTCTCCAGTCGAGAGCCGTTCAATTACCGTGCCAGGCTATTCGCGGTGTTCATTCGAGGGGAAAATGTTTGCCAGTGGCACGAACGAGACGCAGAAATTGCTCGGCAAGATTGCGTAATCCCCATCCCGCCGCGAGGAATAAGCGGATCGTGGAAAAATTCTTCTCCACGCAGCTGCGCTGCGAGAATTATAATATTTTCCACAATTCCCGACGCGAGATTGGATTAGCAGCGAATCGATCAAAAGCGAAATAATTATTCGCGACAGAGAAAGTCTTTGCGCGAATATTCTCCCTCCTCAATGGCGGTTCCTCTCGGATTCGTTTCACGAACTATATCCAAACTCGAAGACAGAGCCGGTTCGCTCCCGATTCGCTAACTGGAAAGTCGATGTCTCATTATCGGATGAAAAGTTTCGCAGATTTGTCGCAGGGGATGCTCGAGCATCGTTATAATCCTCGAGAACCGTGTCACCTTCGATCATCGCCAGAAGGGGAGAGAAAGAAGCAATATGGAGCTGAAATAAGACGCTCGAAACAATTTTCCAACGTTAATAACCGTCTATCCGCTGGCCACGCTAATTGCTATCCGACGATCATTAATTACGCGATCGCATCGAGCTTTCCTTCAAGTTCCTATTACCCAAGATCACCACCAGCCTCTTCCTAATCTCGTTACTCACAACGCCAGATACACCTTTTACGTAACAAATGATATAATCCTGTAAAACTTTTTTTGAAATTCCAACCGCAGACATTGACAACCGTGACAGCATACAAGATTTTTATCGTTTCACTCACCTATTGAACCAGTCATCGGTGTATCGAGGATACGGATAAGGGTCGTTACTGCTGAAGTCGTAGGAAGCTTTGGCGTTCTGAAACAGACCAACAAATTTCTTTTCGAATCTTCGAGAAAAGACATCTGAGAAATGTACCGAAAAAGCTAATTTCTTGACTTCAAACGTGAAACTTATCGAAGATCGAAGCTTGAAATTAGGCGGCGAACTTTTGCTGTTTCTCGTTTTAAGAACAGGCTATATGGGTAGTGACATTCGTTAGGATGAAAAGACGACAGAAACACTGCCTTCCTTTTGTTCTGCTACTTTTTCATCTTTATAATTTCTTTATAATTTCTCTGCCGTCGAAAATTGCATTTCGCATAAATTGAAATTTTTACTTTTCTTGTAACATCCCGTCTCGCTCAAGTTCTCCAACTGCTTGATAAGCAAAAGAGTGCTTTTGACATCACCATCGTAATCCTTCGAAGTCAATTTTTTCTCTTGTCTCTTGCGAATTATTCCACTTCTGTTTTAACGAGAATATACTGCTGCTTGATGTTTTAAAAGTAACTGCTTTAGTATCCTTCCCTTCGCGCGTAAAATATTCACGCGAATTTCCACGGCGATCAACCAGAATAAATCTTCGACAAAAATGTCTAGACCTCCCGGCTTTCGTAACTAATTGAATACAGTATCCACCGACGTGCAATCTACAAGGCATGCAAATTCCTTTCTATTAATTTCAATCCTCATAAATTTCTCATACCCACAAACAACGCTGCTCGATTATTAATATTCGTCTCGAAAAACTATCTTCCAATTTCTTCTCTCGCTTTGTGTCCTCATTTTTTGCCGTCTAATTGAACAGGACACTGACAAGAATCCCCCAATTTCTTGCCAATCTGATGCCGACAAATTCACTGTCATACGAAATTCCATCAAACTCCTTCTTTTTACAAATTTATCCTCCGACGAGGTGGATAAATTAATTTCCCAGCTTCTCTTTTAGTCGCTTAACGGTCAGTCAACATCATCGTCTCATTACTCACAAAGTTGATTACAACTTTCCCGCGTTGTATTCCCGTCTTTGGGAAAATTATGCTTTTCCTTATTACTTTATTCTCCCTGTCACGTGCTCACGACGTTTTCCCACATTTTTATTCATGAAACATCACGACCGGCTGTTTGCATTAACAATACGTAAGGTGTCCGGGAAATAGGTCGAGCATCGTCGTCATTGTCGTCGTGAAACTAAATAATTCGAAGTGCTTTATTATCCGAAGTGCTCCTCCAAAGTATTTGTCATACTTGCGAACGTGAATTTCAACTCCTGCACGTTAGCGTCTCCTTCAACTAACCGTGTTTAATGCGGCTTTCTTGTTTCTTCGTCAAACAGATCTGAAGGAGTTGGCTAAGCTGCGTGATCCGAATCGAGTGGATCAACCTTTCCTTCGTAGGAAACTTGTGGCGAGACAGCTTGAAGAACTGTTTCTTTGCCAGTAACAGAATTCTCTCTATCTTCGCTGTTGTTTTTTCAAAGACACTTGACGACTGAATCATTCTCTTATTTCTGACATTTGATACTAGTCCCGCTGGACTTTTGTCCAAAATTCAAGATGAAACTTCAAAATGTCGAGTAGTACTCTCTCGAGCAATATATGTAGCAAGTAACAATCAACAAATTGAAAATTGGAAATTGTAGAGCTATTACTTGTGAGATGCTCAGATACACGTATCTGTGTCTCAACAATAAATAATGAAACAATAAAATAATTACTTTAAATTTAGATTTAAATTTTTGTACAATAAAAATACTAATTGTAGGTGACAATTTCCAGATGTAGAAAATATTCTTCCAGAGCTGGCAGATGTTGCTGGTATATATAAATATTTTTTAACAAGTTTTGCCAATCTTGCACATCGTTAAAATTGGCCAAAAAGTAACTGCGTTTTTCTGTGTGTAAAATGAAAGGCAAACGTATCTTATGAACGTCCTTCTCTTATGATAAGGGCAAACGAAGGCAAACGAGAGAAAGACCAAATTTTCTGGAACGGACGATTCTGTGGAATCTGTCTTCCGACGCAGCTCGTCAACCACTTTATGCCGCTTGGAACTTGTCGATAAAAGGTAACCACCGTCGGTCTAGCGAGAATCTTTGTTTGAGGTATTTGCTCGTACAATGGCGGTACTTACGTAATTGTACTTCAGATCCGGATGCATGTAGTCGACCCCTGGAACAAAGGAAAAGAAACGAGGTTTTCAGAATGGAAAATACGATCCTGTAAACCGAGAGAGAATCGAAGGTTGCAAAGGCTGCCTCAGGATTCTACGAGGTTCGTTAAAAAGTTCCCTCGAGCTAATAATTCGGAGCTCTTTTCCAGAGATCGAACTTTGCTTGCCGTGTAAAGTAACTTCTTGCTTTACGACTTCTCAGTTGTTCACAACCGTTGAAATGTTGTACGCAATTTGTATTCCATCTTGCGATAGAAGATTAAATTTCTGCTGCTACTCTCCATTCACGAGAAACACGATCTTCCCCCCGTGAATATCGATCTCCTAATTTCATGAAATACCACTCCAACAGACTGTCAGAGGATTAAACGATCGGATAACGAAACAATTTGTTTGTCTAAATTTCGATCAGTGTTGTAAATTTGTAATACGCTGCGCGATATGATGTGCGCCAACGACGAAATAATAAACCCGATATTTGTCGAACAATACTGTCGAGTGAAATCCATAGCACCGAATAAAGGGCCAACGTATTTAACAAGCTGCAACAAGCTGGATATTCGAGGTTACAGCTTAGCGAAAATGTATGTCGGGGCTCTGAGCTTAATAAGCGGTTCAGACTGGCCATCAATTACACCCGTCGTTCATGGTGAATTAAAAAAGTTCTTGGTGGAAAACACCAAGTAAGTAAGCGTCAAACGTCAGATATTTCAGGGGAAAGAAAAAAGTGATTTATCTTTTGCAAACACTGTTTGTTCCTAGATACGGGAAAGCGAAAATACATTTTTTTAATAAATCATTTTTATTCTCAAGTGGAATATGCGTTTCAAGTAGAATGTGATTGTGATATTCGATACTTGCGACGTTTTCTACGAGTGTCTCTTCAATTAACGATTACCACGCGTATTTACAAGAAGCTCTAATTTCTGCTCGATATATTCCAGCCTCTTTTGAAGGAAATATATTCATTTCATTATACTATTATAAATTTTGTCTACGGTGGATCAAAAAAGATTGGCACACCTAGTTTTCTTGCAATATTTTTGCAATGACAAATGATACATTAACAAAGTCTGTTTCCATAAATGGTTTATTATGTGCAAAAGCAACGTACACAGTAGCAATAATGAATTATACAGCAACAATAATAATAATATCGTTTGTACTCACAAAGGTATTGCAAAAAAATATCTTTACGAGTACAAGAGTTTCCATATTGCTTGTATTAATTATTGTATAAATTATTATTAAATTACTACCATGCATGTCACTTTCGTACATAATGAACTATTCGCCAAAACAGATTTCGCTGATACATCAAAAATATCGCCAATATTTCTTTTGTTTTTCACCCGCTGTAATTTAATCGTGCAGAAATTTTTATTACGCCGAAGTTTACACTTCTAGAATGGCTCGTTTAATACGTCGGTGCAATATCAGTGCAAACTCAACTCTGGTTTGAACTTCGATATATGACTCAATAACACCCACACTGCAGAAGAGAAAAAGACCATGAAAAATAAACGAAAAAAATCTAGACAAACGATGCAGATCGGACACAGTCATCAAATAACAAATATTTCCGATGTGCACGATCCCGTCGAATATTAAACTACTCCATTCTGGTATACTCTGGTTTATTCCAAAAAAAAACGATAACTCGTCGAGAATCGAAATTTCAAAAATTCCCTGCAACAGTATGAGCAATAAAAGAACGTCGACGATGGAAGGAGTATCAAGAAATGGCCATGATTCCACGAACAAACAAAAGTATAAATGTCAAACCGTGATAAGATCGATCGGCGGCTAGTTGTTAATACATCGCCGCGGGATTGAACCTGTCGCGTCGATTTCGATTCGTGCTGGCCAGTTGACCGTCGGTCGGTGTTCGTTGAAAACTGAAAGGCCCCCGCCTTCGTGTGAAACAGGATACAACACGCAACACGGTTCGATCAATCCACGAAGTTCGAATAGATATTTCAACGAGACTAGTAGTTTCGTTCAATTACGTTAAAAACACAAACGCGTTCTGTCGTGGTTATCGCGTCGATGAGGATCGCTGGGAAACTTTAAAAGGAGATTTATTTACCACTTCTTGCGTAATCGCGTTTGTTCCGCGCGACAACGC
Organism: Melipona bicolor; assembly: GCA_030673865.1. Lineage (NCBI taxonomy): Eukaryota > Metazoa > Arthropoda > Insecta > Hymenoptera > Apidae > Melipona > Melipona bicolor. The sequence continues at coordinate 274,806 of JAHYIQ010000053.1, read as the reverse complement.
GCGTAAAGACTATTTTTCAGGATTAAAACGAAGATCAAAGCAGCGACGACGATAATTAATGAAATTACATCGGGATAATTGATCATCTAGCGCGGAACACTGGTCGACGTGCAATTAATATTCGACTAACCTCAGGAACGCGGCTACTGACATCCATGCGTCGCGTAATCTAAGCTAAAACGTTTCCTGTTAATGAGATTTCGAGACGTCGCGCGTAAAATTGTTTCCATTAAATCGCGTACGTGTATGTGACCTACAGTCACTCGATGTAAAATAGTAATTACTGTGACCGTAGCTTAAACCGTGGTTGTATTTCAAACGTCGCGTTTCTGTTCTACTACCATTACCGCAAGCGCGTTTAATCAATTTTAACCCTTTGGCTACTATTTGGCGCCTAAAGGCGCTTTTGAAATTTGCTTTCGAACTGAGGTACTGTTGGCACCTATAGGCGCTCACTTCACATTGTTCGAATCGAACTGAAAATGTCTACAGACGCCCAGCAAATATTATCGACAATAATTACAGCAAGTGAATTCTAATTCAACAATTACGTTTTCCGTTAGTCGTGTATTATTTTACAATTATTTCACTTAACCTCTTGGCTCTTGTTGGCGCTTAACTTACTTCGATCCATTGAAATGAGAGGCGCCTATAAGCGCTCACTTCACATTGCTCGAATAGAATTAAAGGCACCTACAGGCGCCCCGCAAATGCTATCAGTAATAAATGCAGCAAACTGCATCAGGCGCAAGTGAATTCTAATTCGACATTTACATCTTCCGTTAGTCGTGTATTATTATTTAAACGTGATTATTTTACAGTTATTTCACTTGATGCCCTTAAAATGAAAAGGTGTGCTGATAAATTAATCGCAAAAGGGCGCAAATGTGTGGTGTGTAGAAAACAACAGAAGAAGGGAAACGCACTACGAATGCAAGAAATATGATGTAGGATTATGCATTGTACCACACTTTAGTAGATCATTAGATACATTATGAAATAAAGCTGAATGTTACTGTTTTACATTCAACGTTTTGCATTAACAATCTTCAATACAGAATACGAATAAATAAATTAGTGCAATGCATTTTGATTATTTCAATATACTTTCTGAGAAATACACACTGACGAAAAAAATTTCGTCGTTCTCAGTGTTGGTCGTGATTGAACCTCCCACCGTATGTTACGTATCAAAGTCTACCGTAGCGAAAGAGTTAATTGGAAATTTGATATTCAAGTAGAATCTCACCGTCGTCCATTATAGCCGTGGTAACGTTTTTCCCAGTGACACCCTGAGCCCAGGCCGCCTTCACGTTCAAGTCCAATTTCGGTTTGCCGCCATTTTGCCCGGTGTTCTTCAAGTACCATTGATACTGGAAGTAAGGGTCAGACGGATCACGGTTGCCAGGGTTCGCCGGATTTTTAATTTGGTACGGTGGCACCAGATTATCCACGCTGAGAGGCTTGTAGCCTCTCTTCACCCTCTTGAACCCGGGCTGCTGCACCGCCGTGTGCACCTGAAAACATTTATTCGAGCCCTCTCGTGAACGACGAGCAGTTAATGTTCCCTCCTTTACGAGCTTCGTGGGATGACTAATGGACGAGGAGGATCGTAAACAGGAGGGTCGGAACGATTAATGAAAATAGATCGAGAATGACGACGAAGAATATATTCTCAAATATTTTTTCTCCGGGTTTGTTCAAGTGGGAGGCTCGAGTGTACCAAGCGGTTTCATTTTACGCTATGACCCGATGCAAACGATGAAAAATACGAGGTTAGAGATTCTCGCGTCACCGGGATCGAGCAGAGCGATCGGTCAACGGAAACAGATCGCGCGATGAAAATTTATGACGGTGCCATACGGGGAACCGTTCCCCGCTAAAGGATCGACGATGACAATTTCGTGCCTGTACGCGACGCTGTCAAAGGATCGTAATTTTACGCGATCGTAATTTGTTCTCAGTCCAATTACGTACTCGACGTCGCTGCGGTATTCATTTACATTTATATCGACAGTCGATCGACGAGTTTCCCCTCTGAATCGAGTTCCCGCGTATCCTCCCACGAGCCAATACGTGATTACCATTCCACGTGGCTCTTCGAACTTTTCAAAACAATTCCCCTCGAAAAAACTATCCGCGGTAGCGAGACGCTACGCTCGTGAAAAAGATTCCCTTCAAACGAGACTCTACAAGTTACTACATCGCGGCCACGAATGAAATTTTTCATCAAACGAACGACTAACTGAAGGGAGACGCTCCGAGAGTGAAATTTGCAGCTCCGCATGAACAATAAATAAATACGACATGAATGAATTTTTAACAAAAAAAAAAAAAGAAGAAAGAAAATGATAATAATCCGTGGGGAAAAAGAGAAGCGATGAAAACTCGATTTTTTCCTGGAATTACTTACCAAAGGATCCACCTTCAACCTTCTCATATGAGGTACTGATCGTTTGCTTCTTGCATGAGGCAGAGCTTTGTGCACGAAGTGATATTCCGTTTGACTGCCCAATATCTAAACAGACACAGGAAAAAGCAATTTATATTCGCTGGCACACTTCGTTTCGTGTCACTTGCACGCGTTGGCTCCTGTCGATGAAATTCTTGCGACATAATGGAAAGGAAAGGGGATCCTTGTTCGACTACTCGATGAAAATTATTATCGGTAAATGATAAAAGAGGGATTCGCGCTGATTTCTCAGAAACAGGTGAACTGGTGAGTGAGTTCTTTCGATAAAAAACAAAAAGAAAAGAATCCCTAGTAGTCAGAGGAATTCGATTTTTTCCGCTGCTGCGCGAAATTGGCTCGACATGGCTGACCGGATGTCCGGAGAGTCCTTTTAAGACCTCGATTCACTTAGGATGTTAGAACACGTAGGTAAATAACATACTCTGATCGAATTTCCGAGGAAATGAGTTAACGGCGTTCCATCATTTCACCGATTCGGTCGAGCCAATTAAATGTAGATAAAGTCGCCTCGGTTACGGTACAGTAAGTCTGTTATCGAATTGATTATCGGGTCTGTTTCTCTCAGACGTGAATTCGTCAATTTCCACCTGATGGGGAAAAAAGAAAAACGTTGGAAAATGGACGAAAGGAAGATAAAACAGAGAAAAGACGACAAAAATTCAAGGGAAAATGTTTCCGTAGGAATAATCCTGTTCATTTTTACATGGCTGAGTCAAATTTAATTCACGTTTATCAGTAGCCTGTACACTTCTCTGTATTTTGCATTAATAAACCATCTGCGTGTATCTTAAAAGTTGGTTTTAACCAAATTATATGCTATTACATATTACGCAATGTGTATATGTGTATAATAATATGTAATTTTGGTAATGTGTGTATAACGTAATATGTAACAGTATATAATTTTGATAAAAAAGACCAATTCTTAAAATAGATATTGATGAGAATTTTGACAATATGTGTGTAATATGTAATAGCGTGTAATTTTGGTAAAAAAAAGTTTTAAAATACACTTTATATTGGTGAGGGATTAAAATGATTCAGGCTTTCGTCACTGTCAAACCTGTACTTGTAGTTTCTTTAATAAAACATTTCAGAGAGAACAATGTTCCACATCCTTGGAGAAACAACACACGTCCGCCCTATTTCAACAATGCCGGTTTCCACGAGAGAAACCGTTATCAACGATTCTGCCAGGATCAATAATAGGGATGAAGTATAAATTTTCAATCTTCCTTGCGGTCTGCCGCAGAAACACACCTCGAGAAAGCTGATCGTTTGTCGATTATATTTCGATAAAAACGGCGGTAGCAAAGTCGAGAACTGGGAGGGGAAAAAGATTACAACGAGGGGGCAACACGTGGACGATGTCGATGGCGACCTGCGCGTGACCACACCGCAAGAAATCTCATTATCGATGACATTGGAATCCCCTTGTACCCACAGTCGAGAATTCCTCGTCCCGATAAGGTTCCGCAGCTACCATCCAATGCTATTTATCAATCCACAGGCTCGAACTGACGCGATTTTCCACGAAACGATCGGCAAAGTGTTGCAACGTCGGCGGTATCATCGACCAGTCTTTCGAGGTAATTAATGTTATTTTTAACATTTTTCAACCTTAGTCCTTCCCTCTATTTCTCACACACACCAAAATTTTGACATTCTCCTAACGCAAGAATGAATCACTTTCAATGTAACGATATTCAGCTCTTTATGGCGGATATTATTAAATGAAAACTTAAAATAGGATGCTATTTATATTCAATGTAACAAACTGTACGAGTCATCTCTCAAGAGGACTTTTTTTTTAACAGAGGAAGAAAATTCAAAAGCCAAGGCATCTTCTCAAAGGTAAATAGAGAAACGAATAGAAGAGAAGCATATTTTTTTTTGTTCGAACGAGGTGAAAGAAATTGTGCCGGGATGATTGGAATCGGCAAATCGATAGAAGGCAGGCTGATTGTGAGAACTGCCACAGAGAGAAGCTAGAGGTCGACAGAGGGCTTATCACTCGGTTCTCAGGTCTTCGATATTGAATTTTTATGCGTACATCACCCAACCCGCGAACACTCTGAAGCAACGACCGTTGAAACGCGATCAATGTCGCGCAAGGAACGACATTAAGCCAAACACGCTTCCGCGCGGCACCGTGGCAAATTTCGTCGCCGTCGCCGTCTCGAAAATTCCCTCGCGACGGTGAGGCAATGAATTAATTAATTCTCAGCGGAGAACCTGGTCGCAAAATTATTCACAGCGTTCAAGTGTCGAATTCGTGTCAAAAAGGGGATCAAAGGCAACCGGTGCACAGTGCCACGAATTTGCAAGAAACTTTAATATACGCGTCGAGCAATATCCGAGGCAATATCGAGACAAATCTGTCTTTCGAGAAACTCGACGGTCGCCGCGAATTCCAATCGCGAATACACGTAGAACGTCAACAAAAGGTTTGCCGAGCGGGAAAGAATCGCCTCGTATCTTGTGCAACCGAACGTTGTAAAATCACGAATGAAATCCAATGAAACAAATTATGACACTTGTGAAAAAAAAGAAGAAGGGAAGAGATTTGGCTCTGTCGTAACAAAAAAGCTTCCTTTCAAACTAAAAATTCCATCGGGTACTAAACTTCTTTTTACGTTCCTGTCTGCTGTTCTTCGTACGAAGAATTTTATTCCACATTGAAGATGGAATTTGTTGGAGAATTCCTGACGAAATAAATTTCGCTCGTCCAGTAACAGGCAAGAGATAGAACTCTACGGCGATGCCAGCATCTTCGAACTTTCAGCGACGACGAAGCTTTTTACGAGCAAAATGTAACGACGTAAAAGCTCGTGCCGATTTAATGACAAAATAGATACTGCGTGTACGCCAGATTTTTTAGTATTAGTGCGTGCTTTATTTTTGATAAAATAGAACGAGACGGCTAATCGATCTAGATGGAGCTTATTTATTAAGTTAGGTGCATTTAGCTTCACTAATAGTATAATTAATTTGATCATAAATAGGCGATCTAAACGTGATTCTGACAATGGCAATGAAAAATTATTGGTAAATTTAAACTTTATATAACAATCCACGTGGTCTCGTTTCAAAACGTGAAGCCTCTACTTTGACGATGATCGTGAGATCGTTCTTTTCGAAGATAATTTTACATCGTGTAGCAAATGTGAAAAAATGAGGATACTATTTTCTCGAAAATTGTGAAAATTCAAACACATAGAAACGTTGAAAAATTGTTTTTGTCTTCACTAAATCCATCATGGTCTTGAAAATTGAAATTTTCTCTTCAGCAAGAAACTCACCGTGCGATTTTTCTTTTTTTTTTTGTATGAAAAAAGTTCTTTATTGAGCTTGGAACATTAGAGTTAGATGACGGAACCTGAGGATTTCTCGAATACTCCAATATTCAATGTTTAATAAAATCGGTTTAGTAAACAAGTTTTAAGGGATCATTGTGAAGAGAAGGCTTCAATCATTTAATTATGAAAACAATCTTTTGATCTTCAAAGTATTCACCACATGATGTAAAGTCATCCTCGAGGAAAACTCACGACTGCCAAAAGAGAGACTTTATGCCTCAGAATAATTTCCATTGTCATCGGTACGTTGTTACGTTACGATATTTCCTTAAATACGCTCGTTATATTTGTCTGTTCCAGGTCAGTAATTATATCCAAAAGATCATCGATATTTCGTTCGAAGGGGAGAAAATAGAACGAGCCAGTCGTTAAACCAAGATTCCCGATCGAGACAGACATTTTATCTCAAGAGACACAGCACCGTGCGCTCAACTAGCCTCTTAATCGAGTTTGACTTGGGCTACACGTGTCGCGTAATCCAATTAACAAGCGCGCACCAAGTGCGTAACACCGACATTAGGATACCTACACGTCCACCGGATAAACACGAACGCGCAGATTTATTGTCCTTTCCTTTCTGCCACCGGGTATCCCGTATACACGTAGGTGCAATTTATCGAGCCGACACGACACGACACGACGCGACGCAACGTTGTACGTGCACAAAGTGGCGGCTAACTCGTGCGGTCAGCTCAAGAGCGCAAGAAATATGGAGGCTGGGGGCCGCACTTTAATTTTCCGTACGGTTTATCGGGGAATGTAGAAGCTTTTACGCGAAACATCGTTGGTAACCATTCGTGGAACGACTAGATAGAGGAAAAAAGAATTGAAAGCCCGAAGAGGGGGGGAAACTTTGCCTGACTTAATCCAGTTATAGACAGAAAGTTGAGAAATCAATTTATATACCGTTGCACGAACTGTCTGCGTGCCTTTGAAACCGTCGAGGAAACTATGGTTGTAAAAAAGAAAGGAAAAAAATGAGAGAAAAGAAAAGAACGCTTTATACGTATATGTACAGGGTGAATAGAAAAAAGGGTTCATAACTTAGGGTAGAAACATGAAAAAAAATGCTAAAAAATATGGGTTGAAAAATTAATAGTTTCAAAGTTACAAACTGCTGTGTTATCACTGAAAATGATTTTAGTGGGGATAACCTAGAAAATCGGGTCTCTTCAGGTGCAACGCTGATGCAACGAAAATTAGCGATTGGTTGATTTGGCGTTGACACGTGATTCGCGAGGGGGCGTGGGGTAGATCTCGAGTAGGAGTGGCGTTGTCTGGTTTAGGTTGTCATGTTTCGACAAAATTACGAACCCTTTTTTCCATTCACCCTGTATATATGTATAAAGTTCGCAGAACACCTCGTCTCTTTTCGCCACGAAAGAGGTTTCCATGGAAAACGTGGGGGATGAAAATGTACTTGGGTTACGTAATCTCTCGGAGACACAAGAGAAGCAAGAAAGTTGGAAACGCATGCTCACATTGTGACAGACGTTCTGTTAACCGGAACCGTTGCGAGCTTCTGTCTTAGAATTCCGGTATCATTTGTAACATTTGCGCGCCTGCAGAAAGTTTCCAGTAAACAGAGAGGATAAAGGGGGAGGGGGAGGGGGAAATTTGCATAGCCGATGCATGACCAAGGAAGCGTGATAAACGTGCCCTGGGTGACATTACGATGCGTACACAACCCTCATCAGGAAACACGTATCCAACGCGAAGCGCTTTCAGATTACTGATGCGTGGACAAAGTACATTCTCGCGGCACTCGTCACTTCCGATCGTTCGTTCCAACCTTGCAAATTCAACTCCTACGCGCCGCCTTTGAATGTGGTTTGGAGCGCGTGCGGCGATTTCGGCGATCACTTTCGAAATTGAAGCATCAAATTTCTTTCGTCCGGCTACGAGAGGTTCTCTGGCGAAAAAGAAAGTAAATCTTTCTATCTCAAAGTGGGTGAATACATTTTCCAGCAGGGAAAAGAACAAAATGCGAAATTCGATTGATGATTGACGACTCGAACTCTCGACAACGTTTTATCCACGTTGAAATTGGTTCCACCTCGGCGAACCAATGTTTCATCGACAATATTATCTTTGTAAATTAACTCGCGCGTGAGTTTCGTTTGCTCGTTAGTAATTCTCAACCCTTCAACATCCGTCAGACGTTCATAAAACTCCGGGCGCGAGGGTGTTTTCCATTGAAAATGTTCAAAGTAATTTAATTAATTCGAGGCTTTGTTGCAAAAATGTAATCTAATATTCTGAAAGGTAACCGTAAACCTAACCTAAACCGTATTTCGTCGCGAATCGGACCAACGATGTTCGCATCGATCAATTAGTAAACCAGATGCACGCGCACGCAGTCCAGTAGATTAAGGTAAATCGATTTACCGTAACTATTCGTATACGGGCGATCGCAAACAACGCTTGAAATGTTGCATTACGCGCTGAAACAACAGGAAATTCGCGCCAGTTTGAAATTCTTTCACTGCTGCCTCAACACGCAAAATTCACACCGCAAAATTCATATTTTCTTGAATTGAACAGTGAAGAAGTTAAACGAAGAATCGCGATTTTGAGAACGCAACCAACCAACACGTTCCGTCGCACGCCCCACAGCGAACTTTCCGTTCAAACCACTTGGAATTTTCATTGTAAAACGAAGAATTTGTTAAAAATATGTCATAAAGTCATGTATCGACATCTTAATGATAATAATAATAATGTACAAAACGTACATTAAACATCCTTTCGTCGGACGCATAATTTTTTTCGACTGCGAAGAAGACGCTGTTATTAAAATAACGTTAAAGTACACAATATTTGTTATCAAAAAATATAAAAATTTGTTATCAAAATAACGTTAAAGTATGTAATATTACTTATTAGTATTTAGTATTATTGTATAGTATTATATAATTTACATAATGATAAGGATTTTAAGTATAGTATTATGTAATTTATACAACAGATTATTATTACTCAATATTACTTAGTACATAAACAATAATATTCGGAACAAAATCTTTTATTTTAAATCAACTTGACATCGTTCAAAAATTGTTCGTTAAAATAATACCTTAAAATTGAATTTATTCCGTAATGCACCTTAAAGAAATTGTAAGACATTTCACTTCAGAAATAAAATTATCAATCATAATAGCGTGGGGCCCAGCACGGTACGTATTAACAGAGAGACTGCGATGCTCCTTCACAATTGTGTTAACAAACGTTAGGTATTGATAAAAGGTTGTAATTAATCGAACAGAGTGTCTCCACTGAATTTCCCATCGGGTCGCGAACGTAACGAACATCAACGCAAGAAAAATTGTCGGCTGTTTCTGCAACGTGTTCAACACTGCATCCTCTTCGTTCGAGCTCGTAACGCTGGCGAAAGAACGAACAAGAACAACGAACAACGTTCTCACCCTTGTCCCGCTCTCGGTGAGTACGTTTCACAACGACGAATCGAAAAGTTGGCGGCGTTACGCGACATTCCGATCGATCGACCTATTTAACACGATTATTCCACGCGGCTTCTCTCGGCCAATCTTTTTATTATTCGCCGCGCGGAACTGCCGCTTTTTCTCATTCGCTTCTCCGATGAAATTCACTTTCAAAGGCGACACTCGCTGAACGCTGCGCGACGATCCGTCGATACGTGACGCGAAAGCCTCCCTTCGCAACCACGAAAATTCGTTACCGACGATGACAGGCCTAATCGGTCGTCGGTGGAGGCGATCGATCACCGTGATAAAGCGATTACGTCACAGGACGATTAAACGCGTCAGGCGGCCGGGAAACCCAACGTAAAACAACGTCACGAAGAGAGACGGCTACGGAGAAGACGGACGACGTCGAAGAAGAAATCGATTTCTTCGGGAAGAACCGGAGAAATTACGTCTCCCATACATGACGAACCAACGAACCGTCGTTACATTCGCCAATCTTTCTCAATCTCTCTCTCTCTCTACCCTTCCAGTCAATTGACTTTACAACCCTTCATTAATCCACACAGACACACATACGAGTTCGATATAAAATTTCCGATCGACCGACGATTACCAATTTCCGATCAGAAATCACGATTACCAATTGCTCCACCAACTGAGTAACGAACTACCCTTCAAAAAATAATTCACTCAGCGAAGAAAGATCCCCGCTGGCTAACAGCGTCCTCTCTTAATGAGTGTGTAACGAAATAACGTTGTTGTTATTAGAAGACACGGTCCCTAGGAAGCGTAGGACGACGGACAGACCTGATAATGGACTAAACGTAGGCAGACGTTACGCGACAAGAACTGCGAAATTAGACGCCGGCGACGACGCTGGTCGTAATCCAAACGGCGAAGTTAACAAACGTGACAAATTACACGGCGCCGTTAATAGGGCGTGCGAGCCCAAATATACCGCGTTTCGAGATACACGCAGTAATTTTGCGATTGAATGAACTCTCGCTATTTCAAAATTAATTTGAGAACCTCGATTTAGTCCCTAGTCTATCTTCGATATTTGGATCAGTCCAAACAGTAGCATACATAAAACTGTAAAAATAAAAGTCTTCTAAACCCCTCACATAAAGTTCCCTACGATTTAATACCAAAAGTAAATACTTAAAACTAATCGTAACCAGATCTATGATCAGAGATGTAATGCAGTCATACTGCGAGAAATTTCAGTATTGTCATTACAAGAAATAATTTTCGTTAGCTTCGACCATCCATCACGCAGAAATATACCCAAGCAAATTATTCCCAAAGACGATGATAAACGATGATAGTCTAGGTTAAACACTGTTGCAAGGTACGAACTGGGGCGCGATTATCGATGAACCGGTAACGAAACGAAGTGGCGGAATTTTCCAAGACAAGAACAAGCCAGTAACTTTCGTCCAACGAACCTAATAAAAAGAAACAACCCCCGGACGTCACACCGAGCTACGGCTAACGCAATTTATCGGACGAGATAGACCGACTTCCTCCAGCGCTCCGATTAGAACAACCTCGAGTGGTGTTTCGTAAGAACGAACGAAAATTCCAAGCTTCCCTTCGTCTCGCTGGTATTTTAACTCCTCTGCTATTTTAACAGAGCTTTGTAAAACTATTCCTGTTCTGAAAAATATCTTCCTGATGTTCAATTACAATTATAATCCGAAACTTCGTCGGGAAAGGTTTTCACACCGGTATCCTGACAAGCCGTTTTTCCCCTAATTGATGTTTTTTTCTAATTGCGCCCTGCTGTTCGTTAACATCAAACGAAACGTTACGTTTTAATTACCACCGGGCGCAGAGAAATTCTCGGAAATTTGTTCAGCGAGATCGGAATCGAATTTATTTAAACACGTGTCCCTGTGACAAGCGCAGTATATAATGAAATTAATAACAAAATTAATTTCTCGAGAAAAAAGAAAACAGAAAAGAAAAATAGAAGCACTTCAATACGCGAAACGTGGAAAGTTCAGGTAACGAGAAAATGCTTTCTTTAGTCGCGAACGTTTTGCCGTGAATACGTACAATTTATGATCATTTATTCGATACGGTTCGCTCTCGTTGAAAATGTCCATCATTTTTCTCGTTTAAGGGTCGTTCTTACTGCGCGACAGAAGCAAAACAGGTAGGGAAAACAGGGAAAAGGCTGGCTATATCGAACAATGCCTACGCATTTATTATACCGTGTAGGCGTCGGATCATGCCGCGATGCTTTCACTGTTGCGACGTCTGACCACGGGCTGATGTTTTCACTTCGGTTAAAGCAAATTAGAGATCCACATACTCCGGGCTGACTAATTGACGCTTCGTTGGGTATGTTATAAAGCAAATAAATAAATAATCCAAACGACAACGTGAATGAATGTCTTGTGACGTGAAATTTTTGAATAATTTTTCGAATGATCCTCGAATGATGATATGAGAGAATAAGCAAGCCAGGTTCTCTTTCGCTATGTGGGCGAAGTTAATCTTACGATTAATATATATCCTGTGTGCTTATGACGTCGACCAACTGTTTCGAACGCGTTTTCGCGATAATGCGGGTTTTCGTGACAACGGCCACCGGTTCCGTTCCGAAATCAATGCCTCCGTTAAATCCGACATACTTGCGGTGAACAACATCGGTCGTTCGTGCAGCCAATTGATACGAATTAACAGTGAATTGGAGCAAGGACAAATCGAACCAGCAGAAACTTTTCCAACAATTGAACGAGCAATACGTTATCCGTCTACGAGCGCGAAACTAGATATCAAAAAAGCAAACTTTGCTCGATCATATCGATACGTTGTAGATTTAAATATTAATAAACAGTAATTATAAAACAAAGGTGTATATGCATATGTGAGTCTCTCGGACGAAAAATAAATCAAATCCTAATTTTTTAATTTCGTCGTGTAAGTAAATTCTACGGGTCAATTTAAAAAAAAACAAAATTTTTCACATAATTTTCAATTTTTTGGATTTTTCTGTACTTCGGTACAAAAGTAGCAAAAATATCGATGCTAAATATGTTCGTTTGCGTTGCTTAGTAACTTCATTGCTTCGAAGAATTGTACATATTTGTAAGAGGAAGTTTAACTAGGATAACGCACAAAGACGGCGACGTTTTTTTTTCTCAAGTGTTTCTTTTCTGAGCAAACTTATCGATCGTTCAAGAGAAATTTCATTCTCATCCTCCAGCATGTTCATCCCATCCGCGCCCTAAACCACACTCTCTTCTTTCACCCCAGATAAGTAATTCTTTTTTTCGCGGTCGTGTACGTGCTACATTCGACGATATGTGTCAGTGTCAAGAGCTCGCGCTATATGAGCTACCGCCGCTGCCGCAAAGTAGTTCGCAGTATCTCGTGGAAGTCATTACATAAATATATAAATTTATAATAACTAGATAAACAGATGCTCGATTAAAAGAATTATCTCAGTGTATTTTATATTCGAGTACAGTCAACGAGCTTCTTTCATCTTTTTCGTAAGATTTTTGTGACAAAGTAACTACTTCTACGATGAAGGAAGTGAAAAGCTTACCGGTCCAAGATTGACAAATCCGTTCCTAGCAGCCACGCGATCGGCGATGTGTCTCTCTGCGGGCTGCCTCATCTTCACGAGGAACGTGTTAGTGAACACCTCGGCACTACTACCGGCGCAGAGGAGCGCGATCACCGCGAGTAACATCGTGACAGGCCGGCGACGTACGCTAATGTATTTCGCATTCGCGGGCACTGTACTCGATGTACGCGATGGTACTGCGATTTTCGTGCTGTCAACCACCTCCGCGGAAGGAGTAGCCAATACCTTTTCCTCGGTGGTAGTAGCGACGCTGGTGGCGTTACTGACAACGTTCGTCTCACTGGTGGCGAGAATCTCGGTAGGGGTGGTGGTGGAATCGCACGAGTCGACGTATGAGCTTGCCGAGACGTGCGCAACAATACAAACAACACGTGCTTTCCCCATGCCCGTCGTCGGTCGACTGGCTTGCTGCTGCTTCTCGGCTGAGCCACTCGACCAACCAGAAACGAGATACGCGGCAACGCAACCCCTAATTCGTTGAACAGGTGTAACGGTGATCAGCGATGGACACGCGCGAAAATTAAACGCATAGGATAAATCACATATCACGTATTCGGATATTTAAGTGTTCAACAAGTGGAAATTTGTGCGTATTTTAAGAAAAAAATGCATTACCAGTCGTAAATTCGTTTCACGTGCGTGAAATGAGAATGACGCGATGCGCTCGAGTTTGACGTCACATGGTGTATCGATTGAATAGTACGTTCGAGTAATGGCGCTCATCCGCTAAACTCATGCGCGATAACAGTTGCTCTGAAATATTTACGCAATATAACATTATTCTTTCGTATGATAAACTTATATAAATCGTCAATGTTGTTCGTAATTATTTATGGATGTTCATTTGGCTCTTTCGATAATTACTTCAACGCTATTACTTTTGAACATACTTCATTTCGCGCGGTTTTCTAAGTAGCTTGTATATGATCAGATAGTTCAAAATGTTTTTATCTCTTGGAAGTAATAGCTTAATTGAACATTTTAATAATTTTCGATATATTAAAATTTTTGAAACTCCAATAACAATAGATTTTATTTCTAAATAGTACGTACCCAAATAAATCAAACCAGATATAATGACACTATGCAATAATAAATAAAAGTACTTTTATAAAAGAATTTAGAAAATTATTCAATATTTATTCCGAATTTTTAAACTTACTTTAAATTAATATATAATAAACATATTACAATACGTATCACGTAATCATATAAATATATTCTGTAACTTAATACTAATTTCCTTAAGAGTAATTTAAAATTACTAACATAATCAGATAATATTTAAAACTGAGGATGTTACGGTAAAATAGAATGTTTTTATTAAGTAGATGTACATATTTTGACACTGTTGGAATCATGAAAATGATTAATAAACAATAAGCATAACTGTTGCAAATAGAACTTGATATTACAACATAATGATAGGTAGTTTCAATGACTGGTGTAATTAAAGGACTTATCATCTTTTTATAGACTTTCTCTCTGGACCTTTTGACACAATTGGCTTTGTATTTGTTTGTTGTAGTTTTCGTTTTGATTCGAGTCTCATCTTTGCTTCTAGTCGTTTTCTTTCTATTTCTTCTGGAGTGCACCGTACAGATTGAGATTCTTTTATGCTAGACAAATTGCTAGCAGATTTGTGTTTAACAATACCATTACCGCTTTCCTTTCCATCTAATCTGTTAAGTTCATGTGTATTTCCCACCCCATTAATCGATGAAACATTATTATTTTTATATGGATTCTGATCTTTTGGAGATGTAGTACTTACTGTTGAAGTAACCAGATTTGAACCAAACTTTGATGTATTGGTCTTACTATTTTTATATTGATAAAAACCTTGATCGGATAAACATTTGGTTTTAAAGAATTTTCTATTTTCTAAGGAATTCTGACTAGGAAAAGATTTTTGTATTATCTTTTTGTCAGTTATGACCTCAACTTCTTCTACTAAATCATCTATAATAAACATTTCATCAGGGGTTGTTAATTTTGAAAGAGAATTATTTGGTATGTTTCTATTAATTATTGGATCAGAAATAAATTTCAATGACTTTTTAGAATGATTTACGTTAGAATATGACTTTGAAGGACTAAAATCATATTCTGATAACTTAGACAATAATTTATCATCTTCTACACAAGTTGCCAAACAGTCGTCAAAAGAATCATCTAGAAAATCTGATGTAATTTTATCTTGCAGTGTTTGCTTTCCATGTGATACATTTATAACATTACACTTAGTAAGCTTGGAACCAGAGACTGAAACATTTGTTCTATTCAAATTATTTGAATATGTTTTTAAATGACCATTTGTATTAGTTGAGCAAGATTTAGAACTTTTCAAACATTCAGTAGACGTATTAGATATGGTCAAATATTGAATCTCCTTCTTAGATGGAGACAATGCTTTTTTCTCATTAGACAATTCCATTGTGTCATTTTTTTTATCTTTACATAAATTCAATTTTTTCTCAATTTCTTGACTACATTTTACCATTGAATCGTCAATCGAATCATCAAATAAATCTTCATAACTTGTAAGTTTTTTATTATTATTATCATTCATAGAAGCAGAATTTAATTTTAGCTTGTTATTTTCAACAACACAGTCCACCATTATATCTTCACTATCATCACTATCCAATTCTATTACTAACTCACTACAACCTTCAAATATTGTATCACCCTCACTTTCAACTTTTTTGTCACCTTCATTTTCAACTTTCTTGTTACAATTTTGTCGTATGGTTTTCATCTTTTCATTTAAAGCTCTTAATTCTGCTGTCAGCTTTCCAATATTTTCTATATTTTCCATTTTTACTTGCTTTCTCTTAAGTGGCTTTTGCAATAAAGGAGAATTTGAGTTTCGTTTCTTTTGCAATTGTTTGGTTCTTTTGGGTGTCTCTACATGACTGTTTGGTGTCTTTGACTTATCACAAGAATTCTTATTACCAGATGTCTGCCAATCCCAAGCAATTTCATTACCACCATCCTGAGTGCAAAGCATTGAAAGAGGACTACACCTATAATCTAATTCAGGAGAATCTTCTACATCATATACATAATCTCTTTTTCGAATGGGTGTACTACAACCAGAAATACGTAAATCAGATGAATGTTGAGGAGAATCATTTCCTATATTAACTTTCGTGTTTTTACTAAGTGAATCTAAAACATATAATTTACATCATCATTGAAAGTTAATTGATTGTACTTAGAAAAATAATATTAATTACCTTCATGTACATTATTAGTTTTACAATTTTCTTGTTGTACACTGCATTTTTTGGTCGATTTTTTATTTTTACTCATTATCTTCAAAGCTAAGGTATAGAATTCACTTACAAATTAATAGTGTTTAAAGGTTAAACATATATAAATTTGTCATACACTCTGCATACACATAACATACTTTGTATTATTTCGCATTAAATTGATATATAATTTATAATAGTATAAATATTCAACTTTCTTATATTTTAGTTCCTTAATTTTTGTGTAAAGAATATTTGTATTTTCTCTATATGTTTCAGATCTAACACAAAACCTAACAAAAAAAAAAGAGCAACAAACTTCAACACAATTCTCTAACCTCACTAGATTCTTATACAAAATGAAAACAGTCATTAGCAATATATCCGATTGTCTGTTTTCTATTCTGAGATAAATTCACAAAATATTAAAGTCATAATCTTAATGTGTTTGAAAATAATTATAATAACAATTATTCCTATTATTCATGCGAAACAAAAGTATAAACAAAACATACCAATTTTAAATGATAATTTCAAATTTCCCGCAAAAATTGAATAAGCACCAAACTTCAAATGAATAATACGAAAAATATATGTGTATACATATATTTGTATAGTTTTTGTCAATAAATACCAATGAGTCGTTGGTTAATTTGTAAAAGATTTGTAAAATAATATCAATATAAATATAAACTACTAGAAGATTATGATGAAAGTCATTTGAAAATAAGTTTAGAAAAGTGAAAGTAAAAACTAAAAGTATGCAGCTCAAATTATACAATGATATAGTGACAACAATTCGAAAATTTCGAGGTTTTTCGAAGGATTGTAGAGATGTTTTAAAAGAAAAGTATAGCGAGTAAGATCATTTCCTTTAAAAACATTTCCATTTAATTATTATTTTCTAAAGTATTCTTATTTTATCTAGTATTCCAGTATATACTTTGTACAGTATATTATCTTTAGAAGTGCAACACAAAATGAAAATCAATCATACTAAATTATTTGGTAATAACAAAAATTATTATGACACGTAAGTATACTATTCATTGTGTTTTTAATATGATGATATGCCCCTTTATTAAATAATTTAAATAATAGTTACATAGAAGCTGTACAAAATGGGGAACCTGTTGGAATTTTACTGAAAATGGCAAAGGATATTGGTGCACCTCCTGCATTATTGGCTAGAAATGTTCTTGAAAAACATTGTGGAAAAGATGAATCTAATGGTAACATATACATATATAAAACTTGAAATACTTTGTAAGGAAAAGTAATTTTTTCTGAATTATAAACGATAATATACTTTTAGTTTCTCGAAATGAAGTTAGCAAGTTATTCAAAGACACTACTCTCATACAAGACAAGGATCTTGCGTATGAAGTATATTTGGTAATACTTAAAGTTTATTAATAGTTAAAAAATAAATATAACATGTAATAACTGGATAACGTTTTACAGTGTATATTATATGATAATTTGTATGGACCTATATCAGATGCTGTTGGAACGTAAGTGTTATATCATTAAATAAATCAGTCTGTTGTTTACATATTGTTATAAATTAAATTTACAGTTCTGTAGGTCAAGAATATGAGTTAAAATTACAAAACTACTTAATAGAACGAAATCTTGCATTCCGCAATGAAGAACACTTGAGATCAAGAGGATATGACAAAACACCAGATTTCAAACTTGAAGTTCCAATTGCAGTAAATGGCTTTGTGATTAACTGGATAGAATCCAAAGCAAGATTTGGAAATACAGAAATACATCAAAAGTATATCAAAGAACAATTCCTAAGCTACTGGAACAGATTTGGTCCAGGACTTGTAATTTACTGGTTTGGATTTTTGGACAATCTGAATGAACCCAGCGAAAAAAGATTTATTATCATGGATCATTTCCCAGAAAATGTTACATACATGGATCCTACTTGTATTAAACCTGTAACTTCATAACGATTGTGATTTTTTAAATTTTATTTTGGAATAACGTTAACGATACTCATACAATTTTAGGATTATTATTGTTAAATACAAAATGATATTTTAAAATTACTTGAAAAAGATTTTTAGGAAACAAGTATCTCATTTTTCCTTTTTCCGTTTTTAATTAAATTACGAGTATTGAAAATATAACATTACAAATACAGTAAGAAAGCATATGATATATTATGCAAGCGAACTAATGCGTTTATTTATATATCGAGCTGTATCTGGCCATAGGCGCCGCTACTGTCGCGATTTCAAAGCCAGTGTCTCGGATAGCTTTCAAGTATTTACTCTACTAATATAGCACAACAAAAAATCCAAAGGAAGAAACATTAAAACATGTTATAATTGCCAATCGATTTGCGACAGAATAGAATAATAAAACGTCACATACTTAATAAACACAACGCAGCAACAAATTCAGAAATATTGTAGATAAACATTTCAAAATTAGAAAATATTAATTGCGTAAATTAAATCTACAAGATGCAGCTTGTTAACACCTGTCATTATTGAGAGTCATTGCACAATCGAAACATACAGAATATCACCATGTGAATCTCTGCTCACCGTACTTGATTCGAAGAAGACGTGAGACCGGAGAGATCGAGGTAATATTTCGAGGCTTCGTCAATAAGATTCATGATTATAATTTAAAAAACGTTTTCGAATTAATATTTTAAAAAGTATATATTTGCAAACTTAATTAATCTATTCACGTTTCACATTAAATTTTATAATACATATTGTAATGACACATTTGACTTAAAAAAGTATTCTCAATCTTTATAACATTAAAAAACAAGTAAACGAATAAAAATAAAACTGATATTAACTGAAAGTTAAGTACGAAATATACTATATGATATGATAACATTGATAAGCGTAATCAAAAAAATTACGTTCGTGATAAATTTCAAATCATAGCAACTTTTTTAGTAATCCTGAATTTAGACGTCGTTTGCATTTGTTATTAACTTTGACCTGTTTCATCCTCGTTCCAGATTTTCCTAGTTCAAGGACATGTCACATGCGTGCATCGAAGTGGTTCCAGTTCGTAATTAAATTTACAAAATTCTGTAAACGCATTCGATTCGATTCCCAGTAATTTTCTTTCAAAAAATTCGATGAAAACAGTGGTAATTTTAGGCTAATTTTAGCGAAAAGATATCATGATCATTACATGCCTTAATTCTTTGAACATCTTACTCGTAAATAATCTTTTTTTTTAAATGTATTTTTTAATTTCTATGCAATATTTGCATAAAATTATTTATTTGTATAACGTTATGATATATTCAGTAATAGGATGGCTGAGAAAGAAACAAGCAATCCAAAATTGCAGGAACAATCAATGAAAACTGTGCTACAATCTCAATTTGCTAAAATTAAAAAGGAGGTGAAGTAACAAATTCTACGAAGTTCCTGTTTAATGCTTATAATATGGGGAATAGATGATCATTGATTGAATAAAATTTCAACGTCTTCGTAGGAGGAAGAAGAATTATGGATATCAGGGGAAGAATTGTATACGGAGGGTAGCAGTGACGAAGAAGAGTGCAAAATACAATCACGATCGCGTCGTAAAGTCAATAGTAATATATCATCGCGCACCTCTTCGGTTAACTCTAGTGTCGAACGACGAGGTCATTCACCCGTTTCGACTGAAACTAAATCGAAACTAAACTATTCTACTGATGCTCTTACGGGTAGTATTATTGAAAATCAATTCGTGCTCAAAACTGTATTGCAATGTGACGAAATCTTGAAAGATTCAAGTCGAACATCGTCGATGGAATCTCCAAGATCCGATCATCTTCCTACAACGGAATTATCTGTAAGCTTAATTACAAATGATTTTTCCGATCTTTTGACTGTGGAGGATCAAATAGAAAACACAGAAATTTCATGGAAAGCAAACAAAGGTACTTTTATGTTACCTAGCTCGAGTGACGATGTAGAAAAAGAAACGAACAAATGCTGACATATTGAGAAAATTTTATGTATGTCCAAAAATTATTATTCTGTTTATCGTAAGTATATACGTTGTATATACTTACGTAAATTATTTAGTCCAAGATAATTCTTTATGTATTCGATTTAACGCTACTTCTGCTGAATATATTAGTATTTTCAAATTGTACATAATTAGAATTATTACATAACAATGCAGAATCGTTTGAAAATGATTGGAATGCTGACATTTCAAACATTGATGCGGAGGATGAGCGTATACGAAAGGAAATTTTAGAAGTGAAAATTCTTGATAATATTATAAACACAATGAACGATAAAGTAAAAGTAAATTATTTATAAGATGAGAAAACGATTATTTTTTTACCGCCATAAATAAAATTGTTTTGATCGTTCTACAGAAAACAATCGAAGAAACTGTACTGTATCAATTTGAAAATCGAAAACGACTAGAAAAAATGTTAAAATCAAATCCATCTGAAACTGGTAAACTTGCAGAAAATACGCGGCAATTTTTATACTTATGCCCCAACTATACAACGCTAAATACAGGTATGATAATAAAGATACTACGCGAAAGAATTTGATAGTAATATTTTAATCGAATACAGACTCGGATATATCGCTCGAGACGAATAATAATAAACAAGTATTTCAAAATAGAGACAACATAAATCTTCTAAATCTTGATAATAAAGTGAGTTATATTGATAATCGTATTTTATAAAAATTAGAATTTTTCATTTGTCTCTTCCAAATTTTATCTCTCATCAAAAAGGATAAATGAAAATTCACGGATACAACTTATTATGTTGAAAATATAAATGATGTATTACAAGATTCTACTGATAATCCATACATAGTGACTGCAGAGATGAAAGAGATGTTAGAAATTAACGAAGAAATGACAATAATGTAATGAGAGAAAAATCAAATTAATCAAAATATTATTTTAAATCAATAGATTTTTCAGAAAAATTTATTTAATGGGCAAGGATTTTAAAAAAAAACAATGACTGTGTGTTTGATACAAATAGTAATTTCAACAGTTAATAGTATAAAAGATATATACAATAGATGGATACAATAAATAGTAGAAAAGATATATACAACAGATGGATACAAGTTTGCAGGATATTGATAATGATCTTACAAATGATCTTGTAAATGTCGCCGAAGATGAATTAAACATGTAAAATGGATCATTTTCAATATGTAATTAATGCATATTATTATATCTTTGTTAAAATGTATTAAATTTATAATTACAAAATTGTAAATTATAAATTTTTATTGACTTTATGATTGAAATATATACGTTAATATATATCTGAAATATACTATTATACAAATATTATACTAATATTCCAAAAATATACTATAATATATATTAACAAAATATATTAACAAAACAAAATTGTCCAATTTCCCTGAACACAATATGCATTAATTATTTTGTACAATTATTTCCTATATAATTTATCTTTCACTAAATTTTGTCTTTTTTCCTATTTTTATCTGATATTGTATATTTATCATAACTTTTTGTTGGATCAAAAGGTTCCCATCGACTAGCAGGAAATATATGTTTATTCCTTTCGTACCAAGACCTAGAACCATAACATAACATAATCAAATTAATAATTTCCATACAAACATTGTAAATAGTGATAAAAGAAATTATACCTGAGTAATACTTTTCCAGCATGAGATTCTTCTGTTTCTACAGAAGCATCATGCATAACACGAATATCATCATGAACGTCGAATGTAAAAAGGGGTCCACTTTTTCCTCTTGCCTAAAAAAAAAAAGGAAAAAAATGAATAAGAAATTTTTCATTTCAACATCATATATCATATATATGAATATATTTCTTTTTATAATACATTTACCTTTGTTACAATAAAATCATAAAATGTATAATGATGTGGCAAAATAAGATCTTCTTTAACATACATCAACTGATCAGCCATGACTGTTTTAAGCTCACTAAATTCACGTCTTAATACTTCTAGACATCTCTGAAGAAGCTGATAAATGGAATTACCTACCAACAGTGCAAATAAATAATTACTATACAATTATTCTTTTAATAATTATTTTAGAAAATTATGATTAAACCTTTACCTTTTTTCATAATAACACTTCTTCTATGCCCAGAACCATCCCAATAACTGAAAGTGATTTCAATCTCTTCTTCTTTTAATGCATTTTGTTTTCTAGCCCATTCTTGTCTCAGTTCCTCTCTCAATCTATTCTCCTCTTCTTCTCTTTCTCTATCAGGCAGAAAACTCGTGTCCACATCTGGATTTTTCTTTATTTTTTTTATTACTGGTCCAATATCCTTTGATTCTACTTCCTCTTCAGAAAGCTCTACTTCATCTTCATCTAAATTAAACGACAAGGCTTGTATCTGTTTCTTCTGCTTATTTTTCTCAGCTTGTTTCGCTGCAAGGGCTCTTTCTTTCTCTTGTTCTTTTTCACGTTCCTTTTGTGCTAATTTTCGCTCACGTTCTTTTACTATATTCTCTTGTTTTGCTTTCATTTCATTCAAAGTAACTAAACCAATAGTAGAAGTTTTCAACTGTTGTTCAACTGCATTGTAATGTGTTGCAAATTTGTTTTCAATATTGTGGATCTTTAGATCATCTTCTATTTTCTTTTTTCTCAATTCTATCTCTTGTTGAGCAATTTCTCTTTTTTTCATTAACTGCATCGCTCTGCCAGCTTCGCTGGCTGCTCCTTTATAATGTGCCATATTTTCTAATGTACGTCAGAGAAATATTTTTCAATAAAGAATCTTGATACTTAATAAGTATCAAGTTGATACTGATTAGGAGCTGTAAAAAAAGCAGTATGTCAAATACAAAGCAGTATGTAAAATTATTAGATTACCTAAACCTAACCTAAACCTTAACTAAATTTACTTTCAAAATTAAAAAAGTAAGGATTACATTTTACAATATCTAACACATATATTTTGTAATTTTAAATATTTACAACTTGTCAAAAATAATGTTTACTCATTTGAAGAAAATAATTTTTATCACACGATAAGTTTTCTGACAATAAAGGTATGCAACTTACCAAATTTGTTTAGTTACTGCAAATACTATTAGTTGCAATACATACACGTTTAATAATGTAAATGTTTTTCATTAATTTCACTAAGAAAGTTAAAAATAAAATACACAATCACATACGAACACGCAACTACCAAACGACACTATCACGACGAATGCCAGTGTGTCACTACCATCAGTATGGTGTAGTGACGATACCTCTGCAGAATTGAAATCAGCGCCATCTACGTTCGCTCAAGCATTCCGCCGAAGGGTGCGTTTCCAATAAACCGATGGAGCCAACTTTGTAAAACTCTTAGACATTAAAAAATGTAAAAATTGTTATTTCATTTATTGTTATTATGGAGATGTTTGACAAAAGTTACAGATGTATACATAGTGGTCATCAAAGAAATTATTATTCACTCGTTAGTCAGCATTCACAGAAAAC
Organism: Melipona bicolor; assembly: GCA_030673865.1. Taxonomy (NCBI): domain Eukaryota; kingdom Metazoa; phylum Arthropoda; class Insecta; order Hymenoptera; family Apidae; genus Melipona; species Melipona bicolor. The sequence goes on along the minus strand of JAHYIQ010000053.1, from coordinate 251,176 downwards.
AGTTCAGTTAATTTACGTTATCAAATTTAATATATACCTTTGTTATTTTAACAATATTTAATATAATTTATAAAAATATAATGAAGAGTTGTTCTTTAAATTTGTGGTACTGTGATTGAATTAAATTATCATCATCGTACCTACATGGTTCTATTCTCCTCTTTACTATTGCCTATTATGTCCCTATGAAGTCCTTAGTGGAATATATTTTGGAATAAATTTCCATTTTCTCTATATCTGCCAATACTGTATCATAGACAAAATATAATGTATAAGATTTTCTTCTATCAAATTTTAAATTCTGGGATCATTTTCACGTTACTTCTAACGTTACGTTTACAACAAAATTTCAAACCTTTAAGGTTTGCTCGGTCGGTAAGTTCGTACATTTGTTTGACACGAAATCTCGCATGATTTTTAGGTCTATCTTATATATTGTTTGTGACAAAATTATCTACAATGACCATAATAATGTATACAAAGTATACTTTTTGGACAGATTTTGTTATCACATACAACGGATTTCTATCATTTTAAGGCCAAAAAATTGAATTAATCATGCCGGCAGTAATTGTGGGCCCTCCTCAACGTAGCGAACAAATGTGGCGAGCGTTAAAAATCCATATTACAAGAGAAAGACAACGGAAGAAACAAGGTAACCTTCATCGTTGTTTTCAACTTTGTTCTTATTCTTTATTTTAAATATGTAGAGCAAGAAGCGGATGCAGAAGAAGAACGCTTAAGAAAAGAACGAGAACGGCAACAGAAACAGGATGTAATGACCTTAGGTGAAACTAGAGAACAAATATCAAATTTAGAAAATGAACTTTCGCAATTGAAAGATGAGAAACATCAGTTATTCCTGCAGTTAAAGAAAGTTTTAAACGAGGATGATAATAGAAGACGACAGTTAATTAAAGAAAGGTTTATATCATGTTTTTTTCATATTTATGGAATGTAATCATATATTCCAACTACGTATATTTTTGTTACACAGTGTATGTCCTGAAGTTATAACAGCAGTAGGATATCCTGGAACAGGTCCTAGAGTAGTTCATCCACAATTATTTCTTCCTTTACCAAGAAGCAATAGTCCCCTTTACAAAGTAGCTGTTGGTGCACCAACGCATACTTTACTACCAACTGTAAGTATATGAAACTTGTCTATTTATAAAAACATTATTTTACTTATACATCTTTTTCCAGGGGCCATTAAAAAGAACACACAGTCCCTCACCACCTCCAACAGCCTCTCCTTATCACGCTGGTTATGGATATAAACCAACACCTTCGATACCAAGTTATAATCCTCCACCTTCCAGTAAGTATATAAAACCACAGTAGTTATAATTTCATGTTAAAAGAAATACAAAAAAGGAGAGAAAAGAGAATATTAAACGTAGATATTTGTGCCTATATAGAATCTGAGGAAGCAGCTAGGAGATCTGGCGATTCCCGAGCTGTTCTCTGGAACAGTGAGTGAATAAACCTTCTTTAGTTTCCATGTTCTTTCTTTACAAAGCCATCAACAACAACGTTTACATTTCGAATTCTTAATTTTGTTATTATGAATTTTCTTGCAGAGAATAATCAATATTCTGCCTCGAATTTTTATTCGACGCCTACTGGTCAAAGTGTTTATAGTTATTCTGCGCAAACCTCGCAACCGTCCCGAGAACCTGAACCAACTAAATCTGTGTACCTTTCAGGCAATAGAACAACATTATCGACACATCAAACTGGTATATTAACGTTTATATGCAGATACTTCATTTTAATTATCGTAAAATTATGTAAATTAATAAAAACATTAAAATACTTTCATCAGCATATGTTACAAGTTTGCATTCATTGGACCATAAAGGTGCCTATGCAGAAGATAAATTTTATTTAAGGCCAAGTAGTCACGTTACTGTTCATGGTGGGGCTATTCCAATTCAGCAACCTCCACAGGTATTTCTTTATATTTAAATATCATGATAATAATGTTTTATGTTTGCAAAATATTTGAAAACAGGGTGCTAAGACTGGAGGAATTACATCTGGATATCCTGTAAGACCACCGCAACCACCACCAGCACCATATCCCCCACCACCACCAGGTACTTACGTTAGTGCCTCTGGTGCTAATGTTCCTGGTCGATTATTATATACTCAACCTGGTGCTCGTTATCTCCAGAGAGAAGTTTAGGATATTAATTTGCGAATGCTTAAATTATCTGATCCTGTTATTTATATGCTTTACAGTCATCACTAAGTTGTAAAAAAAAATGGTATTTTCTATGCTGTCAACTAAACGCTATACAGGCTGGTCCATTTAAGTGACACCACCTAAATATATTTTCGAATTGTAATGATTTGAAAAATATTTTTTGCCTAATATGAATTCAAATTGGTATCCAAAAAGCTAATAACTGGTAAGGATATTTTTTAAGATGTTTGCTATTTATTACATCGTCAATGATAATCTCTTCTAGTAGCTTGAAATCCTGAGCAGTGTGTGTTCTTATCAGTTATCAGCCTTTTGGATGCCATTTATATTATGCAAAAAATATTTTTTATAGCATTACAATTCGAAAATATATTTAGGTGGCCTCATTTAAATGAACCATCTTGTGTAAAATGTATAAATGCAAGATCTGTAGATATGTTATGAATAGTAAATATAACGGTTTTGTTTATATATATATATTATTTTATATTGTAAATTTTTTTTTAAAATATAAAAAACACATGTAATTCTACAACTAAATATCAATTTTATAAAATTACAAAAAAGTGCTAGAAATTATGCTTCTTAAATACAGCTTTCAAACGAAAATGAAATACAATATGTTGTCATAACGAAATAACATTATTGACAAAATATAAACATGTAACAGAAAATGTTTTGCATAAAATAAAACTAATAGAACAATTTTTTTACTTTCTTCATACTGTATAGAATACTAGTCATCTTATTATTATGGTATATGTTATATATAATATATAATATAATAATATTCGGTTTATGATTCATGGTTCATGATTCAAATCTTAATTCCTAACATTTTTTCGTTTTGTCTGTGTTTTGCTGTGTATAAATGACTGCGAAGATTATTTATGCTGTACATTACAACATTACATACCTTACAAAAAATTTGTGTATCTTCAGGTATCTTTGGATTGCTATAATATAAAAAACAATATGAAATAATTGAAATTAAATTAAATAAAATTTAATAGATATTACAGTAATTTACTTACTCAATTGCCAATGATCGTAAATTCTTTATATTTTGTATAATTTCATGTGTTTCATTTGCTTCTTCCAATTCTAATGCGTTATGGAGTCTGTATATATTATTTGTGATCATGGATGTTTTATTAGGTCGAAGTAATAAATTTTCATCATACAAATTCCAGTTACTAAAATTCTCAATCATTTCAACAGGTCGAGTTTCCCTTTCTTTCTCAATTAATTTCAATAATGCATCTTTTATTCTATTTTGACAAATAATAATTTCTTCCATATTATTGCTGCCATCAGATCGACAATTAATCTGTATTCCGATATTCATCCAATGACGTAATCTATTTATCTGATAAACAAAAACAAAGAAATTAAACAGATATATTTAAGTTAAAAACAAAAAAAACAAAAAATGCAAATTGCACTTACAAATTGCAAATCATCTACAGTAATTTCAGTGTCAAATTGAAGGTCTATATCATGTTCTGGATAAATGCTACTCTTCTTGATAGGATCAAAACCTAATCCACATAACGCACCAATGTAGTAAGTTCCAAAATTATTACGTCGCAATTCCATACATGGCGTAAAAATTAATGTAATTAAAGCAGTTAATCCAGGAAGACGCGGCATTAACGTTGTGTTATATAGTATTAAATTATTACAAGATATATTGTGAGAAACGCTTGCTGCCACTAAAAGTCGTTGAGTTGAATCTTCAGGATCGGTGTCCAAAAGAACAGAATTTATCGAATTCGATGACATTTTCGCATGTTTCTCTCTTCCAGCGTTAATAAGATGCATTAATTCGATTTCTAATGGTGAAAATGGGCCTCGTAATTTTTCTGTTGTATAGCACTCAGCAACTGCAGGTGACTCTGGATAAATATCTGGCATGTAGTCTTGATCATATTGCAACTTCTCATAATGATAACACTGTTCGTTCGAGAGATCTGATTGTTGCAGTCTTAAATTATGATTAAAGCGTGAGAAATAACTTTCTTCACTTTCCTTTGCGAACTTTTTTTCAAGAAGACATTTATTTATACTAATCTCATTTCTTTCATTTTTATGAATTAGCTCCATTATAACCACGCCATTGACGACAGAATAAATTTCACCAAAGAGTAAACCGGGTTTGCTAATTAACATCCAAAATAAATCAGACGCAGCCTGTGTCCAATTATCGTAGAAACTTTGTGCCATGAATGGTTGAATGTTTGCCAATCTACATTCAAAAGCTAATGCAGGAATATCAAAAATACCGCTATCGGGCTCCAAATATTTCAAATCGCGCAATAGACATCTGCTCGAATAACCATAATCCATAAAAAAGACTTGCACTAACATTTCTGGGAATGATACGTGACTTTCTATTATTGCCCGAAGATACACTTTGCGATTGTTTTCCTCGTACGGTGCAATTACAATTGTGCCAGTTTCTTGGACCACTTTCAATGATTTAAATCCATTGTGTTGCATTTGTTTAATGGCTGATTCTATTTTATTCAGTCTTTTTTTAATTGAAGGATCACGTTTTTGAGCCCAGAAACGATGAGGACTTTCAATCTGAAAATTTAAATTATTGATTAATTTAATACTCTGCAATTACGTCAAAAATACATACATATCGTATTATCAAAGGGATACGAGATACTCGTAAACTTGGTAATTCAGGTTTGACATTGTCTTTTATCACAATTGTAGGTGTAAGAAAATGTTTTTTGTACAAGTTCATCTCATCCGCTCGTCTCGAAGCTACAGTTTCATTTAAAAGCGGTACTTCTATAGGAATATTAGACTGTCTCATTTTGATTGCTTTGTAAACAAATGGAGATATCTGTTTTGTAGTTTGATTTTGTTTCTCAGACTTTTTTTCATCGAATTGAATGTAAACACGAGCAGAACTATTGAAAGATACGATTACTCTTCCGGCAGATGTCAAGTTCTGCTTAAAGATATTTTGAATTCTACGAGCATATAATAATCCAGGCTGTTTCATAGGCCATCCTTGCAAATATACTGTTCTTGATGGATCTAATCCACCTAGTAATTTTATTCCCATATGTTCGTTCAATTCATTTCCCATATCGAATGTGTTTTTGATAAAATAATTTGGATAAAATGCACCAGCAATTACAATTTTTAAAACAAATGGTCGTTCTTCTTCATTCCAGACAACTTTATTGACACCGGCAGTTTCTTGTATACCTAATTTTTCCAATCTAAATGTTAATTCGGTTATCAGAGCTTTAACTTCGCGTAACACTTTAATTTGTACAAAATTCCTTGACGCCCAGTTTCTTTCTTCTACGTTACTATTTAATCGACGATTAGCTTTTTCAGTAATCCATACTTTATATACATTCATGAAAGCTATACAGTCACTGGAAGAATTAGCCGCCCAACTGAGTTTAACATTGTAGGCTAATAATTTTTGTTCAAATGGATTACTAAACATATCTTTTACAGCCAAACTAGCTGCGATAATTATTGTATCCTTCAAAACACTAAAAACATGGCCTAACATTATTAATTTCGATACATAAATATTTAATGGTAGATAAGCCATAATTCGACCAAGATCTGTCAATTCTCCATCAAAAGGTTGTATTTCATCAATCTTATTTAGCAATGCCCCTGCTTCCTTTAATAACAATATCGTTTTTTCCAAATTTTCAAGATTAGGTGGATCAAGAGAAAGTGCTAGGATAGCTTTAGGTTCTCCCATGTCCAATAACTTTGATTTTAGAACTACATTTTCTAATGGAGCTCGTAATATTTCAGGTGATACTTCTTGAGACAAAGTAGTCTATAAATTTTATAAAGTTTACATACATATTTTACATTAACATTGTTATGTTTGGTTCAGTAATAAAAATTACCTCATAAAATGATTGCGGTACTAATCTATATACTCTACCATCCATTACTCGACCTGTGCGACCTGCTCTTTGTTCGCAATTCACCTTACTCGCCCATTTTAACTCTAAGCATTGAAAATTCGTATGTGGATCCGTTACAAGATGTTTTATTAAACAAAAGTCAATTACTAAAAAAGAATAGAAAGTTGAAGATTGTTGCTTTATAGAAAAATTCTTTTCTATTATAATGCAACAAACCATATTTTACATCAGGAACAGTAATACTGCTTTCAGCAATATTTGTAGATAAAATAAGGCGACGATAACCATAGGGTGGTTTTTGAAAAATCCGCTGTTGTACTTCACTTGTAATTGAGGAATGTAGTACGACTCTATCCCATTTACTTTGTTCATGTTTCGGTAAAGACAACAGATTATTAAGTTCTTCAATCTCATTAATTCCCGGTAAAAATACAAGAATCACATGTCTTTCATAAACATTTGTTTCTTCATCATAATTTGTGTCATCAGCTTTCATATCTACGTCATCGAGAACTTTTATAAGATTAACACAGAATTCCAACATTTTTTTCGTAACAATTGGTTTGTTAGCAGAAATTTCAGGTATCTACAACAAAGTAAAAATATAATGTAAAAATACATCTAAAAATATTGATCTATTATCATCTTGAATAGAAATTTGAAACATTTACTGGTCCTAATGCTCCCATTTGGCAAAGGTAATAAATACCAACATTGAAAAAAGTTTTCTTTGGAATGTCAATAATAGGTGCAGGAATAAGTTTATTTCCCACAGGTGAAGAAAAATACTTAGCAAATTTTTCTACATCAAATGTAGCAGACATTAAAATAATTTTTACTGAACGTGAATTTGTGTGTAGTAATTTCCGAACAACAAGGAGAAGAAAATCCATATCTTGATCCCTTTCATGAACTTCATCGAGTATGACATGTGTATAGTCCAACATATTTTTGCTATTTATCAGTTTATATAAAAGAACTCCAGTAGTGCAATATGTCAAACGTGTATCTTTACTTGTGTGATTTATTAAACCCACATGATACCCAACAAGGGTACCCACTGGCCATTCTCTTTCTTGGCTGACACGTTTTGCAATACTTATAGCAGCAATTCTTCTAGGCTGCGTAACTATGAAATGGGATTACACACATTATAAAAAATTCTATGTAAAAGATCAAATCAAATCGTTACAAGTACATAACAGGGTTACCTATAATATTGCAATGAAGTTTTTTCTTGTAACAAGAATCTAAAATAAATTGTGGTACTTGCGTAGTTTTACCACAACCAGTCGGTCCTTGAATTACTACAACTGAATTAGTTTCAATCATAGAAACTATCTGATCTCTTTTAGTAGTAATTACTAAACTTGGCTTTGCATGATAAACAAACTGATACGTTTTGTAAATGTTTAATGTTTGTTCATTTTGCACATCCGTAAGAGCTGTTCCTATAGATATAGCTTCAAAATCATTTTGACCGTTTACATTATAGTTTGTATTCTAAAAATATAGTAAATTAAGTAAAATTTTTAATAATGTTCAACCTGTACGTTATTATACCTGCAGAAGTGCTTCCTCTTCTTTTCGTACATATTCTGCTGCATAATCTATTCCTCTCTCTTTGCTTTCTGTAGTTGTATTTTCCAGCTGTACATTTATTCGTTTTCTCCTGCTTGTTGGGCCAGGTAATGATTTTTCACAGCTATTATACAAATCAAATGGATCCATTATATATCAGGGATACCTAGAACAATAAATATTTCTGTACTTGTATAATCTATAATTTTAAATATAATTAATAAAATGTACACGTATACACATGTATACGTATATACATATACATTTAATTTACCCAAGAAAATTAATTTTATACACAGTTCATACAAATATATTAGCTTGTACCTTGCACTTTGAATATTTCTCTATAATTTTTAACAATTATTTCTTCTTCGTGAAATGAACGTGTTCCGCCTAATCGTTTAATTTGAAACACACAGTGTTAGAACCAATGAATTATTGTAATTACAATTGAAATTTTATAATTCTAGAATTCAAATTTGAATGAAGTATTGTTACGTTCTTTATCCATCAACTGGTATTGATGTGACTTTAAGTTGTTTTAACTTTCATGAATTAACAATAAAATGAAAAAATGATGGTTTGAGTTTTTGTTCGTACAGCCCTGTAAAACATAGCGGTTCTTAAAGAACCGAGTTTAACAACCAACACAGGTATAAGGTATGCAATATTATTTAATTAATATATATAATGCAGAAAATTATTATAACATATCTATCTCACGTAATAAGCGTATTTGTTTTATGTAATAAAATAAATAGTTATGCCGTGATAAATAACTATGAGTAGAGTCTTATCGATTGAACTAACGAAAAAGAATTTGTACCAGATTTTACCTTAATAATCTCAATTATCAATATTTTATTTGAATGTCAAGATTATGATGTCGGTAGTTTATATATAAACAACTATATAAGTATATATCAGGATTTAAGATGAATGAGAACACGTGTTATGTTACACTGACACGAGTTAGCACTTCCACGAATTGGTGGGGATTGTGGTGGTCAGTTAACAAGGCAGTAGTATAAACTAAATTTAAATATAGATTGTAGATTATCGCAGTTATATTAACTTTTTACATGAAAATAAATGAGCCTTTTATATATTTCACTTACATTTAATGTTAACTCACTTTAGTTCGTTTAGAACCAAGTACAGTGAAAGGAGAAAACAAGACAGGGTCCAGATTTAGCACCCTTTCTAGTGGTATTAATAAGTAATATGAAAACTGCAAGCAGTAATTCACAATGTGCACACAAAACGAAGAATATACATTCGCACAAAATGTCTACAATTACAGAAAAAAAGGAGACAATGGATTTGTATGTATTTGTATATTACAATTCGTTTAGAATTTTATATACAACATTTTTTAATAAAATTTTTGTTACATATTTACATAGGAATTGGTGGATTTTATTTGGTATTATTATAATACTTACAGCAGGGACAAGATTTTACAAAGTTACAGAACCACAACATGTTTGGTAAGAACTTATATAAAAAATATCTCTAAATTAAATTTATACTTGACTTGTAGATAAGTATTGCATATTTTAGTTGGGATGAAACTCATTTTGGTAAAATGGGGAGTTGGTACATAAATAGAACTTTTTTCTTTGATGTTCATCCACCTCTTGGAAAGGTAAATAATATGGAAAATTTCATTTATAATAATATGTTGAGAATCTATATTATTATCTTCTAGATGTTAATAGCATTATCTGGATATTTAACTGGATATGATGGAACATTTCCTTTTGAAAAACCAGGAGATAAGTTTGAAAATGTTAAATATGTTGGTATGAGAATTGTAAGTGCATTATAATACTGGATTGTGAAGATTATAAGGATTATTGAACAATGAAAATTTTATAAACATTTTCTTTGTTCCAGTTTTGTACATTTTTAGGTGCAACGATAGTTCCTTTATCATATCTTATTGTATGGGACTTAACAAAATCTGTCCAAGCAGCTGCATTTTCTGCACTATTTATCTTATTTGGTATACATATATATATTATATTTATCACACCTTGTTCATTTAATGAAATAATTACATTACTAAGTAATTCGTATGTTTTAGATGTGGGGTTATTGACATTAAATCAATACATTTTGTTGGATCCCATATTATTATGCTTTATGATGTGTGCAACTTGGGGAATGGCTCGAATAGGTTCTCTTCATGATGAACCATTTACATGGAAATGGTGGGGTTGGTTAACATTCACAGGAATTTCCCTTGCCTGTACAATTAGTGTAAAGTTTGTTGGTTTGTTTGTTGTTCTACTAGTTGGATTAAACACTGTCTTTGAATTATGGAGAGAATTAGGAGATCTAACAAAATCTATTGTAAGCTTCTTGTATTTATCAATCGTTTGAAGTTAACAAATTAATTTTATTTTTACACCGTTTACAGATAAATGTAGGAAAACATTTGTTAGCACGGTGCGTTTGTCTCATTTTTATTCCAGTATTATTGTACATGTTATTTTTTTATATTCACCTTTCTGTTTTAAACAAAAGGTAAACGATTTCCTTATTTTATACTTGTATACGCTTTTAACAGGTATATTAATAATTTGAAATATTTTAGTGGAAGTGGAGATGGGTTTTATAGTTCCGAATTCCAATCCTTATTGGAAGGAAATTCTTTGTATAATGCGACGATGCCGCGGCAATTAGCTTACGGAGCCACAATCACACTGAAAAACCACAGAACTGGCGGAGGATATTTACATTCGCATTGGCATCTTTATCCAGAAGGTATAGGAGCTAGACAACAACAGGTATTAAATTTGTCGGGTCGTGTATTTTGACGAAATATTGATAGATTTTTTTTCATTAGATCACGACTTATTCGCATAAAGATGATAATAATTTATGGTTCATAAAAAAATTTGATAGCGATGATATACCATCGGAGCCAGTGTTAGTAAAACATGGTGATCTCATACGCTTGGAACATGTTATTACTCATCGAAATTTGCATTCGCATAAAGAGATCGCTCCTATTTCTAAAAAGCACTATCAAGTTACAGGATATGGCGAAGTAAGTCCATCCTCTTCAAATTCTTACTTTTAATTATGTAATCATGTATTTTTATTTCTTTTAGAATGGTACTGGTGATGCTAACGACGTATGGAAGATTTTAATAGCAAACGGCAAAGATGGCGATGTAGTTCAGACCGTAACGAGTAAATTAAAATTTGTACATTATCTACACCATTGCGTTTTAACATGCAGCGGTAAAACATTGCCGAAGTGGTTAGTTGCGAAACTCTGTGTGTTTACAAATGAAGAAGAGTGACGAAAAATTTGACAGAAATTATAATTTTTTAGGGCGTATAATCAACAAGAAGTTTCCTGTAACCCAAATATGAGAGATAAAAATGCATTTTGGAACATTGAAGACAATAATTATGCAAAATGTTAGTCTTTAGTTATTATCAGTAATTATCAATGTATTTAGTATTCTATTAATTAATAATTTTCTTTTCTAGTACCAAACGTCAGTTTTCAAGTATATGCACCTGGCTTCTTAGATAGATTCCTAGAGTCACATGCAGTAATGTTGCAAGGAAATTCTGATTTAAAAGTTAAGGAAGGGGAAGTGTCATCGCGTCCTTGGCAATGGCCTATTAATTATAGGGTAGGTTACATTATTTTAAATAGTAGAAAAATATAATTCAGTCATACGAATTTTGCAGGGCCAGTTCTTCTCTGGGAACAGTTTGAGGATATATCTACTTGGTAATCCAATCATTTGGTGGAGCAATATTGTATTTTTAATACTTTTTATCTTGCTGTACACTCACGCCTGTGTGCGGCAACAACGTGGTTGTGTAGAAACTCCTGCTGTCCTTGAACAGAGAGATAAAATATTAAATGCAGGAAAATGGCTTTTTATTGGTTGGATACTGCATTATGCACCATTCTGGGCAATGAGTAGAGTTTTATATTTCCATCATTATTTCCCAGCTCTATTATACAGTTCAATGTTAAGTGGAACAACTTTAAATTACATTATCGAAAATATAATCATTTTATTTCCAAATAAAATTGGAAATTTTATATATCATACAATAGTAGGAGTTGTTATTTCAAGCACCACATACAGGCAAGTGTACAACACAATTGACTAACAAGTGTTTAATGAAGTAATTATATATGTATTATTTATTCATATTATTTAGTTTCTACTTGTTTTCTCCATTGGCTTATGGCATGGTTGGTTCTTCTTCATTGGATCCTGAGAGCCCAATGCACTCTTTAAGATGGATGGATACTTGGGAATTTTAATGAAGTATTTTGATTTTTTTTAATCTGTAAGAAAATACTATGTAAGAAATATTATATAGAAACACAGTATTTATGTTATCAGTAAAATATGAGGAATCCATGACTTACACATATTAATAAATTGTTATATATATTTATATAAATATAAAAGATATTTTATAAAATTTCTCTTCAATTTCTATCCTCAATTACAAAATTGTACAAATAACATTCTTTTTTCTTGTATATTTTTTTTATCTTTATTAAAGGGTAATTACATCGTGATCAAACGATCTTTTAAAAGAAGAGATCATGCCACCACGAAAGCGAAGCGCTATACGAACACCCACGATGTCTACCCGCCGTAAAAATTCCGAGTAAGCGTGGTCTGCTCAGCTGATCGACCCACGTGTTAGAGTTACGCCTCCTCAATCGCGGCACCGTCTCAATTCTTCGTACGCTCCAGATTAAGAAGAAATCTTGGTTCATTGAGAATTCTCTCCTTATCTCTCGAGATTGCTCGATCTAGTAAAATCAGGACGTCGAGTCGACATTCGCGTCAAGCAAAATCCCTCGTTAAAAACGTGTGTCTAACCGGTGAATGGTAGCGCGAATCTTTTCGCGGTAAACGATCAATAAAGAGCTCCCGGGGATTTTCAGTCCGTTCAGAGCGACCGCGAACGCACTCTCACGTGAGATCAGGAATAGCTGTCAAAGTGACCACGTGTCCTTACGAGTATCCGGTACGTGTTCCTCGTGCTTATGTGTGCGTCTAAAACCGCATGACTAATCTTATCGATGATCCGCCAAAAAAAACACACACACCAACGACCGAGCCTAGTGAAGTTCTAGCTTCGACACCAAGGGTCTTGTTTTTTCCTAGATCCGCGTTACGATGGACTGCAAAAATCGCGCGAAATTAAAAGCGCATCTGTCTCCGTGCGTGTGTGCGTGCGTGTTTGAAAATCTCGTTCGTAATAGTGTCGGGCGATACGCGATAGAATTTGATCAACCAGCGGGGTAGTTGGTCGTTGTTCCAACTAACGTTGTCGAAAATATCCGATTAGCGACGATGGTAAAATTCGCGCGCGCTCGTTTCAATTGGCTGACAGGTTCATCCACGAACGAAGTGATTTAAAAGTGTTCATTGTTTAGGAACACTTGTTGCTGCACCGAGCTAAAGATAATCGGAACAGTTTGAACTTTATTCGTCTTGACTCACCAGCCGGCATTATTCCAAACCTTCTTTGAACGTAATCGCATCTCGGTCCTCCTCGTGTGGAGCATGTGTGAAACGTTACGAACGATGCTCGTAACGACGTTAATCGGATGCAAACGTGTAGGTGCATTGACACGGAGGACACGTGACACTACACACGTATTAAATTGCCATATTGTTCTCGCATTACACTTATTTACTTTCACAGATTTAAAACGCTCGGATATAACGTATTCATGAGTGTCTGGACCAAGACTGTGAAACGCGATTAATTAATTTTTCCCCCGTTTTGTTGTTTTAAACAAACCACCTAAAGATCGATCGTACGTGCAAATGTTGGGTGATACTAAGTGAAATACAATCTTTCAATTATTCACATCTATCGTGCAGCGTGTTCGCCATGTATTCGCAAGTGATTCGAACGCATTATAAAAGCTCGCGAACAAATCGTCGGTTAACTATTAAAGCCTAATTGACGAGCGGTCGCGTTATAGGAAATCAATTTTCCATACATTATTTAACAAATTCGCTCGATTGTCACAATAGTCGAGTGATTTGTTTCACAAATGCATTTTACGACATCCGTTTGTAAGTCGTTTCAATAATTAAGATAATTTTTTGCTGTTGACTCGTGCGTCACCCGATAAATCTATTAAACGTAAAAAATTCTTGGTACTAGAGATAAAATTTTCCACGGGTGACGAGTTCCGTGTCGCGGCGCGGAAATGCGTTCGTGCAAGCTGTCGCTATCTTGCAAGCGCAGGAAGCGCGGGAATTGGCAGTGGAATTTGACCTAGTTGGTCACGCGCGTCGCGCGAATCTTCTTTAACATCCCGAGCTTCGTAAAAGATAGCTGCGAAGGTGTAACTTCTGTTACTTAACTCCCCCCCCCCTCTCTCGCGAATTAACACGAGTTGCAATATTTCCTCATTATCACGTCGTGACATTATCCAGTAATCTTTCCATCTTCAATCTGAACTGTAAGGAATCGTGGTTTAAATACATTTTTAAATAAGCTAGCTCTTCCGATTCAAAGGGGGGGTTTGTCATTGAAAGGGCAGATGCTAAAGCACGTTTCAACTTCTCTTTTTACAACAGGATTTCTTTTTTTAACAGGATATCCTTGCCGATCGGTCGAAGAAGTAGCTTGTTATGAGGCGAATCGCAGGATCTATAATATGCGAGATATCGTACTAGTCATTTCGTTTGCATGGATCCTCGCGATAGAACGATGCCTGGGCGGCAAATTGGAACGGTTTGCTCATCGACCCAACAACGTTCTCGACGACTATTACGCCTATCGTCACATCTCTATTATCCACTTCAATGTCCCGGATTGTACGGTCACCGCAGGATTCAAGTAAACTTCGCGAATAATACAGAAAAGCGGCCGATCACTGCGATTAACTGTACTTATATATATATATATGTATATTTCTAGGTTCATTGTAAAAGAAGAAAAGATTGGAGGAATAGGTAGATGCTCGGCTAGAAACGTTTCCGTGTTCCTGAAATCCGGTAGCTTGCCGTTCGTGCGGCCGGATGGATCGAAGATCGCGGCGAAACTTATGAAAGGGAGACGACGGTACTATACTCTAGACATGGAAAGCAACGGGGATGAATACATGATAAGAATCGATGCACCCGTGCCAGGCGATTGGTACGCCATCGCGTTTCGATCCTGGAGCGATCCCGACAATGGAAAGATCACGCAACAAGGTCGATCATTCAGTAAAAGACAGATGATTTGATATTAACGTTAAATACAAACGTTTAATATTAAATGTTAATTTAATATAAAGTAATTTAATATAAAATAATTCAATATTAAGTGTTAATTTAATATAAAATAATTTAATATTAATATTAATATTTATAAATATAAACATTTAATATTTAACATTACATTACATTTTAACATTAATTAATATTAAATATAAACGTTTAATATTTAACATTATATTACATTTTGACATTAATATTAAATATAAACATTTAATATTTAACATTATATTACATTTTAACATTAACATTAAATATAAACATTTTCAGGACTTGGAGCATCGTGCGACACCGTACTGGACGCAGAGTTGCTCTTGGAGTCTGCCTCTATAGTCTCGCCAATGGACCCGAAATTGGAATACGAGGTGCATATGAACGAGAGCGTGGACTCGGCGGTGATGCAGCTGTTCATCCCCGACGAGTTCGTGGACTCCAGTTTGTCGTTGAAGTCGACCTGCGGCGAAGAATGCAGGATCGCGGTTCACGTGATCGCGGAGGATCACCTGGCAGGAATGATAATGAACACGACGAACGCCACCGTATTCTTTAAGCCGTATTCGGACGCGTTTCACTACGTCACCCTTCGGTTACTCTCCGGCGAATCTTCGAACGTGTCCCTGCAGTTGCTCGACAACTCTGCCGCGCACGACTCGGGTCAGGTGAAGTCCGTGGACTTGATGAGGAAGTCGTTGCCCGATTTCTTCCTTTTCGATTACGAGCACCTGCGTGGGAACAGTACAAAGCCGTCGGCGTTCAATCTGACCTCAGACACCTTGTCCGTCCTCAGTTTCGAAATCGGTCGAGTGTACGACGTCGGCGGGACATTGACCCTGGGGTTGAAGCTAGTCGACGTGAAAGAGAAGGAGAAGAAGAACATTATTGTGATCGCGTGTATTTCATTAGGTGAGCAATTGAAAGTTATGATATAACAAAGGTTGGACATTGTCCAAGTTAAAACAAATCTGATCTATCAGGTTATTACTCGAACATTACTGCTGGCGGAGGCTGCACTCGTATGGAGAACACGACAGCTGCGGACATTTACGTGAACTACACAGGTCCAGCCACCCTTCACATTCCGTTCCCGGAACCAGGAATCTGGCACATAAGTCTGAGAGCATTTTGCTTGGAAGAAACCTGCCTGAACGGGACCGCCTGCGAGGACTGCGATTGCATGAGCCCCTGCAACACCAAGGTGGAGAGCCGTATCTCTTCTTCGCCTTGCATCGAAGGTCGCTGCAACTCTCACGGCAAGTGCATGCATTACATGAGCGGTGGCTTTGTGTTCGCCGCGTGTCACTGTTCAGGCGCTTACAGAGGCTTCGACTGCGCGGACGACACGTATGTCCTCAGCAACAGCGACATAATAGTCCGGGTGCTGTTGCTAACGTTCAGCAACCTGGCGTTCATCGGTTCCGTTTACGTGGCCGTTCGTCGGGAATATTTCACGGAAGCGATCGTTTACGCTGCCGTGATGTTTTTCTCGACGTTCTATCATGCCTGCGAGGCTGGCGAAGACGTGTACAGCGTGTGCATCATGAGACTCAGCGTTTTGCAATTCTGCGACTTCTTCAACGCGCTCTTGTCCATTTGGGTGACGCTGGTAGCAATGGCCTCGTTCGGGCCAAAGCTCACCGCTTTCTGTCAGATAACCGGAGCCGTTATCCTCGCCATGAGCGCTGAAATGGATCGGACAGCCCTTTGGGTGTTTCTCCTGCCAGCTATAACCGGCTCTGCGCTGATCGGTCTGTCCTGGGGCATGAGATGCAAAAGGAGAGGCACGGTTCGCTATCCGTCGCGTCCTTACAGGTGAGTCGAGTCTTTTTTTTTTTTTTTTTCTAAAATTTACAAAGCTCGATCGAGTTATATTCAAAGGGAAATGTTCATGTTCGCAGAAGTATTTATTTTCCGGCTGGTCTCCTTCTAGTTTCTCTCGGTCTCGTTTGTTACGCCTTTCTGCAGACAAGAAGGAATTACTACATCGTGCACAGTTTCTGGCACGTGTGCGTCGCTATAGGAGCTATACTCCTTCTACCGAAGCGGCAATACATGAAATGATTGTTATATAAAAGTACGTTGTCTTTCGCGTGCGTGAAATGAAAGTTATTGAAAAAAAAGTGTTATTGTCTCTCGAGAAGAGACTCTCGTTGCCAATTTAATGAAAGAAACAGGTACAAAAGAGATATTTGTAGCAATCGACGGTGCTCGTAGGCGACGATACATCGAAAGTAATATATTATATTATAATTATCCAGAGATCTTATTCTTGTAAAAGTCGAGTAATATTTACAAAATAGGTAATTGTTCAACTATTAAATGCATGTTGTCAAGCAATATGAATTTCGCGAAAGTATTAATTGTATCGATGTTATCTGTCGTTACATTTTAAATTATCGCGCAATTAGACAGCTCGAGACACGTTTTTTTATATCGTGATTTTAAGATATCATCTCAAGTAGCGTCACTTCAAAATAGCATTACGCTTGATTGCTTGCGTTTGTTGAATTTATTGTTGTATTTACTAAACGATATCGCTTTGACAATGCGTTCAACGAAGATTTAAGTAGACTTAAGTATTTCGCTTAAGGACCAAAGAACTTCTAGGATAGACTATAACAGAGAAAGCCACTATTTTCTTCGTAAAAAATGAAATTGCATTTGGATAACGTGAATTGTATCATAGTGCTCCGTGATCTATCTAATTAACAAATCATTCTCTCGATGCTTTAAGTTCCAATTCGAATAACGATATCGGCTCGATATCAATGTGTAACGTTATTATTGTGATTTTAGACAATTCACTTTAATTCTCTCGTCTTAGGAATCAAAACCCTCGCACGCGAGTCACATATATTTTAATGGAAGAAAATTCTATTTATATACGCTCTGAAAGATATTGTATAGAGATAGAACAGTGTACAACGTTGTACACTGAGAGATAACAAATCGTTACTATCGTGTAATATCCGTACGGTCTTGTCTGTCTTACAAGAAGATCGTGTAAAGTGACAAGAGTCTACGCCGAAGGAAAGTTATACGCTAAACTGCGCGAACCAACGACTCCCGTCGCTCTTTGTGTGGGGTTTCCACTTTTCTTGGTTCGCACGTGTCTAAAATCAAATAAACGCGAAACGAAATCTGTTGCAATTTGTCCTTTTTCTTTTCAATCCAAATCGTTTCAAACAGGATGTTCTGTTTGCATTAGACGGAAATTTCGACCCTTATCGATACAGTTACAACGTCCCAGTCCCCGTGGTTGTCGAGGTTCCTGTATTAATCGCGGCGACTGCGGCAATCACGTTCGATAACAGGGACAGCATAGTTTCCATGGAGAATCCGCAATGTGGGTACGTCCGCGAACAGTTTCGACCGGCTCTACCTGCTTCCACCGCCTCCTGTATCGCGGTTCCCTCCATAGCTGTTCGGAAAATCTGATTCGTCGTGATCGTATCGACCACGCGGTCGAACGACGAGACCTTCTCGTCGTCGTCCAACTTGCTGGCCTCTTTCACCGACGAGGAGGCCTGCTGCGAATAGGTACAGACGGCGCGTTGCATGCAGGACGTCGTGTCGATACCGTGACGAGCCAAAACGTCGTCCATTTTCGTCACGATTTGCGTGAAACCGCTCTCCTCGCCTGGAACGGAGATTATTATTATTATTAGCGAAATATTAACGCGATTGTTCTTTCGAACAAAGCTGTCTTACTTCTTGCGTAATGGCCGTAAGTGCCAGAAAGGACGTAGAGCAGCTTAGGTATGATGAGAATGGATCCTATCCCTATGATGGCGCCCAGGAATAGCCCTCCTAAGTCTATTTTCGCTGGAGCGTACGTTGATACTCCGTAACCCTGTGTCCGTTTCAATTATAAACACTTGTAAGGAGCGAGGTTTGATAAGAAACTGGACCGACGAGGATGACTTACGCTTCCTGTGCTACCAAGATTCGTGAAGCCAAATCGAGCCTCTTGGTTGCGATCCGTGATGTCGTTATTGTCCACGTCACTCCGCCTCGTCGATGTCTCGCTGCGCAGCTTCGGTTCGGATGGCATGGCTATCTGGTCCTGGGACTTTCCATTCTTTTCCAAATATATCATGGAACTCGGTACAAACCTAGTTTTAATTTGTTTCACTCGATTACAAGAAATATCGTATGAAAAAAGAGGAAGCCATGTACGTGCTGATCAGATCTTACCCTCCGTCGTCAAATTTCGGATTGCCTCCGACAATTGCCATCGAAGACAATAGTAACAGGACGAGATCTCGAAGATTGAACGACATCTATGACAAAGAAATTTTTAAAAGAGATGTTATACTCGCTGTAAGTAACTCGCTTCCACGTACAAACGTAACGTAAGCGTTTTACCTCCGTGAAACGTGAAAAGCAAACTGATTCTCGAGGACGTGTCATACACGAGTTTGGTTTTGAAGGAACTGAAGGATACGAGCGTTGTACCTGGCATATATAGCCCTACTCCGAATCGTCACGACATGACAGACCATGGACATAATTGGAACCGGTGGTTTCGCTTTCATTGTTAGATTTCCATGGGACGCTATCACGGTCCCGTGACTCGTCCGTTTCTTCTGAAGAAGCAACAGGACGTTAAACTGTCGCTGCGAGTCAACTCGCCGCGGCATTGTTGCCGAGCCTGATCGATAAGGATCTTCCAACGCGTTTGGCCATCTCTTCCCGATGATTCCTCGTGATTCTTCACGTTGTCCAAGACATTGCAAAAAAACAACTTATCACAATCAAAGATCGACTAGTATGTAACGTGCAAATGTCTATCTATTTACTTCCAACGCTGTCATCCTTATTATTATTTATTTAGTTTCGTTAATCGAAGCTCGTGACAATGATCTTGCAACTGAAATGAAAAAGAATATTTATTAAAGAAAAAAAGGGAAAAAAGAAACGGCGGAAATGCCACGAAATTGACATGCCCATATGCGTTCGCCGTCTGCCTGGCTTCGAGACAAGGAATTCGTTCTGCAGGTTGCTCTGGAAAATTCACGAAAGTCGAGTCGCGAGCGTGCACTAACAAACCTCACATGTGAATGCGCACACGAATTAAAAAAAAAAAAAATCATCCCCGCAGTGTCTCTCAATCGCGTTATCGTCCCAATCTCGACGAATCTATCGTCTTCATCTCAACGAGGTAGCGAGAAGAGATAATCGGTCGATGACGATCATTTAACGCTTTGAATCTTTGAGCCGCGTGGAAAGGCGAAAGAGCAGGCTAGTACTCTTTTTTGCGAAAACAATGAAAACGCGTAATTGCGAAACTTGTCGGCTTCTTTCGCGCGAATATGCGGAATTAGGCGTGACGATGATCAGCGTAACAGCTGTGGCGACAGTGTGTCGTTTCGCGACAGTAATTTAACTAGAATTTTCTCTCTCTCGGGCTCGTTAATTCCGCTCGTGAAAACGGAATTTCCTAGTTGACGAGAGGTGGGCTGGCCTGTGTACAAAAACTGCCAGCAAGGATCAAGGATTCGTCACACGTGTTTCTGTGTTCGCTCCAATTAGGCGATTCGCTGGCCACCGTATCTACCTATATATAAGTGTAACAAAACTGTTCTATAATTTGCCAATAATTTGCTCGAATTGCTTGCAATTACTTGTACCAAAACCAGTTCTTCAACGTCAACTTTCCTTTCCGGCGAGAGAATGAAAATCATGAGAA
Source organism: Melipona bicolor (assembly GCA_030673865.1). Taxonomy (NCBI): domain Eukaryota; kingdom Metazoa; phylum Arthropoda; class Insecta; order Hymenoptera; family Apidae; genus Melipona; species Melipona bicolor. The sequence goes on along the minus strand of JAHYIQ010000053.1, from coordinate 230,479 downwards.
ACTCGTTCGAACGCTCTGTTACGTTATTGCTGTGCTGTTTGCTGCACCTTTCCGAATCGAAAGACAGTGTCAACGGAAAAACGAAAACTTCGAGGGCTCATAATGCGAAGGTGTTTGGAAAACACCCAAGTGGCGGGCTGATCTCTTTCAACTCAGATCACGAGTTGCTTCGCGTGAGTTTGAAGAAAGTCGAGTAATTGCCAACTTTCGCTCTCGACCTATGATCTTTCGCAATCTATTTGCAGATTGACTGGGATGTGTCGATTCCCTTCGTTTCGATACCACTCGAGTACAAAATAGGAGAGAACGGCGAGGTTCCAGCATTGTTCAACGTTAACACGAAATCCCTTGGAATTGTTGGATTAATAGTCAGCCTGTTAGGCGTAGTTTCGCCACTGTTCTCAAAAACGCATCAGCAATACAATTACCGTAAGTAAATCATATCACAGTTGCCTAGATTCGTTAATAGATGTTTTATTATTCTTCTATCAGGTGTTCTATAATTTTTCTGTTGTGTGCGATGTTAGGCTCGGTGGATAATGGTGGCGTGCAATGGTTGCAAATGGGGAACGCCATCAACGAAATGATGTTTAACAATGATTACGTGGCCCCATGCATGCAACGTATTGTCTGTTCGATGGTTTCAGTGGCCGCGCACTCGGAGAATCCAACGAGCACAGATAAAATAATCGATGGATTATCGAGGTAAAGTTAGAGAGAAAGTTAACATGTTACGAAAACGTTTTGACGCGTTCGACTAATCGATCAATTGCAAACAGTCATAGCTGGTTCAAGGGTGTCACAAATGGCACGATCATTGAAGACGCTGTGACCACTGGACGAAAGAGAGGTCATGATTGCGCTCGCATTTACAAGGATTGTTTAATAACGCCGAAACTTTTAAAAAGCATGATGAGCGAGTTTGGGATAATGTAACGTGTACGGATATAAAAGGGAATGTTTTTTTGCACAGAAATGAATAAATCTAACGTTCGTTTTCATTTTCACACTTTAAGCTCTAAACACCCCACCGTGAAATATCTGCGCGTGCACACGCTTCGTGATCCAGACATAATCACCGTCACTTTAGACTTTCACTTTTCAACTATTGTATGAAATGCTTAACGACTTTGTCCTGCGACAAATTAACGTATTTACGTGGTCTGCCGCAATCATATTATTTCAACTAGAACGAGAATACAATACAAGAATAAAGATGTCCATTTTTAGATTGTTGCGCTTAACACACACAGGTACATAGGTTTTATTTTCATTCTGTTTATGCGATTTCTCGCATAAAATTGCGCTACAGTGGCTACGGGCTGATAGCTGTTTCACTTTCATCTCTAAGTTTCCTCTGTAATTAGCGTAGAATTCGGTGACAGAATTTTTGCTGCATCCGAGGAGCCCGACACTTTCGCAAGATCGTGCGGCGATTGATTCGTCTTGTCGAGGCATTTCGCCTCCACGTTTTGGTCCAATAAAAACTCGAGGACTTGCGTCTTGTTGTGCAGCGCCGCGAAATGCAACGGCGTTCTGCTGGAAAAGTCCCTTTGCGAAAGATCCGCATTCGCTAATTGGTACGATTTTAAACGTTTCAGGTTTCCAACAGCTGCCGCGGCACACATTTTCTCCCCTATTGCGTACGCGCTTCCGTGCAAATGTGCCCCGCATTGCATTAGAATCTTAATGACCTGGAAAATCGAAATAGAAATGTAACACGAAATGGAATGAATATGTGTACGGTTTAAGCGATGTTGTACCTCGTGGTGATCGAACTCTACCGCGTCGATGAGAGGTGTACGATTAAATCGATCTTTAATGTGAACATTGGCGCCCATTCGTAAGAGACAGCGAACGATGTTTAAGTCACCCTCGCAGCAAGCGATGTGCAAAGCCGTACGACCGTCTGCATTTTGTTGCGATATGTCTGCGCCCTAGAATAGAAGTTGTACGTTCGCTACGGGTAAAAAATTGCATATCGTGCAAGAAATGACTTAATTACACGTGCTTACATATCCCTTCAAGATTTCGAGTTTCACGATATCGCGGCTCAACACGGCAGCATTTAACATTGCAGGGAAAAGAATCGATCCTAATTCCTGACGTTCTGCCGTCGAGGAAAGCCTCAAAGATCTCGCAACCGCCTCGACGAGATCTAGATCCTCGTGACACGGCGGTCGTCCGGCGGTTAATTCTCCGCGGAGATTCGTTTGCATCATTTCGAGCTTCGTTTGCAAATCCCACTCTGTCTTCGATAACACGTAAGCGAGTTTAGTCAGCGCTGCTTCCGGCGTCATGTCAAAGCCCGATATTATACCTGTTCTTTTAAAGTTTTCAAAGTTTTAGAATATTCTCAAATTTCAAATTTGACATAGGAAATGTTCAAGAATCTTATATCGTGCGAGATAATTTTTTAAATAATCTCTCAAATGTATACTGCACCAGCTTCGTCGAGTAATTTCCCAGAGGCGTACGTAGTCGTAACGTAGCCTGTCGCGCATTGTGTGATATTGACCACAATGATACCGCGTTTCGTGGCCGCGGAAAGTTCTTTGATTATGTCCTCTCGATTCATGGGCACGTTCCCCGCTCCGTAGGATTGCAGCACAACGCCTTCGATCGGGGGTTGTAAAAACGCCTTTATCAAGTGTGTCGTCATACTTGGAAATATCCGCAGCAGTCCGACATTCCTGTTCAAGGACGCGTGCACGTGAAACTTTTCCAACGTACACGGTCGAAATATTGCCCGATAATCCACTGCAATGCAGACATACACTACATACAGTGACGTTGATAAAACGTCGCGACGTATATTAAAGGCATTCTTAAATTACAAACGGCTCGCGTATGTTAATACATTTCCTCTTTAACTGCGTCTTCAGCACGTTAATGACAAAGTTCATAGCGAAGCTTAACACACGCGTCACAATAAATTAACATACACGTATGAACGTGTTAACGCCAGTATCATATATATTATGATAGTGGTAATATAAAAAAACGTAAATTTTATCATAGAGATAATACTATTTTCTACGAATTACGCTATCATTACATCTATTGATCCGCGCTTAGAGCTCGATTTAACGGTGAGAAGTATATTCCGCGAAAGCAAACGATCCGCACGAAACGAGCAAAACCACAGTCAATTAAGGGAACTGCATCCTGTAATTGGGTCAATTGCTAACCTTCTATCTTGATATTGGCCTTGGCCAAAGGCGGAAAATTCGGCGAATCGAACGCCTCGAACGATGTGGCTGATACTTTGCAGGTACGGTTCCCTCTCATCAAATTTGTCCCAAAGTACACGCACACTTCCGGTATGTTGTAATTTGCGGCTATTATTAGCGACGACAAGAAGTTGTCCAAACCGTCGCTTCTGCTGTCGAAAATCGAGACCTGGGAGCCGGTTAAAATAACTATCTTGCCCAAAGATTCGAGCATAAAAGAGAGGGCAGACGCCGTGTAACTTAACGTGTCCGTTCCGTGTAGAATGACAAATCCGTCGAAATGTTCATAAGCCAGCTAGAAAAAACAAACATGTTGAACGTGAAATCTTTTTCGAAAATTATCCAGAATAAAATATAATTAACAAGTGCTGTCAGCAGCTGTAGTTGTGATATCTCTGCACCATGTTCTAATTTCATTTACATGCATTCATGTTCCTCTCATTCATTTGCATACATTCCCGAAGGGAGTCCTATGAATGCCTTAGATCATAACACAGTATGTATCTCCAGTTACGTCTCTATTTGTATAAAGTTTTACCTTAATATCATCAGCGATACGAATCCAATCGTCCATTGTCATGTTACTAGAATCACAGAGCGGCGAGTATTCCAATACGTTATAAATAACACGTCTGCTGTCCGTCGCCGTCATTCTTTAAAAGAAAAATCAAATGAAAGTATCTATCAGTTCGTCTTGCGAATTCATGGAGATTATTAATTTCTCCAGACGTGCGAATCATTAGCTCTATTATGCACTTACGGAAGTACCAATGGTCCCATCAATCCAAATCGCGCTTCCGCGTATTCTCGGTCGTACATGTGTGGATAATTTCGCAGCTTTTTCACGAAAGCGTTCGCTTTAGGTACGAGAGCTATAACAACGCGAAACGTGCGTTATATTTACAGTTCCAATTGGATCCTACTCCAATCTCGTAAAGAAGAAAGAGAAGGGTATTACCTCCGTTTTCGTTTCTAATCATTCCGATGGTACCGCCGGTATAAAGAACGAGCACACGACTTTCACGGACACTTTCAGTGATCAAAGAACCAGAACTATTGTTCCTCAGGTGCTCCATGTTGTTTTCTTTGTGATTATCAACGTGGTCCGCCAGGTGCAACATATTCGAAATTGACTGTGACATCGAGCGCTCTCTACGTATCGTAATGAAGCGTTATGGCTGCGGAGTCTCTATAAAGAGCGATTTGTTATACAATTCCTACGGGTCATATGTGACTAGTGAATTGAGATTTCCACAGACGTACTTTCCCAATCAACGTGAAACACGAAGATTGAAGCAGAAGCCACTGCGGATCAATTGATTCAAAATAAACATACATATTTCGCATGCTTGAAACAGAGAAGAAACATTTAACGCACTAAATGAACGTGACAGCTTCGTATTAAAAGTTACATCGTCAACTATTATCTATAGTCTAAGTAGTGTCTATTAAATCTGTAATTTAATACGCGCGTTTATTGACCTTAGATAACACTATGTCAATAGCGATTTTTATCGTCGTTTTATCACGCTGATTTTTATGTATTTTCCGACGCTGGAAATCCAACTTTTCCTTCGTCACCCTTTTTGAGAAAAATCAATTTTGAAAAGAAGAAATTCAAATTTTCAGCTTTGAACATTTTTTTTGTATTTTGCCTGTTAAAACTTGTTCGAACTTCTTTCGTGGGAATACAATTTTTTAAATGCAACTCAACGACATGTAAAACCTTGCATTCACATTTGTGCCTCGTAATGATCTTCGAGTCTCGGATTTAGTGTTCTAAAAAGGTGCTCAAAATGGTTTAAAACTGACTGTTTAAAATTCTCAATAGTTAGCAAATACCTTTGGGTTCCATTAGTTGGTTAAAACGTTCCTTAATTACGTCGTACGTAACCAGAATTAAAGACCCGCAAACAGCGCTTATTAAGTTAGCAGACATGCCTCTGTAAAAACCAACTGGGCCATCTTTCTCTATGATAGTACTGATCTGACAAAATATCGAATTGTCGTACTCGTTAGAAACGAAGCTACAGAAAATTTCCATTAATTTAGAATTCTTTACAGACCACTTGACGCATCGACACGTAATTTCTTGCTTCACGTCCGCTCCAAAGCATTTTTTGTCTGGATATCGTGTCCAAGGGATAGGATACAGTTAACGCAACACAAGCCGCTAACTGAGCGATAGTCAGTGATATAAAAAATGGCGCGCTCCCTGTTGGAGAATCGGCTGCATAATTGTTCAAATATCCTCGTTTACCAACTATATATGCACCAAAGTAAATGGACCTACAAAGTTCATTCTAAATTTTTCATCCGCATAACCAAAAAAATAATTTCGTGTTTTCATTCGTCGTAAAATTATTTCAAAAGTAATTGTGTATCGGTCGAGCGTTTACGTAAGCTCACTTCGTGTGGTAAAAATGAAGAATATTTTAATTTGTAAATTCGCTCGATATTTCAATTTGACGAAGTTATGATAATTTTACTTTAAACCTGTACAAAGACAGCCCGCACATCGAGAGGGTCAATCCTTGATAAAATCCTTTGTAGCCGTCGCTTTTGTAAATTTTATTTATGCAGTCGTTGAGTCCGTAGAATTCTCTCTTAATTGTCTTGTTATCGCCGACGTCTACGGTTATTCGAGTATTGCAGAAATGAAGAGGGTAAAGAATCGTGCAGGAGGTGCAGCCGACGGCACCGCCGGACAAGAACGGCACAACGATGTGACTGCAACTCGTCTTCGGTCCAAGCATCTACGCAACACTGTACGATGTTTACGCGCGTAAATTTGAGAGAAAGATGCATTAAAAATGGATAATCTGGTTGATAACCTGTCGGACGAACTTTTTGAAAGATCTCGTGGTACAAATTGTAAAAGGAAAAGTTAATCGCTTGGGCTGGAAAATATCGGCAGATATTGAGAAGATTCCCGCGCCATAAAGACGCGAATCCCTGCTCCTTGGGTATTCTAACAAGCGCGTTTAAAATGCCAGAGTATGCGGATCGTTTCGCATGCCCTATTTGATGGCTACTCGCCTGTGTTTGTAAAATCAATTTAACCCGTTCCACTGGTGCAGTCAAAGTTCTGAATATGACTGCCAAGATCCCGGAAATGATGAAGGAAGCGCCGAAGTCAACGGCGACGTGTAACCGAGTGTCCAATCCGAGTAATTTAACGTCGATCGCAGAATCAGACTGCCATATATACTTTGCGTTTTCATCCTCCATTGATACTGTTTTAATAAAAACACGCGTTTGTCTGTCTTCTCGAATCTTCCAAGATCACATTGTTTAACATAATATCGATTTGCTCGTCAGGTGAAACAAATTAACCAAATATATATTAGACTAACTTCGTTCTATCAAGTTTCAATTTTTGAACCGTGGATCAATCTGTGAACCAATAACAAACAATGCAGTTCCAATGAGCGACCAATCATTAAAATGATCGTTTTATCGTAAATCGACTGCAACTGTAATGCAACATACTCGACGAGACATGGTTGGCGACGTTCAATATGGCTGGAAGTGACATAAAAGAGAGACTCGAGGCTTATAGACGGCGGAGACAAAGGGAAGAAATGACAGAATCTATTAAAAATGCGATAAAAACTATCTTACCGTGGAATAGAATTAAATCGGCTGAAGATTCTTCAGTGGCAGCGCCGTTGGTACCCGATGTCAAGGTAGGGTTATGTTACGCATGACGTGAAGATACATTGAATGTTCTAGTTGTGTTACGTAGACGCGCTTTTATGCAATGTAAATATTATCGTAAAATATCATTAATATCAATAATGCTCGACAAATGCATTTATATAAATAATGGAAATAATATTTATTGTACAATTTATACAACAGATGTAGTATGATTAAGAATAAGAAGCTTGCAGGATAACCAGGATGTGGAAAGTACCTGTTCAGATGATAGTGCAGAGCAATCACAATGTACGGTATTAAAGATAATAACGCATCTACTGTATTTCCTTTTATGGGGTACCTTATATATAATTGCAATTGAATATGAATTTGGAGCAGTATATTTTATTTTATCTACGTTAATATTTATTTGCCTAAATACCAGATCTAGACCAAAAAGGTCAGGTGAACTGAGCGCTTACTCTGTATTTAATCCAAACTGCAAAGCCATCGAAGGAACACTTGATGCTTCGCAATTTGAGAGAGAAATAAGATACGGCATAGGAAGCATACATTAATTTAAATGGCGGAACGTTTAAATTGATCTAATTTATCACAGGCAAAAATAATACATACTTTGTACTCGTTTGTGTATAAATGTTGGTGTCTGTGTGATTTATAAAGATATGCAAATGAAAAATAGGAACTCCGAAATAAAAAATTAAGCTAAGTATTTGGTAAAAGTGTAAAAAAACGTCAATAATAATTATTGAATGTTACCACAGTCAAAAGACGGTTTTATATCTAAAATTTTGTACTTTTATATTTTCTCTATCGACCTTGTATAGTTAAAAGTTGTATAGCACTTTCATAACACTTTACCACTTCATTAACATATATTATAATTTTGTTGAAAGGTTCTTGACTCAATTTAGAAAATTTTGTCCAATCAGTTCTGGATTGATTCTGCTCATTAGGACATAGGAGGATTCTATCCAACTCCATCAGCAAATCATTCAGTATTCTTGTGTCAATGGTACTGTAACAAAAAAAAAATATTCTTTATATTTCTGAAATGTTGCAATATGTATAAGACTTGTAAAAATTACATACTTGATGTTATCAATTGCATCAATCTTTTTATTAAAAACTTTAATGCTAGTTAACAATTTATCCACGGTTTGTTGCATTTTTTCTAAAAAAAAAAAAAGGGTTCAATCTTATTAAATGTTATAGAAATCAAAGTATTATTGTATTTCATACCTTTAACTTCCAATAATTCAGTATTGTTTATAGATTTTAATGCTTCAGAGACAGCCTTATTAAAATAACTTGGATTCCACTTTATTATTAAACATTCAGAGAATCTCCAAATAGTTTGGCCAACTATTTGTGCTAAAACTATCTTATGCATTTCTCTTTCATGATGATTTACATTGTGTGTAATATTATTGTCCTATAAAATAGACATGTGTAAAAGATACACAATAAGAATTGTCTTTTATATAAACATTTGTAATTATTGCTATTGTTTACCATAAAAGACAATACTGCATGAGGTACGTTTAAATCTAGCCGGGAAGTTGCAACGTTATAAGATATGTCGTTTAAGGGCAATAACTGACTGTTGTAAGAAAACCAATTTTTTACAATGCCAGCAGATTCTAAAACCATGGATTGTATAATGTCTGATCCAGATACAATAAAATGGCCTTTACCTGCAATTAATTAAAACCTGTGTTTATAATTAATCACTTTTAACTTTTCTGTAACAACAAACCTTGTAAAACTTGGTGATGTACTACGATATAAGCCACAATTTTATGAGGCATAAGGTTGGACAATATTTCTGGACAAGAATCCAAAGATCCCGAGAATAAACAAAAGATAATGGATCTACGAGGTTTCCATCTGTATTCTCTCTGAATTTGATTGAAAATTTTTGCCAATTCTACAGCGACACCGACACCCTCACCGCTAGTCGATAAAACTACGTACCTATCTGAACATTTAAAAATAAGTAAATAAGTTGCAATTTATGTATGAGAAGTAACGTAAAAATCGAAAGATAACTTACCAGATTCTCTGGACCCTCTGGCGGTTGCCACGATGCACGATTGATGTTCGACAACCTTTTCAACAAGTGATAAATTCGATAGAATCTTGTTCACTTGACGCGTGTCATCTTCTTTTAAATAGTCCCATTTCCTATTTCATAAATGTTTCGAAATAATTGTAAGAGTCGAGAGTTAGAAGATTAAGAGTAACTAATGAACGTACATTTCGAAATCAGGATCAAGAGGCGCCCTTTCTAATTGTTCGAGCATCAGATGTTGGAGATACTCGGTGTTTTCTAAACCATTCCCCGCTAACTCGAGACGTTTCTTTTCTGCCCGAAACTCTATAGCTCTTTGCGTGGCAAAACGACCGAGTAAAAATCCACCCAACAGGGAAAGAAAACCGATGGAGAATATTAAGGAAAAACACATACGTTTTGTCACAAACTCGCTAGACTCGCTAAGCCCACGAGCCATTTGAAAGCTAAGAACCCGCTGCATATTGACTATCCTGGATACACTTTTAAATAATTTAACAACTAGGAACAGTCATAGTTCGCAACAGTTCTTTTCCAACACGATTTCTTCAATGAAACAATCAAATTTGTTTGAGGAAATACTACAAAACAAAGATCACTTTTTACCAGATAATAAAAGAGACCGTTAAGAATACCATTGATACGCAAGTTCATTCAGAGTTTATCAAATAAAAAGGAATTAGAACACTAAAATTATCGACTAAAATACATAAATGCAAACAGTTTTAGAGAGTGAAGTACATTTTGTGATAAAGCATGGGAAAAACGTTGTTCTTCAAACGGAGTCAAAATGTTCACACAATGCAAATTCTCATGACTGGTCTACCGTTGTCTCCGGTAGACCACTTACTTCAACACTGCGTGGGATAAGACTGATATATTTGTCAGTCCGTCTTGTCGGCTTTCCACCTCTCTGCCAGCGCTTCGATTATTATATCCTCAATAGACATGTGCGAGTGAAATTGAAAGCGAAACTCACAAATTAACAATCATACGGTATTATGTATGCATATTTATATATTGTAATATATTGATAAGAAAAAACATTCTTAATGTAACAAAAAATCCAAAAATATAAATAGCTGAAAATGCTTTACGAAAATATGAAAACACACTTTTAATCATTTAAATTAATTGTTAACATTCATATTAGAACTGCAATGTTTATGCACATCTGTATATTAATACTGAAATAGGACATTTTTCCACAAAATGTTTCAGAATATATATATATTTTTTTTTTATTAAAATTATTAAAGTAAAATAAATTGCATAAATGATATTTATAAATACAACACCATGTTTCACGATGTTTGCGTGGAGAAACTTATTTCGGGCAATAATGATGACGGTGTTTCGCTTATAAATAGTTTTCGATGTATTACGTGTACGTGCAAGGTTGTTTTAACTATAGATGTGCTGTTTCAAACTTAAACTACACAAAAGTATTTACCCAGATATTATGTTCCTGCAATGTTGAAGATTGTTCAATATTATTTTAACTTTTATGCGTTAGATTTTATTAAAAATGACATTCTTTTTAATATGCAACTTTCGAATCAAACTATTTTTTCTGTATAAAAGACAACTATAATTTATTGTCAAATATATATATATATATATTTTATATTATTTTTTTATTGTTTCAATTAGATTTAAGAAAGTACATTTTATTGGAGACAAAGGAATAAAAAGCATAATTTATTTTTTACTTATATGTATATGTTTCCTGAGATATCTCTTATAAAAATGATCTTATATATAAAATTTACATTCGCTATATTTATGTGTTTTACTATGTATAATATTATGATACACTCATATATACACTCTGAACTCATACTCTGAAGTCATATCACAGCAACTGAATATTTGACACTGATTTATTTTACAATAATGCTGCATAATTAAATATGAATTGATGTTGTAGTAATAGTAAATATTAAACAAAAATACAATAGTAAATATTTAAAAAAAGATTTTGTTTGCTTACATTGTTTCGTTTTCTTTTCATCCGAATTAATCTTTTGTTTCATATAATTATATACGTTACAATTCCTTCAATTTTCGATGTATAATATTTGAAATGGACATCTAAAACCCATGTAACAAATAAAATAAAGTACAATACGCATATCTAACTACATTTTATTTTGCAACATGTATCCAAAATTTTCATAAGGCATGATTCTTTCTTTCAATATCCTGCGCTTCAATTACTACTTCCCAATAATTCTGCTAATAACCACGAAGATGCTTCCTTGTGATGTTGTCTTATATGATTTCTTAGGTATCTCTTCTGGCCGAATTTCATTCCACATTTACAGTCGAAAGGTTTCTCTTCGTTATGTATAGCGCGATGTCGCACGACCTCTCCTTTGACAGAGAACGTTTTACCACAGACTTCACAGGCAAAAGGTTTGATACCTGTATGCGTGGTTTCATGATGAGTCAGCCTCTGCCTGCTTCTGAAATGTTTCCCGCAATACGTGCATTTATGAGGTTTATAATCCGTGTGTACGCGATTGTGAATGTAAATAGAATTCAGAGTTCGAAACATTTTTGGACAGTGTTCGCACGCGTACGGCCGTTCACCGGTGTGAATCCTCCGATGATCGTCTTTTGCTCCTTTGTTCGCAAATGCCCGGCCACAGATGTCGCAGGCGTATTTTTTCAATCCCTCGTGAACGTCTCGTATGTGTCTGGCTAAATCCTGCTCGATACGATACGATTTTCCGCATAGATCGCACTTGCAAGGTCGTTTGTCAGAATGCACGCGAATGTGGCGTAGAAACCCCCGTTTCGTGAATATGATCTTTTTACACATATCGCACTTGTAAGAAACACGGTCATTGATTATTTGCTTCGCTTTATTTACAAGCTCTGTCTCGTCTGGATTCTCGATCGGATTGACATCCGAATGTCGGTTTATGTGCTTCTTCAATTCGGACTTTTTTGTGAAATTTCTCTCGCACAAGTTGCAAGTGTAACACAGAGGCTTCTCAATGATCTGCCGATCGAACTCATCTTTATCTTCTCTTCTCGTTTCGTTCGTGCATTCCAAGCTTTCATCCTCTTTTACTTTGCAATTGATATCATGCATCGACACGTGATCTTCAAAATCCTTATCTTGGCCACGATACACCAGTTTGCAATACTGACAATAGTGCATTTGAGCCTCGTGCTCGTTGTTCATGTGATCTATGAAGTACTTCATGTTCACGAAGACAACGTTGCATTGAGCACACTGGATGTACTCTATCTCCTCGACGTTCGTACTCTCGCTTTCGACCGTCGATATTTGCATAACAGTGTCAGACTCGATCTTCCACCTGCAAAATAAACATTCCGATATCATGTCACCGCCAATGTGAGAGGTTTTCCGGTAAATTCTTGCTGCGACTCTTCGAGCAACCTTCTTGACTCAATTTCGCATTGCATACCGGACAAATATAGGACCTTTGATTGTTACGGATACGTTTATAACGACTAATGACAGTCTTTAGTGCGAAACTATTTGCCACAGGTAGCATCGCAAGAATAAGGTTTTTGCTTGGTATCAATGAAAATATATGCTTATCTAATTCTTGTTTTTCTTTTAAAGCTTTGATTGCATAAGGAGCATTTATGAGCGGGAGAGCTCAAGAATAATTCGTGAACGTGCAGAGATGCCTTCTGTGTGAATTCTTCTGTGCTTATCTCTTACGAAGCTCTGGAGGACAAACATCAGTCGCATATATTACAAACGAGATTGTTTAATATAAACATGTCTGTTTCAGGCCAAACGCTGAAATGGAAGCTTTTCCCGCAATCGTGACACACGTGTAATTTCTTTTGGCATAAATATCTCGACGAATTAGAAAATTATACGAGAATGGAAGTACTTCCTCACAACAGTCGTATTTACAGTGCGTCGATTACTTTTTTCAAAAGAACCAATTCACTTCATTGTTTCGAGGTTCGTGTCGATGACGCATGTTCTTTACATTTTTCAGAAGCTTAATTGCTTTTAGTTAATATTAGAATCAGATTTTCCTCCATTGCTTCACGTCAACCGCGGATTGTGATTAACTTTCCTATGATTAACTAAATAGCGTTTCTGTCGGAACGAGAGGTTGCACTCTGTGCACTGCCATGGTTTATCGTCGAAATGAATCAAACGGTGACGTTTCAGCTCGTATTTTATACGGAAACGTCGGCTGCATATATCGCAAGCGTGCGGTTTCTCGCCGGTGTGTTTCTTTATGTGTAACGCGAGCGACGGCCTCGTCCGAAAGTTCTGATCGCAGTAATTACATTTAAAGGGGAACACGTCCGAGTGACTGCGATTGTGCACGAACAGAGAGGCTTTCTGCTTGAACGACTTCCCGCAAATGTTGCAAATGTACGGTCGTTCGCCGGTGTGGATGCGTTTGTGATCCTCCGCGCTTCGTTTCGTCGAAAACATTCGGCCGCAAACGTCGCACGGAAAGTTCTTTATGCCGGCGTGCGTGTCACGCAAGTGTCTCGCCAGTCCTTGATTTATGCGAAACTGTTTGCCACAAAGATGACAAGTGTACGATCGTTCTCCGGTGTGTATACGCACGTGCCAGAAGAACGTGTAAGGCGAATAGAGATTCTTCCCACACTCGTTGCAATGATAATAGATCTTCCCGTCGACCTCCATTTTAGCGCGCATCACCATTTCTCTGTCGGCACATTTCAACTTTCTATCCTTCTTTCTGGCAAACTCCGCGTGCGATTCCAATAAATGTAACTCCAACAGTTTCTTTTGCTTCACCGTATAGTCGCAGTACATGCACGGATATGTTCCAAGTTTGTTTCTCTTACATTTCAAATCTTCTCGATCTTTGTCCACTTTGTTTGCATCCTCTGCATTTGATGTGCTGCATTCAGTGGAGCTTTCAGCCACGCTTTTACATTTAGGTATATGTTGCGTCAAGTGGTATTTCCCTTCGAAGATACGACAACAGTGTTTGCACGTGTATTGGTTTTTCAATGAAGTAGCAATTTCATTTAAAGGAGGTAGTATTACTTTCACCATTTTTCTCATATCTAGATCTGCATTGTAAAAACTATCGAGTGAATTATCCTCATTGTCGCTAATTCGTTCTTTTCTACTTTCTTTCAAGTTCGTCTCATTGAATGTTTGCTGCCACGAGCAATATGCCGCGAAGGATCTCTTCTGAGGTAGACCAAACCTGGAAAAATAATAAATGTACCAGATTTGAATGCTTGCTGCCTATTGGAAAATTCGAAGAATTTGCCTGAGCAGAGCATATTAGCATGCTCGTAAAGTTTCAATATGTCTGCTTTTAATATGATTATTCAAGTAACGTTTCTGTCGAAAAGCGAGTCCACATTCAACACAAACGAAGGGTTTAGTCTCAGAGTGAATTAGCTTATGTCTAACGAGTTCCGATTTCACTCGAAATCTTTTCGAACACACGTCGCAACCGTAATTTTTCTCTCCTGTGTGAGTGGTCACGTGAGCCAACATCTCCTGCCTTCTGCGAAACTTTTTATTACAGTAAGAGCAAGGATGTGGAAATTCATCCGTGTGTAATTTACTATGAATATACAAGGAAGCTTTTGACTTAAACGTCTTTCCACACGAGTCACATACATAGGGTCTCTCGCCGGTATGAGTTCGACGATGATCCTCTCTCGTAGCTTTCGATGCGAAAGACTTATTGCATATGTCACACGTGAAATTCTTTAGTTTTGCGTGTACGTCCTTTAAATGTCTAGAAAGACCGCCGGAATCCCTAAATTGTTTCCCACACACGTGACAAGTGAACGGCCTTTCATCCGTATGTATCCTCATGTGTCTGAGAAAGGAATCCTTCAACTTGAAACATTTTCCACATTCGACGCATTGGTAAGACTCTTGAACGTCAATGTTAGCTTTAGTCTTCACATGTCCGCAAAGATCGCTCGAGCTTTTCGAATTGTTCGAACAAGCTTTACATTTTCCTCTCGCCTTTTTACTTCCATTTTTTGTATTTGGAGAATCTGTTGGCTTCCCATCGTCCAGTTTCAATTTCTCGATATTGTCTGAATTATACATTTGAGACACCTCTTCCTTTATAGTGATATCATTGTCTTGCAGTTGATCAGACATTATAGCAGGCTGATCAAGCGTCGAATTCATGACGGTAATCCACACTGATTCGCAATCTCCATTGTCTGTAGGCTTTCTTTCTTGGAGCTGGCACTTTTTTCTGTGTGGCTTCCGAAAGACATTCTGCATATCTAGGAACATCTTAAACGGTGTTCGCATACTACTGGACCTGCAAAACAGTCAATACTTGACTCCGAATTTGCAGCTATACGACGTAGGAGATTGTTCTTGTTCAATCCAATTATCAACGGCACTTGAAAAAGTTAAGATTATTTTTCTTGACAATCCTTAATCTCATAGTCATACATCATTGTTTCAGGACGTTTGTATAGACCACTTGCAATAGTCTTTGTGCACAACTATATGTAAATGTTATGATTTAAAGGAATCACAGTAATCCTTGTTCCATACTCCAAATTGAAATAGTCAATACATAAAGCATTCTTTAACAGTATTTGTTTCATTTGGGCTAAAAATTTTCTTTTTTATCCACGTGCTCGTTATTAAGATCGATTTTATGAAAATTTTAACTACTAAGTTTAATGTTATTTATATTGGGCATATTTTCTGCACGTTCAATTACACATGTGTATAGCTCCAATTTGTCTATAGTTTTTCTATAGTTTTTTTTTTTTTTTAAATAAAGAAAGTCATTACCTGCCGGAATCATTAATAGTTGAATTCCCAGAGACTTCATCCTTTTCAACAGTTTCTTGCTGTAATTAAAGGAACCACCTTAAAACACATTGAAAGCGCATCATGAAAATTATTTGTACTATTCTTACACTTACAAGTGATTCTGTTATATTAGATACAGATGTATCCTGTATAGAAGTTTCTAATCCTTCTGATCCCTGGAAAATCAATACAGATTTAAAAAAGATTTTCTTTTAAAATAATTTGAAATAACTTTTGTAGATAACTTTCTTATCTATACCTGCTTTTCTTGCAAAGCATCTTGCATCTCCAATAATCTTCTTTCTGCATTCAGGCATCCTTCCGATAGTTCATGCCATGCTAATAATGTAGCAGCACAATGATAACATAATTGCAACGGGAGTGCATCATTTTCAGATACCTATGAAACATAATTTGCACGATATTACATACATACGCATAAAAGTGATACACTATAAGAAAATAAATGCGTACACATATTGGTAGATATTTATGTATTTTATTACACAAGTCATGTTGTAGACCTTCTCCATCAAATATTGGAATTAAATGATCATTAACATTAGCACATAATCTGCATAAATTAGACCATGAAAATTGATCATCGGACTGTGTTACTGTCGATTCTTCGTTTGATACTTCTATCATATTTTGTTGTTCATCCTGAACATCTGTTACGACGAAAAATCTTTCTTCCTCATTTTCTAACTCAGCACGCGTATTCTCATTCACCATATCTTTTACTGTTTGAATTAAAATTGAATGTTCCCCGCATGATTCCAACATGACAGAACTTTCAGATTCCATTGTACCTAGTGTGTTAAATCAAGCCTTGTTAATGATGCAATATTGATTTCATTAAGATATTGTAAAAAAAATGTACTTACAAAAAAAAATGCTTTTATAAAAATATAAATGCAGTTTATTCCCTTTACACTTTATATGTACAGATCAATAGTAAGTTGTAAGTATAATTATAAGTATAAATACTTTGCTTGGTGTCAGAATTTCATTTTCTTTCAAATATCGCGGACACTATATCGCGGACACTTTATTACATTCTTGTAATGTATTTTATTCTTTAAAAATTCAAATCATTGTTTTTCTGTTATCAATTACTCACGATGATGACAAATTCATTCAACTCCTTCAATTACTGATAGCATCGTCATGTTTACAAATTTTCACCTCTTTATGTGTCATTTTCGCGCCGAGTAATTTCGTTACACAATCAAAGAAAAAGCAAAGGAAAAGGTATCGTTACATACACGTGATCGTTTGTCTACTAAACTTTAATTTAATCAAATTTTACTTTCTAATTCTAGTAATTTGCCAAAAATTCACGAAACTTTCCCCGACATGATAGTGCAAACAAGTTTTTACGGACAAACCGATAGAAAGTATCGTTCCATCATAATCACTATTTTAATTTCTAAGAAAAATCTAGGGAATTAACCTCTAGGGAGAAATATTTGATTTTCACTGGCATCTAGCGGCGAACTTGCCGAATCAAGAAGAGCGTTTTGGTACAAGTTCAAATTTCTACGTTCAATTCAGGTGCATTTAAGAGTATGAATGCGTATCCTGATTCATTGCGTTTTATTTCGAATACTTGAATTTGAAGGTAATTTTACAATGCGAAAATATGTATGCTTATAAGTACATACAATCGATGCTTTTTCGATATCATTCAAATATTCAAGACCTAAAAAGGCTGCACAGTACTCGGTCATATAACAATCAACATAACAATAAATTTTTAACAATGATAAATTTGCTTAACTGCAGTTTCTTTCGTATTCAATATTTCTTTCTTTCTTTTTTTTTTCTTTTTCTTTACCGGTATTTCGATGTTGTTATATTTCCGAGTAACGATCGTATTTTCTATACTCGATGATTATAATAAAATAGTTGTACATAGCGATTATTTTCTTACAATATTTTATTTGTAATAAATGCAGTAAGCTGACTAGTAAATTTTACAAATCACAGGTAGGAAGGGAGTGTTGCATATGCAACACAGAGGTATGTAATAACAATTTCCTTTTTATATACATCTGCTAATTTCACAGTCCCCGACGATTTTTACTATTGCGTTTAAATTCATCGTATCCTTCTGATTAATGTAGTTACAGCAATAAAACAAGTACAAGTAATTACGTTCCGAACGTTTCAACAAACTTACTGCATAAGATCCGAAAACAAAACTTCATTGATTGACAAGAAAAGAATTTTCATTGGACATTGTACGCATGAATTGATATCTATATCTTCTTAACAAAATTTTCAATCACGCATCGTAATAAATATTTCGCATACACAAATACAGAAAGCATTTGGCATAACAGATTGTGAACATTTAAATACAAGAACGATACGTTAATTAGACGTGTATTTGCGATATATTAAAAAGCTCCCTACACAACATTTCGTGCCTTCCTCCGATTCGTGTAAATTTTATTTTCGACAATACTCCTCCTTTGCTAAAATTGTATATTTATTGCTAGCCGTTTCACGAAAGCTGGAAACGTTTAAAACACATACGACCGTCGTAAAATTATATTCTTAAATTTCCTCGCTAGAACAATCATAATTAATAATAATCTTATGTAAGTGAAACTGTTGCGCACTTTTTACTTTTACACGTCACAACGAATATGTTTCGAATATACAAAGCATGTCTATTTAAATGAAACTAGTCACAATATAAAAAAATACATTACAGTTGTAAAAGAAAAATATGTTTACAAAATAATGGCAGTATGTACCACTTCGCGTGTGATAATCTTGATTTACGACATTAATACTTTATATATTTAAGGATGGACGCAAACAGCGGATATTGAACTAATAATGCTCGAGTATTATTTTGCGAAACACATTATGACGTAAGATGCAAATACAAATTTGGGCAATGAAATATAATGAACGTTGTATACATGAAAAAGATAATATTGTATGAACTAAGAAATAATATCTCGTTGCTTTACATAAATATATATATATATTAATTGCTTCAATATCAATTATCTATATGAAATAATACTTCTACTAAACTTATGCTAAACAAGACATATTGTATTATTAATAAAAAAGATGAAATTCTGCGCGACAGAACTTAACATGAGAAATTAACATGATCAACATGCATTTAGAACCATATTTTTAAACTTACTCGTTGTAGTTCCTCCTTTACGTGATACTGACGCTTAACCGATTACAACATATCAAGCTATCAATGCAATTATG
Organism: Melipona bicolor; assembly: GCA_030673865.1. Taxonomy (NCBI): domain Eukaryota; kingdom Metazoa; phylum Arthropoda; class Insecta; order Hymenoptera; family Apidae; genus Melipona; species Melipona bicolor. The sequence goes on along the minus strand of JAHYIQ010000053.1, from coordinate 211,458 downwards.
CAATAACAATATTCTCCGTGCTATGACGAACATCGTATAGCTTTCTTTGTGCTTAGCAAGGGATAATATCAAGACTTTCGTCTCATATATGAGATCAACCCACTGCGATAACTGTGTTATACATTATGTTGACTGTCATTGAGTTAAAGATCAACTGATACCTATGTCGTCATATGCGATTGTATCACAGCAAATGAGTTGAATACATGTGTACCAATATTTCATATTTCGATCGAATAACGCAAATGGAAAAATACAATGTTTCTTTCTTCTTTCTCTCGCGTGCATTATAAAGCTTGTAAAATGCGAATGGTATTACATTTGTTGGAAGAATAAGCTGTAAATTCTTGTATTAAATACTGACGGCATTGTATGGATGGATAAGACCTATATGATTTTAATCTAATGGATTGGTACCTGCCAATCGTGCTCGACAAACATTTCTCATTTTCTATTTAGCAACCATATCGTGAAAATCGTAGTATATGTTTCTTTCAAATGGAACGCCTATTAACTCATAATATTATCAGGCGTATTACAGACTCAAAATTATACAAGTAGATGTACCGCTATTACTCTACAAAGTACATCTTGCATTTTACAGCGAGTCTAGTTCAAATTGATTAATCATTCATTTTGTTACACTTTGAAAAATTGATCTCGAAAAAATTCTTAAACCTTTATCTTTTCTTCTGGACTATGTATATATTCGCAAAAGTAGAATTCGTTGAGTACAATTCGTAATTTCTTTTTAAACTATTATACCCTACGTCTATCTCTAGATCCTTTATGGACGAATTTAATGAAATGTTGTTCAATAATCAATAGATTACAACGAACAAGAAAGAAAAAACGGATATAAATAAACCGGAGAACGCATATTAATTTTCTATGTGCTTGCCCTCAACTTGACTAGACATAGAAAATAAATGTATTTTTTAATTAAATGAAAATATAACTTAAATATAACTTAAATAGGAACATCTTTTATAAAATTATTAAAAACGATAATTAATTACTAAGATATCTCTCGAATTTCTGATAGAACGCTTATATTTCGATTAAGTGAAATTCAGTTTTGGACCAATCTATTTAAAATTACATACTCGAATAACTTATATATGATTGACAAACTGAGTAGCTTCGCAAAAGTTGTAAAAGATTTCACACAATTAATAAATCTGACATAATTTCATTTCAAAAGGTGAATATTAATTGCCTATCACGTAGGCCGATAATGTGTATCTTTCTTAAAATGTATTAATTGAATTATTTATTCTTTAAAATTCCTGCTGTACCTTAAAACGATTCAATTTTAATTGGCCACACGTATTTCATACGATTAAAACTCGTAAAATCTAAATTCGTGAGTTTCTTTTTTCTTTTTATTTTATTATTTCCTATCTAGTTTCGAATCTTTGATGCTGAAGACTAGTTTTAAGATAAAATCGTTATGTAAGAATATGAACTCGATTATAGAGACCAAAAAAACTTCCTTAAGAAGGCTCGAGATATTATTCGTTGGAAGTATATCGTATAACGATATTCTTTTTTTTCTACTTTATAATAAATAAGCGAATATTAAAGCGCTTTTTAAGCGTACCCAAAATATTAGTTTTGTGATGATTTTCTGTGCTATATTTATATGGGAAACGTTAAGATTATATCTATATATATATATATATATGTATATGTATATATATATATATATATGCGTGGATGATTGTCCACTTGTACTGGAAAGTCCTAGAGCCGTACATAGTACTTTTAACGAGCAAACATATCTATAACAAATATTCACACATTACACAACTAAGTACGCGCAGCTTTTATAGGCCTAGTAATTGATGATTGATTACATTTGCATTGTTCGCTGGTTGCGGCGTTGGAATACACGCGAGACGTGATGTGGGGCAAAGAACCGAGTAAATTAGGACCAGGTAGACTCCCAGCAAAACCACTTCTTCCCAAAAAACTGTGAGCGCATTTATATAGCCTCGTCTGTAGGATTAGTATATCATCGAGATCTTGTTCGCTATTTAACAATTAGACTGTGTATTAGACAATTAAGAATGTAAAAATTAAGAATGTAACTGAAATGATAAAAACCAAAGTAAAAACTTGGTAAACTTACCTTGCCGTGGCTAAAAATTTTTGGAAAAGCCGGTTCGGAACAGTACGTGGACGGTCAACTGTATCCGCGTAAAGATCTGTTTCTCGATTGTACAAATGTAAAAAGTCCGAGAGTTGTTTAGCCGTGACGGCGGCACGATCTTTATCGCTCAATTTACTACTTGGTAACTGTGTAGGAAATTAATTCGATTAAAGCGTGTAAAATTTTAAAACAGCATACGTACTTACATGACATACCGTAAAAAAGAATGGTGTCCTTAAATTACTAGCTGATTGTTGAAGAAATTTCATCACAAGATCGCAGCATGCTGGATCCGCTCTAGGCTGCGATATTTTACGCAATACGTGTCCTAAATATAAACCGAAGGCCTTTCTAGCTTCTCCAGGGCTGAAAATTTTGTCAATTATGTGACACACGAGTTTATGGTACTGATTATGCAATTCTAACGATCTAACGATCACGTAACTAACCTAAGTTTATTTCCTTCGTGCATAGATTGCACCACTTGGCTCTTATACTTATGCTTATCCGTATCTATATTCTCTTTACTACTACCGCGGTCTAAACTTTGTTTGTGCCCTTTTACTAAAGCTCTCTCATATCTTTCGTACCTGTAATGAGTTATACCAATTGTACACTATACATTTAAGGATAGGTTTTCAAATCTTTTGTTATTTTCACAAAAGTACCTAGACAATCTGTCCAACGTAACCTCGGGAATGATAAAGTCAGTGGTACGACTAGCTGCGGGAAATAATTGCTCGTGCAACATTAAATTATGATTCGTATTAATCTGGTGTGGAACTCTGCCGGGTCCTAAAGGATCCGAGACTATTGGTATTCCAGTGGTTGGATCTAAAAGTACAAAATAACATTCAACGTCGTTCAAACTAAAAATATTATTTTGAAACATTTACCTAAATACTGCGAGTACATTTCCCACGACTTTGGACTGGGAAATATACGGACGAATCCTCCTCGTCGTTCGAACTGAGCTTTCGCTGACGCTACTATTCGTTGCTGTTCGGTCGTTAATCCTGATTTATTGATACTGCTTTTATTAACGTTTTTTTTCCTTTGTGACAATGTTTCAGCCGAGTGTACTCTCCTACACTATAATCGAACGACTTTAATCGCGACTCGTGATACTTGAATATTCAGTCAAGAACTCACGGTGTAAAACTTACGTTGACTATTCTTTTAGTGGAAGTTACTGTGGATCGGTTCAGGTGTGTACTTTGGGGTCGTAACATTGGATCGATCGCTGGTATACCAACCAGAGTAAGCAGATCGGCTATCAGTGCCGATTTCAATCTAACATCGAGCGGCGAATCGCAACCCAACGATGGTGTTAAATTCACTTCTAGCAACCACGGTTTCAACGTGTCGTCGATTAAAATGTCAAATCCAAATAGTTCTAGAATTTATTAAAAGTTTACATTTAAGTTGCATACCGTTCAAAAACTTTGACAAAATTGCAAGCAAAATTTACCGAAACATGCTTCCGGATATTTCACAAATTGCTTGATTCCGCTGACAATTCCAGAGGCAGTTGCAAGAATCGATTTTATGATGATATCCTCTATACGTTGCATCAACAATTCCGTGTCCTGTCCCATCGAACGTAGATGTCTAAGCAACGCTGACAAAGTCCACTTGTGGCCCACATCCTCAGCGTCTGGATCTTCGCTCCTACAAGATAATTTGGAAACAACAAGGAGAACAATGCTCGTTCCGGCGAGGCGAGCGCAGCACGTGAAAAACGATCCTGCTTACTTTATATAGTCCACGTGAAATTTGTTGATGCTGTAATTGCACAAATGCATGCAGGGGTTCCAGATATACTGGTTGCCACCGTCGTACTTCACCGTGGCGAATCTCACTAAGCCCTCCTCATACAGGTAGATCAACAGCGGATCGTAATTCGTCACGGCCACGTACAGCCGTAAGTCGCATTTGTGCCCGTCGACCAGAAGCGGATTATTTATGTACTGTGCAACGATCACAGATTCGTCCGTAAGAATTTTTTCTGGCTGCAAGCATAAAACGTGCATGGTTCGGCGTCAGTAGATAAGTAGATAAACACAAGAAATATGTATATAAAAAAAAAAAAAAAAAAAATCGGAGCAACGTAGCTACGCTAAATATATAGAAAATGTTCGTAGCTACGAACTTTACTGATTCGACAAAGTCCAAATTCTACCATAAACGTTTGTCGCACGTTTGTGGTAATGGGACTCTTCTTATCACAATACATGTTAAGTACGACGGTGTGTGGAAAGAAGCATGCAGGTGCAGGCCACGTTATCTAAATTCATACCTAGAAATTATTATGCTCACACTGTTAACAATATAAATGCCACGTCCGCGGGAACTGGCTTTCGGTTTGACGATCCAGGGCCCGCGGTACCTGAAATGCGCCGTGAGTAATTCCCTCGACTCGCTGGGCAACAGAAACGTTTGCGGTATAAAATCCAAATTTCGCAGGCCCTTGCTGCGTTGCATCGCCTCGATGTTTTTGTACAGTCGGTCCTTGCGGGTTATCTCGTACGATCTGTAACGGGAATCAACGAATTAATAAAAATTCCTTTACTTTTTGAAAAACGAAAGATCAAACGAAACAAAACTTTTTTTTCTTTTTTTTATCGACGACGTTGGTTATCATTTTCAGTGCGTACCACGATGAACACGCAACTGTGTTCTTTTATTCTCGGCTTGACTGATTTATTCCCCCGAACGATCGAGAATTGGCTCGATTTCCTGGGAGTTGTATGTTTATTTTCCCACGCAAACATCGATCGATCTCACGTACCTTGGGAAATGGTTTACTTTCTGGTGAGGCATTAAATTCCGTAGAATGTCTGGCTTCGGGTGGTTCCCCATCCACAGGATGTTGAAATCCATCTCGTTCATGGGAACCTGGAAAACAAAAAATACTTCCAATAAACACTTATAATTTATAGCTTTCACGATTATTTGTATCATCTCCTCTTTTTTTTAAGAGTATAGAAACACATCTTGAAACTAGCTAGCAAAAAATGGGGATTCATAACTCGATGCGAATTTTGACAAAATGTGGAAGCGTGAAAACTTCAGGTATCTATGGTCACGTGTGGTCGGTATTTTTAATATTCGGCCCGCATTGCCATTCGCATGTATCATCGTCGACCTTGCGGTCACTTTTCATAGGGAATCTACGCGAGCGGATTGCTAATCCGCTAATGGACACAGCGACGTGATAAAAGAGAAAAATCACGACCACGGTAGCACGGCCTTTGCTGTAATCGTACTTTTGTTTGAGCATCGTACGTTCAAGACGATTGCAATTAGCAACGTCGTCCGTTCGCATGACTGAAAGGAATTAAGGATCTCCTCGCTCTGGGAGAAACTTTCAAAAACTTGGAAGATCCGTGCCATTTCCCTGATTTGATTCACTGCCAGCTCGAGGAGAGAAGGATCGGTGGAGAGAAGTTGGAAAACTTAGCCTGGAATGCAAATTTCCAACGTTCCGCTTCTAATCGATGAGTCGGAGTCCTACTGTTCCTAATACATTTTTAACGACCGAATTCGCGAACTCCGATGGTCAGGAGAGTCATTTGTGGCTTCTACGCTGTAGCTGAGAGATTTACGACTCTAAACCCAGATCGTTCTCCAAATATATGTAAGTAGTGACTTGGAGTAACTTGGAACATCATTCAGCGATGATCTATCTTCCGATCTAGCAAATGATCGGAGCGATCTTCCTGATCTTTGCGGGGAATCGTGCCAGAACAGGTAACAAATTAAGCATACAGGTGTTGGCGTACACGACTTGTTCGAATTGGAGCAATGCCTAGTCCTTTTACAACAGTAATTTATGCAAATAAGGTTGAATCTTAGCCTTGCGCATTACCATCGAGAGTTGGCAATGGCCGACGTATAAAAAATAAAAAAAGACATTAGTATAAATATTAATAATAGTATAATATCATATAGTATAATAGTATAATATTAGTATAAATATTAAATTATTTACACTATTGTTGTAAATATTTGCGTTAAAATTAAATTTAGATTTTTAGTATTTGATTGTTTGTATTAAAAATTTTGATTTTTAGTATTTAATTTAGATTTTTAGTATTTGATTGTTTGTATTAAAAATTTTGTAAAAAATCTGTAAATATATTATATGGGTATTGAAACAAAATTGAAATCCTTAGTTTAGATTTTTTAGTATTTGGTTGTTTGTATCAAAAATGTAATGCTGCCGCGGTTAGTGGGACGAGACATTCTTTTACACGCGTGCAGGATGTTCCGTCGAATTTCACGTTACGCGGTAGAAAGTTTGGCGAATAATTCGCACGGTCTAGGTGCAGCATCGCGGCGCCACGCATATTTGCGTATGATGACCTAAACTCGATAAAGGAGCACCGACGATCGTGAGAGCACGTGATCCAGCGATCGTAGCGAATGTAGATCATATCAATTGACTCTAATGAAGATCGACCTCATCGTAATTCGATACCATACTCCTCGAGCCTCCTCGCTCGACTGCGAGACCAAGTTCTAATAAAGTTTGACGCAATCGTCGCTTCCATGAAATCTGTAACGCGTCCCCCGACCTTTCGTCGATCGTCACCGGAATAAGAAAAAGCAGTTTCGTGACGTGTCGATTGTACAAAGTAATGTAAAGACTATGGTTCACGGCGGACGTGCTGTTTTGACGGCGAACTTGGTACGTCAAAGCAATCGAACATGCGCTCGCACAGGTTCTTGTAACTCCATGTGTGTATTTAGGCCTTCAAACACGTTCATTCGTCAGAAGAATATATTATAATACTACAGACAATTACTCCAAATTTGGATATATATCGGAGGTGTGTAAACTAGGAGATAAGAAGAAAAAACAATGACGAGCACAAGTTACAAAGGGGAAGCTCGACGCGCAGTAACTTCCCTATAGGCTACGTGACCATGGTCACGCCAGCCAGGCTCATTGACTTTTCATTTATCGACGCTCCGTCTCTGCGTTTCATCGCGACATAATGGCTCCGCTGCCTTCGCATTACGAACGCAGAAGAGGAAACAAGATCGTTAAACGATCGAGCACTCTGCATGCGAAGCGTTCCGCGATGACTCCTCTCCCCCCCTCTCCGGAGAAAACGAAAGAAAGAAACGCTACACCAAAAATACATCGTCGAACTTGAGTTAAACGTTGAACCGTGTTAACATCCCTGGCGAGTAACACCAGACGGGCTTTCGCAAAGAACGAGCGAAAACAAATATCACCGTCGAATGGAAACGTACGCGCAATAGCAAAGGAAACGACTCGAGGCGTTCGACGCGAATGGTACATCTCAAGGACCGCATTCTCGTTTCGAGTCGAAGGCCCCGGGCCGCGTATCTGTCTCAATAACGCCTGTCGATCGATCGGTGTCGAGGATCGATCGGAAGGAACTGTACTCGCAAGGCGATCGCGAGCAATGCGGAAATTTTCGGAGAAACGCCGGCGGCCAGGGACACATGGCGGTATACACACGGTGCATACACGTTTTCTACGCGTTACCGCACGAGCGGCGAACAACGCTCGCGAGTCAGGACCGGTTAGCTTTTCAGTCACGGACCTTCCGAAGCGGCGCGCGCGTGACCCTCAAACCTTATCCCACCAGATCTGTCCGTGTCCTCACCTGTTGTCCGCCATGATCGCTGCACGAATACACGATCCACCGGTGAGATATACCGAATTATTATTTTCTCTCTCTATCTCTCTTCATCTTTCTTCCAAATGTCTTCTCGACATTTATTTCCCCGACCAAGCCAGGCCTACCAGACGACAATTTTAGAATTTGCTTCTCGCCTCTCGAACCGGCAAAAATTCATCGGAATTAATTTACATCGATTAACGCGCGTATATGTCAAAACGACGATGGAATTCTAACGCAGCGGAAGCCCCGGAGAACCCGGTCTCTCCCAGCTGATTCGGGTTTGCGAATTCACTCGAGGTTGCTCGCCAACCAGAGTCGGACGAGACAGTTAATCACACGCGCGACGTTGGTCAAGTTATCGTGCCGATGATTAACACGTATAATTTCCACTGGCAACGGCGAGCGACATTCTTCGCTCCTGACTTTGCTCGGTTTTTTTGCCGGCTCGTCATCGAGAAGAGACTCTCGAGTGGTCCCGATGGCGAGATCCGCGTCGCGGGGATCCCCAATGCACGGTCCCCGGTCGACGAGGAGTGTCGTAATCACCGATCACGCGAGAAAAAAATAGGATTCCGGCGCGAGAGAGGGGGGGTTGGGGGGCTGGACGGAGGTTGAAACGCAATTGGGGAAAATTCAGTCGGTTCACCGACGCGGAAACGCTTTGTGACGTCGAGAGTCGAGCGGCGTTTAAGCTGCCGCGTCAGGCGTTTAAAGAGACGTTAATTAGAACGAAGTGACGAAGAGACGAGGAGCGAGCTCGCGTTGCAGACGCCGGCCGACGTCGTCTCTCATCCTGCCTCGGGGAGCCAGCCGTTTGCTTTCACCTCGTGTATCGATCGGCCGCGGATCCACTCGTAATTGCCCGAGAGCCACTAACACGCGACAATCGTAAACTACTCCGGTTTTACGACGCGGGTCTGCTCGAAGCAACCGAACCGGAGAGAGGGAAGAATCTCGAGGCACGTGAAAATTAACGCGAAGCCGTCGCTGAAAATAACTTGCGAGAATTTATAAATTTTGTAAAATCTTCGAGGAGCGTGTTTTATAATGCGATTAAATATCACGTCTTTTTAGAAACGCGATAAAAGTTCTCGTCTGCCTTGCGGCGAAATACAAATTCATAGGCGAGAGTCGATCGATTAATTACATCGTTCAATGCCGAAAGTGAGGATATCGTTCGATTAAATCGAACAGGGGCGGGGAAGGGTATTGAAACAGAAGGTAGAACGAACGTAAGACGCAGCAAGAAGGCAAAACGCTGGGCCGCGCTTCAACGTGTCGCCTTTACGTGAGCCACATATTGCGTTACCGATCAAGGATAACGAGCTCGTATCTCGGTAGCTGTCCGGGGAGATGGAGACGAGGCACTGGAATTATTGTCTCTTCCTCTCTTCCTCTCTCACTCCCCTCTCTCACTACGACAGAATCGTACGGCACGAATGATTTCAGATCCGATGGACTCGGGAAAGACCAAGTTGCGTTTAACTACTGGAAAATCGAACGTCTCGAGCAAATTCGGAGGAGCGTAAGAGCGAGAGGTAAGGTGTAGAGAAGGTCACGCGAAGAAAAAACGTCCCCTTCGGTCCCTTCGAGAATGTAAACAGAGACGAAAATAGAGTGGGAAGCTCGCGAGAACCGCAAGACCTCGCTACCGAATCCCGAAATAGTCGAATAATTCTCGAGCCTTTCAGCCCTGGTATATATCGAGATGCCCTATAACCTCGATACGCCAAAAATATTTCAATGGCACCTGAGATCGTTTCAGACCAGAATAATATTCAGTCGGTGACGGTCCTCGGATCCGCGAGAGATACTCTCCGACGACCTCGGTGCTTCTCAGCTCTCGAGACGAGAATGTTTAGGAGCTGAGAATCATCCTGCACTTTCAAGATACTTTCCGTCTCGCTCGATCAAAGTAGCTCGAAACGTCGTTTAACGCCGGTTAAACCGACGATTCGTATGTAAATAACTTCTTCTTTGCATAATTTGCACGATGCAGCTAACAACAAAGCTACAATATCGGTGTGTATCTCGGTTATGTATGCGTCTCGTGTTACCGCGAGCTACGTTTCAACGCATGGCAGTATCGCAGTTGATAAGCAATTGATCCGGATCGAAGGATCACGCGATGATCTTCCTGGAGACTCGATATGACACCAACACCGCGTGTATGTATATACATGCATACAAGGGACAAGATCGCCCGGTGACCCGCAGCGCAGAGGCGAATGACTCGGAATTAACGCGCTTTCCAATCGCCGACTGAAAAAAAAAAGAAAAAGAAAAAGAAAAAAACGTTCTCTCTCCCCCATAAACAACTACAAACACTCGTGAAAATATTCGAACACTCAGAGGAATATCTTACGAGTGTGTGTAATGCAACGATCTGAAAATACCTCTGCAATTACTGAAATATTTTAATATTAAGCCAATTCTGAAATTCCAACACGTGAGAGAGAAAGAGAGAGAGAGAGAGAGAGAGAGAGAGACTCCACACGAGCCGGCTAGATAAACTCTCGGAGGAGGATCGAAGCGACGCAACACGACGTGTTTCCCTCCCGGAAACCGGTGTTTTTCAATGATAACGGGGAAGAGCACGTAACAACCGCGGAGTTGGCCGCCTGGCGAGATATCCAACGATCGCGGTTCGAAGTGTCGGTAAATAAATAAATAAAATAGCATATTTTAAGGCGAACTCTCGAGAGAGCCACAGAGCTGGTGGCACGGCCACTCGGCCCCGGAATGGACGAGAGAGAAGCGTGGCGCCGAGAAACGTGGCGTGGGCAAACGGAAAGCCGGACGACGAGGTCGCGAGTCGAGCCGAGCCGAGCCGATCCGAGTACGCTTCAGCCATCAGACGCATGCGATTTCGTGGCGGCGGCAGTCTAGCACGAGCCGCCGCTCAGGAGACACCCGTAGGGGACTTGCTTGTTTCAAGGTAGGCACCTGACGCCTGACGATACCTCTCTCTCTCTCTCTTTCTCTTTCTCTCCTTCTGTTCATCTCTCTGTAACCACCACTCGTCGCTTCTTCTTTTTCCGATTGCCCCGAAACTCTTCGAAACAGTCTCGCTTTCCCCTTTTCTCGAACGTGATTCCGGTACGTTTCGTCGAAGCACGAAGCGTCGAAGGTTCATCGTCACGATGAACCGTAGGATAGACGAGGGATAAACAACGGATTACGATCGATAACTTCGGGGCTCGGACCTATCTCTGCTCGCAACCTTCCTCGAATTATGGTATTTCGAGAGCGACCAGCACGCCTGGCGTTGCCCGATACCGTTGCAGCCAAGATGTGTTCTGCTCGTTTTGCTCGTTTTTCTTTCATAATCTTTCGCTGGATTTTCGTTCATTTTACTCGTCGCGATTAAGTTCGGCTCTCGGGTCAAAAGTCTCGATTTCAAGGAATCGAGAGAGTTATCGAGCGATGGAAAGGGCAATCTGTGCCACGAACTTTGGGCTGCTTTTAGAAACGCGTGCACGCGTGCGTCGAATTCTCATCTGCATTAATTTGGATCGGTTGGTGGCGAAACAGAGAAGGGCTCGCCAAGATTCTGGTCGGAAATGATTTGAAACAAATGCTTAGACTTACTCCCCCCCCCCCTAAAAACGGCAGGATCGTTTTGTTTTTTAAACTCAACAGAACTTGTTTGAAAGAGTTTGGAGGTTCTGTTCGAATCTCTAAAATTCTTGTCGACGCAGGTGTCGGTGCACGTGGGTTGCATACGCGTCGTGTGTAACCACTCAATTAGTAACACGTACAACAGTGCTTTAATTGATTGAAAAATGAGATATCGATAGAAGCAATTAGCCATCTAATTAGTTTGAAGCGGTGTAGAAGGCGGTGTGAGCACCGAGTGTCGAGCGTTTCAATACCGTTACTAGAAAGTAGCGTCGTTTGCTTGCAAGTAGCGAATGAACGAGGAAAAAAAAAGGAAAAAGAAAAAAAAGAATTGGTCCAGTGAAAGTGTCGCAGTAGCGTATCGGATTCGGTTGTATTTGCCTTTATGTAACCGAACGTGTGAACGACTCGCGGTGGCTGCCTTTTACATATTGTTCAAGTTTCGGTGTTGCGTCGGTGTGCGTCGCGTGTGCATTACTAACATTTCTAAGTCCGCGTGCTCTCGCGTGGTTCCGCTGCTATGAACTGAATTCGAAATACACTCGGAATTTTTATTGAACACGCGACCGTGGCGCAGTAACGAGCAACGAATTGGATTTCAATTTTAACTTTATCCAATCGGCATCGAACATCATTTGCGTACGTACTTCCACAGCGTGCGTGTAATTATTTCTATTTCCAGTCCAACGACATCTTTTTGCTCCATCCCCGTAAATCGGTCTAGGTCAAACTACGACGAGCAATTTTCACTTTCGACGTATTCGTCTTTGTTTGTCCATCAAGCAGTTATGTTTTTTTTTATGATCTTTTTCTTCGTGATCGTTGAAATATTTATTTTCGTATATTGTGCGTTAGTGCGTTGGTTTTCTTGTACGCGTGTGTGCACATACAGATGGCTATCTGTGGCGGCTCGCGAAATTGCATTACGGTACACGAGGCGTTAGTTAATTAACAAGAGGTCGCGCGAAACCTCGCTGCTTGCGCGGACCGTTCCTCCGTTTTCGCAATTATGCTCGCACATCGATGCCACCTTTCTGTCATTCTCGCAACAGATCCCCGATACTCGGCGTTGTTTATGCACGGAATAGAAATCGATGGAAACAAGCGTGTGTATTGGTGCGATAAAAACATGCGAGAAAAATAATCGCACGACATTGCGCGACGTATCACCGGCTATAGAAATCACTTTATCGTCGATCTATAACATTACAGTTCCGCGAGTTTTACGGGATCGAATTTGAGTTAGCTTCGTTTTCCACTTTTTACAATATAGAAAAAAAAAAAAGATTACGATTCGATTTAAAAGAGAATCACTCAGTAAATTATAGATTCAAACAATTTAAGCAATTGGAATTCTTTTTACGTCGAAAGATAATAGACTTAGTTGGATAATGAATTAAAAATTGTTTTTTTTTTTTATTTAAAATCAATGACGTGTGATAGAAACTCGAAAGTAACGACAATTTATAAAAAACAGAAAAAACGAAAAACAAATGCGTATAAAAGTATAGCGTGTCATGAGATAAAACAGAGCACGTTTTGAACACGTTTCTGTGTTTTTTCCGACTGATATATCGTGATATATAAGATCATGAAGGAGAGACGAGCACGTGTTACCTTGTATACAAACACCCATTGTGCTGAACTTGAGTTTTTCACTAACAGATCAAAACGTCGCAGAAAATTATTTTTATTTTGACATTTAAAAATCACTTGTTAAAATGTTAAAACGAGGAAACGAAAAAATACAAGGCTTTCTTTTTCTTTTTTTAATCACAAGCATAATGAAATTTAGAAAACTATATGTTGTAATATGGATAAAAATAGCTAACGAATTCGTTTGTTCATAAAAAAAAAAAAAAAAAAATATGAAAAGCAATGTAAAAAAAGAAATGTTCTTTATAGTTATGGCAATATTCAGATTTATGAAAGAATGAAAAAATTTATTAATGAATATTTTTTGAACTCGCAATGATATTTCGGACAGGCAACAGTAAAATGCAGGGAAAAAGCGTCGGCGCGTTCTGTCACGAAACTTTGTAGGGATAGCAGCAACAATTTTTAACTGTCGATAATTATATAGGAAAGTAATTTATATATAATGTTTTTGTCCATTAACATTTTCTCAACATAACTATGATACCCGTAGTAAAAAACGAAACTAGTATAAAAACGAAACCGTGTTTCAAGTGTAGTTAACCTCAAAATCATGATACTAATCTTGTTTCTTCAGTTGATCACGAATACATCATTTCAAATTTACCCAATATCTAACAAAGATAATTTTTAATATTTATTCAATAATTTCATATAATCAAGTTTATTTAAATCTCTGAAAATTCCTGTAATATATTCTCCAATAATACTTCAATACACAACGTTGTATAACATAATATATACTACCACTGATGAACTGCTATAATTTGTAATTTAGATATTATTAATTTAATGTATATACTAACTGATATATCAAACATTGTAGTGAATGAACAAGAGAAGATGCCTGGCCACCGTCAGCCTAACTCCCTAGAGGGACTTAGTTTGGGACGTGTGTGTCAACAACTCGACGGGACGTGCCGCAGGCTGCAGGTGCTTTCACAAGATTCATCCGCTGCACAAGTGTTGGCATACGCGAAACAGACTATTAGACCTTATTACATAAATGCCTTGCCAGCACGTTTGAGGTCTCAAGTTATAGAAGAAACTTCAAAAATGTTATATGGACCTGCATCAGATGGATCAACTTTAATTTCTGGCCCAGCTCCTTTATACTTGTTGGCCCTTCTTCTTGGGCACGATATAAAGCAGTTGAAAGTGAATCTCTGTTGTTACTATGGATGCAGCCATCAGACATCGTTATTGAAACTACTTGCATCGGAAGGAATTGGAGTTGAATCTTTAGAGTTGGCTCGTTCCGCTTTGCTAAGATTGGACTGTAAATTATTAAGATGTGCTCTCTTAAACATGAAAAATTTGATAAGTTTAACTTTACGCAATATAGCCAGTGATGCGGTGCTTCAAGTGGTGGGGAAAGCTTGTCCAAAACTTGTGCACTTGGATGTTGCTTATTCAAGGCAAGTAACAGATGTAGGATTGAAGCAATTACTGTTACAAGTAGAACTTAGGGACAAAATACCCCATACTGCAACGCAAGAGCCTACTAGTTGGTCCCGTTTGAAAACACTGCTTTCAAAATTGAAGATGAGAAATTCCAAATCAGAGAAAAAAGAAAAACAAGGGGTACTATTGGAATACTATGAAAGCAGAAACTTTCTCTGTAATACGCTCAGAGTACTTAACGTTGCAAACACTGGCGTGACCAGTGCAGGAGTACTTTTAGCTTTAGTTCATGTTCCACGGTTGGAATCTCTAGCTGAATATAGTCATATGGGAAGAGTCATGGAAATTATGAACAAAGGACTCATTGGATTTAAAACGCCATTTAGCCTGACTCAGGCAAGAAGTTGTAGAACAACACCAGCCCGTTTAGAACTTTTGGCACAGGCATGCCCAATGGTAGAGAAACTGTATATTTCAGAACCTCATCATCCTCCTGGAGCTTTGAGATTATTCCCCTATGTTACTTCCTTGAGTGTACATAGTATACCAGCTCAAAGAGAATGGTTGGAAGGTTTTTACGATTATCTGCGTACTAACGGGCGTAATTTACGCGAACTTAATCTCAGAATAACTCAAAATGAAAATCCTCTCCAAGTCGATTTGAAAGAAGTTTTATTAAATTGTTCCAATCTTAGAACATTTACTAATGACGGGTCACACATAATTTGGACAGAGGGTACTGATCCTCCTCCACTGAAATATTTGAAAAAAATTCAATTAGGGCGTATAGTGAGTGCTGTTGCTATTATTAAACTTCTTTCATTAGCACCAGAATTAACAGCACTACATGTTCATAGTTGTTTCGATCTCACTAACGAACACTTGGAGAAGTTATTAAGCGTATCAAACAAACATAGAAATTCAAGAAAATCTGACAAATGTGAAAATAGTTTAATACAAAACTTGACATGTTTCTACATATATGAGGCCAGTAAAGTATCTGCAACTACAGTGTTGAATATGCTTAAGAGCTGTAAAAGACTTAGAAAAATTGGTAATTTGGCAAATTGGGGTTTGGATTGCGAAGGTGTAAGAATGTTAAGAACGACATTAACTCGCGCAAATTTAGACGTGGATCTATGTCCAGGAGCTCATTGGTTCTGTGGTAATTGCATTCAGTAACAGATTTTCTCGAACTTATTAATAAAAACAGCTGTTTAAAAACCACGATACAATTGGCTGCTGTTTAAATCTGTTATACTTTCATAGACTGTAAAATTGTCAGTATTAAAAATAATCTTAATAAATATAAGACAATTAATATTTGGATAAAGGCAAAGATATTACGTTTATTATGTAATTGAACTAGTAACAGTAATTGGTCGTCTTTGCGTCTTGCAATAAATATATTTTCGCTTCGTTTAATGAATTCAGATTCGATTTTCTTATACGATTATATACTTTGTTAAGATTATAAATGCTAAAATAATATTCAATAATAACGTAACATTAAATAAAATTAATAACAACAAGCATTAAATAAAAAAAAAAAGTTATATTACTATCTCATGCTATAGCAACTCACTTTATAGTAATAACATTAACAAATAAATCAAAATATATAATACGAAATACACGATTTCATATATTATAAAATACAACTCGAGTTAAAGAAATTCCGTTAAAGAGAATAATGCCAGTAAATAAGCGACATGATAAAACATACTAAAAAAATATATATATGTGTGTGTATCTATTTGTATTAAGTATAAGTTATATCGTTACTTTTGAGTTGTATATTAATAGTACTTGAAAATTTTGAAACACAGAAAAAACAGACTCATTTGTATTATAACATTTATAACGAACGATTCGAGATAGTTCGAACTCGATTCGCTGCAATAAATAATTTTTTGAAAAGGCATTTCAATTGTTTACTTACCTCTGCCAAACCATGCGACTGCAGCAAGAGATTAATAAGTTTAGTATCCGTTTGAAAAATTTTGTAGGTCATGTGCAATTTCTTCGCGGGTGAATCTTCCGGAGGAGTTGCTAACGCGGAGCATCTAGAAAATAATAAACGAACACAGCAATGATTATATATCCTGCGGTAAACGTTGCATTGCTACGTATACATATATAGAAAGAAGAAATTTTCCACTTACTTGAAACGCAAAATAGACTTGCTCCCACTTGGTCCACTTAATAGCCATTCGTTGTGTTGCGGACTTGCGTCCTTCGTTGTGCTGCAAAATATATTTCACAAGCTGCATTGCATACGTGCATATTTTAACAAACGTACTCACTCCGTTTACGCGCGTGAATTAAAATGCTTGAAACGGCTCGTAAAAAATTTTACTCTTGCGACGTAGCGCCATCAAACTTATCAGACGTCGGTAAAAAAGAAACCATACACGATCTATTTCAAACGTGTTCTAAATTTGATTTGAATGAATTTTTTTTTTTTTTTAATATTTTTTTTAATATCATTACTTATTTCGACACACAATAAAATACATCAAATCACAGTTAAAAGTGAGTTTCAATCAAGCTATACATTTATATCTTTTTTTACCTTTCCGTCGTTTCCAATTTGTGCGGCTTATGTACAAGAGGTTCCAAGGTCTCTTCGCTGCTGTTTGACAACTGAGACATACCAGAAAGGCTGGAAGACGACATCAGTTCCTTCGGTCGTTTCCCTTCCAGCTTTCCAGTGGTGTTGGTCTTCATCTGAGACAGCATAATTTATCTGTAACGTTGCAACAACGATCCGTTTCATTTTCAATCGTGAACTCGCGCAGCGTGAAATTTAATAGGAAACTTTCTCGACGGTGCGTCACGGTGGATAATGTCGATCTCGTTAATGACATGTAAAAAAAAAGATAACGCGCGTTCGGTGTTAATGAGAGAGCGTGGCATTAGCGTTCCCGTAGTTTGCCCGGACTCTCATTGTTTCGTTTGGCGGGATTCGAGAACGTGTTACCGTACGTATCGACAGAAACGTCGATAGCTTGTACTGGAACGAGACTGCCGAGAGCCAACGAAACAAACTTTTCCTGGTCTGGCGTTAGCTCTTAAATTCAATAAGGATGAATAAACGCAGTCTCTATATAAATATAGTTTATTCTATTTTATTCTCTGAGGTTTACCAGAAGCTTTACAAGTTTATCACAAGAAATGAAATCTCTCGCAGAAACATGCGCTTATTATATCCAGCTGCGTAAAGTTTCATGCTTATTAGCTATAGACAGGCGATCGATTTTTCAGGGTTGCGTTATCGCGCACTTTGCTCTTCTGCCGGCTGGAATGTTAATGGGCAACAAATATAACCGCCTTGACTCTTGCCAGACTTACTTTGTAAGTTTATGTAGGTAATCGGATCAAGGTACCCTACGAAGAAAATTGAAAACGAAACGTTGTGCTTGCAAATTGGAAGCTATTCGCGCGGTTACAGCCAAAAAATAACAGCGTGGAGACATCTGATTCCGAACAGCGTCAACGACTGCATCTCTGAAATGTTGTCAAACGTCACCCCGATCGACTCGATCGACCTTCCTTTCGCTCGGACATAAAATACGTTCCATCGTTTCATTATACGAACGAACTCGTTCGTTATTTAACAACGTTTCTTTGAATAACTTTCCACCTCTTTGCTCCCCCTCCTTCTGCCTCTGACGAGTAAGTAGCACGCGTATATAATGACATGTAAGACGAACGTTCGAAATCACTTCATTGTGCGATCGCAACCTTGGGGAAGTTTGAGAGTCGTTGAACTCGTTTCGAAACCGGTCGTAATCCGTGCCAGATGAAAAAGTGTAACTTCTTGCGAGATTATCCTTGAAACTCTATATTAGTTTATTTTCTTTCGTTTTGTCCTTTTTAATCAAAATTGAGTTACTCTGTTCATCGTGTATCTTAGATACAGATATCAATTTTCCATCTTAAAAAATCTATGTAAATCTATGTAAAGATGTAACAATGTAGCAAGAGAAATGTAGTATACTGTAAAAAAATGTCGTGTCGCTATTAGAAACACGTAAATCCTTCCTGAAAAAAGCTGGAATTATACCGTTACAATGCCTCTGGCTATTAACCGGAATGAGAAGCAGGTGACAGAATCGGTGAATGATCGGCGCATGAGTCACTATCGTGATTTTTGTCGTCGGCGTGGAACGCATAATAACAAGAGTTAGTTTCCAAGTTTGTTTATTTCGCCTAATTTGGCGAAAATCATCTATACTGCTGTTCAAAAGTACCTAAAATTACCTTTATTACATTACTTCATATATATTATATACATATAAAATTCATATATATCATATACTCAATAAATTACTAACTTGCACACTTTAGAAGAATTCAAATCGAAATACTCGAAGTGTCAAATAGTATCCAAATATCATTTGCGAACAATAGCGTGTGCAATTCATTTCCAAAAAGTCAATTTTCAAACAGCAAATTGCAGCGAATTATGACGAAAGAAAAAAAAGAAAAAATATAATGCAACGTTGAGAGGATCTCGATAAGCGTCGAACAATAGCAAATGTCGTTCGACGGAGGACAAAACAAAATCGGGGAGTCTGGCTCTGACAGATGTCAAAATTTTTAGTCTTTTCGACGTCTCAACGCGATAACCCCACCTGGTGAAAGGAAAATTGCCAATAAAATAGGGACAAACGATCGGGTCAGTCGAGGTTAGAGAAATTATTCGCTTGACGGCCTGTCAAAAGACAATGTGAGACGACATACGCGCGCGTACCAATGCTAGAAATGGAAACGCAACGAGAATGGACGAGCTTGCAATTACTCCAGAGCCCATTAGGAAGCGTGCCAGGATTGGTAACAACAAGTGCAACGCGCAGACCGTGGATCGCGTCTCGATCGCGAGGATCGAGTCCTTACCAGTCGAGATCATCTTCGAAATATTCTCCTATCTTTCCTACAAGGATCTTTATGCTGTCAGCCACGTGTCCACGCTCTTCAATCGGCTCGCTTATGACCCGTTTCTATGGCGAACTTACGAGGTACGGATTAGTCGACGACTTGATTTCCTTCTTTAATTCTACGACATGTATCTATCGGGTTTAAGTGATGAGGATGAATAGGAAGGAAAAGTTTGGTTGATGCGTTTCGTCTTGGAGTCACTGCCTATAGGGCCTGATGGCAGCAGCGATTCCTTGCCCCAGACGCTTGTGTTGTTAACTACCCGCTAAGGCTGACTCCGATCACCCATCCTAGCGGGGTTCCACACACTGTTTTGCTTAACGTCGGAGATCGGCAGGACCTCGATGCTAGGCGCGCAGCCACTTGCGGCTTGTGCTAGTCGAGTGTTCGAAACCAGTATTTGAGGAATCCTAGGCCGCTACATATCTATGAACCATCACTTTGATACTGTGATAACGAACTGAGCAGCCTAACTGTAAAAGTCAGCAAAAGTACACCAGCAAGTGTATATAATCTATGCACGAGCAGCCTAACCACATAAAACAAGTAAAAGTATCGAGATTTTAATCTCTTTTCACGCTAGAAAATTAGTAAAAAGTGCAAGTAACGACGAAACAGTGAAAGTTGAACATGGAATTGCGAGGTATCGTTTAATATTCGTTGAACAAATGCGTTCCAGATTAATAAAAGGATCGAGTGTGGCAACACTTCATTGCGCTAACACTCGTTTGAAGGTCAAAAGTCGAAAGGAGCGTCCCGATTCGATCGATTGCCATTCTTTATTCTCGGGTTTCTATCTTTGTGTCGCAGGTGACGAACAACGAACAGGACACGGCGGAAGTGATCAAAGAGCTGAAGAGGATGACGCTGCTGAAGAAGTTCAGCATAAGCGTCCGGGCGGATTGCGACGAGATCCTGCGGCAACTCTCGCTGACGAACAAAAAACTGGAGGAACTGCACGTTTCTAATTGCACAGGTTCTATTCGTCGTCGTCAGCTTTTCTCCTCTCTCCATAATTAAGCTTCTTTCTCCTCTCTTCGTGCTACGCGGACCGGTATTGACAAAGCTAAGAAAGAGAGAGAAAGAGAGAGAAAGAGAGAGAGAGAAGAGAGAAGAGAGCCTTTGGCTCGAGTTCAAAAAACTCTGCCCGAGTGAATTCTTTTTATCTCTTTTTTTTTTACTCTTCCTCCTCGCTCGAAAATGCTGTCTGTCGTTCTAAAAAAGAAAAAAAAACGCCGGGGATGATAAAATGGAATCACGGAGAAAGGGAAAATAGTTTTGGCCACGTGTCAAGCAAGAAACGGGACGACGCGTAGTTCTCTGTAGTTATGCTATTTCGTAATGCAGCTTTCTTCTGCAAACGCTCGCTTTTGTCTACTTCCTGTCGTGCATTTCGTTGCCCCTTTTTCTTCTCGCGTCGACGACGTTGCCACATAAAGTGGGCGGGAGGGTAAAAAATTTCAATCGATTCGCGGGTTGTTCGCGTATGATTCACGAATGGGACGCGCCGTTTGACCTGGCAACCGTGTTTACCGCGGCTTCGACGCAATTAGTATTCTAAACACGTTTCATTGCACTCACCTGCACTGCAGAGAAGAGAAGATAAAAGGAAGAAGATTATTTAGATCGCGCCATTCTCTTTATTTTCCTCCGTCGAAGCGAGTCACAAATTGATCAATTGATGGCAACGCGATCATTCCCCGAAGATCTGCGCGAATTCTTCTCGCCCGTGAAATGCAACGCGCGTTTTTTTTTTTCTTTTTTTCATAATCAGTTTCTTTCAACAACTGCGCTGCTGGTATTTTAGTCAATATATCGCGACGATAAATTTCCAAGCAACAACGTAAACGGGACACGTATTTGCATTCTATTCGAATGGAACGCGACGTCGGGTGCAAAAATACAACCAGTTTGTTTTGCATACATCTCCATACCGAAGTACGAACAAATATTTCCCGCCCGGGGAGAACGAATGGAAGAAATACAGAATCTGTAGTGCCGTGTTTGACGTGTTTAGAAAATCAAAGTTTCTCGCCGCGCAAGGTACAGAAAATGAAAATTAACGTAGAGAATTGTGATTATAATGTAGGAGACGATTTTCGTAATCACGATATTACAATGATATTTTAATAATGTCGTCATCACACATTATATACGAGCCGTTTATTTTGAAAATGGCCCAAGTCCATTTATCTTTAAATCAAAATATTCTGCTTTTTGATAAATTTAAAAATATTGTTAACTGATAATATGATATATACAGTACAATGTTTTTGTGCTTCTAAGGGTGTATAATTTATTATATTCAATTCAATTAGTATGATAAACATACGTTTTTGATGGACTTAAGCTACTTTCAAAATTAATGAAATGACTTTTTTAATTTAAAAAAAAGGCGAAAGTCCCTTGAAAGAAATAAAATTCCCTTAAAATGAAAAAAAATGTTACAATTTTGCGTTATAAAATTTAAAAGTGTTCAATTTTCGTAATTTATAATTCGTTCTTCCCCAATTTGCGTACGTGGGGGGGATTTAAAATAATTATAATGTTCAGGTGGTCCATTATATTTTAAGCCCGATAGTATTTTAGTGTTGCGATTGGTCTTACATTTTTGTACAGTGGTTTCAATTCAATATTATTAAAGTTTCTTGGTCTCAATCGACGCGGTAGTAAATCTAGAGTTTTGAATAGCGCATCCTTATTCATTGATGTTTCATCGAACATTTTATATGGTTCTGTCCTCAAAAATCGCATCCAACATATTTTTAACCAATTTATCCTTTCTCCATCAGTATTTTTTAACGTTCTGAAAACCGCGTCTTCTAGAGATTTAATTGGAATTATTGTTATTTAAAAAATCACACTGCTACTTTAATAATAAAAAATATAGCTTCTATCTCATAAAATGCGACTTAAGCCACTTTCAAAATAAAAATCTATATCGTTCTATCAACCAGCTAATTTTCCGTGTACAAACGTTAAAAATTACGTAAATATTAAAATAGCTATCTTGTCGGAAACACTTAAAAAATAAACGGCATTTATATTTATATGTACGTAATACAGGAAACTCTCTGCCCCGCAGGTTCCACGTCGAAATTGTACTTACACTCGGGTTATCTGATCCGCATACTGGAGAGATGCCGTAATTTGCACACGATCAATATACTGGGGAGCAGATTCCGCGGTCGGAAGTTCTATCGACTGCTGGGCGGCATGGGACCGCGGCTGAGGTCCGTCTACGCGCCAGCCACGAAATCCCAGTTCTGCACGTTCATCAAGTACGCGAGGCAGATCAGCGAGACCGATCGCGAGACGATCTGCTCGATGTACAACAGCGCGAAAAGTTGGTCGCCCTTGTACTATTTCGTCACGAAACGACCGGACCGCGTTTGCACGGCCCTGATCAGCTACCTTCACAACGACATCCTGCTGATCGACACGAACCGATCGATTCACAAACTATCCATCACCGACCGAAGGAATCCCTAACTTGACCGGCGAGAATTTCAGATCTATTGAATCCCGTGCGATTCGTACGTTCGAGGGAACGACGCAAAAATACTTGCGATACTCGCTCGGGAATGTAATACGTGTCACGTGCTGTTGTATCGTCCCAATATATATACGTGCGCCTTTGTACTCGTAATTTTTTACTTTAATCGCTCTTGCGATCTAGGACCCCGGAGTAATCTCGGAGCGATCTATGTGGGTCGATCCACGTGTGCAAATGCCAGCTCCCGCGAGCTTTAAACGGGCGAATTAAATGGAAAACTCTGGGGCGTTAATGCGAGGTTATTAATGAGTCCTGAATAACGGGCCAGACGTTTCCTCAATAATCGGCTTGATTGAAATCAATTACAGCCCGTAGATCAAGCGTAGTACGAAAATGGGATTTTTCACGCGAAGAGAAATGCTTTCTTTCTTCGTGCTGCTTCTCTTGGAGAAGAAAAGAGCTCGTTGCTAATAAATCTCGAGTGATCGAACCAGCCGGCTAACTGAGTGACTCCCGAGAGCTTTCGACGCCGCGAAAGGAAAAATAATTCGTGTTTATCGTTCACCGCGTTTATTCAATTAAACCGGCGAAATTGTTAACGGTGCAAGAAACCCGATTAATGGAAGTCGTTCGTCTCCATTTTCGACGGGCAATTAAAGTCAAAGTTTCGCGAGATTCGCGAGACACGCGAGACACGCGATCCCTCTCGAATCGATTTTCATTACGCAAACGGCGTAACAAGTTCCGCTAAAATGTTGGCGATCTTCGTTCGTCGACCCGGACGCTTCCTGTTCCGTGCGATCATTTGCATAGAGCTGGCACAGCATGTCCGCTAATAGTCACGGGTTTATCGAGTGACGAGCGTTCGCGCGCGTTGTTCCACAAATAATATTTCACAGGTAATCTGCGGATGTTCCGGCGTGCGTTTCAAACAGGCGGGTCCTACGTGAATAGCAACAGCATAGTAATGACCGTAAATGTCGACTTCCGTTTATTAACAGTGGCCACCCAATATGTTTTCAGAAATAGAACTCGCGAATACATCGCATACGTGAATCTTTCCTCCCGATCGGTGAAGCTCTCTGGAAGTTTTATCGGTCGTCGATATCTTATTTCTGATTGTGAGTCAAGGTTAACTTTCTGCTTTGCTCTCCTAATTTCCAATGAACAAAAGCCTCCTGGCACGACAGGTTGTAACATTATAGTGAATTGATAAACTGCAAATTGTGGGTTATAGACGTCTATTGCCCGATTTCAACTCGTAAAACTTTGCTTGCTCTATTGCCTTTCGCAATAAACAGATACAGAGAAAAGAGATCATTATTTTTTCAAATACTCGATTGTCCCCTATAAGTAGGACGTTGTACTTAAATTTAGCTATTATAAAATTTTTTATAATTGCTGATAATTGTAATGAACGTAGGTATGATATTGTGCGACACAACATGATATAACATAAGAGGAATAATAAAATTTCGAAAGTCAATTGACGCTCAAGTTATTATTCGAATATTTCGGGATCATTCACATAAACTAAACTTCTTATTGCTTTTTACGAAAATTTATAAAACGATGAAGGAAATTTTTCAGAAAATTGAAATTATGTATCATTGACACTATACTTGGTGATTGCTTTAAACGAATTCACATATTAGAGAAATGTAATCAACGAAATTTCATGTTAAATATTATTTAAACAGGATGATTATTTCTAACGCTACATCACTTTATTTGAAGTGACGATGCTTCGTAAATAAATTGCTGATACGTGATACAAAATTTTATTGATATGCAAACATCTGAATCGATACAAAACAAATTATAGGCGCGATCGCTCAGTACCAAACAACGCCACTCCTACTCGAGGTCTACGCCACGCCCCCTCACGAATCACGTGACCCAAATCAACCAATCGCTAATTTTCGTTGCATCAGAGGCCCGATTTTCTGGGTTACCCCCGTTAAAATCACTTTCAGTGATAAAATGAGGCCTCCCCTTCTCAAAATTCTGACTAGTACTCGTTTTATCCTAACCTAAACCTAATCTAAACCCGCAGTAATTCCCTTGGTGTACAGAAAAAGTCGGATTGGCTATGCTAAGTAAACTGCGACCAACACTTAACCCGCAGTAACTTCCTCGGTGCACAGAAAACAGGGACGCATCGATTGGACTGGTTTTCGATTTCCGGCATGCGGGCGGGAACATTCAAACGGCACGCGTATTGTTCGCCGATCAGGAAGTGATTTCGTTCGAAACACGCATGACTTTCCTTGGCTTTCCTCCGGCTGTTCACGCAACGGCGCACGTATCGAAAGCATCAACGAGCCGCGATCAATTATGGGCAAACGACTTTACGTAAGTGGAGAGACACGCGGGAATCCTTCGTTTCGTTTCGCGCCAGAGAAAAAGATCGAGCAACCGGAACTAACGTCAGAACTTGGAAAGAATTATCACGAGATAACCTTGCTGAATTTTAATTAATTCTTTGCCCTCGACAAACTTTTTTTGTATCATCTACCATATAGCAATTTATTTACGAATGAAATCATCATCACTTCAAATAAAATGATGGAGCATTGCAAATAATCATTCAAATGGTATTTGAACACGAAATTCTGTTGATTACATCTTTCTAACGAGTGACATCGCGTGATAGGTTTCCTACAAATATAACATACAAGAGTTAATAATATAGACATAGTTCCAATCTTTGGAAAAATGATATCCTCCGTCATTTTTTGAACTTTCGTAAGAAGCAATAAAAAGTCCAGTTCTAGCATGTGAATTATTCAATTGACTAAGGATTGCCTTTAGAAATTTCTTCTTCTGAAATTCGTTTGTTCCTCTTACGTCGTTGTTATAGCTTTCACTCTAGGCGTCTGTTCAGATATTATACTATTACATCGCAATTGTTCGTTATAATCATCAGCAAATTATAAAAAGAGGTAGTCTGAGCTATTAGCTAGACTCGAGTACAATGTCCCCTCAGAAGAGACAGTCGAGTGCAAAAGATTAAAAAATACAATCTTCCGCCTAATTGTGAATTATTACATACATCGCAGTAAATTATACCAGAATTTTTAACCTAACCTTTCTGTATATATCTGCCACGTCCTCGAGGTTATCTATTGTTGTACATTCGATACTTTCGATAGCCCGTCTCTCCTCGCGGTACAGCACAAATCCGCCAGTGACACGTATCCTTCGGCGGCCTCCTCCCGCTCGAAGGTCCTCGCGCTCCAATAAATTCGGATCGACCAAGATCCCGACCGACAACTTCCGCGAGCAGGCTAAATAAGATCGAGCGTGGCAACGGGCTCGGATCGATGAAGGCGTGACCCAAAAATTCACGCCTCCGGAGGGAAAATGGGTAAACGCGTGTTTAAACGTTGAACGAATGACGCAATTAGCGAGCAACGGGCGAGCAATTAAGTTGCGAGGAGGAGGTGCAAGCCCGCGCTTCGCTCGGTAATGAACGCGATAACAAGACGCGAGAGGGGAGACGCACTCGTTGGAAGTCGACTATTGTACGAGCCGAGTATGAATTGCGGCAAGTTCAGCTTGTGTTTGACGTTAGAGTACTGGGTTTTCCCTGTTCTTACAAGGCAAACACGCTTTTGCACATTTTTGGGGAGAGCGTGATCTTTCAGTCTTGTCATTTGCTTGGTCTACAGTGCGCTTTGGCGGCCTGTCGAGAGCTCAGGGGACAGAGGATTCGGTCGAAGAAAACGCGAGCCACGTTGAGGCACAGTAACCTTCGTAACGAGCACTTGAATCAACTCTTTTGGAGCTGACGCGCCTACGTCTCGAAATAACTTTCGACTACTGGGATATTAGCACACGTATACTTTTAACAGTGCCTGATTAAATAAATTCCTACAAGACAATATATAGTATTAAACATATGTTAGAATAGCATGGCGTAAGTCGTAAATTACTGACTTCTCCTCGACAGGGCTCTTATCTTTCCAACTTTTTGTCAATTTGCTCATCCAGACACCTGGAGCGTATAAACTTTGACGCTTGACCGATTTTGTTACATACGACCTCGCTTATGTATCTTACATAAGACTTCTATCTGGCAAGCTGAGAGAAATTCTACGATTGCTCCTTTTCTTCCCACGATGACATCGTTTCTGTATCAGAAACAACAACGCACGACACTAGAACGCGTGAACGAAAAAAGAATTCCTTCGAATTACGCAAGAAGGTGGAATTGTAGTAAAAGCAAAGGATCGGGTGTTACGCGAGTCGACGATAATTCCTTGAAATGGAATCTTCATTGAACAGCTGTAATTACATCCAAAATGAGATAGCAATCGCGAGAGAGGATTAACTGCGGGCATCGGTCGGTCGAGTTTCAGATGCTTGCGGGAAGCAACGCTAATCAAATCAATGAACACTTTATCAACGTTCTATGAACAAATCAATTTGTAATCGAGTTTTTTAAACACGACTAGCCGACTGGAACGATCGATTTGACGATTCGCAAGGACCGCACTGACGATCGTTTCCGGCAATGGCGACGATCTTCTCGATTGGAGGAGGCACGGCAGGTTTGTAAAGACTGTCGATCCAATCAACCGCGATTCTATCGTGATTTCAAACGACCATTATACGAATCGTCGATTTCTCGCGTTTCGACGGAAACAGGGACGAACATCGAAGTCTTTGATACTTTTTGTCAAAGTGACTAATGCCCAATTCAGGATTGTTCAAGATATTCTTTGTTTCGTTTGAGCGAATCGAATTCTTTAATTCGCTCTATTCTCAAGAAATAAAAAAATTCAATGTAGAAGCTTAACTCGCGTTATTACCTTCCAAAGAAAAAAAGAAAGACATCAATTGCTTCCTACTTACTTTGAACGCCAGCTCTCTGACAAACCAATTACGTGCCAGACAATCGACAGAGGAAGAAAGTGTTTCTACCTTGATCGGCACCTCTCGCGAGCACGTTGAACAGCACACTATCGATCACACGCGAAATAAGGGAGTGACGGATCGCTGAAGGAGGAACAGGCAGGCGGCCGGTTTCGAGCTCACCTCACGGGTTATCTATGCAAATGCGATGTATCGTGATCGCGGCAAGTCGCGCGATATAGACGTGATCCTCCCACTCGTTCACGGAACCGCCAACAGGTATTTCCGATAGCTCCTTGCTCGAGTAACAAACTGCCCTGCAAACCGGGAACCGTGTAAACGGCCTTTGTCGGCCCAGTTCTCGCCGTTTCGGCCATCGACTACTCCGCCCGGAAGTAACCAACGGTACCAACGGCTTCGTTGCATCATCGATCCGGGGACATCGTGAAACTATTCTTCTCACGCTGGACAATTAACTGTACACTCTGAAAGTGATTTTGGCGGGGGTAACCCAGAAAATCGGGCCTCCTCAGGTGCAACGCTGATGCAACGAAAATTAGCGATTGGTTGATTTGGGTCACGTGATTCGTGAGGGGGCGTGGAGTAGACCTCGAGTAGGAGTGGCGTTGTCTAGTACTGAGCGATCGTGCCTGTAATTTTATGGTAAAAAAGTCGCCTCTTAGTGAGACGAATCGTACTGTGGTGCAAGTCGTGCAGTTTTTTTTTTTTCATATCAATTGGAGGGCTGAGAATTACAAGTCTTTTGGCTCTTGGAACCCAAAAGAGAATAAAAACATCGTTTTGCCAACATGGAAAAGTGAGTTGTGCTCGACTCTAGTTCTCTTTGCGTTTGAAACGAATTGTTCAGGTACGTACATATGTTGCTCTTTTTCTTTCAAACGGAGTATTTTATACTTTTTACAGCAGTTGTATCGTCGTTTCTCGTGACGGAACAAACTCTTCTGAGATTGCCTCGCCTCGTGTTGTGAGATCTTGACACGTGTTCACGTGCATTTTTTCCTCTCGTCCTCCGTTTCGCATGAATTATTCTTTTATACCTTGAATCGTAAAGATAATCACATCGATCGGATATACACAGACGTAGAGGAGGCAAATCAAGGTCCATATCGAAATTGATCGTCGGTCGTGCCAGATATATCGTGCGATTAAATCGGAGAAATCGAAATATGTGCCTTTCTAGCTTCAAGCTTTCAAAGCCTGTCCTTCGTTAAAAAGCAAGATATTTTATTCTATCAAAAAACAAAATTGGCTTCTCAGAAGCCACGAGGATTCATTTCCCTATGACGAATAAAATAGAAATATCAAATACTAATTCTGTAATAATTTGAGTAAATTAAGAAATTAAGAAATTGATAAAGAACGAAGTTAATCTGACAAACATTAACATTAACAAGAAATGGTAATATTTACTCCGACAGACAACGATCTCGGAAGTAACTTTCTTCTCGTTATCCTCGCTGAATCATACGTGATTACAAGTCTGGAACGAGTTTGCGTGGAAATCGAAGAAAAAGTAAACCGTGACAAGCTTACCGTGACAAACGGAGAAACAAAAGTGTTTCGAGAGTGCGTCGGTTTCGGGAAAGTCAAAGGGCCAGAGGAGGAGAAATTCTTTAAATTTCGAAACCGTTCTATCCTCGTTAGCGACGTTATTGAAATTCTGTTTACATCAGCTAGGTGGAACGCGTTACGCCACTTGCTACGTTCTTGCAAGTCGCGATCAAGAGAAATCATAGTCCCTATTAGCCCGTGTACGTACGTACAATATCCACTCTCTACATATAAACGAAAAACTGTGCGTGGCAGACCGGCGTACTCGTTAAAACGCAAACCCCTTAAATCGCATCGGCCCGTTCCAATAAGCAATAAGACCGTTTTCTAGAAAACTGCTTGCACACGACGCCCGTTGTTAAATCCTACCATAAATACACATAGTACATCGCGTATGCACAGCGTCGTGTATTCGCAAGAATGCTTTGGAAATTCACGAGCATGTGAGAAGACCGATATATCCAACGCAGCCAGAGGTCTTTATCTGGGGAGAGGAAGAAAAAGCTCGGGTCCGTTACGAATTTAAGGTAAAGACGAACGAGGTCCCCAACTGCCTCGGGCAATTTACCTTTGTCGCTGCGAGATCTTGGAAGGAAAGTACAAAGCCCCGGAAACTTTCCGTCCGCTTTTGTTTACGAGCAAATTTTCTTCAGAAAAGCTGTGTACGTAGGTGGGACAATATAATCCTTTTCTTTCGATTGAAGAATAGTTGCAATATGTATATATACTATATGTGTGTATGTATGTGAAAAATTAATATTATATTAATAATAAATATTAATGTTAATGTATAATACAAATTAATACATATCGTTAATTCATTAATATATAGTACAAATTAATACTATCCTTAGCAACATATTCCGACGAATTATTAATTATACAGATTTTACAAATCTACTTTAAGTAGGTGTCCTATATTGGGCGACCTATTTTTGATATAATGACTCGTTTGTTTATGCGAATTATTAATCCTAAAGAAAATGGTTTGTACTCTCTGAATAAGCATCATCTTTACTACAAATTTCTTTTCTTTTTTTCTAAGTGTGATTTTTGTCAAGAATTATCAAAATAGAAAAACTTTGAGTGTCCGATATTGCACGACTCTTCCTATATATAGACAAATAACAAATGAAATGCTTCATTGAACAATTAGAATCGCTTAACCACACGAATTAAGATCAGATAATAAAGATCAGTGTCTACGCGCCAAGTACTCGACAACAGTTTGTCACTTCAATCGGTTACAGACGTAGAAGAGCATACGTTCAATTATGTACCGGTAGTTTCTTGACACGTGTAAAAAAAAAGAAAAAGAAGAAAAAGAAAGTAACGTTGCTTCGTTAATGCGGAGTTTCACGATTCCGAATTGTGGTCTTTCTGTTCTGATTACGATATCGACTACGATTTTCTCTTTTTAACGATTGCATGCCAGCACGTCCAGATGGAGATCTTGTTAATCTGTACACCATCGTCTTAATCATATTTCTTACGCCGCTAATGCAACGCGATAGGAACGGCACGCGCACTGCGAATTTAAAGCACGCTGGTACGTTATCGAGCAAATCTCGTTCGTTTGGCTCAATGCGTCACTGTCTTGCAAGGAACATTTTTCTTCAAATCGAGACTCGATTATGATTATTTATATTTATTACATATTTTACTTTATTATGCTTTGTTGCTTCGAAACAAAGTTTGTTTTCCTGTTTCTTTTTTTTTATAGAAAACTATCGGATATAACACGCTTATTTTTATCGTTAAATAATGGCTATTTTAATTCAACGCGTTATTTCAATATCGGAACATTTTCTTTCGAAGAAACTTCATTATTTAAAGTTACATTTGTTTTAGAAGTAAACAAACTATCATGGTTTACCTGATACAGTTCGTAATTGAAGTTCGAGTCAGAAATCTATCGTCTTGTTTCGATAACATTTACGAAAACTATTAGAAGAAATCCACGGAACCCGGAACAAAAATAGACCGTGTAAAAATAAACGATACTTTCCGACAGGGGGAACGGAAAGAAGCGTGGCTCGGTGGTTTGAAATTTCAAGTCCCCGTTACACGTATCGTAAGGTGACAAATTATTCTGCCAGTCCCCTCAAGATGGCCAAATGTCAAAAAATTCATTGAAAAACAAGGACACTCGCTCCTTATCCTGATTCCGATCTGTTTAATTTACTATAGTCGATCTGGCCTGTTAATGTGTTATGGCACGAAATAAAGAGAGACTTGTGTCAAAACAAGCGGAACCGGACGAAAACAAAAAATATAAAACCGATCAATGGTCCATAAACTCAGCTGAGAGGGAAAAGGATGCTTGTCACCCTGGCAGACGACGTGCTGGCCGCGTGCTCGACAAACACTATGAGATAAGTGTACTTAAAAATATTCTATGACAATACTCACTAGCATTCGAAGGGACGGCTATTTTTCGATGAACTTCTGTACGAATAACACATTACTATCAACGATTCACTTCAAATTACATAGAGATAAAGAGAAAACTTCGACAAACCGCAGCCATACCGTATGGCAGCACGACGAAGACTGCCTCTATCAACCGAAACACGAACTAATGTAAGTACATCCTCGAACAAAAGTTTCCACCTCGTTTGGATAAAAACACAGCCCCACCTTTCGACGTGCCTGTACCACTGCGCCAGGCACAAAATTTTGACAATCGTGGTAATGATTTCTTAACACGTATTAATCAATGCCAGTTATTTATTAATATAATAATGAAAATAAAATTACTACAAATTTTATACACGTAACGAGTACATTATTTATTTTAGAAAATTTAATTGTACGCCAATGTGGTCAGTTTTTTACACTATTTTACGAGAAATCATTTCGTTCTTTTAGCGTATTTATCTTCTAATTCGTGCAATTTAGAATCAAGCTCTATCATGGAATATGTCTGAAATGTTTTTTTTTTTTTAAATAAATAGTTTTTGTAAATAAAATTGTACGACTTAAAAGATTACTTACCCTTTTTCTGACTGGTTTAAATGTTCCTTTAAGGCTATTCATTTCTTCCGTTTTCTGCAAGCAATTACATTTGAAGAATCAGTGACGTTAAATTTTTGTAAAATTTAACATTTCATTAAAGTTTTACCCAAACTTCCTTGTATTCGGGAGATATGCCTTCTAAATACAATATTCGATTTTCGATATTTTTAAGCCTTTCATATACATCTTTGGGAACGGGCCGATTTATTCCAAGAATTTTTTCAGTGGTTGATATTCTCTCATCTAATACAGATGAATAATTATTGTTCGTTTGGGTTATTTCTGACGTCTTAGTTTTATATAAAGTACGTTGATCGACTGTTTGAGGTCCCCACGCATTGAGTACTCTATGCACTAAAAAAAATTTATGTTTAATAATTTTATTATTTATTAGTATAAATATCATTAATTTAATTTACCTTTAACGTGACTTTTAGAATCTTTTCTCCTAATAAGAATAGCATCTACTCTTGCACATGAATTTTCATTCTCATCTCTTTGATCTCTAAAATATAATTAAATTTAAATACTATAAAACATTTAATATTCTTTTGTGAATGTTTCATTAACCAACCTGTGACTACAAAATTCTTGTACATTAACGATATTTACTTGTTGACGTTTTCTTTCAATGAAAGATAATATTCTATGCTTCAATTCATCTGGTGTAGCGCGAATTTGAACAAGATTGGGATCAACTATTACTTTAGATTCCTCTTCTTTTTCCTTTTCCTCTTTTTTTTCATCGTCATAATCAGTTACTGTTTCATTTACAATATTTTCTGATTCTTCTATATCTATTGTATCTTGAGTTATAAGAAATAGCGTTCAATAAGTACTTTTGCTATACACAAGGGTGTTGTATGCTTTATTAAAATATATAAAGAAAAAAAGACAGAATTGCAAAATGGGTTAATGATTGTAAAATTACACAATTGTAAGTAATAATTTATTAACATTCTTATATATTTACTATAAAATTTATCTTAAAATTTTCAACAATTTCATAATATATATCAACTTAAATATAATATATATTAACTTCATACAGCTGAAGAAATGCATTTAAAATTTCGTAAAATTATGTAATTTTACTCAATGATTTCTTTATACTACAATTTTTTGTCCTTCTCTAAAATTAAAACTTCACATAACAATATAAAAATATTATTTACTGTTTGACCAGGCACACTCCTTATTTTCCTTCCACTGACTTTCTTGTGTATCATATACTTCTTTCTTCCAAATTGGAACTGATGCTTTCAACGAATTGATAGCATATTCAACAGCTTTTAATGATTCTTCTCTATGAGGAGAGGAAATAGCAATTACTACACTTGCTTCTGTTACTGGTACCTCTCCTAAGCGGTGATATATAGCGATATGATGAACATTCCATTGAGAACGAATTTTTGAACATATATTATTCATTTCTTTCAGTGCCATTGGTTCATATGCTTCATATTCCAATTTTAAAACCTAGAAGTTATAAGCATATGGATAAAGATATGATGTGATATATCTTCACATTTGTTTTTAAAATTAAAATTTTAATAGATAAATACTTTCTTATCGTCAAAATTATCCCGAGTAGTACCAATAAAATTTGATATAGCTCCACAATTAGGAGCTGTTACTAAATCAATTATGTGTCCAACATTTAGCTTTTCTTGTTGCAATTTGACAATATCTTTTGCAGTAGCCATTCTAACCTAAAAATACGACATTCATATTATTGGACAGTGTAATATTAATTTATATATTACGTAGTTGTTGAGTAACAGACTCATATTTGAAATGAGACAAACCTCCACTAAGTGGTGGAATAACAGCAATTTCGTCCTTTTCCGAAAATATTAATATTCTGTTTAAAGGAACAAATTCTTCATTGACTGCTAAAATTAATATGTCACGAATGCTTTCTAGATTAAATTGATTTATTACTTTAACTAGTAAGTCAGTATATGATAGCTTTTGCGGAACAGTAATGTAACATTCTTTTCTTCCCGTTAATTCTCTAGCTTTGGCAAAAAATAAAACCTTTACTTGTACTTCAGTGACACTGTCATCCATTATAGAGCACGTAAACGGAGTAGCAATGTAAATTCACAGAATGTTTCAACATCTTTATCATAAACATGTATGATTATCAAGATATCAAATCACTTACGTAATTAAGTAATTATCCAAAGATAATACCTCTATTATCTGAGACTTGGAATAAGGTTATGTTTTTCTTAAACTACATCGCTAGTCAAACCAGCGTTTATGCTTGATATAAGAAATATATTAAAAAGTTTTAATTGCAAAATCAATGAAAAATTAATAAAATTAATAAATCAAAATAAATAAATATCTTACTTAATATTCTCACTTAATATTTTTAAACGTTTTAATGTTTTTCATAATAAATTACACAGTTGACTGCGCTGTAAGCATACAATCTAAGTCATTTACTTTGAAGCGGTAGAATATAAAATAATTGAATACGTAATTGTGTATAGTCAAAGTAAAAACATATTTCACGTTCAAATAACTATTTTTGATATAAAACAAAGCAATAGCATTTGCACACTGTATTTATATGTATTATAATTTCCAAAAAAACTTGATAGGACGGAGGTATTCTATAGATCGACTTGAAGTACCTTGTATGATATTAAGGTCAACCAAGAAATGAGGTCAACGTAGCAAGGAATCGTACTGTTCCGCTTGCATAATGTTCGATGCACGAAAACTAATATATTTGTTGAATTATTTCTAATACTCGTATTCAGAAAACCTCTTGCTCAAGGACTAATTATTCTATTGTATATTACGTTGTAAAAAAAATGTAATTATCTAAACATGATTAAAAGTTTCAGAATATACATGTGGAAATTTAATCTTGTAGATATTAGAAATGAGAAACTTCGTAAGATGTACAAGTTGTATATTTTATAAGTAATGCATTTACAGCGGTATATGCCGATGTGTCAGTAAGCAATAGCCTTGGATAAGCATTTAAATGTATGCATCGTGTATGCGTGCAGCACGATGTGCGCTCACGCTTAAGTATAGATGAACAGCCTGCTAACCCGAAGTCTAAAAGAGTGCAGGGATCTAGCTCGTTCAGTCGAGTTGCTGTGGGACAAGGACAATACATTAAAGGAACTTATTCCTTTAAGTTAAGTAACACTCCTAAGTATCACAATCGGATATCACATAGTACGATAAACCGGTTATAGCAATTTATTTAGAGATGCCACCTCATCCAGGCGCTGGACATATGACGCAACAAGGGAAAAAATTCCGTTAGTGTTACTTAATGTGATAACTTTTCTAAATGGCAAATTTTTGATCAATTTCGGATTAAAAAGATTATTAATATTAATTAATTTCTAATAATTAATCTAATGATAGAAAACGAAAAAGATAATTAGATTATATTGGATATATCGCGTAATCACTGCAACATGTATTTTACGCAGAAGTTTAGAACGAGTGGATTTAACAACGAAATACGTGATACGTTGTTGTATGAGAGAGAAGTGCAATCGAGCGAGGTCGTACGGTGATTATACACTGACTAATGCTACTACTAGTCCCATCGCTCGAAAAATTCATGACAACATACGTATCATATGCAAGTACATAATCAGATCGCAGAGAGCCATACACCCGAGTAACAACCGATGTGTTCGCGCCTTTAATTCAAACAAATAGGAGTCAAATAGAAGTGTCAAGACACGAGAGACGCATAAAGTTGTTTATACAGGTGAAACAAATGTATACTGAAATTCAGAATCGCACGAGTTCGCACCTAGTGTGAATTATCAGGTGAAGATTTGATAGTACTGAGGAGCCACCTTGTGACTTGCAGACATTTTCAAACGAAGAATCGACGTACGATTCGCGAATTGTCGCTCTTGTCGTCTCAACGATGAGCTGCATTCACTAGTAACAGCATTGCGACACACGACTGAGAGCTTCTACATATGTATGTACATAATATTGTTCGCTCACGGACTTTTACGAGTAGTTTGTTATGCGAAATAAATTTTTTATCTACGTAATTACATATCGTCTGATATCACTGCAACTTCGAACTTTACTCCTCTTGATAGTGAATTGTTATAGTTGAAAAGAAAAAAAAAAAGTGTTATTTTTGGAAAACAACTTTTTAAAGCGAATCGTTTTAAATACGATTTACGGTGTGGTAACAATACTGTTTCAGTCGCG
Organism: Melipona bicolor; assembly: GCA_030673865.1. Classification (NCBI taxonomy): domain Eukaryota; kingdom Metazoa; phylum Arthropoda; class Insecta; order Hymenoptera; family Apidae; genus Melipona; species Melipona bicolor. Next base: position 174,848 of record JAHYIQ010000053.1, on the reverse strand, counting down.
TGTGTGCGTAATCGGTATTAGAAAACAATAACCACGAGTTTCAAAGATGACTGCATTGTTTCTGTCCATTTAAAAAAATCTATTGTACTGTAATCCACATTAGATCGTACATATTGATAACACAATAACATTGTCAATCTTTTTCCTTTTAGATATAATAAAATATCGTGACTTTTTTAAATCAAATTATTAACACATTAACATAGAATAATAATAAGAATGATGAAATTTTTTAACTAACATTTCTTTCAAATTATTTCCTCTCGAGTCATTTACTACAAAACTTAAGACACAAAAAGAATCACATTTTTAAACACGTGATTCATTACAAGCCAATAGAGTATACTATCTGCGTTCTTTCCTCAGATAAGACCCTTAAAAATACCTCTTTCTTCAGATATTAATTATATTAATTATATGCACGGATAAGAATAAATGCACGTACACTAGGTACACGTGTACGTGACACATGTTCTATGATTTCACTTTCAAAGACAAATTTTTACTGGCTAAAGGACTAGGAGGTAACAGATTCAATTATTTCCGTAATTAACTACCGTTTTGAGTAGAAAATTAATTTCGAAAGTGTGCAATGGTAAACTTAAAACTTCATTATTATTCTCGATAATTAATCTACTTTAAATGATCAATGTTGACATGTTGATACGTACCACCATGCAATACCATAGTAGTACATTACTATTTATACTCGTTGATAAAAATTGATTTAAACATCGTGCGCGATAAGCGACAACGTTCGTAGTTTTGAAATCATCGCTAGGAAATCAAATGCATCTTATTCACTTGCACATGAACTATGATGTCATACTGCAGTGCGCACCAACAAGATAAACGTCCTTGACAGGAAAAATATTTTTATGACATTAGACGGTTTTCTCTTAATAGGGACAATATCTATTAGAACGGCAGGCAAGAAGCATGAAATTCAAATTAATACTTTTACGATCGAACCGCTTAAAGATACATACGATAAACGCAACATACCACGGTAAGTCACAGTCGTAACTGCATGACAGTTAGCAGTAAAAATCAATCGATAGCGATTCGTTCAGCTAATTTCGATTCGCGATAGATCGGTCATGATGCGTATTAGAAACCATTAAATCGTTTATTACGAAATGTTAAATCGGTCAGACGAGATTATAAAGGTGGGAAAGAAATACAATAAATTATGTAATATAACGCTAAATTGTCACTGTCAAAGAAAAGAAGCAAAGATAGATTATACTGACAAGGGTACACTTTGAAATTGACGAGAAAAGTAATCGAGACACGAACGTGGAAGTGCGTGCTTGTCGTGACGATGCGATATGCATTTTGATCGCAATATGGAAAGTGTACGCGCGAATGCGTGCAAGGGCCCAAAAACAAGACGCCCCTGGTGTAGGTTGAATAGTACGTTCCTGCAGAACGGAGCCCGCGAGGGCTGGTGAGAGAAAGAGAGAGGTATACTGGTGATCAAAGGTGGTACCAGAGCGAGGAGGACAGCGAGGGCGAGAGAGGAACGCGAGGGCCGAGGTATACCATCGAGTATCAACCAGCTGGTTGGCAAGGCAGCCGCGAGCAGTCGCCAGTGAGACGCGGTACCCCGCGAGGGCTTTCGTCGTTTGTTCGTTCGTCTATACGTGTGTCTATATGTCCGTCATCTCCCTTCCGCTTAAACCTATCGTGGTCGTGCGTACGTTCATTCGTTCGTCCGGTCCGTGTGTGGTGCGTCTCCCTTCGCCTGCTTTCAACGACACTTGCCACCGGTCGCGACTATCGTCTCTGTGTCAAAGTACATCTCTCTCTCGCTCCATCTCTCTCTCCTCGTTTCTCTTGGCGTGCCCGACTGAAAAGACAAGATGGCTGCCGATTCAGGAATGGAGACGTGTCCCTCCCCGGAGATTGCAGACTCCAGGAAACGGCCGCTCGATTGTGACGCGGAAAATGGCGCGACGAAGAGGTCTCATTACGGATCAGGTATTTTAATTGCACGTTGTCAATCATTTTTATCGATCGTGGCAAGCTAAGCTTCCCTTCGCCGATCTTCCTATACGTATACCAACGATACAGTACATTCACAATGATTTTCTCTCTCCCTATCTCTCTCTTTCTCTCTTTTTTTTTACTTCTTTTTCTCTAGTTTTCTCTTTCTGGTGCTCGCGATTGTTCTTGCTCTCTCGCATGCCTTTGACAATCTTGTCGCTGGTGCTGCTGTTGACACAGCGATCGCTCGCTATAGCCCGTTCCCTTTCGTTTCCCACTTCGAAGTCTGGCGAACGTGTACACGGAGGCGAGAACGCGAGCACGGTGCACCGCACAGCGGTTCGCGCATCCTCTCGTGCCACGTCTCCTTCTCCTTTTCCGTTTTCTCATCTTCTTTATTTTCCCTGTTTCTCCGCTATTTCTCTCGGTCTCGTATCGCAAACGCCAACTTGTAACGCGACACACCTGTAACGGTGATTTTACGCGTTGACGGTCATTTTATTATCGTCAACGTCAGCATTGTCACCATCGTTTTCGTCTTCGTTGTCACCTCCCCCTCCACCCTCTCTCTCTCTTTCTTTTTCTCTCTTTCTATCACGGTCAACATCGTCCTTATTTTCCTGCTCGTCTTCCTCAATTGTCTACGTCTTCGTCTTTGTCTTCGTCTTCAACTTTAACTTCGTCTTCGTCTCCAACTTCGTCTCGTCTTCGTCTTCGTCACTATCGTTGATATCTTTGCTGTCATCGTGGCCGTCATCGCCGTCATTGTTTCTGCGTGGGCGATTGTGCCTGTGAACGTCGTTAATGGAGAATCGCTGCTGCGGTGGCTGTCGATCACGGTCCGTGACTCTGCAACTTCGTCCCTGTCGCGCCCGTTTCATCGGACATACAACCGCTAGGTTCGCGGCAAGACTCGTTGGAAGTGGCCTATACCTCGTCCCGTTCCTACGCATATTGTGTACTTTTTCTCTGTCGCATTCCCGTAGTGCAGTGCCGCCGTTGTCGCGAAAGCGACGTACTAAGGAACGAACGCGCCTGCTGCCCGTTGAGCGGCAGTTACTAGGATGTGGCGTATCGGTGAGTTGTCAGGCACACCGTTCCGCTACCGAGGTTGCGGGTCAAGGTCGATACGAACTGAGTGAGCGCACAGGGCTTCCATCTGTCAAACAGCTGTTTGCCTTCAACGCATCGAAACTTTGTGTCATTCTGCATTGCACTTCCCTATTCTTCGTTCACCAATTACGCGACAGTTTTCTGAAGCCCGTACCCGTGCGCTCGTTTGATATTGGTCTATCCGCACTCGCGTGCCCGTGAGTACGCATGATTTCGCGTTTCACCAATTTAGAAACCAATCAAAAGCCGCAAATTTTACGAATCTCAGAAATAACGTGTTGGTCGCTAAAAAACTGTTTTAGAAGTGCGCGAAAGCTTTCATGTTCGTGTTTTCTCATTTTCCTCTAATTTTAATGTATTAGAAATTAATTAATTAATTTTTTTTAATAATAGAAATGATTATTAGACTCTTTTAATGTAAATCTATCCTAGTATGAGGAGCATAATTTTTTATTAAATTGTGTAAATGTTTCAAAAGTTGTAATTTTTATTCTGTATATTTTATTATGCATCAATTCGTAATTATGCATTAATTGTGTGTTAATTCATAATTTATGTATTTTGATATTATTTTTGGTTTTATGAATGTAATAATTACTTTATGTTTTATAGGGGGAGATGGAACATATCACCTCAAAGTATTGGTTCCTGGCGTGGCTGCTGGAGCAATCATTGGCAAAGGAGGAGATACAATTGCTCAATTACAGAAAGATACAGGAGCCAGGGTTAAAATGTCTAAATCCCATGATTTCTACCCAGGTAGATTGAGAACATTCGTTTATGGCCTATTTGTTAGTAGAAGATGACGTGACATTATCTCCATATAATTTTATGTAATCTGCAGGAACAACAGAGAGAGTGTGTTTAATTACTGGTAGTTTGGAAGCTATAATGGCAGTCATGGATTTCATTATGGACAAAATTCGTGAGAAACCAGATCTCACATTAAAGCCAACTGTTGACTTTGAATCTGGAAAGACTACTGCAGAAAGGGATAAACAGGTAAAAAGCTTTGTTTATATAAATGTATGTTACATGAAACAATTTGTATAAACATATTGTTTCATGTACCAAATTATCAATACGTACTATTTTTATATATATTGAACAAGTTTTGTTAGTAGTGACTTATTATTAAATGTGTTCAAAAAAATATTCTTGTCACACATATATCGGTTACAGTCAGGAAGACTAACATTTTTTCATTTACATGCAATGTTCAATATAATTTCAATTTTAGGTGAAAATTTTGGTACCTAACAGCACCGCAGGAATGATAATAGGTAAAGCTGGAAATTACATTAAGCAAATAAAAGAAGAATGTGGCTCGTATGTTCAAATAAGTCAGAAGGCAAAAGATGTGTCTTTACAAGAAAGGTGTATAACGGTAATAGGAGAAAAAGAGAATAACCGCAATGCGTTAATGATGATATTAGCAAAAGTGGCAGATGATCCACATAGTGGAACATGCCCAAATGTTAGTTACGCAGATGTTAGTGGTCCTGTAGCTAATTACAATCCTACGGGCAGTCCTTATGCTCAAGCACCTACAAGTACTCCCACATATACCTCTACGGCTGGTATTAATACAGGTAAGATTTCTAATAATTTAACAAATATTGTTTAATATTATACAAGACGAAGGTATAATAATTACCAAATTATGACTTACGTTTGTTCACAGTGAGTCTTTTAAATGGTGCTGGATTAAGCTTGAACTTGAATTTAGGAGCTGCAATCACAGCGGGTACAGCACCAGTGACAACGCAACTGTTGGAGCATATAAAATTAAACTTACGAACGGCAGGTTTTTCCGAACCTGCTGCTAGTGAAATTTTGTCTGCTATCGCTACACTTGCTAAATATAATCTTCTCGGAATGGGAATTGGAATGCCTTCTAGTATGAGTTACCTTGGAAATCCTATGGATAGCACTACAACCGCGAATGGTTCGAATAATAATGGTGGCGTATTTGGGCCAATTGGAACAGTTCCTGCTCTCGGATCTACGTCTCCTACACCACGTAATACACTTGACAGATACGAGCCCTTTGACCCATTCAGACAAAACAACACAGCTGCCAGTGCTATTCATCTAAACAACAATTCGTTTGGCCTTGGCACTAACCAGTTATCACTTGTAAGTAAGAGTCCTACACAGGTAGACGCCAACAACAAGGAGACCAAGAAAGTAGACATAGAAATTGCAGAGGTTATAGTGGGAGCTATTCTGGGACCCGGTGGTCGTGCCCTCATTGAGATTCAGCACCTAAGTGGCGCCAACATACAAATCTCTAAGAAGGGCATGTTCGCTCCTGGTACCAGGAACCGCATAGTGACTATCACGGGTTATCCTAATGCAATCGGCACTGCTCAATATTTAATTGAGCAGAGGATCAGTGAAGAGGAAGCAAAACGAGCACGTCAAAATGCCCTCGCCAATATGATCCATTGATTTCAAGTACAGCACTTTTGTTCATCCCCATTATTGAGCTCCGTTATTCATCTTTTCACATCTTGAGATGATGATACGGTAGCTCTTTCTTCCCTTCTTTAAACACTCGTCCACTACCACCTACCACCCGTTGTCATCTATCGCTACATCACTATAGCGCTTGCATTCTCACATCACTGTTCATACATCCATCATGGTTCGTCAACATTTATCTATCTTTTAAGATTATTATGATATATAAATATTATATGTTAAATGATAACTACTACAATTGTTCTGTGATACACCACGTTACGGGGCTTTATCACAAATAACACACGTACCACATCAGAGTCACATAATATATCTAGTTGTATGGTATAGGATATTGAAAGAAGATATGATAAAATTATGATTACACTAGAAACGAAATGGCACAATTTGGCCATAGTTGTTCTTGAAATGTCAAGACGACGATGTTACATGGGTAATTGTTTCGTTTCATAAAAATAAATCTATTTTTTTTTCCTTTTTTTTTTAAATATAGGAGCATAATCTTAGTACTAATGCGAGAGATATTTTTAGTTAGATGATCATACAGAACTCACAAATTGAATGACTTTGATCTGAAGAATTGATACCTTAATGTGTATTAAGGTATTAAATGCAAGTTAAATTTAACATTTATTTTCATAAAATGATGTTGCAAATTATTGTATTGGACTGTTCCTTGAACTATGAAATGATTAGACTGTTTGAGCGATTTACTCATGATTACCATGCTGTTTGAACAAGTTTTCTTAAGTGCAGAGTAATACCTTGGCAAAACCAAAGATCTTACATGTGTAAAGCAGAAATAACTTGGCTGGAAGATAAATATACATATAAAGGGAGAGCTATGTATAAACATATATTTATATATTTACAATGCTGGCTGGTCCAGCTAAATGAATAACATAATACTTTATTGCCAAGTTTTATTCTGAATCCCAAAGCCTTTGTTTCACAAATTCTTCATGAAATTGTATCTTGTAGTATTTAGATTAATGTTCCCAGAAGTACATAAACATCAAGTCTCATTCTTTCTCATTTCCTCCGAAGAACAGAGGATTCATTACATTAGGATAAGAATTACTCGATTTACTACTGGATCAAAAAGATTCTCATAAAGATGCGTAATATTTTGGTACGATTGAAACGCATTGTACATTAAAACTTTTGTCTAATTGTTTTTAGTTTCAAGGTATATCGGTTGAATACAATTTGAATTAATATGACATATTTCATGACACACTTCGCAAAATAAAAGCTGTGACATAGACATTCTTGTCATTCCTTTACATTATAGTATGCACGAATATAATTATTTTTGTCACATAGAAGTATTTATATTTGTATACATTTCTTTTCAATAGTTAACTAGTAAAATATTTTTCGAAAAAAATATTCCATTAACTGGTGCTTTCGATTCTTTCCTATGCAATGACTAAGTACTCAGATGAAGATATAATAAATTAAGATTTATATAAAAAAGTGTTTGTCATGATCAGCAGTCATGTCATACATCCTTGGGTTCTGTATGATACTGCTTTATGTGGAATTCTATTTAAGCCAACCAAATCTTTGACAGATTTTTAACAACTGCACATTGACACTGAATCAAATCTTTAGATAGGGAATGGATTTTAGCTAGAAACTTCGTTTACGTTGATAATAATTATCAATATTATAAGAGAAAGAGCAGACAGCTTATATTTCATTGCTAGATAAGAAAGAGGATCTACTAATAACAGACATTTCAAATCATTTTTTTTTTTTTTTTTTTTTTTTTTTTTTTTTTTTTTTTTTTTTTGGAGGGGGGGTAGGTATTAGGAAAGGGTGATATAAGGGATAGGCGGTAATCAATAATGGGTTTAGTTAAAGTATCTGAAAATGTTAGCTGTAGCGTCAAATGAAATATATAAGTGTACATGAGTACAATTCATAGCTGGAGGCGCTGGCTCACCGCTCTTTAAAAATAACTTGTATATTCATAAATATTGCATAACATGAGTAATAATATATTACACACAGAGAGAGAAAAGAGTAAATATATATATTATATATTATATTATATATATAATATATATATGTATATAAAAGATGCATATATATATATACATGAAAAGTTTGAATTAGATTATTAAATAAAAGAGAATTCGTATTATCTAAAATATAAATGGCATATATGTGTATATTTATATGTATATATGTATACACATATATATTTTATATATATATACATATATAAATATAATATATAAAAGATATAATATAAGTAATGAAATGATATTATAAACATTGTTAACAAAATATTTGCGTCCGCGTACGTGAAACATGGTTTTATGTTTATTCATAAATTGTATGTGAACTATTATTGATTAAACTTCACTGTGTTGCCCAAATACATAAAAAAAAAAAGAAGTCACAGATATGATGAAGATGCAAACTATTATTAGATTGCTGTAGATAGATCTATTTGAAGAAAAAAAAAAAAAATCTTTAATAGGATATATTACGAACGTCACGTGTACTATTAATTTAATTTATGAATCATTTTATTTTAATAGCCACCGGGCTGTTATCAATGGCAGCATAATATCTCTCTATTGCATTCGCATGTGCAGTACTTTTCCTTCGCTAATTATACATACATGTATCATCACATTAGGTCTATTATCGAAGAGTTCTTAATTTTATCCTATCATCACTTTCTTTCTATCTCTATTTTATAATTCATATTTTTCTGACTGCCGGTAGGCAGGCGTGTTCCAATTGACTTGGACAGGCCAAGATTTTCAAAGAAAAGCAGATTTTATATCTTGTTCATTTATATTATTCATTTGAATATTCGTATATTAAACTTGTACAAGTAGATGAAGGAAACAAATTTTGCATTCGATTTTTTCCTCATGAGAATTTTAATATATTTTGTGCTTGTTACAAGTAACATCGATCTTATTACAGTGAAGTGAAAAACAGATATCGAGTTTATATTCTGATCGTCGCTTCGTTTGAAAAAAAACGAAGATGCATACTTGTTCGTTTTAATATCTCGTTACTGAAATTACAATGTTTTTAATATTATCGGTTACATCGCGTAACAACCAAGATTATCAAGGTTCTTTGTCTCATTTCTTAGAATCGAAATCAAAGTGCAGTTTGATCAGGAGTCAATACAGAGTACACGCGTCAAACTTGTAATATGCACATTTAACATTTTCGATGAAACGAAAGGGAGAAATAGGAAGAACGTGGACACGAGTGAGTAAATCACTTTCAAGTGAGTCTCTATGACAAACAACTTGTAGGTAGCACAAGGTAACTAGATTAGGTTACGGTTTTTCTCAGTAAACACATTCCTTAGTAGAACAGATTACGTATATTAAGGCTAGCTGTGATGGAGTTGTAAGAGAGAGAGAGAAAAAGAATAATGGGGAGGGAGGGAGGGAGGGAGGGATAAATATATTTATCAGCTGCCAGTACGTGAAAATTGCCACGACACGATTGATATATAGTGTGTAAAATCATAGAATTTATTTGTGCAGGAAAAATAACTCGAGGCGAGTAAAGGTTCATCCGGCAAGGAGAAACGAAGGGACGGATCCATTTTATTCGCATGATAACGACGATGTCGATGTTAAACGTGCAATTTTATCAGGATTGAATGTCGCAATATCCATTTTCCAATGTTATCGCTTGGAAAAACGTTCGAAAAAAAAAAAAAAGAAAAAAAGAAACGAAAAGACAAACAGAAAAAGAACTAACTCTCCTTGCATCATCGGGTAAGAAACGAAGCGATAAACGTGTTGCAGACTATAGAGATCAGCCAGTTTACTATAAGTATTTTCTTTAGCGGTTTATATACATCTGTACAATATTAGTATTTTATAAATATCGTAAATGTTACGGGGCTATGGTTCGTGTATGTTCATCGGTTGAAAGATAAAGATATATAACGCAATAGGGGAGGAAAAAAAAATATACAATTTATTGTTCGATATATCGAATCGTAACCGTTGTTACGATCGATGCATAAAATTCCACGGAGAAATACGTCCAACGGGGGAGGGCGAGGGGAAGGGGGGGGAAGAAGAGTTATTCGCATGCGTTTGTTCCGATTGTTTCATGTTGACAGATACTTTTATAGAGTTTACCTGTTGCATACTATTGTGTTAAATTTTATTGTCGCGTGTTGGACGATTGTTGCCTGGAAAGAAAGATACGCAAATACCTCTTTGCTATGTGGCAAAAAAAGAAAAAAAAAAATGAAAAAAAAAACAGTATTGGTTGGCCAGTCTATGTTACCTACGAGTTGTTTAATAAGAGGACATTGCTAGTTTAATTAAGCCGGCAGTCGCCACACATATTTAGGAGAATCTTATTTCATATGACGCTTTGTTTTGTACAGTTTGAGATATGTATATTTCATCTGATCATTCTCTGAGTAAAGGAAACACAGGAAAAAAAAAAATGATAAACGGTAAAAAAAAAAAGTAAACACGGCGCCGGAGAATGGTTGTTGCGCGCCGTGAATAGTTGTACACGATTACTAAGTATAGATGTGTAGGTAGTGTCTTAAATCTCTTGTAAAAGTCGTCATTACAGGTTCAACGTTTTAATCAATAATCGATCGATAAAAGGATAAAAAAAAAAAAGCAGAAATATTTACAGAAATGGGTTAAAAAGAAAAAGAACAAAAAAAACGTATAATTATACTCTCGCACGTGGAGACGTAGTGTAGTAATCAGGGAAAAACTGTAGGAATTGCATTGACTCGCCTCAATTCTAATATGAACTATTGTTACAGTAACTATAATTGAATTCGACACACGTCGCTACGATGGAGTGGCTTGCGTGTCACGTTACTTGGCTGTGTGTGCTAGGCTACATCGTAATTCATGTTCCATCATCCATCACTCCACTCGCACAGACTCCATTTACCTGTATAGAATACAAGAGGGGGGAAATGAAAAGGGGGAATGAAAGAAGAGAGTAACGATGATTCATCATTAATTACGTAAATTAATATTCCGATGCAAAAATATGAGAGATAGAAAAAGAAGGAAGAAAGAAAGAAAGAAAGAAAGAGAGAAAGAGACAGAGAGAGAGAGAAGGAAAGAAAAGAAGAAAGGATCGATACACATTTGATACCAGAGAAAAAGCAAAAGTGAAAGAATTTTTTCGCACGACATTTTACACACTCCACCCAATCACTTTAGTGCCATATTGATATCCCATCAGCCACACTTGTTGACGTTTTGACGGTAGAACGTGTTGTTAAAGATGTGTATATTCTGCGATTGTGCAGACTGTTTTGAATAAAGTTGTCGGAATACGTTTATTTCTCATTGCGCATATATTAAATCGTTACAAAGTATTACGAAACACACACCTGTATATGCTTATTTAGTTTCCGCAGTGTACAAAGAATCGTTTTACAGTTTGTCGAGGGATTTTAATGTCGATTATCAGAATGACGAGATAGAGCTTATATATATCTATATATATATATATATAAATGTGTTGATTGCAAACTCTAAGTTCGAACCTCTTGCTTTACAAATGATACGTGCATATTTTACGAGGAAAGCAAATTTTGTAAAAAATGCAACAGTTTCTTGATCGAGAGCAATGCGCTTCGTCCCCAAATTCTTGTTCATTTGCAACCAGAGGAAAAGCCAATCTTTATCTTTTTTTTTTTCCTTTATCGATTTTGACGCATTTAACGTTTATGATACTAGTAACATTTGGTGTTGAAACGAGTGGTAAAAGATTGTCAAAGGCAAAGAAAAAAAAGAAAAGAATTCCCACTCGGATATTTTTGTAAAACATAAATCGCTTTCCTTTCGAACCATTGTTTCAAAAGAAACGTTGCATTTGCACTTTTTAAAGAATGTTATATTCTCGAAAGATTCTTTTACTGCCACTTTTTGCAATCGTTCGCTATAATCAAACGTTTAAACGATAGAACAAATTAACAATAGTCGAGGGATATATAAGAAGAAGAAAAAAAAAAAAAATTGATGTAAAATGTAACGTTACGTTAAGAAGTATGATAATACATTAAGAAATACGATAATAGATGTCAAAGAAATGGTTAAAAATGAAACGATGAGGATGAAGAAATAATAATAATAATTGTAATAATAATAATAATAACCGATTGCATTGCATTGATCGACAATAGAGCAGAGTTAACAGTAGATAAAAAGAGCGGAAAGAAAGGAAAACAAAAAAAAAAAAAACGAGCAATTGATTATCTTAAACAAATTGTCTCGAACGTTTAACTTGTTCTTCGCCAGATGTTTCCGCTTTCGACGCTCTATTCTACGTGAAATTTTCAAGTGCTGTGCGTTTTCCATATTCATGGAATTACACAGCAGTTAGTGATACCTGCAAAATTAATCGAATCGCGATAGTTTTTTTGTTTTTTCTTCTTCGATTTTCATTGGGGCTTCGCCTTGTGTTTCTTTTTTTTCTTTTTTCTGTTCAATTCGCAGGATTTTAAAATTTCACAATGCACCCGCATTGCACCATGCATTGCGATGCTTGTTGAACGAGCAGAATAAGAAAGAGGTATACAGCATAAGAAAGGAAACACAATACAAAGCGAGAAAATAAAAAAAAGAAAATAACACATGGCTGTAAATATTTTATATAAAGAGAAAAAGATATATATAGAGAAAGAGAGAGATCTATCTATTATAGCGATACGCGTGGAATTAAACGAAAGAGGCTTTTATTTTTGTCTAAAAAATAAAAGATGGACGATAACCGAGATATAGCGAGACGAGTGTTACAATTGGGCAAGTTCAAAGAAAAGGGAAGATAAAGAAAATATCCTGACGTCAGAGTCGATTTTAGTACATAGTATTTACCGTTAAAGTATTAAATATCGCGCCGATTGAATATAATACGTAATACAAATTTCAATTGTTCAGCCCGCACTGTGTCTTTTCCCGCGTAAACGGACGGACGCTAAATTTGCAAATTTCCGACTCATCGTCGTACGATTGGAAAACACATACCCCCCGCATACGAAGCGAAACGAAGGGAAAGAAGGAAAAAAAGAACAGAGAACACGCAAGAAAAGTGAGGCTTTTTCTCCGCGTACGTAGGAAAGCAAACAGGATGAAACGAGAGTTTAGTGTATTCAAAATTAGCAATGCATACCGACATCTAAATCTCTGAAAAAAGAAAAAGAAAAAGAAAAATGTTTCAGGATATCCAGAGACGCAGAGCGAATAGAACCGTGGAAGAGTTTATCCGAAAAAGAAATTATTTAGAAAAGAATAAAAAAAAAAATTATATATATATATATAAATAGATAAAGAATAAAAAGAGGAAAAGCGAGACAGAGGGGATAAGAGAGCATATTTAAACGACTAGGACGCTCTAGTTGACGTGTGTAATTAAGAGGGTTGTACAAAAGTGTAATGTAATGTTATTTTATTGGAAGCGAGACTTAGAGTTAGACTGTTAATACACGGTATATTATTTTGGGTAAGCATATGTAAGAAAAAAAAAGAAAAAAAAAAAGAAAGAAACGATTAAAAAGAATATTGAAGAATAATAACGAATGAACTTGGACGAGATATCGTTATTGTTGAGGTAGAAATAGCACATAGCAGCTCGGGGATTATAATGATGATGAGGATGAGGATGAGGAAAAAAAAAACTATTAAGTACCTTGTTGAATATAAGTAGATTAATAATCGCTAAGTCGCGAAGAAGAAGAAGAAAAAAAAAAATGATAGTGCGCCACAGTGGTGCATGTGTGCACATTCATATGTTCATTAACTTGTCATCATTGTACACGCGCGTTACACACAGAGACACACACACACACCCATACGCATACACGCGTACACGTACAGAGGAAACATTGTACACAGTTGTGAAAAATGCGAAAAATGTTGCATGCCTATAACACGCAAAGGGAAGAAAATTCAAAACGAAAAAAGGAAAAAGGAAAAAAAAAGTATGAAAAAGTATAAATAATAATAGAGGGTTTCACGCGAAACGCAGTGCCGCGCGTTGTGCTTTATTAAGGATCGTATCCGAATTACGATACCGGTTACATTAGATGGAATAAATAGCATTATCTTCCACGAATATTTCGAATTTTCAAGAGCAGCTGGCTGCGAAAGAAAGAAAGGTACCATAGAGAGATTCGTTCGTCACTGATGGTGGAACACGATCACAAGTATTGTACCTTACATTCCTTTGGCTATAAAGTAAATAGTAAGAACACGACGACCGTGTGCCTCGTGCGTTTCACACCGTGTAACATGTATCAGGATCGTTGAGAAATAAACGAGACAGACAGAGGAAGAAAAGACGCGGTCAAATTGGCATATGATCGATTCACACCATAAAAAAAAAGAGAAAAAGATCCATTTCCGTTCGATTCGTCACATATTTTGACCGACTAATTAATTAACGCACGTATTGCACGGTCGATCATTCGTATTGTTTCTTTTTTTTTTTCTTGTTTGTTCATTTCGTCAGGATATATATTAAAAAGAAAGAAAGAAAGAAAAAAACGGTGCATAAAGAGAGCAGCGAACGAAATTGTATTTTTTAATATATATCTGTATGTGTATATATATATATATATATATATGTATATGAGTGTGTATATATATATATTTATATATATATATATTTTTCTTTTTTGAGGACTCGTCTCAGTGAAAGATGTTGCGCATGTTCGCAAGGAAAATAATTAAATTTAACCGTCAGACGATTATTAGTAAGAAAGAAGAGTATCTATAGCGTGTTACTTTTTGAGATGTAAGAGATTGTATATACATATATACGTGTGTATATGTATATATACATATATATATATACATACCGATAGGCGAGTAAGACTTTCCGAACGGATAAGAAAAAAAAAAGATAAAGAAACTATAGGGCTGTTATAATTATTGAGAAAATCATCTAAGCGATATATTAGAAAAGGGATATGCACGTGTTTTGGATACGTGTGTCGATGCGCATCGATTGTCCGTGAAATGGGTCGTACAATTCACGATCCATTCGTAACATTGTTTTGTCACAACTCTTTTTCCAAGAAAAAGAATAAGAATAAGAGGAAGGAGAGAAAGTATAGAAAAAAAAGAAAAGAAAAAAAAGAAAAAAAAGAGAAAAAGGAAAAAAAGTGAAGAAAACTCTTAGGGGAATGGTCGCGTGTAGTAGCTCTGCATATGATAATTGTGAAAGAGAACGATAGGAAAATAACCTAACGACGAAACACTTGTCCCTGTGTTTTACGACTTCCTTCAAACAAAACGAATGTTATATTGTATCGAGCACAAAAAGCTGCGTTACTTTTTTCTATATAATTCTACGTTCAATTGTATCCTCGCGACAGAACGACCTTTTTTCTTCGATTGTCACGACTCTCGGATAACCCGAGACCGATGAAAAAAAACTCTATGTTTTTAACTGTGTCGAGCCGTTCTCGACTCGCAGCGACAGAGAAAGATGTTTTTCGTTTTTTCTCTGTCGACGTGACGAGAACTCGCCCCGTTCGATTTGAAAGACGAACGTTTTAAAGGAAAGAAATTACAAAGGAAAGACGTAGTCGTTACTCGAGCCAAAATTCAAACAACAAATCGGGAAAATCAAAAAACGAATCCGAGATGTGTACGGATCGATTAAACGCGACAACAAGCGAGCATGCATCACACGGCTTAAAGCGCCTGGATACGGAGAAAGGAAATGAAAGAAAAGTATTTGTTTTTTTTTTTTTTTTTCAATCGATAACGCGAAGACAATTACGTTTTTTATTTAATAATTTTTGCTTGTTACGAAAAAGTTTACGAAAAGAGGGTATACCCGAAACCCGTGACCTCTTGGGCACCACTATGATTGTTATTGATGAAGTATATATTATGCTATATATACATATATATATATTTTATATATGTATATATATAATTAGTTCACAGCATTTGAATTTACTCTAAAATAATTACTTTACACTCTAACCACATTTATTTACATCCATAAATTGTTATTCTTTCATCATCAGAGTTATTCCATTCAATGTTAAATAATTATAAATATTAAACATAATATATTAACTATTTTCACTCATGAGAAAGCATCGTTACCTGTATGACAAGTGACCATAAGAGCATAATAAACAATCGCTCATTAAATGCATTCTGTTGTTCTTCATTTCATGACCTGGCCACACACGTTTCCATCCATCTAGTCCATCGATCCATCCATTTCTCCATTCAGTGTCGCTGTATGATTGTCATACGCATTCTCTCTTTTTTCTTTTTTTTTTCTTTCTTTCTTTCTTTCATTCATCCAAGACTTTTTCCCCGCCCGAGTATTATGCGTCGCGGAGGAAACAAAAAAAAAAAAAAGAAAGAAAACGTTCCTCCCCGGATGGAACGTGTCGTCTATTTTCTCTTTTTCTCTTTATCTCTCTGTCGTTCGTTTACCGACAACGACGACACCCACGATGAACATCCTGTGTGCGCAATTTGTAATTTTGTCGAAATTAGGAAGGTTCCGATTCCGTAACGAATCGCGTTCGCACAATACGCCGCCGGGGCACGGTCTCGTTCCATTTGACTCACGACGAAGCCTTCCAAATTTTGATAGAAAGCTTACGAGAGAGAGAGACGAAGCACGCTCTTCTTCGTTAGGCGGTAGCATGTACCTGTAAATATAACGATATACGATGTACAATTGACGATTCACGCGCGATATCTAGCTAAGCCGTTCGACTAGTCTGTAAGTTCTTTTATATGTACATATAATATACGCACGAAGAGGGAGAAACAGGAAAAAAACAAATGCGTTTGTATGCGATCTCAAGTTGACGTCTACGTCTATGATTCGCCTCTTGTTTACTCTCTCGTGTTGTGTTGTTGTTTCGTCACGAACAGCTCTCGGACGTTGGCGTCAAACCGGAGGATCGTGCGAGCAATTCTACAGGGACAGTATTTTTCGAAGCATATCGCGTATCGAACGACGAGGGAGCGCTTAACGATACTACCGTTAAAAGATTAATATTTAACGTTTCGCCGTCGTTCTATTGTATACTCAGTCTATAGTTGCGTGTCGGTTCTATCGCGAACTTTGTTGCTGCTGTTGTTCTTGTTAAATGTATCTCACGTTCGCAATGGCATATCACCCGGATATATACGGTACTAACGAGGGGGGGGCCGAGGTCGTCGGTCCCTCTTGCATTTTCGTCAGCGTCGTACAAAAGAGAGAGAGGAAAAAAAAATGCTGTTCTAACTAGTCAGTTATAGATAAGGGAATGTATTTTTTTACACGATTGATTTGTAATAAAGATCATTGAAAACGAAAGCGAATTAATCCAGTTCAGAGAGAGGAGGATACGAGGGCTCGCTTGCGTTGCTCGAGAAGGAGAAGAAAGCGATATCGGTCGTCTTTCACGAAAGCTTCGAGCTCGGTCATCTTGCTAAACTTTTAGTTTCAGTTTTAAATTTCCATCCGCCGATTCCGTTTGGAGTAATTCGCCGGGTAAGTTGCGTGTTCCAGTTTCTTTTCTCTGTTTCTGTTGTTCTTTTATATTGTTTTTCATCTCCTTGTTTCTGTCCCAGAGCGCGACATTTTCATCAATAAATCAGCCATGATGGTTACAGTCAAAACGTATCTTTTATTTTATCGAATGATAAGTGCACATTCACAAATGTATTTATTTATAGTTTGTTGACAGCGTTTTTTTTTTTTATCTTTTTTTTCTTAGCTTCGCAACTACAAATTAACATACATACACTATGACACAGAATTTATTATTCCTCATAAGCAGTGAACGTACATAATTCATTTTCACTTACAAAATATCTATGCGTATCATACCGGTGGTTCATTTTTTTTTTTTTTTTTTTTTTGGGTTTTTTTCTTTTTGTTTCGTTTAAGTTTTTCTTTAAGTATCGTTTGCATTCGTTATTATAACACATGCTCGCATTTGCTCCTTCTACAAAGTTTGCTCACGCATCCTTTTACAAATGTGTACGCAGCACTATCTAACTAAACTCTACTTAGGACCATCATCGGTGAAACGAACTTCTAAAATTGGTTAAACCATTATTGCCCTTAGTTCATCCGACTATACAGTGATTCTATGCTTTTCTTTTGTTTAATTTGTTTGTTAAACGAACGTTCGCTGATTCGTTATTATCGTTAATATTATAATCGTAATCGTAATAATAATATTATCATCGTTATTACGTACTTTCCTGCTTCGAGCTCTCACGTGTTTGCGAAGAAGCTAATAGTAGAAAAAGCTGGTGTACGCTAAAGGTATAGTTGTCGGTCTCTCGTTAGAAAGAAAAAGAACCAGTTTCCCCGGAGAAATGGAGAATTCATTTGTACACTAACTTCGTAAATTTCCCTCGTACTCCTTTACAGACCTCGATATGGTCTTTTCTCTTTCTCCTCCAGAAGCACACATTTTCTCACACAAAAATTATCCATTTCTCTTGCCTCGATATTTTATTATCATAAGAGCAACAAGTATCACGAGAGTTACAAAGGAAAGTCAGATCGCGATCACGATCGTTTTGATGTCCATCGCCATCTTACGTCGAGAGAGATCGACAGAAAAATAAGAGCTTTTGTTTTTGTGCGATTACGACGCTGGAAGGTCGCCACTTGTTTGCATTTCCTTTCGTTATGCGTGCCCGACGAACTCTATGATATATAAGACATGCGATATTTACTCGTTAAAATGATACGAGCAGCCGAAGTCTCGAAGACACGGCTGGAAAACTGTTCTCTGCATGCAACAGTCGAATTTGTGTTGTATAAAAATTATATACATATATTATTATCTAATCACATGCTTGCATAACGCACACGTCTAAATATAAAGTGTACGTTCTCCGTTTCCTTCTTCCCCCCCGTCCCTCTTATGTTAAAATATAAATTACGAACTATCTCTAACTATGCATATAGTTAGACGATTGCATGGGAAAAGCATGCAAACAAATGTCCCCTTCGTCCTTACAAGATTAATTACAGTATTCCCTAAAAAACTTGCGAACTTCCAATTTTCTATCGTGCGATTTTGTTACAAGTCCAAGTGGTGCTTCGCTTTACGTAGAAAATAACGGTAAAAAGGAACCCGGCAATAAGGAACAATGCCGGATGTCACTGGGTAAAATTTGCCACGCGATTTTGTTTCGTCTGTTGCACAATAAACGTATCGTTCATGTATAAAACTACAAAATATATGGAAGTTATATAATATAGGTGATACAATAAAAAATGTATCTCTATATAAAGATTATTCTTCGCAAAAAATATACTGTAAAGTTTCAAAGTGTGCTCAATATTGAAACGTAAAAATATCCTAGAAAATCTCTAGCTACGTTTCCCTATCGTTTTCTATCAATCTGACGAGAGTTGATAAAAAAGAAGAATCACTTTGACTATGCTATGGAGTACGTAATTCTTTTTTATGGAATGCTCAGAGAACGATTCTATCTTAATAATAATAGACACACGTCAGTGAATTCATGCGACGATATCAAAATCGAGCACACCTTCCTATTTTTCAACATTAAAAAAATATGTAAAATCGAAATTTATCTCGTATCTAGTATTTGGAAATGTTTACTTATGTGGGCTGACAGTAGTTTACAGAGAAAAAATGAAACGCACTCAAAGGTAAAGCTTTAGAAAAAGGAATTTGATTTGTACTTTTCATTCCTCGATTAGTATTACGGAGTTTGAGCAGATTGCATTCCCTTATTACACGTTTCCTCTTCTGTTTGTTCAGTGTGTGTACGAGTATGTGTACCTGCGATGTTAAATCTGCTACTTTATACTCAATACAGAATTTCAAGTTGTATATTTAATATTATTTAATAGCAACACTTCTCCTTAGCCTAAGTAAGCTAAAAGTAACTAAAAAATTATATTATTGTAAGTGTATAAAAGTAAACTTTTGATTTCAGACAACAGAACCTATTTATAATAGGTCAGTACGTTTTACAAAGTAATATTGTAAGTATTACACGAAGACGAATTTAGTTAATTTTGATTCTGTATATATATATAAAAATCAATGGAAAAATATAACAAAATTAAAAATAGGCCAACATTCTTATCCTCTGAACAAGTACAGAAATGGTACAGTGCGTTCCTTCGTCCGAAACAGATAAATATCACGTATTATTTCATATCACGAAAAAATCACTTTTAAAATCATCAATTAAAAATTATCATTTAATTCGATACCCTACTTTACACTGTTTACCATTTCAGTACCTAAACGTAGTTCATAAGTGACAAAAGGTGTATACTTGTATTAAAGAGAAAAAGAAAAGCGATTAAAACATAGTTGTATTTCTTTCTCTAAATTTTAATTCGCTAATGCACAATCCATAATTATGAAGAATTGATCATATTCAAATTTTAAAATATTTGCGCGCATATTATTATCATTTCAACATAATTATATACTAATAACTCTTTTTGTTAAATGAAATTGCATTCACCTTTTGCCACTACAAAACTACAATGTATTTGACCACCTCCCTTCCTGTTTCTAACAAATTAGAAGAGGAAGAGGGTGGTCTGCCTTGCTTGCTACTTGGTTGCCTCTGGAGGGCAATCAGGCTGATTGTTTGGATGAGCAGCAGTGAACGCTGGATGATTCTCCAAGTGGCGATCTACCCTTAAAATTGTTGGGAAAGGTCGTAGATCAACAAGAAACCTTCTTGCGTTGAATATCTGTGGTATTAAACAACAGTCTGCTAATGTGATTTCATCACCTACACAGTACTTCCCCGCACTGGATGACAATAATTTTTCTACAGCTGAAACATAACACTTTTGGTTACATCTATACTAATGTACAGCTAAAGTTATACTTTTCCTCTCATTTCTCTCAACACACCCGTTAAACCTCTAGTAATCCAATGTTGCGCCCATTCCTTTTTACGTTCTTCTCCAACATAGATCAGTACGACTAAATTCTGCAACGGTTGAATACCACTGGCGATAACCTCACAAATTTCCCTGACTCTTGCTCGTTTCACAGGATCTGCAGGCATTAAAGGCCGATGTGGTCTGGTTTCTTCTAAATATTGCAAGATATTTAACTGGAACGAAAAAAAAAACTTACATAACATGTAAATTTTCATTGCGCAACAAGGAAATATCTACAACTGCCCGTATACTCACAGATTCTATTAACGTGTGATTGTCAATATGAAGTGCTGGCACCTGTTCCATCGGATTAATTTCGCGGAATTCATTAGAGTGCTGTTCTCCACCGCTCTTTATCAAACTAACTGGTTTTATATCATATGGGATTTCCTTTAAATTCAGTGCTGTCAAAAAGATGCGCCTCTACATAGATTACATAGTCGTGCAAATATGAAAAATTCGTACTTTCATCGAGAATAAAAAATTGGTACATTTTATTCGAATAAAAAAAAAAAATTGCAACTTGTTATCTTTTACTCACCGATTCGCACTCTCCACGAGCAGGAACTCCGCCAATAGGAGTAGAGTACCGGCTGAAAAAAAATGAAAGATCGAATCGAGACGAATATTGCGATGTTTACTGACTTTGAACGACACGTTGACGAAGGTGTGCATGTATCGGTTCATCCGAGGCCGGTAGTAATGTAGAGAACAAGAAAATCTCCTTCTCGTGGTGTAAGGCGCTGCGGAATGGACGATCCGAACGACCGGATATGGAAAACGGAGGGACGCGTATTTTGCACAAATCGTCGCACGATCGTCGAAGACGAGATCGCAACTCGAACGGAAATACAGGGTTGATAATAAAAGCGAGAGGCTCCGTGTTGCAATGTCGGACCGAATGCGTTAGAATGTTAATTTACTTACCTTTCCCATGACGGACATCTCGTCAGGCTCTGATGGACGGATTCGCCTGTTTTAATAATCCTCGCCCGATTAACCGAGACGACGCCGAGACTCGCAAATCTCTTCGAAATTATTCCGTATCCGCGTTCAACGCGCGAAATCACTCCTCCCTCCCCTTTTATTCGATTGCCAGACAACCCATTCCACTGTCTGATTCCAGTCTGGGATTCGCGCGGCCAATCGCAATTCACTTTCCGATAGGGACCAGTGCTGTACGACCAAGAAAAACTCTCAAGGTTGTTTCACGCGATGGGTATCGTTTTGCGTTCTAATCGTTTCAGTAAAGATTACTTTCCTGACAAGTACACGCACGAAACACACATATAATTTTGCAATTGTTACTTAGCTCGAACGTGATATAAGTTATTGTACACGTACATGATACATGTAATGTATCAGCAATGAGAAGCTGTGTTTTTGTATCCCGTATTTGCGAAGTTGCGAATAAACAACGACGCGTATTTGATAATTAAAAATTATAATTTTCAAACACGCCTATCCTATATGTATGCTAATAGGAGCATGAGGAACGAAGGATAAGCGAATGGAAATTGTAAAACCGTTTCTAACAATGAAATAACAAATTTTGAACAGTTCCCCTTTTTTTGAACTGTCTATAATGTAATTTTCATTGCATCCTAAAATTCTATTTCAACGTGAGATTTTTACCGAGAAGCAGTTATTGAAACATAACGTAAGAAATGATAAAGTTGTACGAAAATATTTCGTATCGTCATAAAATTGAAATATTATAATTTTGTCGATTTTATGGCAATTGGTACTTTGATCGAATTAAAAATTTGATTGCGCTTCGATCGTAATTCAATTTTATTTGTGTTTCGTAACGACAATATAACTCATAACACAAGATATTAATGCCATTAACTAAGAATAGAATAGACGTGACATAATGTGGAATATCTAACAACTGTTATCAAATAAATTAAGTTAAACGAAGATTCGTATCCAAAATTGCAAAATTTGTTGTGCATATTTTTAACTGTACTCGAAAAATTTTAATCAAAACATCAAATATATACCCGAAATTATATATTATTCGTGTATTTTCCGATTTGTTGGAAAAAATTTGTAAACCCTTATGTCAAATGAAACGTAGTATAAAAGTTGAAGATCTAATTACAAAGATACAATTGCGAAAGTTCAGAAATTAATCCCCTTAATTATGTAGTTCTTTTTGTTAATGAAAATTTAGTCGATTTATGGACACTGAAACACTAGCGTCACGGTGAAATTATAGAACTAATCTTATTGCTGTCCTTGTTGCACACTGTTGCACTCTTTGTCTATGAAAATGCTGCCATCTAAGCGTCTTCTATTTTCAAATGGAACTAAACGGGAACAAATAGGAAAACTCCAATAGATGTGCCGATCGAAGTTGGTAATAGACTTTAGTTTCGGGAGACTTCGACAGGTGACAACACCTTCGTAGACAGAGAGGATAACGCTGTGCGACAAGGACAGACGTACATTGTACAACAGATAAGGAGAGCGATAAGATTCATTATGTTTCATTGTTTCACATAATGGCTGACAGCTAAATAACTTGTAACAAGCGAAGCACGAGGGAGAATTAAATATCGATAATAATATACTTGTATAAATATTGAAAGGCACGTCACAAATCTATTTTACAAAATATTGTTACGTAACAAAGTAAATAAATGTGAGATTAAATGTTAAATTTGTATTTTCAAACAACTTCAGGACTTTCACGTTTAATCGCAGTTATTAAAAATGATGTTGTGGAAGTACTTGGTAAAAAAGTTTAATTTAACAAATGACAGACTTCTCAATATCCAAACGAAATTAGCCGCAATATATGCATTGAGTGCATGGCATGTAATGATACTTGTCTTTCTCTATTCAAATGAGGAAAATCTCCCCAATACTCCGGAAAAACGTACGTAGTTTAACAATTTGAATTTTATATATATATATATATATATATATATATATATATATATATATATATAACATATATGATATAAGATATATATATATATTTTACGTTATTACTGTATCGAGCAAATTTCAAATCTTCGCAGGAACTAAATTCGTAGAGCAAGAACAAGAAAAGAAGGAAGTACAGGTTATACGGATTGATGGATTTCACATAGTTGACAATGTAGATGAGAAAACCGTAACAGACAGTTGATATGTATACGCAATAAAAGTTTAAAATTTAAGAAATTCTCAACAAGTATATTTAATTTTTGATTAGAATAAAATAGACTCAAAAGAATTTTTTTAATAAACTTTATTAACAAATATACTTTATAAACACAATACTTAGTCAAGTCCTTTCGTCTGTATTACAAATCGTTAATAATGCACAAGTATTAAATATATTAACTCGATCAAGGGAGAGACTGTCGCAAGGCAATTGCTCCAGAAGTTTCTGGATTTAATTCCTTCAGCCTTTGTTCCATTTCGCATAACAAAGCTGACCTAAAGAGTAATACAATTATTGACTTACACGATACGTTATGTACCAAATCATATTTTGACCGAAGAACGTGAAACTCATCGAACCTGTATTCTTCGTAACGCATGACCACCTCCTCTAATTCTTGCTTATATAATCTAGTAAGCATGGCGTTAAAACAATCAAGTTCAGGCAAACGAAAAAGTTCCCATCGCAGTTTGCGATCCAATGCTACCGACGCCCTACTATATACATACAACCAATGAGGTATCTCCTCATTAAGGTAAGGATTTGCTGGAACTAAAACACTGTGAGAGTGAAAATGCGTGTGGCGCGGAGGTGACACAACGCGCACTGCTTGTATCTCATGAGGATAACACGGGTGTTCGTATTGTGCTTGTCGCGTAATATGGCTAAAAACAATATAATATGATATTCTTTTCATAAAAATTGTAACGTACACTTCAAATTTTTTATTTTTGTGGAACTTACTTAACATAATAAACACCGTATTCGGGTGACTCGATTCTTTCCCAGCCCGTAGGCAAACCTTCTTTCTCAAGAGGATGAGACCAATGAGTGGTTTTTGTATTATGATCTATATAATACTTTCTACCTCTAAGAGTGAAATCCACAGACCATCCAGGTGGTAAAGGAAGTTCTTCTTGCTGCTCGTTCCTAGAACTTGATCTTTCTGATTGGCAACGACTATATCTTTAAAATATAAACAAAACATGCGATATCTGGACAATCCTGAGCAATGCTGTATATAATACTTCTTTACCCTGTGTTTTGGCGGTACGGAGAGTGATTGTATTCATCGTAACCTGAGTCAATGTCAAAGGGCTTATAAGGCATCTGCGGTGTTTGAACCCTATCTAAATGATACTCGGATCCGGCATATTGATTAACGTAAGTATGAGATATAGCGGGTGAAGGTCCAGAATGATGCATTGGAGTTGCAGTGCGAGATGACATCCCATCCCTTGTACTAGTATTGACAGAAAGACTGGCAAATCTAAAGAAATATATTGCAAGTTATATTTTGACTTTAAATATACTTTGACTATATATATGTATGACTGGGCCATGAATTACCTTTGAGCTAAATCCGGAACAGAACTATTCGGAGTATACTTTCCTTCGTGACTTCCTAAACCTACTGCACTCATAGTTGTCTTAGTGTTTCCAAACTTCTGTACCATACTGGGTTGTTGTGGTATGGACTACGTAAAAATTAATTTTTATTCATCTACAGAAATATAATATACGCAGTTCCTATTTACCATGGATGTAGGAATAGTTGGATGATTATTACGATTCCTTGTTCTTCTATTTGGTTCTGTTGTCCATACATTAATGACTAAAAAGTCAACAATAATTGTAAAAAAAAAAAAAAAGAGAAGAATGAATATATATTGTATTTCACAATGTCACGGTAATAAACAAACAATTGAAAACAACTGAAAAGTTGAAGAAAATATTTAAAGGAGAAAAACACAGAAAATGGACAACGATGCAAAATGGTTTTGTTTTCTTAAAAATTATTTGTGACAACAAGAATAATAACTTACTTGGCATTTCAGGTGGAGTTTCTTTTTTAACATATTTACCAACAACACCCTCTTTAATTGTCCTTAAATCCTTATTTTTCCGGGACAACATAATTGGTATAAATACTTGATCGAATGATAAATCGATAAATCTTCGATATTTATTATTAACCTATTATATAGATATTACGTCCACAGAGCTAGCGAAACTGTATTTCGAACGTATGACAGTGCGCTCAAAGATGAAAAATTATCCATTTTACACGTTCCTATAAATTTGCTTGACTTGATACAACTTAAAGTTTATTAACTAAGTCGCGTTCTTGACACATGCATGTATGTAGTATATTCTTTTCACTCGCGTTACGGACGTTCGTCAGAAACAAGCGAGAACACGCGTTAGGTGTATCAAAACGTTATATTTCATTTTCTTCTTTGTTTCCCAATTAATTTTCTCTTTCTTTCTTTTTAACTAGCACGAGACCGAAAAATTTCGAAAAAATAATAATCGTACGTACGTATTTAATGCTTCGAAAATGATTTACAGCGGTCCATCTTGTTTACCTGTCAACAAATTGTCAACTTGACACATTCCCAAAACGCGGATTCAATAAAATTTCACAAATTAGTAGTTACAAGTCAGTGACAACAAAGAATAAATTTGAAATTCATTTAGTTATATAACTTAAAAATCTTTTTTGTATTTGTGTAGATATATATAATACACAATAGGTAAGAATTGTGTATTACGTCTTATGCTATGTTTTATTTTTACTTAAGAATATTTATTTTCATAACCTATCTCAATGTGTCAATAGTATATTATGCAACAAAATAACTTAGACAATATATTCATTTGTTTACAAGATCGATATTGTACATTTTTTTCGCTAGGTATATAAGTTATGTATATAGGTATTATGTATATATAATAAAGTAATATATCTTTTCAACTTTTATTGCATCATTATTGTATTTATACGGATACCCCTTTTCAAATAAGAACTTTGTTGTATATAACGAAATAAAATCTTGCTGTATTCTCGATATTCGTGCGTGAATATTTTTAGTTAGACGTTAAATGGTAAAAAATATATATTTCTCAAAAAACTGTTGGTAAATGTATAAAGGATAAAGCATCGAAATGTATCTGGTTGAAATTTTGACAATGAACAAAGTATCTTCGTCATCGTTTAAAAATAATCGAATGTTTTCTCGTTCATAGCATCTTGTATTTCTTTTTTATAACGCGTGTCATATTAATTTTTTTTTTTTTTATTTTCCAAGCTAAAGAAAAATTTGCTTACATTAGAGAATTATTCTAGTCGTGTATTTTTCTTTTCAAGCAACAGCTATTTTAGAGTATAAATAATTATTAATCTTATTCAATTACTGCACTTAAATTTATTATACGAATAGCTAACCATTCTTATGTGTAATATGACAAGGATAAATTAATCAACTTTCATTTATGTTACTCTTTTTACATTCTAAAATCAACTGTACAACTGTTATGTTTCTAACAGTGATTAATATGAGTATCTGAAGTATATACCTATTAAGTCTATTTACAATGAAATCATATATCCGCTATAATTCGGACTAATCGTATATACTGAGGTTGTTCATTTGTAATTTGCACAAGAAAAGAAAACTAATACAATCGCTAATGATTGCGTTGTAACGATAAATATGTATGATAGACTATCACAGTGTAGCTCGCGTTTGTAATCGTAGGATCTCCCCTATTGTTCTAACCTTTTGATTATATTTGTTTCTTTCTTTGCCGCAAAGTATGGAAGTACGTAGTTGCAATGATTTTGTATCCAATTCTTGTCATGCTGTCATACAAATGCAGTTTCTTTACGATATAAAAAAATACTAATATGTACGTCATTAGAATTTCTTACTGTAGTATATATTTGGAAATGTACTAAAAACTAAGTTAGCCCAAACGCAATAATTATCAAAATTCTTTATTACTGTCGAAAAGAGATGTGTGGATGGACACTTGCAAATCTCAGAAAAAATAAAGAAGAAGAAAATAGGCCACGACAAAATATTTTTAATAATCTACACAATTGATTATTGATATTTGATTCAAGCAGCGCTTAAAAAAATTAGAGAGTAGAAATAAATTAGACATTCATTTAATAAAGTGTCTATTTATGCATATAGAACTCTTATGAATTTATCCGTATTGTTTGTTTTGAGTCACATTACAACATTTACAATAATTATATATTCCAATTTATTTTTGAACTAATTTTCATGAAGTGGAGATAAATAGTATACAATGTAAACAAATTGTATGCTACGAGATGAGGTAAAACATAATTGACATAAAAAGAATGGAAAGTAAAAGATAACAAATATGTTAGATGTGTTTCTCAGCTACTTCATGAAAATATGAGCAAGCTGTCACTCATTTGTTAACCATCTATTTATTAAGAGCTACTATTGTTTATCATTATTATGCAATGGTAAGAAACTTTAAAAACGATCCCACGTCTTTGCGGTGGCCTGTGGGAGCACAGCTCCGAATAAATCTTATGCATTGTATCTCTATTATTTATTATATTTATAAGCAATGGATATTTTGGTACAATTAAATTTTTTTTATTGTATACTTGCCCCTCGCATCTTTATTTTTTTTTTATTTATTTTTTTTATTTAAAAAACAACATATTTTTTACGTTTTTTTTTTGTTTTTTTTTTTGTTTTGTTTCAGTGAATTGAATCTTATTATTCAATATTATTCTCGATATGCGACGAGCATACCGTTACGGCTCTCTTTCTTTGAAAAAATTTACTCCATTTGCTGCGGGCATGCAGTCAGCACAATGTTAGTATTTGTAGCACATCGATCTGTACGTTACACGTATTTACCACAGTTTGATGTATTCGTGTATGTGTGAATGTGTAACTTGTATCATCAATAGTACTATATTTTTATAATATATTGTATTATATATATATTTATATATTTACCTAATTTTATTATGTTTTGTTATAGTTATCATTATCATTAATACGAATATATGATACATTTCAAACAACGCCCCTGCTGGCTCTGTTGGAGGTGAGAATCAAAGTAAGGTGGGTCAGTCGTGAAAGGACATCAGCCATTTAAAAACTGAAGCAAATGTCACATGCAAAAATTAATATTATAACAATATACTTTGTCTATCTGAATTTACATCTTGATCGTCTCCTCCTACCGAGCGCAGCTAAACTTTAGTTAAGAAGGGACTAACATCATCGTATTATGTGCTGACACTGAGTACATTGTACAACTTAAATCATTGCTATTTAAAGAAAAAAAGGAAAAAAGAAAAGTAGAAATTAATATACACAATAAAAATATTAGAATTCATCAATTATCATTGCGTCGAAGAAGAATAAAACTGATTACTGATTCTTTCTTATTTTTTTTTCTTCTCCACTTCGCTCTTTAGGCTAGTAACTAATAAAAGAAATTACATTACGTCAAGAATGCCATTGTGAGACACTTTGCTCCACTAACAACAGTAATTTTTGCATGTAGTGTATGGACAATCGACGTAAACTAAGGGCTAATGATTGGGCAGCTTGGGAGTGAATTTCCACCTGCAATGATAATACGTTCGTTGAATATGTTACACATTTATATATCCATTAAATATTAAATTACTTAATAAATATTCAGTTACTCACCAGCTCAAGGGCGGGCTCGTGTTGTAGGTGTTGTCGTGGCAGGAAGAGGATTGTTGAAGGTAGCTGTAAGCACATTACGTCGTTCTACTTCCAATTCAGTTAGCTTCCTCCACAATTCGTCCCTTTCCTTTTCCCTTTTCTTCTCCCTGATATTACAAAATATTTCTATACATAATGTAAAAGCTACTGACGTGTTTTACTTGTTTTTCAGAAAGAAGAATCTCGTAACAGTTATCTCACAGTTTTCATAATATGAAACGCAACTTACTTTTGCCTTTCAGACTTATAGCTGGCAGTAAGTTCGTCGAACAGCTTGCTATTCATTTCCATAAATGTTTTTAAAACGTTATAAACAAGAGCTACAATCGTCTGATTCCAGTGTTCCTTGCTAATTCTATACAATGCTGGGAACATAATTCCCATTATTACATGATTGTTCTCTTCAATTAGGGACATTATATACTCATTATTCCAAAAGTACAATGCTCTTTCAGCAACCTATACAGATAAATTAATCTTATTGCTAAAAAAATGTTACTGTATCTTATTGATATCTCGTGCTTTAAAAGTTAGTATCCAATACCTGAAAGTGTGGCGAGGACACACAACGTGCAATTTGCCTGAATAAAGGTTCTTGTATTTTAACAAATTGGCTAGGTTCTATCACGTCCAAGATTTCTTCAATTTCACCAAGGAACATTACCTCCTTCTGGCTACACGTTTTAGGCCAGAATTTCAGGAGGCCTCGTATAACAGGCTCTGTTAAGGTTGCATCCTTTTCAAGAAATTGTACCACGCAATAAGCTAATTGTGCATGATATAATGATAAGCACTTTACTTTATGTAGTGGTAGCAGCACCTATAACATAACAAGTAAAACATAAATCACAAAGATTTCGAAACAAGTTTTAAAGATAATAATAATAATTATTATTATTCAACAATTTATTTTGTACCTTAACTAAGAACTGCTTGTGCTCAACTTTTAAAGGAAGAGCAAATCCATTTATAATGCTACCCAAAATTTCAAGAAGTTCACCAACTCCATTGAAATGCTCCGTTTCATATACAAACCTACAAAAATAAGTAGTTAAAAAAAAAGTTTATCGTATGAATTTTATTACTGTATTTATATACCTCAAGAAAATGTTACTGATTTGTTTACGTATAAAGGCTCTAAGACCAAGGAACTTCCCATAAATACGATGCAAAACAGTTTTCAAAAAATCTCTTTCCCTGGGATCCTCAGAATCAAATAACTCTAATAACTATAAACAAAAAACAAATATATATATATATATACAAATACATAACAAATATATACAAATAATGAATTTGTATATAAATATACAAATACATAGCGTCATGCATTATAAATTGCAAATTATACCTGTAAAACGAATTTTTGGTCAATAACTTTCTTGCCAATAGTAGGCTGAAAGTCTGAGGATTCAAGAAAGCGTAAAAAGAACTCGTAAACCAATTGCAGATGGGGCCAGCTTGCCTCCAGTGTCGGATCATCCTCCTCTGGGTCAAAATCAGGTGTTTCACTAGGTGGTAATGTGCGAAACAGATTTGCAGAAATCTTTAACAAACGTATTATTATACATAGAAAATATTTTGGGAGTTAAATCATCAATTCAGATGCAAAATGTTACTTTTACGTTGCATTTACCATTTTAATGATTTCAGGATACACAGGCTCTGTAAGGACACCTCGTCCGGCTGTGATGTATTCAACCAATTCATTGAGTGTACTACGTTTAATTTCTTTGCCTTTGAGATCCGCCATGGCATCCATAAAATCAAAGGTCACGCAACATTGCCGAAGTTTTCGGATGAACAGATCCTCTTGCTCCGATGGTGTGACATCTGCAACATTTCAACAATCCATTTGAACTCGATGCAACATAAATTTTTTTTATAAAAATTCGCAAATTTGATTGATCATATAATTTGTTATATCGTATATGATCATCAATATCATTATTAAACATCAATCCTATTGCAGGATTAGTAAACTCTGAAGAGTTACTTTTGATCAATTTTCGAAATTGGATCTCAAATGAATAGATAGAAATGACTAGATGGAAATCGAAACGCCACTAGGATTAAATTTATTTTATCAAACAGATTTGACAAACAGATATTTAACAGATATTTAATCGAGATTTCTATCTTTGTTTTCTTCTTTAAATTAATTTTTCTCTAAATTTTTAATTTTAATCTAATTTAATCTGTTAACGCGAAGCAAAATAAAAATTGGAATAAAGGTGCTTACTAACAAGTAAACATAAAAAAGGGTTTTAACAAGAAAACAAATGAAAAATAGTAATCGTATTTTGGCATTTATTTAATGTATTTCTCGGTTAGGAACGTGTAACCATAGATTCCTATTTTGTCATTGTACCGGCGAATTGTTCGATATCTCAGTTGAGGTTATGTTGAGTGCGAAGTTATGGTTTGAACGCGCGCGCCACGCGGTATATACGTAGTCGTATGTTGGCAGCACTGTAAAGCAGAATGTAATAATATCTTTAAAGAGCATTCACGCGCTACAGTGATTTTTTTTTAATTTCCTGCCACCACAGCAGCGATGTGTAATATTTGAAATGTCGACGAGTTTGAAACACGTTCAAACTCATTTCTTTGTGCAAAATATGACAAATTACAATTTTCCTTAGCGCTGTCCCGCGCTGTACAAGTACATTTTAAGAAAAAGTAAAGGAGACTGAATTTATCTGTTGCTTATATTTGATTTTCCGGTGTCTTGCCTTGGTGTCAATTTTAATCGTTAATTACCTATTTATTGCTAATTTATTTCACCTTGAGAATACGCTTGCCTCGCGCACAAGTCAACGTTTATTTTATTTATTTTTATCTATGATGTCTTATTACTTGATAAAACAAGCACCTTCGTTTAAAAATTACAGTTTGTCTAATGGCACGTGTTAAAAATTTTCAGTAAAAAAAACTTCTTTCACTCGTCGTTGATAATTCGAGTCATAAAATTATTACGTTTCCCCAAAACATGTAGAGGCACTACGAAAACGGAAATTCATTTTGCTTAAACATATCAGCCAAGTTTTGACCTAATTTAATACCGTTGCATAATTGATGCGCGATCGCGATGTCAGCTGCCACGGCAAGGGAATACACATAAATCGATATTCAAAGAAGAATCAATGAACGGGAGGAAAGAAAGCTACCCAAGGGAGACAGGGAAAATAAGATTTTTCTTTTTGCAGGAGACTAGGGAAATCACACATCGAGAGGTGATGAAACGACATCTAATCGCACGGTTGCATTTTATCGAGAATTTTTAACGAGAAAAATAGCTACCTCGCGGTATAAATTACCGAGGTCTATTAGCGTGTCTACTCGAGGGGTTGAATGTTCTCCACCACGTTAGATGGAGATTTCATTCATCGGTGCGATAGAAAAGGAGGACAAGAGGCAGAGCACACAGGGAACTGCGTTTTCTCGCTTTCCTCTTTTTCTCTTCATCCGTCAACCCCACTCTATCTTTCTCTCTCTCTTTCTCTCTCTTTCTGCCTATTTCTCTCCTTTTGCTCGTAGGGTATTGATTTACCTAGGTGGTGAACTTTAAACTCGCATCGCCACTTGTTCCCTCATTCATCATTGTGGCCTTTGATGGCAATGCAAAAGAAAATAGTCGCTCGTCGCGACAGATTAGGTAATGAATCTTCTGTGCAAGTTGCCATTCTCTAGGTTTGTCACTGAAGGATCGGAAATTGTCTCCGAGACGAGCAATACGTAGGATAAACAGAGTTACAGTAAGAATTCGAGTAAGAATCTGTAGGATGCACTGAACCGACTTGTACCCCAGTACGATTCGTCTCACTGAAAGACCCAGAAACAACTGTCCTGACTAACAAATGAAGACGATTTTCTTGCCATAAAATTTTATTGATGTGCAAACATTTGAATCGATACAAAACAAATCACAGGCGCGATCGTTCAGTACCAGACAACGCCACTCCTACTCGAGGGCTACCCCACGCCCCATTGCGAATCACGTGATCCAAATCAACCAATCGCTAATTTTCGTTGCATCAGCGTTGCACTTGAAGATTTCCCCCGCTAAAATCACTTTCAGTGATTGATGAAAATTAACGATCATTCGACGACATTCTTGCAACTTTCTGAATCGTATTCAGAATACGGCTATCGGGTAAGATAATTAACGTAGAAGGCCGTGACGTTAAACCAATGTCGCTATTTGCTTGTTAAAGCGAACTTCCGTGACGTGACACTCTATACCCGTTCATTACAATGTGGAATCCATGATCCGCGAAACAATCAAGAGCAATGTTTTGTCAATGTCCAATTGGAATTGTCGTTTCTCAAACACGCTCGATTACTCCCACGAGGTGTTTCCCTTTCATAATTTTTTTTTTTTAAACCTATTTTTGATCAACCATTCAAAGAAAAGTATCTCTTCTGAATTAAATCACGCATCGATGCAACGAAACCGATCGCAAAGCTGCCGCTATCTGGCGTGAAATATCGCCTGGCTTGCACTTTGCATTCTATCAGCGCTCGATCCTTGCGTCGAAAGATCTCTCGCCGAGTATAATTGAAAATGACCCGGAACATCTAGAGGCGGAACGAATTGACGCGAGCTTCTAGCCCCGCTCTCTCGATGGAAAAGTGTGAATGGTAGATGGTGAGGAGAAGAGAAAAAAAGAACAAAAGGAAGATAAAGAAGAGGGAAGAAAAGGACGAGCGATCAAGTTGAAAGGATGCTCAGAGGTGAATGCAAGGAATTACGAGATCCTACGCTGTGCACAGAAGTCGCGCGTGCACGCATGATCGAGCAACGAGTCATTAAACCGTTCTCCGGGCAGAGATCGTTTTAATTATCGGAAAACGACCGGCGCGACGACTCGACTACGTCGACTATGTCGATTTTGCCAATTTACGCGATAAATGCGTAACATATAAATGCGATGTACGCGTGGCTGAGACGAAAGAAACACAGAAAGAGATCCGATGGATGAATGAAACTTGGAAGTGGCAACGATATTTTGGCCACGATCGTGGACGTTGGAACACCGCTAAAGTGGCCGGTAAAAATAGTCGATTCACGAGCTTCGCCAGGCTATTGTCGATCAGGCGATAGAAAAACCGTGTTTGATGTTTCTTTTTTTTTCTCTCTTTTTCAATCGCGCACGAACAGTCGGAGAACAAAAGGCTACACGGACGAGTCATGTTAATCAATTTCATAAAGAAGAGTGCAGCCATCCGGCGATAAATTTGATCGAGCGAACTGCAATCAGGAGTAAGGCACGCCGTCGGCGAACGCGGATACGCGCAAAATATCACGATCAATCACGATCTACTTGCTCGCGATGCGAGCGCGGCCACTCACGCATTTTAAAGTGTAGGTGAAATCGCCGGCTGAAAATTCCAGCTATGCGACCTTGCTAATGCGTTTAACCGGCGGAGGATAATAGTCACGTGGCTATGGCCGACCGCCGTTTTCCGATATGGCGAAAAAGACAGCGAAATTGGGTGTTGTAAAAGTAGCCCGTTGATTCGACCTTCCGCCGCTTCGTGAATCAATTTTCTATCGATGAAGTTTCGCTTATTTTTAGGTATCACCGTGCGAAACGAATATCGGGCGAGGAATATTCTCGCCATTTTGACTAACAATGGAGGAGGATCTCGATCTTGATCTCGGTGTTTCAATGTGTAAAAAAGGGACGAGGGAGGGCGATTTGAATTTGAACAGAGGAAAAAAGGAAGAAAAGGACAGCGAGAGAGAAACAAACAGAATCTGTTTTCTTTATTTTTCAGATCGAAGGGGGGAGAGATAATTGTTGTTTCCTTTGCAATTTCGTCTATATATATATATATATATATATATATTTGCATCGGTGGCCACGGCAGAGAAGAGAAGAGCCGCCGCGATTATGTCTCGCTTCATTTATTTTCGGTTTCTCGGTAAACACCGGGCCCCCGGGTTCCACTGGCAGGCACACTCTCGACGTAATTAAAAACAGGAAACTTTTCTAGAGCGCGATGAAACACGTCGTCGGGGCGTCGCGAGAACGTCTGCCCGCTCGGCCAGACCGGCGAAAATAATCGGAGAAGCGCCTCCCCCCCCTGCCGTTCTATCTCTGTCGTTCGTCCGACAACTTCAATCACGATTAATTGGTTTTGCTTCGTCGATGCGCGCCCGCCCGCCCGCACATAATAATTATCCACGGCGAGAGACGCGGAGGACCAAGCATGTTGTCGTGCGGGTAGCAAAGTAACTTTGCTTTCCACGGCAGAGAGGCTGCACCGTGTGGCCTCAATGAATTTATCGAATTACGCGATTCCGCTTCTCTCCTTCCCAGTACGCAAGCGTAAGAACGTCGCAAGCGGTAGCACGCGAGAGGACGTAACAGGAAGAGGAAGGAGAGGAGGATCGAAAAGGCTCGGTGGTTGCCAAAAGGCAACAGACGCGACGGAGAGAGAGAGGTCGAGGGGAAGAAAAGGAAAGGGGATCGTCAAGATCATCGGGAGCGCGTCATCCGCGGATGACGACACCGAGAGCGTCTCCTCCCTCCTCTCTCGGAGAATTGACATCGTGCCCGGAATCGGCGGTTTGCGACTCGTCCAAAACATAATTAGGACTTTGCCAGCACCGCGACCGACTGCGGCACGCGGTGCGTCTCGCCGCACGTCGGAAGTGCGATTTTATTATCCGCTATTAGCAAAGATTGGGCTCGCGTTGCGCGAATCACGGTCACGAGCCCGCGTGCCGAGTCGACTCGGACTCTATCGCGTTCTCCGTCGTCTTTTTACGCTCGTTATCTTGAACGAATGAGAAATCGAATTCTTCCGATTCTTCAGTTTATCCGACGTTTATCCTCGAAGATAACATTCCACGCGATTTCTTTTCGATAATGCGCCGGCGTGCCGGCGAAGTTGATAAAAAGAATTGGAAACCACCGGTGGAAAAACTCGAGTGCGAGAACGTCGCGACGCTCGATTGCCGGGAGATGTGTATTCCAAAGTTAAAATTACGCGTCGCCGGCGAATTATGCGCACGATCGTCGTAGCATGCACGTATTTATAATTTCATTCATAACGCGAGGCTGCACTTTCACGTACTCCTGCGCCGGGCGTAGAGTGTAACGTTCGTGGCCTTGCAACATGAACGCCGTATTTACGAGTATTCGCCCGCCGCACGATTCTTTGATGCAACGAAAGAACCTCGAAAATGAGCATCGCGGCGAGTGCTGGCTATGCACTTTCCCCTCCTTTCCCCTTCATTCTCGGGAAAATTCTCGAGGAACCAAGAACGATCGCCAATTTTGACTTCGATCTACGAAATCGTCGATGCAGTATCGATCGTTTATTCAGGTTACGTGCCACCGTAACGAAGAAAAACCAAAAAAAAAAAAAAAAAGAAAAAAGAAAAAAAACGAGAACGAAGTAGTCCCGAAATCGTGTCACGTACAGCCGCCTAACCTAACCTCGACTGCGACTTCGCTCAAACTTCACCAGCTACAAGAACAAAGACGACCGTAGGTCACGGAACAAAGGAGATGGAGAAGAATGCTGGAGGAATACCAGAGGGGAAGCCGATCCACCTGCTTACGGTCCCCGTGCTTCTCCCCTTTAACAATTGTCGCTGATCGATGGTGTCACGAACCGGAAGCGAATGTTTCCAAACACAAGGGGGAAACGCGAATTTACCCAACACGACCGTTAAACGCGGATCAAACGATCTCGGATTACGAGGGTTTGTTTAAGGACCGCTTAAGCGCGTCATATTTGCGAGGATCCGTCGCGTTTTTCTCCGCTAATTCACGGTGGACGCGTGACCCAAAAATTATCTCCAAATATTAAAAAAAAAACAAAAAAAAAAAAAGGGAAAAAGATTGAACGAATTTAAGTCGCGATGTTTTACTTTAAAAGGGGCAGGGGCTACGTCTGGGAGCATCGAATGAAAACTATTCCGGACGAGGCAAGGAGACTTCCTTTCGCACAAAACAGACAAAAACAAACGAGTGGCGTAAAAACGAACGTTCTAGGACTGGGCGTGAAGGGGGGACACAAAGTGTCGCGAGCAGCGACGATCGAGAGGAAGGCGCGCGCGAAAAACAGAAGGCAATCTCTCGTTTTAATATTCTTGAAGAAACGGGCGGAAGGAGAAATGGTGAGAGGCAAAAAGAGAAAGAGAAAGAGAAAGAGAAAGAGAGAGAGAGAGAGAGGTGGCGTGAAATCAGAGGACGGATGATCGTAGGTCTGAAATCGAGGACGAAGCAAGGGGGCAAACGAGTAATTCGTGGTTTAGTTAGGGTTTCAGGGAGTTAGGGGGGAGGGGGAGTGGTGGCGGGTGTGCGCGAACGCTTCGAATAAAGGAAGTAAGAAGGACAAAAAAAGGGAAGGACGGATAGAGAGGTTTGAGTAACTAGGAAAGGAGAGAGAGAGAGAGAGAGAGAGAGAAGGTAAAGGAGAGCGTTCGAGGCAGCCGGTCGCCGGCATTCCGGATCAATACTCCCACCGCCATCGCTTCTCTGGGGGTTCGTCGGGTGGGCTGGCTCTTTCTCCTTCTCTCCCTTTGCCTTTCACCCTCGGCCCTCTCTTTCCACCTCACGCTCTCATCCTCCCACTTTCCGCTTCTTCCTCCGGTGAACGGCGTATATCGGTGAATCTCCGTCTGCTTCGATTCTCTATCTTTCCAACCCCTCTTCTTTCCACCCTCATCTTTCCGTCATCTTTATATCCGATTTCTCGCCGATCAATTTGTACCGTACACGTTACACACCGTCGTGTACACCTCGTGCACTTTTACGCCGAGTCCGAGTCTCGACTCTGCCGATTTCAATACTGACGTATACAAACTAACGCAACTCTGACAAACTGATAAATAAAACTTTCAGATAATTATCTTTACGACTGAGAAACAAAGGCGCAAAGACGCCATGGTAGACACACTCCGTGTCTGCGAGTCGTCTCTCCTGCTAATCGTCAGAATCAGAAATTAAGTGGGAATTCGATCCTTTGGCAATGACACGGGGAGAGGAGAACTGGCTCTCCGGAAAGTGATTCCGGTACGCGAGAATGCGCGTCGGCCGGCTCCCAACGTGCATGCTCGTTGCGTAATTCTTATTAGCAGAACGAGCTGTGTCGACCATCCGAGATCGCGCAGGAAGGTCGACGTTCCGATGATGTCACCGGTGCGCGCCCTGCGCTCGCTCCTCGATCGATTCCTCGATTCAAACCCTCCCCCCTTTGCCAGGATCAGGGCTCTGTCGGCACTTTATTGCTTCGGCACAGTTAACTCCTCCTGTCTCGTTTGCGCGATACGTGACCTCCCGTATCGCGAACAGAAAACAATTTTCCTAGCCGGTTCTCCGAACTTCTGTTCCGAAGCGAATTTCGTTCGAGGGCCAACCGAGGGCCAACCGAGGGCCAACCGAGGGCTTTAGGTTAGGTTTTATCGGCTGCAACCACTTTCGAATCGAAACTTCCCCCCTCCGAGAAAGAAATACCGTCTTTATCGCTTGTAAATTCTATCCGATCTCGGATAGGAATATGCAAACGGAGGTCGAAGTTCGCCAGCCTGTTTTCCATGTTCTAATATCGAAGAGAGAAAGAGAGAGTTCGATCACAGCAGTAACAAGTACGCTTCGATATATCCTGTTACGTTCATCTCTGTTATTGTCAAGCTTATTAACTTTAGGGTTTTCATCCGGATCGTGAACCACGTGAGGGATAAACTATCAGGCAAAACAGTGTACAATAGCGCATAATAGAAAAGTCGCGAGAGAGAGAGAGAAATTTACACAAAGGGTGAGAGGTTTGAAAGGGCGGTTATCTGGAAGGAACCAAAATAGACGAAGCAGTCGTTGAAAGAAGGCGACGCCGCGTCAAAACACAGAGTCGACGCTTTCACGACGCTTTTACCTCCTTCTCTCCTCACCCCAGCCGTCTGCGGAGTAGTCTCTTTCTCCGACGATCACGACGAGCCGACGAGGGAGGGAATCCCTGACCTCCGTTAATTAGGAAAGCAACGACAAAGTTAACGGGCGAGAATTAACGAGGCCTGGCCTAACGCGACCGCAACTCCGACGAAACGGAACCGAGGAACGTGTCGCGCCACGAGATCGTGCCTTTCGACGACTCTATTAAGATACTCTTCTATCAACGTTTCTTCTCCCCCCTCCACGTTTCTTCTTCCTCTCTTGCCCGCTCTTTTTCCTCGAAGACAATTAACCATCGTCAGCGGCAGCGTAAAACGCGACACGTAATTTGTCGGTGTCAAACAGTCGAACGGTCTCATTCAGATTCAGTACCGGTTGCAATCTACTCTCGATAATTGTTCATCGCGACGACATCACGAACGAAGAAACGATCGAACACGCTCGCCACCTCGTTTCCCCTTAACGAGGGTCGTTT
Organism: Melipona bicolor; assembly: GCA_030673865.1. Classification (NCBI taxonomy): domain Eukaryota; kingdom Metazoa; phylum Arthropoda; class Insecta; order Hymenoptera; family Apidae; genus Melipona; species Melipona bicolor. The sequence goes on along the minus strand of JAHYIQ010000053.1, from coordinate 135,248 downwards.
TTCCCCTGTTCGTCCGTCGTACGTATTATTTATCTCACCCGCGATTTAAAAGTTTATTTATTATGTATTTACATGGCACAGGCCTCCTAAAATTACTTTGTACTAAAACATGTTTTTTTTTTATTATACATTTAATAAAAATATTTTGATGTTTTATTAAAAAAAAAAAAAAAACCAAGTGGGAAGAAACTTTTCGCCCACTCTATATTATGTATTATTTTTGAGATATGTTGTTTAATTAGCACGGGCAGCTCGGAACTTTTTTGTTTCTCAACAAAATCGACAAGAGTAATCGTTTGGCGTCCGGTTTCATTGAAATTCGAACGATTGGCTGATTAAAGGGGGCGACTTTGCTCGAGCGACCCTCGCGCGCATCGACTCGTTTACCCAGAGACCAGGGCACTCGAAATTACCATGTTGTTTCCACGGTAAAACGTGCCTGACAGAAGACGCTTTCGGGAACGAAACACCGATTTACGACGAACAAAAACGTTTATCGGTCAGTGTTACCCTCGCGCCGCGGGAGGAATTACGGCAAGCGAAGAAAGCACGATCGATGTTTCCTCTTCGGTTGCGGTTTATTTTTACGCGAAGGAGACATCACTTTTTTTTTTCTTTCTTCACACGTACGTTACTTTCATCCGCCTTTCTCTCCTCGTTCGTTCCTTTCGCACAGGTGATAATATCAACAGGGAATCAAGGTGATCGTTTTAAGCGGCTCCTATATATCCGCTGTATTTCTGTATCCCCCGCGGTGTTCTTTTCCGAAGAACGGTCAACCGCGATAATTGCATTTGCCACACAGTCGTAACGGTGTAACGTCCTCTGTTCCTAACGCGTGGACTTTGTTCCTTCTCGGACTGAAAAAAACTCCCTTTTTTTGCTTTCGTAACGCGCGTGTCACCGCGTTAAGACGTTGCTCTTTTTCTCTCGATCGTTACGCAATCCCTCGAACAAGCCAAAAAAACATTCTAAAACAGAAACGAAGAATCTTTCGGTTCCAAGTTCGAGATTTTTTTTTTTTTTCCAAGTTACACCTCTGAGGTGTAAAAGTTTAACAAGTTGAGGAGTAAGAGGTAGAGAAATTGTGGGATTTAGACAGAGATCTGGCCTGTTTACTCTGTGCCGCGGACACACGGTAATTTGCGGTTCCATGCTGGAACCGTTGACCTCGCCGCACACACGAGGTACAGTGCAGGCGTTCGCACAGACACATCCCCCCCCTCTAGGTAAGGGTGTACGAAGAGACTCTAATTAGCGAGCGTCGGAACATCAGGACGTTCGACACTTTGGACGATTTAACTGATTCGCTACGTGGAACGCGACATAATTACGGCTAATTAAAATTTCTACTTCGGATATCCTTCACGTAGACTCAACCTTCGCCGAGCTGCATCAAACCTATTTGCATCATTAACGTATATACATATACGCTCAATTTTTTGGTCTTTATTACCAAAGCGCGTTTGGGCTATTAAATTGACGCGGTTTAGGTTAGGTTTGTTGTTTTGCTTACATTAAATGATATGGTGAGGTGACGCGGTTTAGGTTAGGTATGTACGTTTGTTGTTTCATTTAGATGATATTATGAAATGACGCGGTTTAGGTTAGGTTTGTACGTTTCTTTTGCTTAGATGATATTGTGAGTTGACGCGATTTAGGTTTAGGTTAGGTTATACGTTTGTTGTTTCATTTAGATAATATTGTGAGTTGACGCGGTTTAGGTTAGGTTTGTTACGCTTATTATTGGTTGATATTGTGAGTTGACACGGTTTAGGTTAGGTTTGTACATTTTTGGTTTCGCTTATTTCAGATATATTTCTAGTAGTTTAGAAAAAAAATACTATCATACTGAACAAAACAATTAGTCTACAGTCACATCGTTATTTCAATAATTTACATGTACGTAATAATACTTTCTCACACAATTCTTTTTATTACATTTTTGTTTCTATTTTTTATTACAGAGCGCTGGAGTCTCGCATATCGACATAGAATATACGTACAAATTCCTGAAACACTAAGCTTATTTTCTACTTTTTGAAAACTTTCTACTTAAATATAATGAAAGAAAAATTACTATTCGTTCTTTCTTACGATGCAAATGATAATTGTATTATATTAACGACGGTATCGCGTGATCGTCGGGTATCAGCCTTTTATCGCTGCGAAACGATTTTATTTTCTGTAAAATTATTTTCGATTCCTCGCTGATACGAGGATAAGCTTCGACGAGTCTTGTCTTGTTATCGACGCGTTGTCGCGCCTCTCGGCGATTGGCAACGAGCCGCGTTTATCGGGGCATCTATAAAAATTTTAATGATCTCCGCGATATTACGATGCCCCGTGTACTCCCGACCTCGCGACTCGACCGAAGAGTTTCTGTAACTTTCGCGTACTTTCCGCACGCCCTTTGCGAAGGAAGCCGAGTTCCATTACTGGAAGAAAGTGCTGAAAGTCGGCGTTAAAATTAGAACCTCTAAGGAGGTTCCCTTAGTCGATTTCACAACTGGATCGTTCGAGATTGCCATTTATATCGCCGCTGTTCCCCGGCTCGGGGATTTTTACGATCGTCGTAAAGAAAAATCCGGGATCCTTGACCCCGGGTGGCGTGGTTGATTTCACCGGCTCTCTTTCCGAGTCGAGCGTGTTGCTCGGCCAATAGGCTTGGACGGCGTCCAACCTTTGATTAAGAAAAAAGAATCTCTCGATCCACTCTGCGAATAGTGTTTCGCAGATGGACTGCTTCCAACGCGGAGGAAACAATGGCTCGTGATTACGGAAGAAACCGTCGCTCGGTCTCGCGAAGAATCGACAATCGAATTACGCATGAAAAAAATGTTCTACTTTTACGTACTTTTATTTTCTACGATAACGATAATAAAATGTCGAGTCAAGCCCGCAATTGGGTAGGTTCGCCTTCAATCAGCGTTGATCGTCGACAAACATCTTGGAAACAAGCGGCGTATTCGACGTGTACAACGACCGGTTGGTTTCTCGTGGCGCAGAATTGTACTTCTGTCTATGTAAATGTATTCGACTCGGTATTCGTTTCGCGTTCCATCAATTACTCGCCATCGCCGCGTCCTACAGTTTGCACAGTTTCGGTCAACCCCCTGCTGCATCCGCTCTAACAACAATCAAATATTTCGATTCGATTGGTATCCAACGTGTAACGCGTTGTAAAGCTCTTTGAATCGTTTGAATCGGCGGGTACAGGTTTCGCGCAAGGACGTTGAAGAAGGAATACCTTGCCGCCGGCTGGTCTGTCGGAGCAACCCCCCTACTGTGTCCCGAGGAAGGAATTTACGAGCTCGAGAAACGTAAATCGGTTGTGCATACTCGTAAACTGCGGCCACGATCTGCGAGATCTCTTTATCTATTGCTCTGCCCGCTTAAATACGGCTTCGGATGCGGGCCGCGGTTCATCGCCGCGGATGAAGCCGTGTGGCTTAATCCTCGTATTTATATAAGACAAAGGCTCGATAAATCGCTCGAGAACCGCGAGATTTATTTCTCGATCGTTTGCGCGCGTGTTCGCCGGTAATTTGCCGAAGAAAGGAGATCCGTGCGCTCGAAGAAAGACACTTGCAACGAGGCACACGATGATTTCCCGCGGTGGTGAGTCACACGCGTAGGAACACAATTAGCGGTGTTGTCCACGGGTCCACCCCCCGCTTTTGCTTCGATGCTTTCCCTTTCTTTGCGACTTCGCGCCGTGAGAGCACGACGGGTCTCGATTGCTCGTGTAGCTGCGGGACACAGCGATAAATTCGCGTACCAAACAAAACACTTAATAAAATTCCTGGCTGGCAAGAGGGGACGCGGATACTCGTCGCGTAATTGACAGGGTGACGATAATTCGACGAACGACGAGCAAAATCAATGGCTGAACGATACAATTTAACTTGTTGACGATTCCCGACGAGTCTCGTTCCAAGGCAGATACGCAAATATATATACAGGGGAGCCAAAAAAAAAAAAAAAAGAAAAAGAAAAAGAAAAATGAAAGGTGGGTAAGGCTGCACGTGGTTTCAAGCCGTTCCGACCACTTGGGTGTTAAATCGAGTTCTACTCGCCGTGGATCCTCCTCTCATCCTGTCCCCTGACGGCGAGATTTCGCCGACGATTGCGCATAAACACGAACACGGATTCCGCCTACGCCGCGGCGCGGCTGCAGTCGCTGCCGCACGCTCCAACCCGACCGACTACCGTTGGATATCGGTTTGACCTCGACAATGACTCACAGGTCACCGTACTGACCGTTTCTCTTTCACCTAGGACTTTCTTCTTCTCTGTTTTTCCTCTAGCACGGCCGATACCTGTACACGTACCGCGAACGAACGCGCCACGGAACTCCTCTATCGATCACGGTTACTACTCGACTCTCGGTGGTTGCAATCCACCACTCGGTGGTTACGTGCTTCTCTCACCGTGTGTACTCGGACTTTGGAGTCGTTGACTCTGCCGCTGAAATTCAACGACTTTTATCTACTTTCGTGGTGTACTTGGAAGTCGATGTGTTTCTAAGATTTCTATAACAAACGCGTCGGAATTTTAATTTTGTCAGTCAACGTACGAACTATTGAGAAAAAAAAAAAACATAATAACTTTTCGTAGATCACTGGGCATCGCGAGAGGGTTTTTTTCTTCATTTTTATTTGCACCTGACTCGCTTTTGTTTCGCCGAGGAAGCGAGAACATTTGTATACGGAAGATTATGCGACAGGAACGATAAAGTGAAAGTAGTTATCGTCACGCGAGAAAAGCGAATGAACCGAGTAAGAATTAATTCCACCAACAGACAGCTCTTTTCCCCCCCTCTTTCTGACATTTTTATGTTCAAACTTAAAATTTAATAACGTATATAATATAACATAATATAAATTTAATATTTGTCTCACTGAAAGGCTAGGAAACGAAGATGACTTTTTTGCCATAAAATTTTATTGATATGGAAACATTCGAATCGATAGAAAACAAATTGCAGGCGCGATCGCTCAGTGCCAGACAACGCCACTCGTACTCGAGGTCTGCCCCACGCCCCCTCGCGAATCACGTGACCCAAATCAACCAATCGCTAATTTTCGTTGCACCAGCGTTGCACCTAAAGTCCCAATTTTCTGGCTTACCGCCGCTAAAATCACTTTCGGTGATAAAAAAAAATTGGTACACAAAACGAACAGCTAGCCCAATTACACTGCATTTAACAAAACCGCCCGAGGGGAACACGTTTAATCGTCCCGCGCGAAGTTCCAACGCGAAAACCGAAATACCTGACGCACAACGAACTCTATTCGCTGGCAGGCACGAAAAAACGCGCATAGAATGTCGAACGAATCGAGCCCAATTAGCGGAATGGCAAAGAATGTTAAGCGCCGCGGCGACACCATTCGTCGCCTCTCTCTATTCACGCGCGTTCTCCCTGTTGCTGATGCCCCTCGTGGATGCACTCGCCGCTTTTCGCGCGATATTCCTCCCCTCCATCCCCATTTCGCCGCGTTATTAGCGACAGCCTGTTCTCTCCCTTTTAACAATCCCCGTCAATGTCAATGCCAGAGGCACCGTACCCGCGAGATTTTCTCTCTTTACGGGTTGTCGGTTGTTTACGATCGGGAAAGGAGAGAAAGAGGAAGAGAAGGACGAACGCGCGTCTGTTAACGTTTTCACCGCGAGATGTAAGTTCGATGCAAATCGCGCCGATTTGTCGACACGAGGCATTGTCGTGGACGTTGATCAATGAACGATCACACAGTCGCGTCTGCTTCGAAAAAACCGCGTACACTTTTTTTTTCTCTTTACAGGAAATGTATTAGCTCTTTAAACTCTTAACCGCGCGGTGCTGGTTTTGAATGCGTGTATCTGCATTGTGTCGCTAGTACGATGACTATTATGCTCGTCAAACAAAGAGTACGTGCAGCTGCTGTGAAATTGAATTAAATTACAAGGAAATAACGTTAGTCCTTTTTTTTTAAATTAATAACTCTACTGTTTAATAATAATTAATATTAAATTATATATTATAATTATTAAATAATATAAGCAGAAAAAATTTGGAAACGATGTAAAAGGAACTGGTCAAAATCAACTCTAAAACGTCTGAAATTTACAAATATGTAAATATGTTTTATGCTTTCCATGGAAAAATTCGATTCAAGTAAATTTTAATTACTTTCCACGAGCTAAGAGGTCGATGAATAAAAACAATTGTCTTGCTATTCCTAACACTTGCTGTGGCACATTAATTTAAATAAAACGAATGAATTTTGTATAACATTAAACAGATTGACTTAATTCGATGAAAACGCGTTTGTCATCGAAATGCAAATCTCGATTGTGCAATAAACAGAAGCGCGAGCGTTGATAATGGGCCTATCCCAAATATTCAGCGCGCAAAGTTTGGAAAATTCGATATTCATCGAGGGGCAATGTGTGAGGGAGAGACGTCATCGACGTGCAAAACAAGTTCGAAAGGGATTCTATTAAAGAATTTACGGGCGTGTTTTACGATTCGAGATTAAGAGGAAAGGGGCAAACGGACGAGAATTCGAGAACGTTTCGCGTTCGAGGTACAACGGACTCTTAATCGAATAACAGGTGTTCGAAACGGCCTCTCCAAACGGAGGACTGGTTTATCGTTCGAACCTAAACCTCGAAATGCAAGTGCATCTGTTTGACACGCGAAAAGTGGAAAAAAGCGTTCGTACAGATAGGCATTTGCGTTTATTCCAATTCCTAGGGGAACGTAAAACCTTCCTAGCCTACAATTCACTCTAAGTGGTTATATTTTAGGAAGAATTTGCCGCGGGCTCCTCTCAATTTTTCACGCGGAAAACCACCATACCGATCAACCTCTATAAATTAAAAAAACCTGTAGGAAGACGATGACGTTGTTGCAAACATTGTTTTCTCCAAATCGATACCTCTGACGTAAATATCTCAACGCGTAATCGTAATTTAATTCAAAAGCCTCGGCGCTTTAATTTTCCTTTTTTTTTCTTATTTTAATGGCAGATTCTTTTCGCGAGCGATTCCTCTTCCTTCGCAGAATTTTTCTGCAACGTACGCGTCGTTGGTATCTCCCTGTAGGAATAGAAATGGCAAAGGACAGAGTGAAAGAGGAATAAATCGTGCTAAACAACGTGGTGTAGAACCGGCAGGGGAAAAAACAACGCCTACGACGATTAAAGGTATATAAAACGCATCGTCCGAGTGTGCACATTAGCGCGAGTTACGTCGTGTTAATATTTTTTTTTCCATGCATTGATCGTTGAATCTAAGTGATTCGAGCGTGGCACGCGGTTGCAAGGTAAACAACGGAAACGGCAGAGTATAAAAAGAGAGAGAGAGAAATAGGCAAATAAAATCCGCGTTAAGACAGTGGGCAAACGAACGACGTTTGCGGTGTAAACGCGGCTTAACGATCGACGCGGCGTGGCGCGGAGCAAGCTCGCCCACTCTCGTCGGCCGGAAAACTGCGCTATCATCCTTCTGCACCACGATGATCTTGACAGTGACCGTAGCGATCAATGGCGCCCTCAATTAGGCGAATCGTACACTCTGGTTTATGGCTCGGTGGCCAGCCATAGCGACCTGTCGAGGACGCCCGAACCACGGCGCGACGATCCTGGAAAACTTTCCAGGAGATCTATTCCTGGAAACTGTCTCTCCACGCGTTTCTTTCAATTTCACTTTGCGAACTGCAATTTGACCCATTGACACCGTTAATCGTCACAGCGATCGCACGGTTGGGAACGTGACAAGTTCGCATCGGCGAATTTCTTTCACCGGGGGGAACCAGTTTCGAGATTCGCCGCAAACCGAGCCGATCCCTCTTTATTTTTGGTCCTCGAGCCGAGCGTGCCGTGCTCGCTCGACAAATATTAAAACGAATTAACGATTCGTTTACTCGCCGCGCTGTGTACTTGTACTTGCGACTCGCGTCCGGGGAAGAGTTAAATTACGCGATTCGAAACGAGCAGTGACCACAGCAAGCGCGTAATAACGTCGTAAAGAGTTTCGTGGAAGGGTTTACGAGAGAGAGAGAGAGAGAGAACGAAATTGCAAAAAGATCGATAGGGGTTTAACACGTTCCATCGAAACTGCGGATCGCTTCCTGAGAAATACAACGGAACCGAGATATTCCCGTAGCGCCGTCGTTGTAACATCGTCGAACACGGCGCACGGCTGCCTCCGCGAGCGCGAGCGCTTTTATCTCTTTGAAGCGGAGCTGGGTTAGAGGAGCAGGCCCCGCTTAATGCAATAACGTTAATGCATCGCCGGTCGATTTTTATTTCGTCCGGCGCGAGGCGGCCGGCTTTGGCCTTGAAACGCCGCCGGAAACAAGGTGTAACATCGGCGTTATTGCAAATCTCCGAGCGGCGGAATCGCGTTAAACGGATGGATGGATGAAAAACAAGCGAAGCTCGTCGATAATCGTCGAGCGGACTAGATACAAAGTAGTAGCTAAGTTGCAAAGCGGGTTTCGAGCATTGGAGGCTTCCGTCGTCGTTGGTCGTCGAAGTCGAATCGAACGCGATAGGTGAGAATCTGCCCCTCTCCCTCGCCCAGGAAACCGGAAGTACACGAAATTAGTCCAATTTTGCGCGCGACAAGTGGAAAAACGTCGGGCCATCGGCGACTCCTCTCTCGAGGGCACGCACGCGTGCCGCAACGGGAATCCGCTAGGTGACTCGCGTGTGTAATTCATCGCTCGAGTCCCGATCGGCTTGCCAGAGGGCCTAATAACGAGCGCGCAATAGTCTCCTAGTCTCCTAGTCTCGACAGATTTCTCCGACTGTAAGTCGAAGTGCCGTGATTCTCCTTAACCCGACCAAAACGGTTCCAATCAAAACGAATCGGTGCATTGGCATTTATCGTACGATCCGTTTTCTCTGTCCGTCTCTCAAAATCGTTTATTCCCCGTTTATTTGCCTTTGGACGAAATTAGTTCACGGTCGCCGTGAAAACGTGCAAAGATTCCGTTCGAACGATCGATTCGGATGTAGAAATAAATTTGGATCGCTCCAACGCGAGGAGACGGTAACAAGGAGGGCCGAACAGCTCGCTTTCTGCGCGTCGATAAATCTGTAGCTTCTTATCTGTCAGCGGGAGATTACCGCGATCGTCCGCGGCGATGTTGTAACAATATGAACGGGCGCGTCACGTGACCTAAACATATGACGACGATGCGCTCCTCGAACGTCATCGTCGCTTCCAACGGCGATCCTCGGCGTTGTCAAATTCAACCTGCGTGACTCGACGCAAAGAATATCCGCGCGCAGTGAATTCTATAAATTAGACAAGCACGTGCTACGCGGAGAAGTGTTTCTAAAGATCCGTGGCACTTTGGTTTGGAACAGTGGTTCTCAACGTAGGGCCCGATAGAGGCGGGGGAAGGGAGCATTTGATTTTCTAGGGTTTTCTAGGGTTTTCCAAGGGCAATTCGAGAATGAGATATCAAATTTGAAATGGAAACTTTTTAATTTTTTTCTTTCACAGATGTCACGCTCTTTGGAAGTTGAAAATTGAAAAAATTGAAAATTCAGTTTTTGAATAACAAGACTGAGGAACCATTGATTTAGAAGATTCCAAGAAAAATCGGATCTCTGGATCGATTGAGGTTGATTTAATTAAACACTGTAAAAGTTCCCTTGTTGCGTTTGCTCTAGCAAGATTAGAACTTCAAAATTCTTCGGTCGCTGAACAACGCGAACCCGTAGGCAGAGACACCGGCTGCACACCTACGTGTTTTCTAAATAAGTCTTATTCGTAGGTTGGCTGTACGATGGGAGCGAAGCTTGCGTCTCTCTCTCCGTCTGTTCGACCGCCAAACAATTCCCGCTCTTCGTGAATCTTTGCCGCTAGCAAAAAAAAAAAAAAAAAGAAAAATGTTGCGAACCATGTGTATTAATTATCCTTTTCGAAAAGCTTCATTTATCTATGAGCGACTCATTGCACCGAGAAGCAACTGCGGACGAGCATTCGGCAGAAACACCCAGCGGAATATTGCCTCTGAAAATCTCAGGCACCGCGATCGCCGGCAAAAGTCCCCACCCGAGTACGTAACCGGTCCCAAACATATTTATCCGCTTTGGTCTTACGCCACAGGCTCCATGCAGTACATAAATCCCGCATGAAACCCGGGCTTACTACTACGGCTACGACCCTACCGCCGAGAGGTATTACGTACGATTCACTACACCGTACTACTGGACCATGTTCTACCATGACACTTACTATAGCTTTGAATTAGCAAAAAAACCATTAGTTCGCCTTCGAGACGAATTAAAGTTAATTCCTGAATGAGCATCGGCTGGGTTTACGACGACCAGCCGCGCGTTTCGACTTTTGTTACTTCCAACGAAAGTTACTCTTCCGTGAAGCATGTGGTACATCGCGTGTGTCGATACGCGAACGCACGTCTACACACGATACTCGGGTGGAAAACACGTGCATATAGGTTATGTACGTGGTACGGCGAGAAAGAGACCGATGTGAGAAACCGAGCGTGGAAGTAAAGAGATAGGAACAAGTGTAAAGAGAGAGAGAGAGAGGAGGAGAGAAGCGGAGAAGGCAGTGAGTTAGCGAACGAGCAACAGAGAAGGAGAGACTATAAGGACTACTGCCGTTTTATTGGCAGAGGTGAACGACACTGCCTACTGCAAGGTGGATGCCTGTATTTTCGCATAACCGCTCGTCGTTGGAACGTGCCGCGAGTTTATGGGTCACTACGTACTGTTTTCAACTTTTTATAGCAGTATAAATTGGTTGGTACGAATCGAAATTACGTCGACGTCGGAAAGCCATCGATGTTTGTCTTTCGTTTGTCTCTGCCTCTCTTGGTGCTTCGCCGATCTGTGTTGCCTTGTGCTTTCAGAAGAAATAATTATTTCGAAATGTAATGTAACAAATTTCACTCGATGCAGATTCTTCTTGCAACGGTAAGAAGTCAATACTTTGAGAGTAATTATTTTCCCATTTGGATAATAAGTTTCCTAATGGCTGACTCGCATCGAAACGCGCACATGTTTTGTATACTTTCGTTAATATTCGATGCATACGCGTGTGCTTTGTGAAATTAACGCGTAATTACGGTGATATCTTTTCATCGAAAATTGAGAATTTATCTCGCGTACAGCTTCCAGTCGTGTAAAAATAATAAGCGTGTACAGGTTATGTAAGAGCGAGGATGAAATAATAAAAGAACGGCCTAATCGACAAAAGTTGATTCAGAATTTACGGATGATCTGATATTTTGTAATTAATATTTTGCTTAACTTTTGTTTAATAATTCATTGATTGACGAGATAAAGCCTGACGAGAGACCCGGCAATAGAAATATTGTACGTACACGATGTAAAGCGGCACGCATATGGCGCGACACAGATTTGCAAGAACCAATATATATCTTGATTTTAATTTTCAATTCGTACAGAGTCATGTGACTTCTAAAGTAAGAAGCAGTATCTTCAAGGAACGATCATTGTAAAATAAAAAAATTTGTCTATCTCTTTTGCGTTATGGTCACTGGCAGTTACGAAATTTATATTGCAGGAAAATCGGTCGAGTAACCTGAACTGACCTCTACTTCGCCGTTCCTCATCGATTTTCTGAACATACGTCAATACGAAGTACACCAGACACGTATTCACGGAATTAAATGCTTTTTTTTTATACGGCCGATAAATTCTATCATAGTAGTTGCGTAGTAGTTGTGTTAAATATTTGAGAAATGACAAATCGAGATATTTTCGGTACAAACGTGCTTATCGCTACATATTTTGAGGTTAGCTTCGGCAATTTCAGGTTAACTTTGTATCGAGAGATCTAACGTACAATTTGCACAAATAATATCAAATGCCCATTATTCAACGTTTTGTACATACGTAACACTCGGCATAAATATTAATATTGTAGTGTCATGTGTTTGTAATTATAAAAAACTAATTTGATATTCTCATTTTATCGTTTGATCACTCAATTAGTAAAGGACATGAGAATTATATAAAAAAAGATTGAAACGAAGTGTATACATCTGAGGAATGTGTATGTTGAAATCATTAATACATCACCTGGTAACTTTGTTTATCACATCAGGATATAATTCTGTTTCATCCGTTGTGATTGCTCAATATTAAGATGACAAATGTATTGCCAATTGCGTGATTTCAAAATATATGATATATCATTAATAATCATACTTTGAATGCAATTATACTGAATATATACAAGTACATATTACTTGTAAATGATATAAAATAACGTGATTAACTAGACAGTATATAGTTTACATCTATGTTCAATGCCACTATGATAGATTAAAAAGTCAATTTATAAAAGTCAATCAACACATTCACATTATTATGTAATGTCATCTCTGTATAATTGTTGCAATTGCAAAAGATGCTCAAATGAAAAAATGAATGTAACTCTGGGATTCAAGGACACGGTAACTTTTTGCTTCGCCTTTAGATTCAGATCAGTATCCAGAAAATATACTTTGAATGCCAGTTTATGGAACATTTTACATTAAACGTAAAGAATTGTGCGTTTCCAACAATAATTACATTTTGTAACGTTGTGGCAAGAATGTGAATGCAAGGAGCAGGCAGAAAGAGGTAAATATAGTATGAAAGACTTGAACTAACCTTTGAGCTGTGGTAACTGTTGGAGTTCAACATCTTGCGAGTTACGATAACGAGACGAACCCTGCGATTTCTTGGATTTCTTCTTAAGGGATCTCTTGGCAAAGGGATCTATTCGGTCCACAAAAGTCGCTGACGACATGTTGAGATTAGCAGAGGCACTACGAGAGCTGGAGGGAAGTGGAACGCTGGAGGCACTTTCGTGCCTCGGCTGCACTTTTTCGGCGTTGGACGCGACTAAAGAAGATTGCATCCACCCCGAGGAGGTCGCATTCCGCGTCGAGGAAGATGAACTCACTACACACACAAGGAGAAAGCAACACTACACGATTACGAAGCGCACGTGGTGTACCTGAACACGGTAACCTACTGGTTCAGAGGTTCCTGAAGCAGAGAGGGGTGAAAATTGATAGTAGTGCGTGCATAGCACGAGGAGATTATTCCGCGTAATAGAGCCGAACCCGTGTTTAATCGGAGTGATGTCCGTCAAACGACGAGATCCATCAAGTTCACAGTTCGATAAAAATTCGTTGAATAACCGCCGGAGGTGGTTCTTTTCGTACCGGTCGAGAAAAGGGGCGCGATCGTTTGTTAGGCGTTGTCACACGCGAACGCACGCCCCGTCGTACGTCGAATCTCCCACCTACACCGTGCAACACACAAGCGGCACCGTGTCTTTCCTTTGATCGTACGTGGATTGCGCGTTACTTGATACCACGGCCGGTCGTTTTGGTCTGCGACTCGTCTTGTTCGCTTCTCCCCGTTCGAGCAAATATTTGATTCACGCCACCGAGGGCCCGTGGAACGGCTGGCAAGCTTGCCGTGCCGTGCCTGCGTGTCGGATACCAAGTCGCGAAAGAAGCACCGTTACGAAATAGCTCGTATCTCCTCTGCGGCGGTGTTTCACCGCGCGAAATCTATCTTCCACGGGATTATCTTTCTTCCTCACGCGGTGGCCGCACTCCGTTCGCGCAGCTAAACGCACACGCTCACTTAAACGCTTCGATGGGGGACACTGAGGCTCGAACAGCACTCGGCCGCCATCAGCTGCTCGGACCGACGAGCTTCTTTCATTTTTGCCGGAACGACCGACAGACCGTCAAGCGCTAAGTCCCGCCGAGACCTCTTCCAACATTGTACCCTTTTATCACGCGCGCACAAGATACTACAATTTCGGCATCTACCGCACGTAAAATTTAAATTAAAAAGAAAAAACGATCCTTCCACCGTCGCCCTCTTCACTTATTGAAAACCCGTCAAGAGGTGCCTTGTGTGCCTGAAAATAGTAATATGCACTCGACAATCATCGGCCGGAGATTCCCGATCAAGCACGAACCTCAGCGAACGCCCTAGATCGCGCCACTTTACGTTTTCCCATTGCACCATTGTAATTTTTCGCTAGGAACATTTTAATTTTTATTTCCGTTCCAACGATCTGTGTATATTTAATATCGTCTCAGATTCCTTCGACTTTATACACGTATATTTCTATTTAACTATTTTTTTTTATTACTATTTATCGTTAATGCAGCGTAGCTCGTGATCAATTGATTTCGTTCTTATGAACCTGCCTTAATATAACTATACATGCGCATGTATTACGTAGTTGGTACTTTTATATAGGAAAAAATAACGTAGAAGATAAAACCTTGTAAATTTGTTCTTAAAATCCTTTAATACGTTCCATCATACATATACGTTGTACGTATGATGTTGAATGACATTGATACGTGTACATGTAAAATTTTTATATCTTTTACAATGTATATTTTCATTCGCTCTACAATCTCATGATTTTTTTCTAAAATCATTTTTTTTTTTTTTTTTTACGTAGAATCGTTTCTATACTTTTTGTAACATATTCCTAGGTATATTTTTATTATTAGGTATATGCGATATTACCGATCCACTGTCATAAGATGTGTTGTATACTTAATCATAATTTACAAACTTAGTTACTAGTGTTTTCGCAAATAAATGTATTTCTCATTCAGAATAAGATATTTTGAAATTGATAACATAAATAATTAACGAATTATGTCATCGTATCCTGTGGAATGTAGTTCGCTGTTTTGACATCTAACCTTAAAATGTTCATTCTATGTTGTTTAAGATGCGGCGCGTTTGCGATCTGCATTTAAAAATTTTAAAAAAGTGATAAATACTCGTATTGTCTTAGTATCTTTTCTTCATGTGCTCGATACCAAAGACAAGTGCATTGAATCTTTTTACTCGATGTCCCGGATTATACTGTGGCAGAGAATTGGTGTCTGATGGCAATTGGAGTGACTGCGGTGCATGCCCTCGTGGGTTCAGAGCAAATGCCTCTTCGATATGTATACCTTGCAATGACGAACCAATGCTTTATGATTGGCTCTATCTAGGATTCATGGCATTATTAGCCTTAGTGTTGCATTGGTTTTGTATTGACATGGTATCTATGAGGCGCAACATACCTAAGAAAGTAATTGCGCTACACTTGTCTGCTCTGTTGGAA
This sequence comes from Melipona bicolor, assembly GCA_030673865.1. Taxonomy (NCBI): domain Eukaryota; kingdom Metazoa; phylum Arthropoda; class Insecta; order Hymenoptera; family Apidae; genus Melipona; species Melipona bicolor. Next base: position 120,104 of record JAHYIQ010000053.1, on the reverse strand, counting down.
GTTGTTTCTGCATCTCTGATTACTTTGCAACTGACTGATCCTGTAGGCAGTTTTTCAGTTAGGTCATGTAAAGTTACGAAACTTTCAGACTGGTACACATTGTTGCACAACCCTAGTCCAAATTATGAAGAAACCTTGCATTGTACGCAAGAAGCTGTTTATCCTTTGTTAGTAACTATGTAATTATTAACCGATTTCCTTTCTGTCTGAGAAATTAATTAATCTTAATTCAATTCTTAGGTACACGATGGTGTTTATTTTTTATGCTTTAGGAACAGCTATAATGTTAATGATAAGACCAATCATAGCCAAGAAATTTTTGCCAAAAAAAGGAAAATTTTCAATTTATGCTGCTCTTTATTTCTACCCTATTTTAGCTTTATTACATGCAGTTGGTGGTGGTCTAATATGTAAGTGAAGCAATTTACATTTTAAGAATATGTCTTTGTGTTTTAATAACTTTTGTTTTTAGATTATTCATTCCCATACATAACTATAACATTGTCTGTACTATCCAATGCAGCACACTTTTCATTTAAATTGAATCAGGTAATGTTCTTTGTTCACTGTTTGAATATATTTGTACGTATTGTTTGTAAATGTTTCGTGAAATTTTTTTCAGTCAATGAAAGCATTGTTGTTGAGCTGTGTATCAAATATGAAGAATGCAATAGTTATTTTAGGTCATTGGCTGTTGTATGGATATGGTTTAATGGCTGCGGCAACTTTCCAAGGTCTCGGCATTCATCCAGCGATGCTTGCTTTAGTTCCTTTACCTGCACTGTTTTATATTCTTACTGCAAGATTCACAGATCCACATAAACTTCATATAGAATAATAAAATTTGTTGCATTATAACAAAAAATCTTTTCTTTAAAAAATGATGATGGATTAATTATAAAATATTATATCTTTACTGCATCATATTTAATTATCATTACTGTTACTTTTCACAAGAGCAATACATAATTATAATAAATACCATTACATAAAGATAATAAGCAAAAGATTATTGATTGATTAGAGTCTTTTCTTATATTTAACTCTTTGGAACAAACGTTAAAATAATTGTACTCTTGCCAGATATAGGAACCTTGTTTGAAGGTAATTTTGTTCTGAAAAAGAAATTTCATTAAAATAATTATTAATGTTTCATAAAAAAAAAAAGAAAAGAAAACAAAATATTAAACAAATGATAATAAAATAATGTTACTTTATTGTGTCGCCGTCTTGTGCGTAATTTGGACTATATGCGACTACATTAACTTCTTCAGACATCTGCGGTATTGTAGAGAAATCCGCCACTGTAGGTTCTTCCGCTGACTGATATGCTACCAAGTATCCAGGATTACCACTCTTTAACCTAAAGATTTATTTAAATTTATGGTTTGTAATTATAATCTTTTTATAGAGGAAAAAGAAAAATTTATTAGTTTTTAATAACAATAATTATAATATTAATATTTCATATTCTCGTTAATTAACCAGTGGTTAGTCAAAATCGTTATTTAAAATTAGTTTTATAAAGATAGGGTTCATGCAATATGTTAGTAAGAAAACTCACCAGTTCCTGCGTTGCATAGAAGGAAGCGTGGAACAGGGCAAATTGATCTTTGGTTAGTAAATTACACAGTACAATTTGTGTCAATAGTGTGAGGTGTATGAGTTATTTAGGGTTTAAGTGTAGCACCAAAGGATAATTGAGATGATTTATAGCAATTGTGAATTGATTGAACTTTCTTTGACATAGATAAATACTATAATTACTCAGTTTTATTCTTTAAAATATCTATATCATTTATCAATTTTTTGATAAATATATGTTTTTCAATTCTGAAGTTATATTTAATGTGTAAACGGAAAAATAAACAATGTTAATAGTAAAATATGTAAAAATACTGTTATATTACCTTGTGTAAACAAACACAGTTCCATTAATAGTCCTAAGCATTGTTTCTCCATGAAGGAATGTTAAACTTTGTCGCGCTTTAGATAAAGTTGCAAAGGCTTCTTTTGCAGATAAAGTATCGCTTATTGTCAACACAGGTGTGCCACGTAAAAGTAACGTCATGAGTGTTAAACTGTCTGCTACATCTGCAGGCATTCTCTCTCTCAAACTAAGTTTTTTGCCATTAATCTAAAATAATACAATATAATGTAATATGTACTTCAATACTACAAAACTTGTAGACACTTACATCCCAGGCAGGCCAGGAAGTAAAATTAAGCCAATGCGAAAAACCACGCTGCAAAGTCGTAGCATTTATACTGCTATCTGCAGTTGTAAGGAACTGCGAACTTTGTGGGAGGTCAATCAGTCTTTTCTTTTCATTATAAACTTGTAAGATATCAGTTCCAATATCATCTTGGAGGGCAAATAACCTGGACATATATTTAGTTATGGAATCTTGCTTTAGAAAAAGATTATATATATTATTATTATAATTATTGAAGATAACTAACCCTTTATTGTCTGTTTCATTACGAACTGTTTCTTGCCACTTTGTCAAGACAGCAGCATTTTCTGGGCGATCTCTTGTGTAAGCATGTATTAACGAATCATAGTTATCTGCTTCGGTAGGTATAGTGCTTCTAAATTCATCGTGAAGATTTGGATCTTCAGTTAAGTATTGAGTATTAGCTAAACGGAATCCACTGATTCCTAATTTTAACCAATGACTCAAAATATCCTAAGTATTGAAAATTAAGTATTATTAATCTACATATGTGAGAAATAATAATGGCAGAATACACTTACAGAAAATTCTGTAATCACTGCTGGATTGTTATAATTCAATTCGGGTTGTGTTACATTAAATTGGTGAAGGTAATATTGTCCCCTTTGTTTATTCCATTGCCATGCTGACCCTCCATAGACACTCAGCTGAAAAAGATTTGTATTATAGAATTATTATAAAGATACAAGCCAATTTGAATTTGAAAAAAAAAGAGATACAACTAACCCAATTATTAGGTGGATTACGTCTACCATCAGAAGTCACTTTTGGATCTGCCCAAACATAGTAAGATGAAAATGATTCTTCTCTCTCTATAGAACGTTTGAACCACGGATGCTCAGTTGATGTGTGACTTGGATCTATTTCTAAAATGATGTACTGTTCCTTGTCTTTTGCAGCTTTTATAAGAGCTTCTAGGTCACTTATAGTTCCAAATTCTGGTCTAATATTTTTGAAGTCTACTGCTCCTCCTATGATTTAAGATGTAATATTAATATTTATCATTATATTAGAGTAGAAAATAGCTTATGAAAATAATTTTGTAGTACCTGTTGGGCTTTCTTTAATCATGGAAGCTAGAGAGATTGCATCTACATTTTGTTTTTTCAGAGTATCTAATAAATCTTCTACCCCTTTCAGATCATGATTGTATGTTTCAACAGGATCTAATCGTACGATAGCACTCTTTTCCCACCATTCTTTAGGTTTTGGCGCGGTACATTTTGGTGCCATTGCTACAATAGCTATAGCACCAGCCAACATAGCAACCCAAAGTAACCAGAAAGCAACGAATAAAACCCATCTTAATCGAATCCAGAATGGATCATTAGCGAACTTCATCAGCTCCTCTTTTCCCATTCCTGAAAGGGCTTGCCTCACTGTTTCAATATCAATTTTGGTGTCTCCATTTTCAGAAACAAATTTTACCTATTCGAGACTATATGTTACATATAAAATTAACAAATATTTAATGTATATATTTCATTTGAACATTTAATGAATCATTATTATTTCTTCAATGGTAATTCCACGATCCATCTTTCCCATTCAAGATGATGCAACAGGAAAAGATTCTTACTTTTGAATAACAAATGCAGTACAATGTGAAAGAAATATAGAACGTGTAAGAACATGCGACAAAAAATTAGAAAGTAGATTGATTGTCTCTTATTACCGAACAAAAGAAATTTCCAGTCAAGATAAAAGTAGGTAAACGTAAAGTACAAAAGGGGGAAAAAAAGTAATAACTTCAAATGAAACAATTATTACAATAGCAACAAGATTGATAAAGAAGAAAAAGATGTTTTCAATTTCATATACACGTAAGTATCTTTCATAGATCGCACGAAGATTAGGCGTACTTCTCAAAAGTATTGATTATTGACGTACCTCGGTCGTATCTTTCGTGGGAGAGATTTTACTTTCCTCTTTAAGCATTTTTTCGCGGACTCCATCGTCAACGTCGGTCTCATTTTCCGGCTTTCCCATTGCAGTATTTTCGACTTTACTTTGTACAACACTATCGTCGTCCGGCAACGCCTTATACGTGGCGACAACTACCGTTTCTTTCGTATTCCCATTCGCTTCGACACTATCTAAATTCAGTCTCCCACTCTCCATTATTATTATCAAACGAAATCAAGGACGATCTTACGTGACGGGGATAAGCGAATATTCTTCGCTGTTTTTCCGATGAGTGTTCAATCGATCCCAGACAACGAGAGCTTCAAGAATGAACGGACAAACGCGTTTTACCCCATAGAGGCATCTGGTTGGCCCTTGCTCCCCTTTTGTTCTCTGGTCCTATTTACTTTTACTATCACAAGCATAAGATGTAAAGAAAAAGCAGGGACGACTTTTGCCCCTCGAAAATGTCGTAGGCTTTAGAAAATTACCCAGATAATATTACCTAGGTAATATCAACATTTATAACATGCCATAAAAATTAATGAATGTCTGCCTAATTTACTAAACGAACTCTGTACTTTTATCTAGATTATAATATCTTAGTGAAGATGTATGTTTATTAAAAAATGTTAATAAATTATGAAATATGAATGAAAGAGTCGATTAAAAATCTAGAGATCCTCTGATATGATTTGAGATTAAATAAAAAAAAAAAAAATTGCTTCGTAAAATTACTAAAAAATTTTTATTAAGAATCAATTTGCACGGGGTGCCGCGTCGCCGTAGTACAGAACTGAGATAATACTCCCCTTAGAATCAGCCGTTTTAACGACGAATAGAATACTTGGACAGAAAAACAGCGCGAAAAATATTTCGTTTTGTATACGAAAGTGAAATTTATTGCATTTCTTTTAATATTAGTTACAAAATATTTAAATGATATTTTCATGTTTAAACAATGTGCAAAATTTTCTTTACGATCATACGTAACAACGATAAATAATGTATGCAAATAATTTTGTCTGTTTTGTTTCACACTTAAAGATTTCATAGATATTTTAATCTGTTCAACGTAAGCGAAGAATTAAGCCGCAATTAAAATAATTATCTTACATCTTGCCGATGGCACGAAGAAAATATACCATCTTCACGAACATACATCGATTTTTCCTTTATTGACTTATTTAGCAACATCTGACTGAAAAGCGTGTGAATAATCCGGAAAGTTTACTGAAATAACGTGGAATTAAGACAATTACATAATTTGAGATATCGATTCATGGCTAAAAAAAATTTACAACATTATCCAGTTATTAAATACTCACTATATTCATTGTATTTACAGTAGAATTGTAGCACGTTTTGAATGGAAAACAGCAGGAAGATAAAATGGATATAATAATCACTACTATTAACATTATCCATAAAAACCAAAATATGCACACACGAATACTCATACACACCGGATCAATTGAGTAGTGTGTGAAATTATCATTCACCAATTCTGAAAAACGGGGAACTCTTTTCCAGCAACTCTTTTTAACAATATCGGCAATATCTTTTTGCTATTTTATAAATTCTAGCCGCAATTTAGCACCGATAAATGCATTTCGTACACATACGTTTCGCGACCATTCAAATTGTCCGCGCGCGAATCTATCTGTGTATCGATCGAATCTAAATTCGATATCGCGATTTACGAACTTCTCGAAATGCACATGGCGGTTGAGATGCGCGAGCATACGCGTCGCGATTGGTCGAATTTAAATTTCAGATTTCGTGCAAACAGCGTTCGGGGTGTACGCGTCGCGTTCGCGTGTGAAAAAAAATCTTTTTCGTTTCGCAAACAGTGATGTCAAACCTGTGTCTTGTGAATTTTCCTTGGATCCATCGGATTGTACGGGCTGGTAGATCGATACACCGCAAAAGAGGTGAGTCATCTCTGTGGCTTCTGTTGTTTTGCATTCCCTTTGGTCCGCTTGACACTCACCGTTGAAGTGACTGACCAACGGATTTTTCGAATCGTCGTTTCCCCTGTTGCACATTCTTTTGTTCCCGGCAAGAGCGTTAATTTCAATTGCGCGAATGGAACGATCCGGCGATTTCGGTTGACCGTTAACGGCCGGTGTCACAAAACTGGGCAATGAAACCGAACACGACATTTCCGTTCGCTATAGATACAGAGACGAATAGATAACAATTGAACGGCGAAATTCTTTTGCCTCCTCTATTCTTGTTTGCCCCTCGCTCTTATCTTACAGGCGATACGTTAGACTTGATTGAATGTATTTGCGTTCAAAGCCCAGCGTTGTCCCGATTAATAATATACATACATTGATAACTCGAATCACAGAAATACAACGTATTCAGCTAATTATAACGCGTTGTCTGTGACCACTAATTTAACGTGAATTGTTATATAGTATATGAGTGTGTATCGTTTTGAAATTTTTGTATTTCTTATTTTTTTTTTATATACACTTGTATTACTAACGATAATAGACGATAATATTAAATATTTGTATTGTTACTATGTACTATATATATATATATATATTATCAAAAGTACGATTTCTACTAGTGATTTTAGTAGAGATACAACTGGCTTCTAGTAATGAGTCACTCACGCATCTGGAGTCAGATTGCTTAGCTCATTATGAGTCACTCAACACAGTCGCCCCTTCGTGAACGTATTTACGAATAACGATAGTACTTGTGTTGTCATTAATATAAATTATAGCAGCACTTTAGAACCAGAATGTTAACACCTGAGGCCAATATCTTTCTCAACAGAAATAAACTTCCTATTTATAGAATATGCTTAATACGCTAAAGTGTAAGATGAAATGAACTGAATGTGCATTTGCCGTTTTTCTGTAGTCAAAATCTCTCGTTTTACACAACCAAACCTTCGTACTAATTATATGTTACAAGATGTAGTTCAATAACGCGTTAAAAAATTGAACAGTAATGCCACTACGATGCTCGTACTTGTTATCAATTGTGTTATTGAGAAGGAAATATTAGCGGCAGAATTTTTCCCGGTTGTGACCGTGACAGGAACCGTTGTTGTTTCCCAGTTGCACATATCCTCAAATTTTAATACCAACGCTGCATTCGCCGTGAGCTTAATATTCACCACAGAAACATTCGACCTGGTCAATATGTTCCAAGTTATCTTCACGAATTCAAGAATAAATCTCCTTTTAAATAAGATAAACACTTACGTAATGTGGGCTGCATTACTGGAAAAGATAACAATTTCTACTGGATCCTTCAATTCTGGAAACACTGATTTTAAATTAATCGTTTGTTGTCGTAGGCTCAAGTTGACGAGGACGATATACGTAGGATTGTTTGCTAAATATCTAATAAGAAGTAAAATTAAGTATTTATTATGTAGCTCGTGTATCTTGAACGTATGTCATTGCGTTCTTCACAAACCTTTTAAAGGCAAACACGTGGTCATTGTTCAACGTTGCAAACTTATAATCCCCATGAGTGAATACTCTGTCTTTTCTAAGAGCAGCGAGCAATTTATACGTGTTCCAATTGCTTCGTGCATCATTTTGCTGAGATTGAACGTTTCTTTCTGTGTAATCTGGATGAACAGGAAGATACGTGACGTTATTAGATGAAAATCCTGCTGAGATGTTAGCGTTCCATTGCATTGGTGTTCTTGCAGGGTCTCTGGAATAGCTTTCATATGTTTCTTTTGACTTTGAACAACCCATAGGATCAATTGTTTCGTTCCACAACATTCTCCTGTCTAACATAGCAATCTCTTCCCCATAATAAGTGTATGCTTGGCCAGGTAACAATAAACTAATCATATGAAGTCCATCGACACGATTCAATCCAATTCTTGTAGCTGCTCTCGAATTGTCATGATTGGAAAGCTGGAATCAAAGGAACAGACATATTTATTTGGGTTATAAGCAAACAGTAGGAAATAATTACAGCAACGTATACACTCTTACCACCCAATTTGTGCTTGCATTATTTGGAAGTTGCTTGAGCCAATATTCCAAAATCTTCTTAATATCTTCAGCAGTGCTTGTATTATGTATAGACTTGATAAACTGAAAATTGAAAGGTGGGATTCCATTGTGCGTAGCATCACCATAAAGTGACATCAATACATCAGGAGAATCATAAGATTCTACAATTAATAACCTGTGAATCAGAGGTTACAATATTTTAGTATGAACACTAAAGTTGAAGTAAAACTTGTAATGTTTCTATACATACTTTGAAGAATTATTCTTTCCCACGCTGTTCTCTTTCACCCAATTATCAATGTATGAGCGAAACTTGTACACAAGAGCTGTGCTTTCTGGTAGTCCAGACGTATAGTTTCCACTTCCTGCAACAAGCTCATCCTTTAAATTTTTATCTTCATAAAGATACGACACAGCACTGATTCGAAAGCCATCAACATTTCTCCTCAGCCAAAAGTCAAACACATCCTGTGACACAAAAGATAAGTTTTTAAGTAAGTGATCACATAATGCGATATCATCACAATATGAGTTTACCATTAACTCTTGCAACACATTTTCATTTCTCAAATTGAGGTCAGGTTGAGATTCGTGAAACTTGTGGTAATACCATTGTTGTCTTGTACTGTGCCATGTCCATGCAGATCCTGCTTCATTGCTATAGGTGCTCACCTAAAAATCAAAGAGAGAGAATTAACAATTATTTTTTAAAAATTGCTCTAACAATTGCAACTTACCCAGTTATTAGGAGGTATCCTATTGCCCTTTTTATCTTTAGATCCATTTGCCCAAACATAGTAGTCACTGTAATCCTTATGCTTTTGACTTGACAGTTCAAACCATTTGTGTTTGTCGCTCGAATGATTTGGCACTATGTCCAAAATGACCTTCAAGCCTGCAATATTTTGTCATTTAAGAGGCTGATGCACATTTACACTGAGCAAATAAACTTCATTAATTAGTCAAACGTACTACGATTGTGTGCTTGTTGTACGAATTCATCAAAAAGCTGGAGAGTACCAAACACAGGATCTACGTCAGTATAATTAGAAATGTCATATCCAGAATCCACGTGTGGCGATGGGTAAATAGGATTTAGCCAAATTGCGTCGATGCCAAGATCTTGTAAATAATCAAGCCGGCTGATTATACCTGCATAATAACATTAGACGTCTGTTTCTCTCATACGAACTAAGAATTAGAGATGTGATATCAAGAGGAAATACGTTTCTCAGATATCTTTCGGTTTCGAAACTCGTACAAATATTTTTACCACATTTTTACCACATTTTTATGTTACAAAAATGTTGCCGTTGACGTCACTACGTCGCGTTTCCCATAAATTCAAGGTGATCAATCAATTGAGAAATTATTTCCATCGCACGATAACGCGTCGGTTCGGACGTTATCAATGGCACACAATGGAAATCTGAAGTAACTTCGGTTGGTACCTTGACCAACGAACGATAAACAAGATCAGCCCGAACGCGATCTGGTTTTCTTTTTCACACGTTTCACGTTTCGCGATACGCTCCTAAAGATAAACCTACGAGACCACGAAACATCACGATCGTTCGATATTTATTTAAATTTTCATTTTTACGCGTGGCAACCGAACGTTTTGATACCGCTTTTAAAGTGCAAAATACAGTTATTTTCGCACTCGTGAATTTCGATCACAATACGACGCGTTATCGAACAAAGGGCTTTTTGGTTTTTGGTTTATCTGAAATTCTTGGTACTTTGTGTCTAGAGTATTTGAAATCACCAGGCACAGGTTTTTACTTTCTTGTATTTTACCTTTTTGGATTTTGTGCGCCTTTATATATTCTTCGAACATCAGACGGAAGTCTGTGGTCTGATTGATAATCACGACGATCAGACGCGCCCGTAGATTTCAATTTCCGGTTCGTAACGTACCCTTCAAGTCACCCTGGCCGTCTCCGTCGCTATCCTGAAATCCTCTCGGCCAGATTTGATAGACCAACGCGGTTTCCCACCATTGTTTGTCGACCAGCTTGGAACTCGCCGACCTCGCCAGCAGCAGGAGGAGCGCCGAAACGAACAACCCAACACCGTGGAACCGAATCATTTCCCCAATCCGTGCCCTGAAAGACTCTCGATCCGCGGCTTTGATCCTGTTATATATATATTTTTGGCAGTTAACCGGGTTATGGCTGTTATCTGCCGCTATCGCGATAATTCCAATGTCCTTATCGCGCCTACTCCTTGCCCCACATACGCGTCACTGTTTACGTTCGTTTAAGAGAACGCAATAGAAGAAACGTTCCTTTGATCCCCTGTCGCCGCGCCGTGGCAAATCACCGGCCGCGATAACTCTTTATTTGAGCAAGGAAGAGGAAAATCTGGTACCGATTGCGTCGAAAAAACAGGGTGCAATTGATTGTACATCGCCAAGCGTCACTTGCCCCGGATAAATTATCAGGGTCAATCGCGTTACCGCTGCAAATTGCAGTTGCAAAGTCGGGACGCTTGATTATTAAGACGAAGTGGGTGAATAATTCAGTTAACGCGGCTAATTCTCGAAGTTTCACTTCTTGAAAAGTTTCATCTCGAGATGGGAGAACCGTGTTGAAACTGAGCAATTACCGATTTACTTGACCATTTGCTTTTTCCGCAAGCTCGTGATTAAACGCATTTTACGACCAGAGAACTTGAAGCTCGCCGAAGCTGCCTATTTTCTCCCGCCCTCCCCGGAACAGTTTCATTCACGGTCCGGCGATCTCGGAATTTCCGGTATTTTACGTCCATGTTTTCACATCGAAAGTTGCCCGCGTAACGATCAATTTCGAACGCCTACGAGAGCACAGCAGGATAGTGAAATCTGGCCTGAAAGGTAGTGGGACGATGCAACATTTGGCGTTTCTTGGCCAACGTCAGGAAGACACTTTGGCGCTCGTCCCAAGTGCTCTCGACGAGGGTTCAAACGATCAGGTAGACAGCGTCTATCACTTTGTGAGTGACGAGCAAAGATCGCGCGATGAGTATCACTTGTTGATTTTATCACTGAAAGTGATTTTAGCGGGGGTGAGCCAGAAAATCGGGCCTCTTCAGATGCAACGCTGATGCAACGAAAATTAGCGATTGGTTGATTTGGGTCACGTGATTCGCGAGGGAGCGTGGGGTAGATCTCGAGTAGGAGTGGCGTTGTCTGGTACTTTTGCATCGATTCAAATGTTTGCGAACGAGTGTCAATTGACTTTCGACTTTATTCTTCCTAACGCCGTTATTACAGCTTTCACTCTAGGCGTCTGTATACTGGACTATTTCGTCATAATTATACTTATATTATAGAAAAAAAAAGAAAGTCCATCCTGTTAGCTCGAGTGCAAAGGGTGAAAATTCCGCACGCGACACGCGTGGAAAACACTCGGCGATGGCCGAAACGCAAAGAGACACAAGCCCGCGGCGTGAAAGAAAAAAAGATCCACCTTCGTATTTCCCGCTCGTATTTCAACGGAAGCCACCCCTAACGACGCGACTCCCGCCTCGTGATAATTCATCCTCGCGGTTAACCCTCTCGGCTGCGCCCAAAATGGACGACCTCTCGCGCGTTCACCTGACCAACGCCGCCTCGAACTGCCTTATTGCGACGCGTAACTCATCGCGTAAGCCTCTTACGAACCCTCACGTTCCCTTTCAGTACCGAGGCAAAATTTATTTGTCTCTCCCCCCTTTGCACGCCCGGAGGAATATTATTGTAAATTGGAAGATAATCGATGCTACCCGAAATACAATACATTTGGGTAGCTACCGCAGGAGACAAACGCGTTGGTTATTTATATATAATTTGTCGATATATATTGTAGTATCGTAGGTCACTGTTGAGCCATAATCTATAGTTATTGTATCTTTAGTTGCGTTTAATTATACTAGATGTATAATTAATGTTTGCTGATCGTGGGAGTGCGTGAAAGGAAAGTGTGGCGTGAGGCGTTTTTCTTTTTGAAAAGGGGAGAGTGTGAAACAGAGCCGATTTGAGTCGATTCAGTTAGTAAAAAGATGCTATGACCGCGTCGGTATGTATTAAGTCGTTACTCTGTGTTCTTTACCTGTTTAATCGTCAGCATTGTTATTTAATAAATATTGTTTATATTCAATACTATAATATTAATTAAATATATTATTATGTTTAATAATAAATATTGTTTATATTCAATACTATAATATTAATTAAATATATTATTATGTTTAATATTTAATATTAATTAAATATAATATTATTTATATTCAATACTTTAATATTAATTAAATATAATATTGTTTCTATTCAATATTAATTAATATTAAATTAAATATAACATTGTTTATATTCAGTACTTTAATATTAATTGAATATATTATGTTTGATATTAATTAAATATTGTTCATATTCAATACTTTAATATTAATTGAATATATTATATTTAATATTAATTAAATTTGAAAAGGGGAATATTAGTTAAATATTAATTAAATATAATATTATTCATATTCAATACTTTAATATTAATTGAATATATTATTATGTTTGATATTAATTAAATATAATATTGTTTACATTCAATCTCTACAATATGTTTGTTTCGATGCGAATTGGCGGAACAGGAATCGATAACGTCGCAGATTCGATTATTTGATCGTTCCATTAGATATTTGAAGATTATTGGGCGGGAATGCGATAATGTATCTTTTTTACAAGGAAGCATTTCTGAATCTTCGTGTTTCTTCGTAGCGTTCGTCATAAAAGTCACTCGATGGAAGATTGTCGATATCTTAAACTGTTGGCCAATCCAATTGTTGGACTCACTGTAAAGCGCGAGACCTCGACCTTTGTCAAAGTCGATAAAGAGTTCATTTTTCCCAGAGATATATTTTCATACATTATGAAACGGATGGAGAAGCGGAGGGACACATCTGTCGTCGAAAGTCGTGCAAAATTGAACGTCTTCAGAATCGGTGAAAATTTTCTTTCGTTAGATTAGGTGTATATATCGTGGCTTCGAAGACTGAAGTCTCCTCTCAGAAATAGCACAGTCTTTTGTGCCATCTCATCGAACCGTTTAAAGGAAATCCTATCAATCGTTTGTCGTTGTGTAATTCTAACGTTGTAATGTGAATTGTTATGCGAAATTATAGCACTGCAGGCAGTTTTTTATCGAGTGTGTAAATACTTTCTTCCGCTTCTGTATTTCTGTATTTTTGTATTGTGTATTGCACCATTTCAGTTTTTTGAAAGCTATCTATAAAAAAGCTATCTATAAAAATTCGTGCACTGTCCTTAATAAAATTTCACGTCCTTTGATCACAAAATTCTAAATTTTAATAAAACTTACGAAAAGTTAAAACCCAGTATGTTACGAATCAGTTGTCCTTTCGTTTCATCTCGTTTCTAAAATATGTTACATTGTACCGTTTCAGTTCTTTAAACCGTCTCAACGAAAATATAAATAAGTCAAAATATAAGTTAAAATATAAAATAAGTTAAAATATGAAATAAGTTAAAATATAAAATATAAAAGTTCGTGTACGGTCCTTAATAAAATTTCACATCTTCTGATCGCATAATTCACTTGGTAAAACTTTTACGAAGAGTTCACACCCAGTATGTTACGAATCAGTTGTCCTTTCGTTTACAAATTTCTAAAATTTTCGAAATTTACTTTAAACCCTCGGAGCGTCCTTCGGCTTTCGATTCCCGATGGGAGCTCGTTCGTCCGCCTCGCACCGGAGCTGAGCCCGTGGAACCGCGGTTTCGGGTAATCAGGTGTCGATGTAATTCGAAGAACAATGGCACACCGCGTTCCCCGGTGGAAGATACGCTGGTTTTCTGACAGAAGCATTCTCTGTGTCCATTCAGCTCGTGTCCGTCCGTTTCTCCGTTTCTTTGTTCATGGATCGCGCGGCATCGTTTGTCTCCCGACGTCCGACAGAGAGGAGAAATAATCGCGACGCTATATTTGCATAGAACCGCTCAGATAACCTAGTAACGGGTCGAGCACTTTTTCTTCCTTTTCTACGAGATATGTAGCAGTTCTTCCTCGAGTCGCGGAGGAGAGATTCATTCTTGTCCACTTGGAATTATTCTTTCGATCCGAGTTTCTGTTTCGTTAGGAAAAACTTCGCGAAAACGACAGTTTCACGCTATCGTTAATAGCGATGCGATGCGACTCGTTGTTCGGGGTGAGCGAGATTCCGCGAGTTTTTTGAGGAGGGAAAGAACGGTGAATTTTGGTAGTTCGAGTCGTTCGAGAAAACAGAACGCGTCGAGATTTATCATCTGGACACTCAGGTATGCTTTCGTTTAAAATCCAATACATTTCTGTTAACACTGTATAGATATTTCGGTGATATTTTGCGCGGCTTCTACACTTTTTTGTGTGAAAGTAGTGCAAAATTAGGATGGAAATTAAAGCAATTTTGTTGTATTATTACGAAGAAAAAAATGCTAAAAAAATTAAAATCAAATAACAAACTAATAACAAAAATAATATTTTTAAATAATTTTCCCTCGTGCGATAAGATTTGAAACATTCCCCTAAACACGAGGGTAGCTTAGAAAATTTTTTCCCCAAGAAAATTAAGTAAAGTAGCGAAAAATACTGTATTTGTGCATTATAAAAGATACTTGGGATGGCGACAAACAAATATCAAACACGTTTCTTTTAAAATGTTGCAACAAGCACCTTCCTCTTATGGTGCCAAATATAATACATTTGTGAAAGCTAAAATTTCTGGCGATGCATGGTATACAAAGAATTTATTATTTCACGTACGAACTAAAATGGAAAATGTAAAAATTCTGCCATTTCTTTTTTTTTTTTTATGAAAAAACCTTCGTTATTTTCAGAATTTCCAATATATCATATTAATGTGTTTGAAATGAACTGAAAGAAGAAGAATTGGAATCGCAAATGACGCTGCAATGTTAAAATAACTTATTGTAGTTTACCCTATTTTTTCTAATGAAAAGCTCGAGGAGGATTCACTTTCAAGAGATTTACGATCGTGCTCAGATTTGCAACGCATCGTGTTGACAAAGTATTTAGCGACAGCTCACTCGAGATCGAGCTCCGTGAAATCTCGAAGATTTCTCTGTTTGCGCAGGTCTTATCGCGAACGCGCGTGTATAATTCGCGAAGTTGCTGCGTGAAATCAGTCTCTCCTATGCACGTACGACACGTTCGTCGCGATAAAAACGATAAACGTCGTCGATCCTTCGAATTTCGATTTTCTGAGTGCTGAGTGATCGAGCGAAACGATTAAATTATTTCGATAAGGAACACCGCGAAAAACCAGCGATAACAACGAATAATATAATCATTACGAATTACTGACTCGTGTTAAGAGGTTAATTAGACTATCTCGAGAGCAAATACGCATGCGCGTGTCTTTTTTTCCAATTAACCCTTTCGCCATGATAGTTCAAAAGTGTACAATGATCGAATCATTTTTCGAATTTGCTAATCCGTTTTTTAAATTTTCTGGTCAAATCAAACGTTTTGATAAGGGCTTAGAATGTTTCTTTTTAAATAAACTTCAAAATCTTTTTCAAACAGAAACCTAACCTAACTTTAAATTTGTAAGAGATCAACAGTTACGCCTGTAAGTTTAGGTTAGGTTTCTTCCGAATTGCGAAAATAGATTAAGAAAGATCTTTTGTTACAATAATTCTATTATTATCGTGCAAATGTTCCACTGTCGAATAGAAAAAGCTCGTCTCGATAGCTAAAGTGTATCATGTATTTTTAATATGTAATTACCCCGATACAGAAAAAGAGAGTAGATAGTACTCGCAAACATGAAACATGAAAAAAAGTTCGAATAAACATGGGTTAAAGGGTTAAAAATGAACAGTCGACTTTTGTTTGTTTCTGTCGGAGAAACGAATTTCTTTGCTTCGAGAGCTATCACACTGTATCTACGTAAGTAGTGGTGTAGGTTAGGTTAGGTTAGGTTAGGTTTCATGCCTTCCTTTTCTATGCATGTTCGACACCCTCGATCCTTGTTGAAAAATCATGCACTCTTTCAAAGATTCCCGGATGTGCCCTCAACTTTTTCACAAAACAAAAAATCGTTTCTAACTATGAAACTATTTTACTATTAACTTTTCGATCCATGTTTACATCAATTTATCACTTTCTCCTCACGTTTTCGGCGAGTACTGCCTGCTTTACAAGTTATAATCCGGCGCTCCTGATGAAAGAGACGATTGCTCGGTTAGTTTAACGTCGAGTGCGGGAAAGCAGATCTCTCGAACGAATTCCGGAACGAGGTGTATCGTTTGTCGACGAAAACGGCCGGAAGTGGAATTACGAGAAATTGAATGGCCGCGGGCTATCTAAATTATCCTCGTTATATCGGCGTCGAGTGCCGCTAATGGACGCGTTGTTATTCCGAAACGTAATGGAAACCGAAATCGAGCATTTGTTTCGCCGAGTGACCGCGAAACGAATCGTCCATTCCGGGATGAATACGATGGAAGATATTAATTCGAAGATTAATCAGGACGGACAACTTTCCAGCGATCGGCGTTCGGAGTTCGTTATCGATCGAAAAGAAGCCGCGCCGTAGCTTTTTACCGGGCATTTCGAATGCATCGAAACGGGTCAAGGCGGGAGACTCGTAGATTGGTTCTCCATCCAATGGCCGAGAGGCCGGTGGAATTTATTCGACCTCGATTTTTCCCGCGTCTCGTAAAAGCACGTGTGTGTAATTCCAGCACCGTGCTTTGCTTATCTTTTCATTGATTCGTAACGCCGAAAGGAAAGAACATCGCGATCGCGTGTCGCGTAGTTTCGCGAGAGTTCTTGGTAAAAGGAAAACGAAAAACGGTGTACATACATATTTCGTAGCCAAGAGAGAGAGAGAGAGAGAGAGAGAGAGAGAGAGAGAGAGAGAGAGAGAGAGAGAGAGAGAGAGAAAGAGAGATGGAAGAGAGCGATATCTGTCGCGGTACTGGCGCGACACAGGAAACTACTTAACGATAAAACGAGCGAGCTGCCGCGAGGCGTCGTCGTGGCCCCTTATTATTTATCGAGGGGGCCGTTTTGCGGGAACAATAGGCGAACCGTGTCAGTCCCGCGTGTCGTCAACATCTCTAAAACACCTGGCCACGATATTATATACGTATATCGGGCGAATGAGGCATTGACTCAGCTGCAATGGATTCGGCTCCCATTGTCCCCGCCGGGACAATAGCGTCATTTCGAAGCCAATCAAGCCTTTTCGACTAAACAATTAGCACTTTCGCGCCGCGTATGCGCAACAGCCGGTTAATTTGCACACCGCGAAACGATCATCAACTGCCACGAAGGCTTCGTTTCGTTCTCGTTCTTTTTTGCTTTGAACAAGAGTTCTTTCTCCGCGAAGTCGAGGCTCTCCTTGATTTGTATTTGAAAGCGGGACGAGCTCGTTTTAAAAGAGTAATTACGCTTTTTCGTCGGTCGTCCGAATTCCCGCGAAGGGGAGGAAATCGACGGATGACGGCGATGGCGATAAATGGCGGACGAAAGGTCTCAAGTTTACGTAACTATTACGAGCCATTAGAGCTTTTCACCACGATCAGGCTGCCGGGTGAAAATTATTAAATAGTACGTATTAGGGCCACGTCGTTTCACGTCGCAGGGAACGACGACGGTCACTTAGCGGCGCTCGTGAAACGCTCCAAGTTAAGGTTCAGGATTAAGGTTGCTTAATGATTCACGATGGATCCGTCGGTGTTGGTGCGATCCGTGTTTCGAAACTTGCTCGCGGTCTGTCGGTTATTATGGCGTTCGCGATTGTTCGCCAGGGGTTGAACCCCGAACCCCCGGGAATTTCAGAATTAACTAAATTAACTTAACTCCTTGGCTACGGCGACTTGGATTGAGAACGGCGAAAGTTTTCTTCAGCGTGCGTTTCTCAGAAAGTATATTGAAATGAAACATTAAATTGTTTTACGTTAAACCAATATTATTTATTCGTATTTTGTATTGAATTGTCAGTGCACGTATAACTTTAAGCTTTATTTTTGAGAATATACCTAATAATTTAGTAAGATATGGTAGAATTCGAAACGTGAGTCAATACATAATCCTATATCACATTTCATGCATCGTGAATTTCGTTATGTTTTCTACACACTACATATTTGTCTTTTTGTAATTAATTTATTACCACACCTTCTCATTTTAAGGATATTAAATGAAATAACTGTGAAATAATAACGTTTAAATAATACATGACTAATTAGAATTCACTTACATCTGGTCCGAGTTGAAGTTTGCCGCAATTACTGTCGATAACATTTGCCGGACGCTTGTAGGCGCCTTTAACTCTTTGGGGTTAGGTGGGTTTAAAATTGTCCCACATTTTTTTTTACAGTCAATGCATGGTGGGATATTTTTTAACCTAAAATTGAAATTACTAATACTCATACATTATTTTTTTTATATTAAAGTGCAAGTAGAATTTTTTTTTTCTTTAAAAGAAAATTCCGTCTTTTTTCCTGCGTGCCCCTAAAGGTGAGCAATGTGAAGTGAGCGCCTATAGGCCCTCTCGTTTCAACAGACCGAAGTAAGTTGAGCGCCAAGGGGATAAGTGAAATAATTGTAAAATAATCACGATTAAATAATATACGACTAACATGGAAGATGTTAATAACTGTCGAATTCACTTACGTCCGATCCAATATTTTTTTGTTGCAATTATTCTCGATGACATTTACCGGGCGCCTATAGGCGCTTCATTCCAGCGAACTGAAGTAAGTTGAGGTGCCTAGAGGCGCCAACAATAGCCAAGGCATTGAGCCGAGGACAGGCGGAACGTCGTTGCAGGAGAGGGGACGGGGGAGGGTCCCTCGCAGATTTTGCAATTAACTGGCTACGCCGATCTAAATAACATTTAATGTTTTGTATATTTTGCACTTTCGACTCAATTACAGTTGATTGATTCATAGTCGATCGCGTAATGTTGTTTCGGCACGCACGATCACGCTTACGAGTCGACGCAACGAGATCAGCCAGTCCGTCCAGTAACTGACCATCGACGAAAGAAATAAACCTCTGTGTTTTTCTGAATCGGTTCTGCGCGTCTTTCTAAAATATCTCTTTTTTTTCGTATCATCGATTTATGCAATCTTATAACAATCTTCTACTTGCGGGCTCTCAGTTTTTCGAGGGGAAGGAGGGAGGAGGTGGGAAAGGGAAATAGGTTAAACGTTTTTTCGTTGCGTCGAAGGCAAGCGGATCCCATCGCTCTTTCTCTCCCTCTCTCGCACACTCTTCCTCTCGCTCGCATTCTAAATCCTCGTTCTCGCCTCCGTCGATTCTTTTTTATTAGTTTTTTTCTCTTCTTTTTTGTTCTCAGGGGTTCTCAACGAGATCGTACATCAACAATTAACACGTTGTTCGTCCCTTCGTCGTTTGCGTGTCGTTCAAGGGGAGTGGGAGGGTGGGAGGGGAGGGTTTGGCAGAAACGAATCCTCGAGCAGTTCATCACGTTCGTTCGATCGGCGCGCGTAGCAACTTGAATGGCCGCGCAAGCGACGAACGGCGAATCGACAGTATGCAATAATAATAATAATGCCGGTAATAATGAGCGTAGGCATAAAACGGCGTAACGTCTTACAACGATTTTTTTTTCTTTTTTCTTTTTTCTTTTACTTTAGAAGGGAACCGGTCCCTCGGCCCTTTCTCGCTCTCCCGTGCAAGAGGAATTAATTAAGATTAAGCTTTCATCGCGCCTCGTGGACGAACCAAGTGGAAGGATCGATACTTTCGCGTATAATCGGACCTCCGTGTCTCCGTGTCTTTCGAATCGCATCCTGAGATCCTCTCGCCAAACAGATGCGTCGCGTTTGCAAACTTTATTCACAGATCTGGGCGAAAGTTATTTCAAAAATGATAATTTGTAAATAAATTTTTTGGCATTAATGGCAAATAATGGATTTCAGTTAATGGCAATCAAAGGAATTTGAAGCTTCGATGCGATTTAATATTGGGAAAATAAGAAATTGGAGAACTGATTACTTGAGAAAATAATGTTTATTTGATGATTGAAAATTTGTCTTTAAAACAACATTCGAAGTAAATCTCAATGAAACCAAAATGCTCAAAAGAAAAATAATCGATGAGAATCAAAATGAAAATCAAAGTAATTCATTTGTCTTATTGTTAGTTTTTAATAGGACTCGTTCCTCAAACATTTGGTCCGTTAATGAACAAAACATCCTTTAAAGTTGCAAATGAGAGTGATCTATTTTACAAATATTTGTTTTATTAATATATGGTCGGAACACGTCTAAATTTCTTCCAAAATCAAAAAATCGAGCGATATTCATTTCAACTTGTGTCTGCAGATAAGCGTAGTAACTATACTGCAATCGCAGAATATGAAATAATAACCATAAACATTACATCTTGAAGACCAAAATCAAATAACAAATAAAGATCCGGGCAAGTAGCAAATAATTTATTTCACGAAGTAACAAACGAGTCATTCAATCGGAAGGGAATTGATTTAATATTTATACGAAATACTTAATAATATAATTTCGTTATTTTACAAATGGATTATCTCTGAAATAACTTTAAAAAGTAATTTAAAATTTTTCAAAACACCCGGATCTGCTACATTCTCGGGTCATTCGCCTTTCGATACGAAAATTAAAAAGGAGAAAAAAAAGAAAGAATTTGATCCTCGGAGGAAACTGACACGACTTCGCTTCTTTGGTTTCGGCTCGTTTCACGAGTTCCAACGCGAATCTCGCAAATCCTTTGTTCATTATCGTGCGTCGCGTCGCGTTATCTGCGCGTTGTACGGGCGAGTTAATTGCTCGAGCGCTCCTCGGCGGAGGCATCGGCGGCAACGCGATTACGCGATAAGTCCCGACCTTCCGGCCGTCCAACCAGAGGCTGCCTCTAAGTTGGTTAAATAGTTTCTCGATTCAAGCGATATACAATCGTGCGAATGCAACGTAAACGTAATCGGATTTCGTTGTATGGCGCGAAGGTTGCAGATAACCGAAAGTTCGCGATCGCGGCGACCGTCTCATCGAATCGCCGGGACCGAACATTGTTACACTTGCTATGTGTATGTATATTTCGGGGTGGGTCGAACGAAGGAACAGAAAGGAAGAAATACGGGGGCGAAGGGGGGGGGGAAGTAGGAAAGGAGGAAAGAAACGAGGGGACGAAAAGGGCAAGAAGCGATCTGCGTTCGTGCAGATTGAGTAACATGCGTTTGAAGCAACATCGCGACAGATCGATCGCGTTTGGTTCGAGGAACGAGAGACTAGAAAAAACGGGGCAAAAAGGACGATTAAGATAGATAGATAGATAGATAGATAGATAGATAGATAGATAGATAGATAGATAGATAGAATGGGGAAAAAATCCGTGGTGAAGTGTTTTTCAGGGCACGGAGAATGTTTCCTCGTTTCTGCGGTGTTCGCTACGTTTAACCGTAAACTCTTTTTTTCTTCTTTTTCTTTGTTTTTTTTTTGTTCTTTTCTTTCTCTCTCTTCTTTTGCTCTTCAACGGACGAACAGTTTTGTTCAACCTCGTCTTTCCTTTATCTTCGCTACGGGCTTAAATTCTAGTCGGAATTCTTACGCGCTAACGGGGACACGTGTGTGTAGTCCACGAGTGGGTCTTACGATTAGCAATCGATCGAACAGCGAGAATTATTCGAGGCCTCTGAACGACCTGCGAGGAAACGGTCAACGAAACGACGAACTTGAACAGAAGTGTCGCCGACGCGACCGGCCCGAGCGGACGGCTCTCGTCCGGATCATCTCTCGCTAAAAAATGTAACATCTTTACATATGTGCACTGTAAAATGCTCTGCTAACCGGTGCTCGTAAATACCTACGTATGTATATGTATATATATATATATATATATATATATATATATATATATATATATATATATTGTATTTCGACGACTGTCGGGGAGGAACTAAAAACTCGAACGAACAACCGGCGACGACGCTCGTTTGAAGATCGTCCCGCTCGTTTGTCGATCGTCGCGTCAGCGACACTTTGTAAATTTCATAAAATCAGCGATCTTCGTCTTCTATTTACAACACGGCTATTTATAATAAAGGTAATTCGTACTCTAACGCTCGTCTCTAATCTCACCTCGGACACGGACGTTCCTGACGGCGCAAGGAAGAAGAAGGTTTTTTTTTCTCTTTTTTTTCTTTTCTTTTCTTTTTAATTCTCTTAACGCGGAGTGGCCCGCGTTGTCGTTCAATCGTTAGGCAATGTAACGCAACAATACATATATACATCGTTTTGTAATGTCTACTATTACGCGACGAGCGGTACGTGCGTGCGTGTATATTACGCTTGCGCGGTAGAAAAACTCAGATTCAATGTGCACATTCCCACCGCTAATTTTCGTTTCGCTGATTAACCTCCGCGAGAGAAGGTTAACCCCCTCGTCCTCCGCTTCGACTCCTTTCTCCTATCTACTTTACAAAGTTTCGCTATCGTTACGACGTTATAACTTTAGTTCTCGAAATGTGTCTATAAAAGCCCCCACGCACAAACGCGTTTCGGAACGGATGCGCGAATCCGATTTCTAGGTTTAGGTTTCGTCGCGGCTGACGCGGGTTTCGCGAAACCTAGAAGTCGATGCGTGCATCGCCTGCGTAGAGGGCTAACTGGCGGCCCGTGAGCCCTTGCCCCCACTCTCCTGATCCCCTCCACTAGTAGTGGGGAGATCGATGCAGTGGAGGGGGTAGCGCTACTGATCAGGCAAGTGGGGGTAGTTGGCCTGCTCTGTCTCACGTTTCAACGTGCGTGGAGGTGCGTTAAGAAACGTGGCCCGAAAACCATCCTCTCGTGACACTTTTCTTATTTATATCGACGTTGCGAACCAAGGAACCGAGTCACGTCGAGTCGAGTCGAATCGAATCGAATCGAGCATTTGTTGCCCTCTCAATTCCTCTTTTCTTACTTTTCTTGCCTCTTTCTGCCTCGTTTCTTGCATTTTCGCCGCGAGGATGTGTCGGGCTCCGTTCTCGATAACGCGCGGCGTCCTCGAATCGTCGTCGTTTCGGCGACCGAGGACGATACTACGACGCGAGTACCAAATGGTCCTACGTATTTCCGTTTAATTAACAACGCAGTTATCTTTATTATGTTTCTTTCGTCTCTCTACGAGTGTCGTGCAAAGTGGCGGGTAAAGACGGTGATGGATTAAAGACAAAGATAGATCGATAGATCAAAGATTAGAGATCTCGTGTATATGTGTGTGTGTGTATATATATATATAGGTATATAGATAGGAATATGTATAATATATGTATAATAGTGTATGTGTGTGTGTGTATATTTTTTTTTCAGTTACTTATACAGTGTGTACAGTACTTTAGAGAAAGAGAGATAAAATTGTACAAGTATAGTAGGATTTCTTTCTTTTTTTTTTCGTAAAGAGTAAAGTCGAATAGAAATCTCGATACGTTTAGTAGGTTCAGTACAGTAGTTATTTAGTAGTTACTTATAGAAGAGACATGGCCAGCCCTCTGTGTGTTCACCGATGT
Organism: Melipona bicolor; assembly: GCA_030673865.1. Classification (NCBI taxonomy): domain Eukaryota; kingdom Metazoa; phylum Arthropoda; class Insecta; order Hymenoptera; family Apidae; genus Melipona; species Melipona bicolor. The sequence goes on along the minus strand of JAHYIQ010000053.1, from coordinate 96,424 downwards.
ATACGTGGTCAAAGAGAAAAAGAAAATACGAGCGATTCGCAACGTTTCTCAACGATTCACGCACCCCTGAACGTTCATTTCCGAGAATGATTCGTCCCCGAATTCGAATTTCTTGGTCCAGATCGACGGTGCTCTCTGGAACGTTGGTCGTTTCGCGTTTAATACTAATAATTAACGGACAAAAGTCGGAAACTAGCGTACAGCGAAGGAAACTATTCGTACAATGGAGACAAGACGATTCTTCTCGATCTCGCGACTACATTTTGCTGGTCCAGACTGTGCGTACGACCGTCATACAGTTTAATCCTTGGTAATTCGCAAGAACCGAATTCTAACTAGAAACGAACTGGCTACCACTTGGCCCGCGCCAAACTTTATTGATACGTTTGAATCGAACTTAGTTTTACGCGTACGAACGGCTAATTAGAAAATCGGCTAGTCAGTTATGTTTCTTCTTTTCTTTCAAAAATCACAGCAATCGAAGATTAGACGCAAGTAAATGTCACATAATCAGTGGTAGCCATCGACGTCAGAATCAAATCAGCCTACGAATATAATAGATTGATCCGCACTGTGATTGTCACATTAAGAAACAACGAAGAAATTTCCCACGAAGGTATCGAACGATAGAATAGAGATAAATTGACACAGTCGACGACGAGAACGGGATCGCCGGACGCTTTCGATATGACTGAAAACTGGGGCAACTCTAATTTTAAAGTGAGAATTGGTCGGATTCAATCGAGATCGGTTCAATCGACGAATCAATCGATCAAGTCTTTTTCGAGTCTCAAGTTGTGTTTCTGAGAATCTGCGTTTCTCAGCACTTTTGGTTCCTTTGGTTTTTCCAACTAAATCCTATTCGTAATCTACGAATGCCAATTCTAAACTAAAATACCCTAAATCGTTCTAAACTAAATCGCCTCGATCCTTCGATCGCCGTATATAGAAAATACAAAACGCACGAACAAAGTACACGTCTCGTTGCGCGAGAGCAACCTACCGGGAACACGCACTCCGATCGATTTCTAGCGATTTCTAGCTGTTCTACGATCGCTGGTCGATCGTTCGTTTCGCGTATGGGCAACGTAAAAAGGGCAGAGGAAACAGGTCGACGTTAGGCGATTAAGGGAAAATTCGAGGTACCGTATTCTCGATCAGCGATGCTGCGGTAAACCTGTTCGCAACTAAAGAGAGTTTCCTCGAGAGTTTGCTCGGAATTCCACAGAGGGTTTTTGTTATCGATCCGCCCAACGTCGACGAGGGGGGCTTCGGGGCTGGCCACGTGGAACGACGTTCTTAGATTCGAGCAAACAGAGTGTCCAGAGTGAAACAGCGAGCTGCATTATCCGCGCTCGTTGCCGTCCGATTCCAAGTATTTTAACAGCAAACGCGCCAAGGTATGATTAAATGGAGGCCTCGAATGGCCGCCGGCGGTTCAACGCCAGTTCCGGTTAGTTACCAGTCACCGCTTGCCCGGTTAATCTGGCTCGCCTTTCGCCGGACCTCTTCTTCTTCCGCGGCCTCGGAAATTAATTCGTCGAGTTTCGTCAAATTCGTTGGAATTCTCGAATTCGGCCGCGGAGGACACTCCGTTCGACCAGCTTTGTTCTAATTCTATTGAAAGAGCGAAAAACACTTGTCCGCGAGCTGTCGTTCGACGATGAAAATAATCCCAAATTGGACGAGAAGAGGTATAAAACTGGCGATAAAGTCTCATGTCAAACTCGTTTGTTCGCAAAATGCTGCTAACGAAAAAGAATACTTATCTACTCTTCTAGCTGTCGTTACTCTTGCTCGACGATGAGTCTGAAAATAATCTCACCGAAATCAGACGATAAGAATCGGATGCTTCGCGATGTTAGCAAAAAGAGAGAAAAATTGAAGAGGAGATTGTAACAATTCGCTGCGCGAATATAAACGAACATGTGTGAGTGAGTTTCGAACGACTGTTCGCAGCGCGAACGCGCGACGATCGAGTTGGTCTCGTCGCGAGTCCGCTTGGCAGGACTGAGAGGACGTTGCCTCTCAGGTAGAAGAGGCTGACAGAAGAGTAACTGGAATAAATGCACGAAGAAGAGAGATCGTCCGTTTCCATAGATTCTCGTTGAGACAAACGCTGCTGGACGTGCACGATCGTCGAGGTACTCGTAGCACTTTTGATTGCCGATGTCCGATCGATCGGTGTTCCGCGCGTCACCGTGCGTCTCCGTCTCTGCAACATTCTGTTAGTTCTGCATCGACGTCCACCAAAACACACACGGACAAAATTCTCGTGTGTCCGTCTCTGCGATTCTCGTTGCATTTCGTCTGATGCGAGTGGCCGAGAAAAACGACGCGCGATGACGACTCGCGATGGCGTTGTTCCTCCGAAGGGGGGTTGATAAGGGGAAAGGGGAGAGTGGGGAGGGAGGTTGTTTACGACAGAACGATTCCGTTTTTGTAGTTGTAGTTTACGCGCGAGCGAAAGGGTTAAACATCGAACGTTAAACACACGTTTAGCAAATGGCTATGTTGCCGAGCGACACCAGCTCGTTTGAAAGCAAATTGAAAGGTGAATCAGGTACTTAGTAGCAGAACGTATTTTTTTTCGTTTCGAGTCGCGATTACGCACCTCGTCGCGACGAAGCACCTCGTTCGGAACAGAAATTCTTCTTTCTTTTCTCTCTCTTTCTCTCTCTTTTTCTTTTTCTTTTTCTTTTTTTTTTTTTTTGGTCGACAGCGGTCGTTTTTCTCGCGACGGAGAAGCTTCGATCAAACATAACGTGGTTCCTTTTGCGGATCGGTGACGATCGTTCGTCCAGCGATCGGATCTCGAGAACTTGGCAACGCTTCGGATCTCGTTTACGGTTTATCACTTCAACGCTTTGCTATCGAGTGTCGTCTATATACGTTCTATGGTTTGTATATATTTATACATGTGTGTGTGTGTATGTGTGTGTATATATATATATATTAAATCTCTTTGAACGGTTTTCTTATTAAAATATCTATGTCGTATGTATACATACACTATGTACTTATTTTCTCCTTTATACATACATACATATATGTATGTATGTATGTGATTTTTGGCTGACATCGCGACCACGTTGTCTTACGTTTTAAAATTTTGCTTCACGTCACTAATGTTAATTTCTGCCCCCAACCACCCGGGGGGAGCTCTTCGTAATCGAGTGAAATAAAATGCGAGGTCTCGGCTGGGGACACAAGTCCTCGAATACAGCGTTTCGCGTAATTGGCTAATTTTTCTTCCTCTTTTTTCCTTTTTTCTTTATCCTCGTTAGCGTCGTTTGCAGGCAGACTGACTCGGATTTCGCGTGGTCTTTCTTCGATTCTTCGTTTTATCACTGAAAGTGATTTCAGCGGGGGTAACCCAGAAAATCAGACCTTTTCAGGTGCAACGCTAATGCAACGAAAATTAGCGATTGGTTGATTTGGATCACGTGATTCGTAAAGGGGCGTGGCGTTGTCTGGTACTGAGCGATCGCGCCTGTAATTCGTTTTGTATAGTCTCAAATGTTTGCAAATCAATAAAATTTTATGGCAAAAAAGTCGTCTTCGTTTCCTAGTCAGAACAGTTGCTTCTGGGCTTTTCAGTGAAACAAATCGTACCGAGGCGCAGTTTTTTATCCTCCACTCTTCAGACCAAAGATCTGTTCTATCAAAGTTCAGCTCTCGATCACTTTTTTTTCAATCGAAAGCGTACAGTTTCCATTTCCCGCGCAACTGTTTCTATCGGGGAGTTCTCCGACAAACGCGGAGGGTCGGAGGTGTTTGAAAATTTTGAAAACAGTCAGCTCGAGTGGAAATCAAATATACCGAGCTCGTACTCGTCCTGTACGATAAAAGCGATTGTTCTTGGTGAGAAGGAGATGAACAAGAATTCTTCCCATTCTGAGAGGTATTTCTTGCTCTTCGACGCTTCGATAAGTCGGCAGGCGTAATTGGCTCTCGAGTAACATCCCCGAGCCTCATCGACGAGCTGAAGCGAGTTCTACCTAACCGCTGAGACGATTCGGGATAAACGTCGAAGGAAGAATGGCAACTTCGATCTTGTTGTACGTGTGCGTTTGGGTGTTCGCTCGTCAACGCCGATCGATCAATCTGGAGTTTCGGATGTTTCCTATTACCTACGCTGGAAAATGTTCCACCAGCGGCGACAGTGTGCGTGTATTTTCCTTTTGATTCTTCGGTTGAAACCGGATATTCCCCAAAGTACACACGGGGGCCGCGGTATTATATTTCCGGTACGCGAGCGCGGAGGAAGCACGATTTTCGACTTAACGAGCTGCAAGTCGCAGACGTTCGACTCGTTCGTGCAAATACGGATAAAAGCTTTTGCCGGTGGACGGGCGAGGCTCTTTCTCTCCCTCTCTCCCGCCCCGACGGCGAGGATTCGGTTCGCTTCGATTTTCAACGCGACACAAAGGGAAACAGAATCCGCCGCGTGGATTGACGAGCGTCCTCCGACAGGAATTCCGGGTCGCCAGTTCCGGATCTCACCATCCGGCGGTTTCTTCCTCTTGCCCCGCGCGTTATGGTTTCTTTCTTTACGGTTTTTCTGCCTGCAAACGACTCGGAGACCGCTCGCGATTGATTCAATTCCCCGCGAAATGCGGAGGTTCCTCCTAGCCTCGAATCTTCCCTCCCTTCTCCCCCTCTGTGTGCTGACCGCCATTCTGCTCTGTCTTCGGTCGAAGAGGAAAGCTTCTACGTCGCCTTCGGTCTCTTATTCTTAGCTGTGAATGACACGCGAGTATACTCGTCACGAAGAAAAAGTAATTGCAATTTGTTACGCGAATTGAATTTTTTCGGGGAAGGTAAAATTGCATTTGTAGATTTCAGACATTTTGAGATTAGTTCTTTTTACATTACTTCGAAATATTTCCTTGATATGATTGCTGCGAAAGTCAATCTGAATACACTGAATACTCTGACAGTGTAAACGTTATTTTGTTTGACAGCGTATAATTTTTGTCATATAAAAAGAATAATGGAAAATTAACGCGCGTAGACTTCCCGCTGGAGCGTATCGGAAAAAATCAATAAATTGTATCCAATAATGAAGATGTATATTCACGTTACGTAATACTACGCGTTTCACCGGAAAACATTTTTCAGATTACGTATCAAGCGCGTCGTCAGAAGCTAAATTCACACGAAGATGTTCGCTGCGTTTGAAAAATAATAATACACGAAAAGGTGCTCGACACGCGAAATATCATTCTGAAAGAATAGATTAAATTTCCAATTTCTTCTTATTTCTTCCAAATATCCGATTTCTTTTATTTAACGTTTAAATGAATTATGAATATTTAAGCAATTATTGATTTTTCAAGAAAAACTAGCGTGATTTCACGTACTTTGTGCTTGACGAATATAATCATCGTCCTAGCAACCCTGTTACACACTTTTAAAATTAATTAATAATATTAATTAATTGAAATTAAACGATAAAATTATTAATTTCTCAAAAGAAACTAGTGTTATTTAATTCACTACAGCAACTGCACATACTTCGTTTTTGACGAGTATAATCGTCGTTCCAGCGACACAATGTAGACACATTTTCAAAGGGCACCACAGCTAAGAGGTCAATCGATCCGTGAACCGCGAATGATTACTAATGATTTGAATTACCCGAAATCGGCCTTTCGTCGATTAAATTTCGCGCGGCTTCGGAGGAGGGAGGGAGAGACTCGTTCGACGTTCAAAGGGTAAAGTTCGTTCAGTCAGTCAGCTACTACAGTCCGGAAACTTCGACGTGTTCGATCTTTCGTCGAAAGAGCCCCGCTACTCGAGTTGAACCCGCGAGGGAACGACGAAAGTCAAAGCACGCGCCGATCGAAATCCGCGAGACCGTATCGATTCGCGTTCTCCCCCGTGATCAGCTCGGCGCTGAGGACGGCGGACAAAGAGAACAAAGAGTACAACCTCGCTATTGGAGCACTAAAGCATTTCAGAACGACGTTCAACTAGACGCGGCCGTTCTCTCGGCCGAAACGTTTTGCTAAAATTAATCGAACGGTTGTTCTCACTGAGAACGTTTGGTAAGTCGCTGCAACCTCTCAGAGTGTCCGAGTATGTTGAACCGGTCGAACACGGTTTCGATTCGTTCGTCGGTGTGGTTGTGTTTAATTAACGCGTGTGTTCATTCTTACTCTTTGTATATATATATATATATTTTTTTTTTAACATCGTACGTGTTCTACTTAATGTTGTCCTACTCAATGTCCGTTCAATTGTTTCAATTTCAACAATTGTTGCTCAAAGCGCGAGAGGGGCGTCGAAGCGACCGTCGATCAAAGGCAGTGAACACCGATGAAAATTTCGTCGCTCGAACGAAAGTCGCCGCGCACGCCGCCCCACGCGTTTCGATCGTTGCGTCTCGTCGCGCTAGCTACAATTTACTCTCTAATAAATAGCAAACATGTTTCATCGTACTGTTAATCCGAGCAATCGCCGCGGCGAGCTGGCTTATTATCGAGACCGCGCCTCGTTTGTATATCCTCCCCTTGCCCCTCGTCGAAGAATCGAGCATGCATACGTAACACTCGACGACTCGATTTGGCTAAATCCGTAAGTACGTTTGGCTTCTCGACGTTCAAGACCTTTCGCAAGATCTTTTCGCTCGCGAAGGGGAGGTCGGTGATGAACAATTCGCGCTTCCACTGTACAGACGTTGCCCTGCTCTCTCGCCGCGGTTACGCGTCTTCGACTTATTCGCCTAAAGTAGTAAGTGTTCGTTCGCGAGGTCTCTGGCTCGGGGGCTTTGCGATGCAAATCGACCACCGATCGCGACTCGACGGGACTTTCACGAACGCTCGGGGGAACTTCTCGCGGCCGCGGTGCGCGATCGCGAGAGAATCGGCGAGCGTTCAATAACGTGTACGTTTATATAAAATTAGCGACGTTTCGTTCTCTGGCGAAAGAGGAGTGGCTTGGATACAGTCCGCTACTAGTAAAATACCATATGAAACCTTAGTGTTCTTCTTGAGGGGGCTAAATAAATACATACGCTACTTATACGTACGCGTGTCTGTATGTATGTATGTATATATATATCCTTCTGATTTTTGTCGCACTCTATCTGATAACAGCCGCGAAGCCGTACGGTACACGAGAGACTAGAACGTGTGTCTTCTTACCCACGTCCCTCCCCGTCTTTTCGTCTTTAAATTACGTTTAAGGCAAAACTCACACGTTTACTTATCCTTGTCGCGCACGTGAGCTTCTCCTTTCTTCTTTCTCCTTTCTCCTTTCTCTTCTTCTTCTTCTTTCCCTCCCTCCCTAAATATCTCTTTCATCAAGCAAAATTTAATCGACTCGGTTCCCGGAGACACGCACGCGCTCTCACTCTCGCTCTCGATCTGTCCACGCACACTCACGCACTCGCGCGATCGCACTCGTTCGTTGTTAATCGTTCTGGAGGCGGGAGGGTGAAAAGCTACCAGTGATTTCCCGGCACACGGTTCAGGGAATTCCGCTTCCTTCTCGTCCTGAAAAAGGGGAAACGATCAATCGGTTAGACAAAAAAAACTCCACTTCCGGCAACTTTTTCTCTCCTTCGCGAGTTTCTTTCGCTTTCTTGCAAAGTGAAATTCGTCGAGAAACTCGTAGGTTCGCTGGCCACGAAGATTTGAGGACGTCATGCGTTGAAGTCGACAATATAATACGTGCGTACGTATGAGGGTATGAAAAAAATATTTTTTTTACATAATTCATATGGCTCCTTTCAACATTTATATGTAGATCTGGGCGAAATTTATTTTGAGTAATTTGTAAGTAAATTTTTGAAATAACGTTCTTCAGTATGTAAGGACATAAAAAGAAATATTTTTTTTACATGATTCATATGGCTCCTTTCAACGTTTATATGTAGATCTGGGCGAAATTTATTTTGAATAATTTGTAAGTAAATTTTTGAAATAACGTTCTTCAGTATGTAAGGACATAAAAAGAAATATTTTTTTTACATGATTCATATGGCTCCTTTCAACATTTATATGTAGATCTGGGCGAAATTTATTTTGAATAATTTGTAAGTAAATTTTTGAAATAATCTTTAGCGTGCAAAGAATATTTTTCCACGTGCTTGATGTGGCTCTTTTCGACGCTTATATTCGAAGCAGACTTGAGTGAAATTTATTTTGAGTGATAATTCATAAATAAATTATTGAAACAATCTCCATTGGTAAAAAAATCATTCAAACGTGTGCTCGAAACATAGCACGAGAAGTGACTTTAGTTCATACTTTATATGAATATTAGTTCATACTTGTATATTGAATTAATATATAATATATAATATATAATTTCTTCTTTCATCGTTTTTTATCAATTTCGTTCAGTAGTACTGTGTTTATGACGTTTTTGACAAGTTCACACACAAATGGAAAACAAATATCGAATTCGTATGTCAAGAGGGGTTAAGCCCTCGCGTAGTTCACGCCAAATATGACACAAGGAATTTTGCTGGTGGAATTTTCGAGCTACAGTAGAACTCCATTTATCCGTGTACTTGTTATTCGTGACAATGAGATTCATACGCCGGGAGTACATTTGCCCTACTCTCGTTGCCTCTCGCGCATATTTCGGGATTTCGTGTTAGGATAAGCACTTGAACTCAATTGACAATTATCTAAGGGCATTAACGAAAATTTAGCCTCGCTCTGCGAGGGTGACGCAACTCGGGAACCTGCTTTTCAGAACAAAGTCAGACGTTTAGATATTTTGCGAATCGAAGAAACGACGCAATTCGAGGTGATAATGCGCTTCTCGTGCATCACATCGTGTTCACAATGACGATCGAGGCAAAATTCGTAATGAGGGTAATATCGTATCGTTTCAAACATCCCACCGGGAAAGTGTTGAGGAATAAAAAAAGAAAAGTCAGTTCACCACGATCATAAATATCGTGTCTGAATTATAGCTCGGATTGTTTGCAAAAAATTCGCTGTTTTTCTAGACGCTTTTCTCTATTAATTTCTACAGTCCTCGAATCTTCGTAGGCAAATCACGAGGCTCGAAGGAAATATCTTTCGGAATATCTTGAATCTAACAAGCTTTAACATGACTGTCGTGTGTCATCACGATCAAAAGTGTACAAATTCGTGTCACTCAATGAGTGAAATTAAACTTAAACTTAACCCCTTGCGCTCACGGACCATAACGAGTGACCAAAACTGTATAAAATAATTCGTCGCTTTCTTTTTGAACTTATCGGAAATCTATCACTGGATAGAAATTACTATTATTTTCTTTGCTTGGTTTATATTTAAATGTACTTAAAACTAAGAAAAAATATTGCAGCTTTGGGACAAAAGATTCTCGACGTGATACATTTCCAGCGCAAGAGGTTAATTATTATCACTGAAAGTGATTTTAGCGGGGGTAACCCAGAAAATCGGGTCTCTTCAGGTGCAACGCTGATGCAACGAAAATTAGCGATTGGTTGATTTGGGTCACGTGATCACCCCGAGTAGGAGTGGCGTTGTCTGGTATTTAATTAACGTCATTTGCGTGCACTTATGCGCGTTATACTTGCCGAGAGAACGTTTCGTTGAGCACACGCCTTGAATTCGGACGCGACGAATATACACGCGGAGCGGTTGTAGGCCGACGTTTGCGGGCGTTGTACGGGCTCCTTTTAGAAGCCCTCGATATAGCCGTAGGCCTCGAGGATCGACATAATGAGGTAGAACACCCAGAGGAAAAAAAGGACCAGCGACGTGGCGAGCTTTGGCAGGAAAGGGCCGCCGAGTTCGCCGCCGATGCTCTTCGTCCGCCTCAGTAGCAAAACCAGGATCACCAGGCAGGCCTCCGTGCAGAACAGCGTCACGCAGAAGGCTAGGCTGTTGCAGAGATCATTAGTTTTTTCGTTCGTTAATAGCTCTCTATACATTCAGAAGCGTAACTGTGTCAGCGACAACGAAAAATTTTTTTTCACGTAATTATTCAATATAATATATATTCAATATATTCAAGATAATTTCAACCGATACAACTACAAACGAGGTATATGATTCATACACCTCGTCTGCGATATAACTTTGTGGAAAAAAGATAACGTTGATAATTTTCAAGGCGCTTTTTAACTTGAAACAGATTCGAGCTCGTTTTTTTTCTAAAATGATTTTACATCAGATTACGAGTGAAAGAGGATACTTTTTCCTCGAAAATTGTCAAATTTTCTCGCGACTAAATTCAGTGCAATCTTGAAAATTGAAACTTTCTCTTTGCAACGAGCGTTTTATTTGAACATACGACGAAATGTCAGGATTTCTTGAATTTTTTAATATTCAACATTTAATCCTAATTAATTAATATTCAACGTTCGATAAAATAATTGAAAACATTGAGAAATTTTTTTCGTACAGTCTCGAAGCAACTTTTTCTTAAAACTTATTGTAAAACGATTTTATTTCAATATATGACAAAATGTCAGGATTTCTTGAATTTCTGTCGCCTAATTCTAATATTCAACGTTCGACAAAAACGGCGAAGAAAAGATCTTCGATTTCAATCTTCAAAACGATGGCTTCAAACGATCTAGTTATAAAGCAAATTTTCGTGAAATTTCAAAAAAATAAGCATTCTCGCTCGTGGTATAAAATCATCCTCCGGAAACAATAAATCTCCAATCGTGTTTGAAAATAGAGGTTCGATAATTTGCTTGAAAATCAAAGTGTATTTTTTCACGTTTTAGGAAATTGCGTCAGTTGAAATAATCAGCAGTTTTTCATTGTTACTGGCGCAGTTGTGCCACAGTCCACTGTGTAAACTTATTTGTAATTGACTTCCATTGCAGCTGGAACAGAGCCCTGTTCCTCCGAGTTTATCAAGAGGCAAACAGCTCGTGCACGGAAAGTTTACGTAGTAAACCGATAAAACCGATTCTTTCCGCCGTGATTTCTCGCTGCACGAACTCCCCGTTGCACGAGCTGTTTGTTCTCTAACGAGTTCGAATAAATATAACGCTTTACAGTTATACACCGGCGTATTCCCAGTTAGCTAAACGCAAACAATCGGAATTTTCGCGTTCATATTCGCGACGAATGGGACGAGGAATGGGATCGGGAATTCTCGTGACATTTTATTCTTAAAAATCACTTTAAACACGAACATAAGGCGAATTGTACTCTTTTTTTTTTATGTCAAACACGCGGTGACCAAAGTCGAAGTGTTATCAGATAACGGATGCAAAGTCGAATCGATATCGGTACGCGCGTGCAAGAACGATCGAGAACATTACAGCGCCATCTGCGCGCACGTGGCGCAACTACGATTCCTCGCTGCCGGTTGTTCGCGTCGCATCTGTTGCCACTCGAGTGATTTATGGCTCAACAACCGATCGATATTGGACAATTTCGATTGAAAAAAAAGAAAAAAGGAAAAAGAAAACAGAAAAAGGAGAAATAGAATAGAAGCAACGCGACAGATTCTAGACAGCTAGTTTCACTTTCAATAGTTTGAGTTAAATGATTAAGTCCCTGCGTGACTGACACTTTATTATTCGTTACTTAGCCGATACTTAGCCAGTGTTGGACACTTTGTCGAGTCTGATAAATACACTTGATTATATTAATATAAATTTTATATTATAATATAGATTTTTATATTGTATTATATTAACATAAAAAATAAATCCGTCTCGAATGTTAATCACCGAATCGGAATTTAGTTGGATCTAGTTTGGTTCCACGAAGCAATTCGATTTCACGCGAGTTTAGCGTTAGGCAAAAAGAAACTCGAGGTTCGCGAGTCTGAGGCTGGTTGGAGTAAGATTCGCGATACAGCTTTACCGTGGCGTTGAAATTCGTGGGAGGTCGAGTTCCGCTATCGGCAACCGAGGAAATTGGACGCAGCCAGAGAAAACGCGCGCATGGCGTGTTGCACGGAAAATGCACGATTACCCGCGCCCCGCGAATTATCTAGCACTTTTGAAAATCGGCGATACCGCGTTCTTGTGTGCTACGTCGTACGTAGTTACCGATACAATAATTAGTTACATACGTACCATTGAATGATTGCAATATATAAGGAAAATTATAGAGTTTGTTAAAATTACATAAAGTTTCATTAAGAAGTGTACGTTTTGTTAAATTTTGATTGCAAAAAATTTGAATGGTACGAAGGTTATGGGAGGATGTGACAGCCGTTTCATCGAAACAGCGTCAGGTTGTGTCTGAAAAAATTTTTTAAATTTTACGTCAAATTGTACCAGTGTGCTGAAATATTTATAAAGTTTTTTCAACTTGTAACGCGAATCTTCAACTCTTTTGTTAATAAAAAAAAAAGAAGAAGAATAAGAGTTTCGCTTCGTCAAAGTATTAGATAGCAGTAGCTTTGGGAATGTTGCCAGAAATTTTTATCGAAATTGATTCGGTAGCTTTTCGGATATTTCTGGCATCGATTTTGAAAATTTCATTCCGCGTAAAACGCTTTTCGAAGCTTCAGTTATCTGTTACTATTAGGTGCCGGCGGGAGCTTCAATTTTCTAGAATATTCCAGAGTATCCTAGAATGATCGTAATAACGGAATGCACAATTTTTGGGGAATCGATTTCTCTGACTTTATGGAAAGTATGTAACGCCTTAACCTAACTAAGATACAACTCACTATTTTCCTCGGTTGAACGGGAAAATTGCCGATTGAGATCGAAATACGTTGCCGTTTTCATTCACGTTCATCGTATTAATTCCAATTTAATTCTGTTTTATTTAAAAAAGTAACTGCTTTTTTTCATTTATACACAAATGAAAAGCGAGATTGATTCGTGAGACCTAACCTAACCTAAATCCAACCTAAACCTAACCTAAACCTAACCTAAACCTAACCTAAACTCTATCGATGTATTGACCATTTTGTTCGAAAGCTACAAATCTTTTAATATTTATTTTATATAAATCTTTACTCATCTTTACTTAGTGTATAAATCTTTTAAATTAAATTCATATTTAATTTAATATTTAATCTTTTTAATTAAATTCATATTTAACTTAATATTTAATCCTTTTAATTAAATTCATATTTAATTTAATATTTAATTGACAACGATCGGCGATAACACGCGTTCGGTTACTACAGTTTCGAGAAAGAAGTCTCGACCTCGGCATTTCGAAATGCGGAAATTTATGCCCGGATGGCTCTTTAGAGGAGATCGCCTGCGTTCTGACACCTGACGTCGTCGTCGGTAATATCCGTATCGCGCGTTACATCCTGTGCGATATTCCTGCCGATACACGTCACGGAGTAACAATTTTCCAGACGAGAACACCGTCACATCGGCGCGTAAATCGCGGCGTTGGTCAAGCTTCTCTCGGCAACCACCGACCGAAATTTCCTCCACCGTTCGGGATCGTAAATGGGAAACGACGCTCTCTCATCTCGTGTTTTACTCCCCTTCCCAATACATTGTCTCATTCTGTTTTATTTCACGTCATCCACCGTTACACCACCGGCTTCAGGTGGCATCGATGCGTCTCTCCTACGGATCACTGTCTCGAATCGTACGTTACGTTCTCTCGGTCGAGATTCGTTTTGGGATCATTCTAGGTTTCGTTCTTTTACAACCGAACAGCTGACACAGTCGTGTTACAGCGTAAATTTTGTTCGTAACGTGACGAAAAAATTGCGACAAGCAGAATATGAAGATAAGTAGAATACGTGAAGATGAATTTGATCAGAGCTGGGCAAAACGTAATTTGATTAGTGATTAACACGTTATACAAGCAACGGAATCAACTTAATTTAAGTTTAAATCGAGTCTTGTATTTAAACTGCCCAATCTCGAAAGTCTGCACTGTTTCCGAAAGTTCACGACTTCGTTTGCGATAAGTCAATCATGTCGGACGCGTTCCTTTTTTCTCGCCCGGGGCAAAAAGTTCAAAGAGAGTGTGTCAATCTGTTCAATTTCGACGGTAACTCGAAGGTCTCTCGCAGCGAAGTTCCGCTGTGAAGTATCGAATTCTTTTTTTTCACGAAATCAACTGGGAGTGGCTTTTATTTCTTCACGATCTTGACGCTTTTTGAGTTTACGGCTCTCTTTTGGGGGATACTGGGGACAGGTTGTTTCAAAATCAGAAATCAGCATATTTCGGTAATAATTTTCTCTAATTTTCCTTGAAACAACCTTGACTCTTTCGAATTTATAGCTCTCTTTGGAGAATTACGTTTGAGTTCGACAAACACAGGTCGTTTCAAAATCGGAAATCAGCGTGTTTCGATATCTTTTTAGGCTTTCCTTGAAACAACCTGTACAAACAAATACAACTCGACTCTTTTGAGTTTGCAGTTCAAACTCTTCAGAGCATTACGTTTGAATTCGATAAATACAAGTTGTTTCAAAATCAGAAATCAGCGTGTTCCGATAACAATCTTTTCTAACTTTTCTTGAAACAACCTGTATAAATAACTCGACTCTTTCGAGGTTATAACTCTCTCTTTGAGGAATTATGGTTGAATCTGATAAATACAAGTTGTTTCGAAATTAGAAATCAGTATAATCTTTTCTAAGTTTCCTTGAAACAACCTGTACATACAGAAATAACACGCCGAAAAGCAAAAAGAAAAAAGAGGAATCGATACTGACTTGCCCGGCTCCACTTTAAACTTATTGCCGTGCAAGGCGTGGTAAATGGCTGCGATGCTCCATGCAATGCCGATCCCCAGGAAGACGTTCACCGCGTTACTTCCGGTCACGTTCCCAACACTAGCGTCGGCGTACTTGTCCTGGCAGGCGGCCACCTTGCTCGCGAACGTGTCTGCAATAAAGTCATATGCTTAGATTTTCCTTTTACCTCTTATCGCAACCTTCTGTTTCCCCATCCCTATTATCCTTATCAGTTCACCTATCAATTTTTTAACGGTTCTCGCCTACACGAAGGTATCGAAAGGTACAATTATATAGTTTCGACACTCTTGTTCTATTCGTGTTTTTCAACAGACATTCAGATTTGAACGCACTGATCCAGTTCACAGAATCTGTATTCTTTTTGACAGCATTTAATAAATACTTTGACACTCATTTCAGCGTGGATCGTTAGCAGATTCATATTTCTTCAATTGATCTCGGTATTTTAATATTATCTACATTTATTCGTGTATTGCTATATTTCCATCTCTCTTTTTTTTCTATCATCACTGAAAGATTTTAGCGGGAGTAACCCAGGTGCAACGCTAATGCAACGAAAATTAGCGATTGGTTGATTTGGGTCACGTGATTCGCGAGGGGGCGTGGGGTAGACCTCGAGTAGGAGTGGCGTTGTCTGGTACTGAGCGATCGCACCTGTAATTTGTTTTGCATATCAATAAAATTTTATGGCAAAAAAGTCAGAACAGTTGTTTCTGGGCCTTTCAGTGAGACGAATCGTACTGGGATACAAGTCGTGTAGTTTTTTTTTTTATTACTGTCCTCCGTAGAATAAATAGATAAAAAAAAAGAAAGAAAGAAAGTTACGATCGCCGACAACGAATCGTTCGTCAACGATTCACAGAATGGCAGTCTCGTTGGAACAGATTTACACGTGCAGGATAACGGATCGAAGTTTATATCCTACGTGCGTCTGTCGGAGGTTAGGAAATAATCGTATTTCCGGTCTCTCCGGAACTCTTTCGTGGCGGGAGAAATTACGAGTGGCGTGACTCTACTCGACTCTTCGATCCTCCGCTTCCGGCAAACGTCGTTAATCCATTAATCCTCCCGAGAAGAATTTCTCCGGCAAATTTCGTTTCAAATATTTTTTCCCTTTTCCCGACGTGCGTCGTGGTTTTCCAGCAGCGTAACTCGACACAACGAGTTTCGCGCGAAGCGTACACGTTTCGGAAAGCGGATATCCGCAGCTCCCGCGCGTTTAATCGGGAATATGTCTCGCCATATGCGTCGTCGCTACTTTCGCCGGTTCTTGTCACTGGCCGTTTTGCGCCGATTCGCATCGTGTATGCGGGAACATCGTGTACGGCTGACGTGAACGTCGAGTCCAAAGTGTACAGGGTGGAAGAAAAAGTTTGTCCATGGCTATCATAGATGAATTTTTTTTTTTTTTTAATTGTATTCTACTCATCACGAAGGTGAAACTTTTACAAGCATAAGTCGCAACCTAATAATAGTTTTCTTGAAAAAAAGACAAAAGAGTTTCTTAATCGTTTAATATTCAAGCGTGCGTTCTAACAGCGACTTTATGATTCTGAACGCGCGGATGTCTATATCACGTGATTTTCGTATTAGGTTCCATTTGATTTATCATAGTTGTAGAATCAGCGCGAGTATAAATGATCAAATGATGAAACCAACTGTTAACATTATTCGAAATATAAACATTACGTCCAGAAGCATAAAGTCGCTGTTAGAACGCACGCGTTAAATGAAACATTTTTGCCAATTTTCCAAAACAACTATTAGGGTGCTCGGAAAAGTTTTGAGTTTGAAAGTTTCACGCACTAGTGCACGATTTTCTGTTGAAGATAGTGAAAAAACTCATCGGAGATGAGAAATTAACGGATCATTAAGTCTGAACAGTGAACAATTCCGCTGGCCGTTCGAATCAATTGCCCGATTGGTCACTTCGAACGTTCCCGGCGATTCGATATGGAGAAAATATTTCGTACAATTCACGGCTCGAGGATTATTCGGGGTAACTATTTGCTTCTCGAGCAGCGCGTCTCGTATTTTTACGAGCTCCCGGGAAACTTGCTCGCCGATGCAATCTCATCAATATTTATGCCCTGGTTGCATTGGCTGGCCCGAGCCAAGGATACAGTCAAACTTCCCCCGCAGCCTCGCAACAATCCTCGTCGATCGGAATCCTCCCTTATTGTCCACCCTCTTGAGAAAGATACCGGGGGGGAGCTTCTGCTCGTGAAGCATGCCAGCAATGGAATTACGTCTCTGAAACGACGTCCATCGATAAGTTTCCAACAGCGGCGTTATGGCCAAACTGGCGTTTCGTCGTTCGCCACGTCGAGAACCTCTTCCCTCGTCTCGCGGATTGAAAGTCCGAACGAGGAACGCTGTACGAAAACGTCACGGAGGAAACTTTCGAGTAGTCTCAGCGACCCCGGGGCTTGAAATCGCGCTTGATACTTTTCGTCTTCAAGCGGCTTATTTTCAGCGTCCTCGGGTCACTCACGGCGCGTTTCCTTTGCGCGAGTTGCACTTTGACAGATACTTTTTGACGCGAGTATCGCGCCTTAACTCGTTTCTGGTGGCTCCTTATGTTCAAAAGTAGCAAAAGTGTTTCTTAGGACGAATTACAAGCGTACTTTTTGATATCTCTGAAGAAATTAACTAAAATTTGTACAAAATTTAATGTGTCCGATCCCTTCTGTTATCGATCACTTTTTTTTTTTCAACCAGTTTTGAAACAGGCACTGTTCTCCATATTTTTCGAACGCGATGCACCAAAGTCTTCAACTTGAAAATATGTTGTTTTCTTAATTTTTGCTTCGTTAGAGGAACCATACATTTTCTACGAGGTTTGCATTAGTCTAACACAGCGATGTCTTTCTCTCATTTCGATGCGTTTTTTTTTTTTACAATAAGAATCTTTTATTTTTGTGCCCTGTCGTTTGATGTTTTCTTCCTCAAAAGGAAATTTCAGAATCATTATACTGATATTTATAACGTCTTTTCGCTAATAAAGTTTAGCCCATGCGATGTGAAAGTGCCAGATCTTCCTCAGAGAGTTGCTTTCCTGCAATGCTTCGCTTCAAACCACGATATAGAAGGTCGTCGACATTTTTTACCTCTTGGAAACGTTTCGCTCGCTTTCCAATAAAATTTAGAGACATGCATGAAAATTTAGCAGCACCTTTAAAAGTCATTTTTGGTCCCTTTGAATGCGAATTCTTTTTTTCACCATGATCGAAACTGATGCATTATATTCAGAAACAGCGAAATTCTGCCGCGTGAGTTATTTACTCAGTTTGCCGATTCTACTCTGTTCTACAGCTGTTGTAAATTACTTTCCCTATCTTCCTTTAAGCAGCTACAGTAGAGAAAACAATTTATATGTACACACGTATACTTAATACGAGTATTGTAGCTGCTACACTTTCAACGCAGTGGAGGGGATAGCGCTAGCGTTGAGAAAAGTGGGGGTAACGGCCGCCAGTTAGCCATCTGTGATTTACACATTGGTTCTTTCCTTTCGTTCAAACTATCGACTGATCGACGATTTTTTCTGGATTTTTGATACCGTTTGGTACCAAAACAAACAAGCACCAAGTATTGTCACGTCTGACATAATATTTAGCAGTAAATTTTAGTTAATTTCCCGAACTATAATCTAATGGACGAACGTGCGAATTCTTGGAGGAATTTGTCATCCAAAACTGACTTTTGTCAAAAGTATATAAGCCAAGACAGTGACAAAGGAAAATTGTCGATTATTTCGACTGAAAAAAATTATGAATAACTTTGTAGAAAAAGATTATGCGTAGGATATATACACGTAGATTGTCGCAACTTTAGGTATTTGGTACCAACTTTCGTAGCTCTTTAAGCAGCTCTTTCGAGACAGACTACAAAGGAGGAGAGAGAGACACTCGAGGGGAACAATCGCGAAATAGTTGGGCAATCGTGCCGCGTCTCTCCCGTCCATCGACTCGCCTCGGTATTTCTCTCGGACGTCGTCTGAAAAATCTCGGCGATTGAATCGCCGGGGACGATTGGAAGTACGCGTTTAATTTTCCAAGGAGCGGACCGGGCTCAGGAGCTATGAGACTTCTTAATAATTCGGCTGGCAGGGACACGACTGGTAATGGAAATGCGAAAATCTTGTTCCGTTTTCCTTCTCCCCTTACCCCGTTCAATCGGGAACGAACAGGAGGCAGGACAATTGATCGAAGTTTGCGAATCGTTACGACCGTTTCCGCGCTTCGGTGCTGCATAAAATTGGATAACCTCGATTCGGCTGCTTTCCTACGTTTGACGAACGATCAAGGGCGGCTATAAATTCGAAGCTAAATAAAAGTTGTCGAGATGGAACGATTTATCGAATTATCCGTGTTTCGCGGATAAATCTTTAATAGCTGCGTTCTCACGCTGATGATCTTTGGATTATTCTCAAACGAACGAAGTAATTCAACGTTCGAGATTAAACAAAGTGGAAGTCGAGCTCTCCACTTGAGAGAATCTGTTCAGTTTTCCGAAACATTGAAGTTGCATCGAGAAACTGCGCGAGGTCGTGTAATGAGGTGGACTGCGGGTTTTTGTGCAAATTCATATTTGATTGTAATTTAAGGGGTAGAATTTCTATAGAAAATTGTTTGATACAAAAAGCATCGCGTTACACTTTTTTTTCATAATACAGGATGAACCAAAAATCACTTTTCACTAAAATAAACTCGTAATTTTTTTTTTGTCACACATTTTTTAAAATTCTTTCTTACAGATTTTTAAAACACAATGAAAAAGTCATTTTTGAACGTAAATTTAATTAATAAACTTAATTTTTGAACTTAAATTTAATTAAAATTAATCGTTTCTAAATAACGAAGTCTCAATTAATAATATCTCACTCATTCAATCAAATTAATATTATATAATATTTAATAAATATTTAACAAATTTAATTTATATAAATATTATTATAATTTATAATAAATTCATATTTAATAAATATTATTATATCTAATAAAAGTTTGTTAAAAATTTGATATTACGTTTGTTCCTCCGTGAAAGCGATATATTTTAAAAGAAATTTATAACACGTCCTCATCAATATATTACGAAATCGTCAATGTTGCTGCTTTCTCTTCGATAAAAGTGCCTTCTGTAAAGACGCGTTCCAATGAGATCGTGAACAGCGATGGGTAATCTTCGCGCGATAACGCGAAAAGGTTCGTCTAGTTCCATCGGACGAGAGGGACAGCGAGGGAGAGAGAGAGAGAGAGGTTGGCGCGCGACCTCCGAGGTACGAGCATTGTTCGAGCTCACAAAGGCTGGGCGCAATAAATTATCACCAAGCTTGGCTCTAGCTCTGCCGCATATCACCTTATATAGTCACCCCTAAAATCCGGCTTGAATACGGGACGAGCGAGCAAGGGCGGGGCCATGCGCTGGCTGCCACGGCTGCTTGATAAATTCGATCTCGCCGGTAATAATCATTTACCGTGGCGATCTGTAATTTTGCGTTCGTTTCACGTACTCCATACTTCACGGTTTACTGGTTCAATCGTTTCGAAAGAGTACGAGATGTATACACGAATGCGAGTCTCTGCTCTTCGATGATGAACGATACTTCGTATTTAACCCCTTGGCCACGGTGGACTTTGATACGTATTGCACGTACCATACGTAACATGAAAGTTTAATCGCAATCTACGCTGAGATAGAAATTTCTCAGACAGTACATTGAAATAATCAAAACACTGAATCAAAACACTATGTTAGGCCAATGTTATTTATTTATTCTTCTCTATCGAATTGTTAGTGCACGTGCCAAAAATTGAAACTAAAAATCGACTTTAAGCTTTATTTCTAACAATATATCTAATAATCTAGAAACTTCTTGCATTCGTAGTGCATTTCCCTTCTGTTGTGTTTTCTACATTTGTGCCTTGCTACATTTTCCAAATTATCGCATTGTTTATGCATGCGGACAGAAAAATCTCCTTTGCTTTAAACGATTATCAGTATTTTTATCTTTCGATTTACACACATACATAAGTATTTTTGTAATATTTGTATTATACATATACATATATATATATATGTAGACACCTTCAGTTCGATTCGAGCAGTGTGAAGTGAGCGTCCATAGGCGCCGGAGTAAGTTAGGCACCCATGGGTAACCTCGCGGGCAAATTTTAAACGCGCCTCTAGGCGCCAACAGTAACCGAGTGGTTAGACGCGCTTCAAACTAATCCTCGCGCGTGAAAATTCAAAAAAGAAGAGAGAAGAAAGGAGAAATGGAATTTCACGGAGGATAAACGTCTCCGTTTGTACGTCGACCTCGGTCGTGTTTTCCACGGCAAGGCCGCGGAAAACGAATAGAATCGTCCTGGTAACGCATTGTCGCGTGAAAACCACGGGCAGCGGCGTGTAAACGCGTTTATCATCGCGTTTGTGTGCGTTGGCGCGTGCACGTCAACAGGGATCCCCGGTCGGTACGCGTATGATTATCGCGATAAATTAATCTTCCGTGCTTTTATCGAGCTACCGAGCTACCCGGGTCCCCATTCATTTGTATTCTCGCGGTCCATCGTTGGCCCGGTCGTCTGGTAATTATTTTGGTTTCGCGCTGTCGTACGCTAGAGAGGAGATTCGACGCACGTAGATTCCCCTTATAGGGAGTAAATTTAGGCCGCGGAATTAGTCTTCGATGCTCGGCTAGTAAGTTGAAACCAGACTTTCACCTGGGCGAGCTTTATTTGAAATTATTATTCGAAAATAATAATTCGCAAATAACGTTAGTTTCGAAATAACGTTCTTTGGTATTTGGCAAATAATGGACTTCAATTAATGGTGCGTAGCTTTGGTCGATTAAAGAAATTTGAAAAAACTGATTATTTGAGAAAATAATATTTGCTTAACAATCAAAAATTTGTCATCGAAATAAATATCAATGGAATCGAAATACTCAAATGAAAAAAAAGAAGATAATCAATGAAAATCAAAATAATTTATTTTGCGAAGTAACAAATAAATCATTCAGTTGGAAAGGAATTAATTTAACGTTTGTACGAAATGTTTGATAATATAATTTCGTTGTTTTACAAGTAGATTACTGAAATAATTATAAAAAAAGTAATTTGAAAATAACGGTGGTTGAAAATTTTGCAAAAATTCGTAAAGGTCTGTTCCCTTGTCAGAATTAATACGACGAGTCTGACTCGATATTACAAGGCAAGGGATTAACGTCAAGAAGACGCGCCTCCCGTCATAAATATAGACGTACGCGCGGCCTCCGATGGGCTTGTTAAAAACCATCTTCGCTCCAGCGAAAGAAATTTCCGGACGGGCTTTCTGGCGAACAAACGAGCCTTGAAAGGAGGGGAAGGAGGGGATGGGAGAAGAAAGAAAAATAGCCGGTTTGAAAAGCGGGTTTGAAAAAGAGACCCGCTTTATCGCGGCTTTCATCCGTTCCGCCGTACAATAAGCTGATACTTGATTTCATTCAAAAGGGGCGGCGCAGCGCTGAAAAAGGCCGTCTTGACCAGCGGGTCGTGTTGCAGATTTTTCCCGAGCTGCTCTTCCATCACCCGCCTAGACGAATAAACGCGTCCGAGCGAACCCGCCGCTGAATGGTCTCCTTTCTTTCTCTCGAATACCGGCAATTCGTTTGCGCAAACGCGCCGCGAAATTAACCTCGTCGTCTTTAATTAAAAGAAAGACAAAAGAAAGAAACTGCACGACCAGTACGATTCGTCTGACTGAAAGGCCCAGAAGCAATTGTTCTGACTTTTTTGCCATAAAATTTTATTGATATGCAAACATTCGAATCGATATAAAACAAATTACAGGGCCAGACAACGCCACTCCTACTCGAGGACTACTCCACGCCCCCTCACGAATCACGTGACCCAAATCAACCAATCGCTAATTTTCGTTGCATCAGCGTTGCACCTGAAGAGGCCCGATTTTCTGGCTTACCCCCGCTAAAATCACTTTCAGTAATACAGATAAAAAAAGAAAAATTCACCGGCCACTTATTTTTCTTATTCCCAAGAAAGGCCTCTGGCCTTTTCTCACTTCGTGACGCGAAGACTTGTTTCGATTCCAAACCAACTCTCGTTCGCACTCGTAAAGCTTATAAAACTCGTGAAATTTTCGATTTTCGAACTTCGTCTAAAATTTATTTCCGACAAAAATCTAAAAATCTAAATGCCCAATCGAAGTGACAACGAGCCCCTAATTGCCGCGGAGGTGCTCGAAACAAAGAGATCCCAAATGCGCGAACGTGCCGTTTCGTCGCGGGACGCTTACGTGCGACGGTTACGAGATTACAGCATTGAAATTTTAAAGAGTCCCCATTGTACGCGGAGATCAATGGCTCGATCTTGTAAAAATTGAATCGGGCACGGGGCGCTCGTTTTTTTCTCCCTGTTTAATTTTTAGAGGTCTCCCGGAGGTCTCTGCTCGAGATGCAGCGCCTTGCTAGTAGACGACTCGGCTCGATTCGACTCGAGTCGCGAAAGGAGACTGCAGAAAGACCGTAAAGAGACCGTATTTCGACCACGCCAGACGGAACGTCCCGCAAAGTGACACCATCTCCTGCAAGATTTATCGCGCGGTTCCAATGGATCCAGCTCTGGAAGCGTCTTCCTGCTTTCATCCCCCCCGACGCCGCTTCGCTTCGTCCGTGATTCTGGATGAAAAGCAGTTGGACGGTTTCCCCGTTTTTCCAAAGGAGCGCTTCCCCCGATTCACAGATGACAAACGCAATTTTCAAATTTCGCCCGTTTCAAGGCTAAGCGACGAAGAGTCCCGTCGAAATTTCCACCGCGTCGAAAGATTCGAGTTTCGAGAAATTAAAGTTGGAAAAGTTCGAGGTCGCTTCGAAACGAAGAGAGAGTCCTCGATCGAAAAAATTATTCCACGTCGTAGAGCACGCGTCTGCGATCCATTTGGCCAAGGACGAAGGATCGTTGAAGGCGGAGGTAATCGCTTAATTGTCCCCGTTATTCCAGCGTTCGGCATCGGGTCTGTCCTTGAAACGGCGCGTACATCTCACGCGTAAAACAGCCAGCCAGCAATTACCGCTAATTGCGCCTCGCTCTTTCTCCCCCTTCCTTTTTTTTCCTCTCCCTTCAGCCATTGAGAGACGACGTTATAGCTAGTCGGGGACTCGTCATGTAGAAAATTCGTTGGAAAATTGCCGCGGACTCGGTTATTTCGTATTTTTTTTTCTTTTTTTTTTTTTCTTTCGCTTGCACGGGAAATGACGCTGGTTGTGACGCTCGACTTACCGGGAATGCTGGTACCAAGAGCGACGAAAGCCACCGCGGTAACCGAGTCCTTGATTCCTAGGGTGCAGCCGAAGTAGGATGCCACGTCTCCGATTACCGCCGTCACCACACCGATTCCGAATATGCTGACGACAAAGCACAGGTAACCGCCGGCGATATCTGAAAACCGATGCAAGTCCAGTTTCAGTTAAATTGCATACCTGGTGGCACAGCGGCGGTAGCCGAGACCCATCGAATTCTCTGGCCCGATTACCAACGTAACCTCGTAACTGTTTGTGGCTGCCACAGCTAGGAGCAGCCACTAACGGAAATTTTCTATTTATTTTTGTGAGAATGTTTCTCGAGGACCCTCACTATCATAGAAAGGTTTCGAAGACTTTGAGATTTACACGTGCCAATTTATGATCAAATCGACGAAACATTCTTGACAAGAATGAAATCTTAGTACCCTATTTGACGAAGATAAGTTTTGAAACAGAAATTTGCAATATATTATAACTATTATAAATATATTTCTATATTTCGTTACTAACCAAAGTCAAGCATAATATACGTGAAAGAAAACGAAATCTGGAAGATTAATGGGCCATCGTAAGATGCCTCTTTCGAGACAAAGTGAATCTCACTCGAAACATGTATATCTTTCTACGACTACGAATAGCTTTAGAGGACCCTGGAACGGGACACCCGGTACATAAGTAATTAAAAGGAGCGCGTAAAATTGAAGAAACGGCCGCGAACGTTGCGTATCAGCAGCAGAGGCATTAATAAATGGCGTCTTAAGCGTAAAACGCGTAATACAGTTAAGTGAAAAATCCTCGCTGGCTAGAAATTACCCCGGCAATTTGTATCCGACTGGTGGATACGCAGTCTTTGTTAAGCAGATTATACATCATAGTTCCGTAATTAACTCAGATTAGCCACCAGAAAGACGTCGCGCGCTCTTGTTACTGATATTAACGAGAAGGCAGCGCCGACGTTTGTTTTACACGACAACGTTGCTGGCGCGCGAGGGCGTTACGATTAAAAGCGTTATAATTAAACCAGTCGGGCGGGGCTGCGACTATTTCTTCTTCTTCTTCCTCTTCTTCTTTTTCTTCCAGCGTTTTGTGATTAAACGTTCGTCTCGCGAGGCGCGATTAATTTCCCCGTCTTCCTTCAGCGGCACTCGAATTACCCGCCGTTTAATATCGAATTAATCGCGTACGCGCTTCGAGGGAATTCGTGTGTTTACAAGACACGAAATTCCCAACACACGGTGGGGAACACGTTCGTTTGAAAACGTAGCGAGGGATCCACGACGCGACACCGGGTGTCGCGACGTTGCCCTAACTTTGATTAGCGTACTCGAAACTCGCGCCGCGTGTGTTTGCTAAGCAGCATAAGCCCTTCAAGTTCATGCCAAGTAAACGCGCGTGGATTAAGGATACCTCGTTATCTCAACGCCCTGAGAGAAATGATGTTCTGCCGCTCGTGCTCGGTAAGATAATAGATCTCTCGACAGCGCTTAATCGCTGGGAACTTTGGAATGGGCGTGAAACTCGTGTAGTTTTTTTTTTTTTGTTGCATTGTTAACCCTTTGGCTACGGCAGACCTTGATACTATCCGTCGCGAGTTCAGTCGCGAGCTATACTTGAGAACGACGAAAGTTTTCGTTAGACTGCGTTTCTGAGAAAGTATTGGGTTGTCCGGGAAGTTCGTATCGATTTAATATAAATTAAATTTAATTTAATTTGATAAATGTATACTAAAATTTAAATCTTCTGCGTTTCAATTTTCCTTCAAAATCGGCACGAACTTTCCGGACAACCCAATATATTGCTCGCGATAAATGCAAGACAATAAACTTTTTTTTACATCAACAAAAAATCCTGTCCTTTGTTTATCAAGGGTGGATTATACGTATAGGGTGGAAAGAAAAGTTTGTCCGTGGCTGGATGAATTCTATGATTTGGTGGAAATGCGTGCAAAAATTGACTTCGACGTTGAATTTGAAGGTAAAGAAATTTTTTTTTCTTGCATTGTATTCCACTCATGGCGAAGATAAAAGTTTTCCTAAAGCAGCCTGACAGTTCTTTCGAAAAATAGCGAAAAAGTTTCTGAATCATTTAACACTGCGGACGCGTGAGTTCTAACAGCGACTTTACAGTACTGGACACGTGGATTTTTATGTTTATATTTTGAATAATGTTAACAATTAGATTATTTTGACTCATACTGATGCCACAACTGTGATAAATCAGATATTGAAATACGAATAGTCTAATACGAAAGTTAAAATAAACATCCACGCGTTCAAAACTATAAAGTCGCTGTTAGAACTCGCGAGTCTGCAGTGCTAAACGATTAAGAATCTTTCTCGCCATTTTTCAAAAGAACTGTTAGACTGCGACTTATGGTTCCTTGGCAAAAACCTTAAGTTTCGTGATGAGTAAAATACGATAAAAAAAATTCTGACCTTGAAATTCAAAGTCAAGGTCACTTTTGCTCAGGTTCTCTACACGTGTCTCCGTTGAATCAAAAATGTAGATGTTCAATCTATGACAATCACGGACAAACTTTTCTTTCCAAACTTTTCTCTGTATCGACAAATTATCTATTTTTGTTCCCATAAAACGGATACTCCGGATACCATAAATGGGGAGACGTAATTTTAACTATCACACATTATACGACTAAAAATGACAAAAACACTTAGAGTCATCGAGTTCACGCCCGCTTCACTGGCAAAATTGCCGAAATTCTCGATCTACATAATTTTACAAGTTTCCTCTTCCACCAATAAAACCATCAGTCATCAACGTCTCGCGTGCCAGGAACGTTGAAACGCGATGCCCGGGAACTGCCTTAATCGCCTCGTTAAAGAGTTTCGTAGAGTTTCATCCCGACGGATCACTTCGATTTCCATCGCGCCGAATTATTTGTTCCCGTGGGAGCATTCTTGCCGGGGTTGTAGCCTTGATCGGGCTGGTTGTAGCCGATCGATATACAGATGGATTCCGCGAGGCAAATGGAAGCGTCGCGTTAACCGTGCAAAACTCGCATTCCACGCAAATCTTCCCTTTCTTTCGCGACTTTTCGGAATTAATTCGTCAAGCGAATTTCACGCTGTTTACGCTCGTGTCACGATCTCTGTCCCGTGTCTCTCTATAACCAATTCGCCGATAGCAGAGAAAGAATTCAACCCTCTTTCCTTCCTTCCTTTCTTTCTTTCTTTCCGAACGGCGAAAGTTGAAACGGCGGTAATTAGAGCGTTTCGTTAACGAGGCACTCGGGAGGGTAGCTTTGAATTAAACAAAGCTCGGAACGAACAGAGACTACACGCGGAAACTGTTGAACGGCGAGTGTTGCACGCTCGCCCGGCTCGTTTCGGGGGAGGAGGGTAAATTCCAAATTGTCTCGGCGACGTGGCGGAGGCTTAAACTCTTGAACTTTAATAGGAGCTCGCTGCACGCTGCCACCAGCTGCGGCTCGTGTGTACGCGCAACTTTCGACCGAGTGCCGCTGCACCGTGCTTTTTGCGCTTGTCATTGATATCAAACGTCGGCGATCGCAAAGGGAATAGGGTCGTCGTGGCTGGTTCTCGTTTACCGATCCGCCGTCGAATTAGGACTGAGACTCGAGCGACCCCTCGCGTACGTCCCTGTCGAGAGACTGGGACACGGAGAGATCCTACCCGCTGTAAATTCGTGTCGAAGGCGTCTCGGTTCTAATTCATCTCCCAGATCCCAGTCTCAAGTCGTTTATGTATCGAGCGATGGATACTCGGTGCTTTCTAGAGTTTCGAACCGTTTTCAAGCGAAGTCGATCGTCTTTAGAAGTTGAGCGGTGAGAGTGACAGCGATCGGATAATCGAATTTTTCTGACGTTTGGCTTGTCGTATTCAAATAACCTTTCAAACTGACTTCAAACTCGAAGAAGGATTCACTATTTTGTCAAAAATCACTTCAGATGTCGTCTCTTTTTTAGTCTATTCATCCTCTTCACGATTGTAAACTTCCTTCCTACCCCACGCCCCCTTACGAATCACGTGACCCAAATCAACCAATCGCTAATTTTCGTTGCATCAGCGTTGCACCTGAAGAGGCCCGATTTTCTGGATTACCCCCATTAAAATCACTTTCAGTGATAAAATAAATAAAGTAAATTAATTATAAACTATAATTAATAAAAAATGACAATAATCCTTAGGAAACGCGTGACGTTTCTCCACGTCAGAGGGTTAATACGCGCCACGAAGAGGGTGAAAGATCACGCGCTCGCGAGTTTGATTACTTTCGCGAGGGAGATCGATGCGAGCGGGCAACTCTGTGGACGGATGGAACCGCCGACGGAGATCGGTGGAATTTTATTTCGCTCGGCGAAAGTCTTCGGGTCCCTCCCGGCGTCTACGTTTCGCAAAGTTCGTAAACAGGTTCGGTTAACCGCCATTCTGTTCTGGAATTTGTATCTGACGTCTGATCCCTCTAGACATCCTCGAAATCTACCGATTCCTACGAGGGAACTTCGCCCGTAGGATTCCCAAACTTTCTAACGACCGTAGTTCGTCCAGACCACGTGCGAAACTCGTCCGGACGAGCCACACACTCCGCAGAGCAATTAATTCTCTCGATTTTTTCGGAGAGAAGGGATGGGGGGAGGGGATAGCGAGGGTGATTGATTCTGTCAACGCGAGCTGCACGCTTTTATTTCGCTTTTATTTCGAGGAATAATTTTCGCGGAATGGATATTACGCGTCGGTCGGGAACTTTCGTAATTACGAAACGTTTTATCGAAACTTTGCAATTTTGCAATTTTTCCAATTAGAGGTAAAAGAAAAACGAGAACAGATCGGTTTTAACGTTGCGAATATAGGTTATGTTCTTCCGCGTGTAAAGATCAAAGATGGCAGCGCTGCAGAAACGCTGAAAGGACCTGGAGAGATATGAAAAATATAAAATTAACGTTATTATATTAATATATTTTGTAATAATAAATTATAAATGTTATTATATTAATATATGTTATAATAATAAATACAGAGCATCGTTTCGTAAGAAATCGCGAGATCGACCATTAATTATAACTCAACACGAATGGCTTTTATTTTGTTATATCGAGGAACTTTCAATCGAACGCGTTGATCAGAAACTTTTTGCAATTACGAGATTTTATAATTGCAAAAATTAACGAGGAAACAGATCGGTTTTAATTTTATCGTCAAACGAAACGACAAGATTGAAAACGATAGCACTGCCCAGTGTAAGACTGGTGTAAAGTGTGAATTCGATCGTGAATTTCGACTTTTAAAAAGTTGTCGCCATTTGAAAAAGGTACGATAATGATATAAAAGCTTTTTGCAACAATAAACATAGAACATTGTTTCGTAAAAGAAAAACAGCAAACGTTTCACCACTCATAGCTCGATCGATTCAAACGCGCGGAGCGCTTTTATCTCGCCATCGAGGAACTTTCAATCCGGTCAGAAACTCTTGTAATTGCGAAATTTTATAATTGCAAAAATTAGCGAAAACAAATCGGTTTTAACTTTGCAGATACAGGATATGTTCCCCTCTGCGTGCGACGACAAACGATAACGCCGAGTATAATGAATTTAACTTTTCAAACATTTTCAAACGTGACTTGGAAAAGACGTAAAAAAAAAGGAAGAAATATATAAAAGTTTCCTACAAGATTTTATTTAACTGTTAATAAACATTTTATTTAATAATAAACATTTTATTTAACGCTGTTTTGTGAAAAAATAGCAGGGAAAACTGACGATCGTTTTCTGAAAGATATTAGAGAGTCACATTGGAATTTTCTCCGAAAGATAAAACACGAATAGTTGGGATGTGATTCAGGCTCGTGTGATTCAGCTTCATCCGATATCGTGAAAACCGACGCGACACAGAACTTCCCATTCACCTATGCCCAAACAGAGTTAACGCATCGGTGACTCTCGGGCGACGTGGTTTTCCCAATAGGCCGGCTTTCTGCTTGTATTGACTCGTATTTCCGCTTTTACAGCTCTCCGAGCAAACTACCTGAGAAAATAATGATACCGACGCAGGATGTTGCGATGGATGAAAGTGCGTCTCGCGTCACATCGAACAGAGGGGAGTCGTTCGTTCGATTCGATCCTCGAAGTTTCTCGATTTTAAATCTAAATCTATCTGTGATCGGTGTGTTTCTATCACGCGAAAATCCACTAATAAAATCTTTCCGCGAAGACGTTCGATAGTTGATTCGACGTGGTTTGAACACGACTGGGGGAGTTTAGGCGGGTTTGAGCAACGGTGGTTGGCCAATAAATCAAGCCGTAGGTAGTCCATCGACGCAGCCGATATTCAGCCAGACCGAGGATCGATAGCCACGAGCTGACCTGAGAACGGCGTAAATGAGATCAACTAACACGTGCGGTGGATCATCGGTAACGTAAATCACTTCGACCTCGTCCGGGCGACTTTTCCCCGGTCGATCGATCCGGGGCTCTCGTGTTCCGTCGTCGAAGCATCGATCATGCCGATTTAAAATTCATTGCCCCGTGGCTGTTGTCCGTGATCGGTTCGCGTTGGTTAATACCCATTTAATATCTCCACGGTGACGTTAAATTCGCGCGATAACGCGAAGATGCATTATTTTACGAGCGTTGTGTTAGTTTCAGAGGAGAAAATTGCCATTAAACGGTGCGAATTGGACCCAAACTTTCCCATCAATCTCAATGGTTCATTTCTTTTTGCCGAATCGTTGCGAGAACGACACGATTTCGAGAAATTCAATTCCGTTGTCTTTGTTCGTGTCGTCTTTTCTAACAGATGTATGTCTTAAGATTTGTGTAACCAATTTCGTTTTAAACCGAAAATTCGTTGTTCAATATCGGTACTTGATTGTTCGAGCTTGTTTTAGAAAAGGATTTGGAGCTTTACACAGATGCAGCTGATAGGAGAACGATCCTTTGACAAAGTGGGACAAATAGATTTTTTTCAAAATACCCTAGAATATTCTAGAAAAATAGTTCATTTAGAGCATATGGTGACGTAATGTAAGAGCGTTTCTTTTTTCTCGAAACGAAATTTTCAAACCTGGTACCAGGAATATCTGAAATTCGTATAAAATTTGTATAAAAACTAAAAACAAAAAAAAGACGATCTTTTTGCCATAAAATTTTATTGATACGCAAACATTTGAATCGATAGAAAACAAATTACAGGCGCGGTCGTTCAGTACCAGACAAAACGCCACTCCTATTCGAGGTCTACCCCACGCCCCCTCGCGAATCACGTGAACCAAATCAACCAATCGCTAATTTTCGTTGCATCAGCGTTGCACCTGAAGAGGCCCGATTTTCTGGGTTACCCTCGCTAAAATTTTTGGCAATATTTTCAAGGCTATTATTTATAATACTTGGCAAAGCGAAATTTTGATTTGTGCATTTTTCTTTTTCTTTTTCTTTTTTATTAACAAAAGATTTAAAAATTTAGAACGAAAATCATATATACATATAATTGAAATCTTTTGAAAAATTGATATTTTAAGTCTCTTGTACAATTTGACGTGAAATTAAAAAAAATTGCTTTAGATAAAACTACACGGAGATGTACAGGCTACCGCAGACGTCGTTACGATGAAACGACCGTCATATTCTGCAATAATCTTCGTACATTTCGTTGAAATTTTTAGCAATCACTAATTGGACAACGTGCAATAAAACGTACATGTTACCTTTCTAATAAAACGTAATTTTATTTCCAAAAATATTTAATAATTTTCCTTATTTTGCAATTATTCAAATATATTGTATTGTATGTAATCTTCTACGTGGACTTTCAATTTTAGTTGAATGTTTAATTTAAACCAAATAGATAAATGGAAATAAAATCTCTATTGCACCTTCGAACGCAAGGAAATAGCGAATACAAATTTTTAATCTATTTTAAATCATTTAATAATTCACTCAAGGATGAAACAAAACAAGTTCCAGGAGTGAAAATACTTAAAAAAAAAATCGCCGTATGTTTCGTGGTATAGAGAATTATATAAATCTTCAAATAATACAAGTAATGCAGTTATTCGTTTAATTAATTTCATTAATCACATAAATTATATAAATCTTGAAACAGTACACGTAATACGATCATTCGTTTTATTAGATTAGTCAAGGATGAAAAATTAATTCCAGGAAAATGAAAACATTTCCCAAATGAAACCACGGTTTCGCGGTATCGGTCGACATCACGAATATACAGAATTATACAGAATTACAAAAATCTTCGAATAATGCACGCAATACAATTACTCGTTTAATTAATGGTTCATTCAATAATTTACTCAAGGGTGAAACAGACCAAGGTTTCAGGAGTGAAAACGCTTTCAAAAGAAGTCACAGTTGCGTGATACTTGTCGAGGGGTTAATCGCCGACAAGTTTAGCCCGGCTCTATATAATCGATCGTGAAACGCGATTCCGAAAGGTGTATTGTGCGCGTTTCGTTTGCAGGTGTTAATTCGACGGGGCGCGATTTCATCGGCTGGTTCACGCCCATCTTCCGATGAGAGTCGTTCAACTCGGCCGACCTTGTATACTGTTACATCGACGGCCAATTTACCCTAACTCTCCCTCTGTCTCTCTCTCTCTCTCTCTCTCTCTCTCTGTTGCGTGTCCCGCGAATTACACGATATTATCCCTGGTAAATTCGCCGGAACGCACCGCGACTCCTGCGTTCCCCGCAATTTCGCTCTGTGACACCAGTGGCTCGCAATTTACCAGTTCGCGTTAACGAACGCGGCAACGATTGAAAACCCGATCCTTTCCCTCCCGGTTCTCGATGGAAATCGAACGACTCGCGCGAGTATTTTTTTTCCCCGCGATTGCGCGTGATTGACGTTCGCTCAGATTTTTCGTTTCGATAGCTATTCTCGTTTCAAACGTATTTCGACGACGATCTGTAAATCGATCTCTTTTCTTCTCTTTTTTCCTTTTTTGTGCACGAGGAATAACATTTTCGTGGTTATCGCGTGTACAAAAGGTTTGCAAACGTTCAAAGTTTGCAAAGCACGGCCCAGTGTCCATAAATTTGAATACGTCGACAAAAAACTTTGGCAGGTTAACAAAATATGACTTTATGCAGTCTTTTTTGTAGGTTTTATATTTGTAGTTATATAGTTTTATTTTTTCTTTTTTTTTTGATGAAAGGGTAGATGAAGAGGTTTAAGATCGTTTCAAGGTAACCTTCCTAACCTAACCTAACCTAACCTAACTTAAACCTAACCTAAACCTTCACCTTTTTAAGTGGAATAATGTGTCTTTTGCTTCATTGTTTCGTTTAGTAGTTTAATACTTGGATCACTCCGTTGTTTTTGAAGTTATAACAAAAATTTTGTTAACAAAAACTGTTTGGTACAGAGTGAGTCATAATGGAACGATAATTTCATATGGTTTTTATAGTGTCTCTTGTAGGTTTTATGTAGTTTTTATAACAGTTTTCTTCGTAGGCGAAGGAGTTCAAGATCATTTCAAAGTAACCTTCACCTTTTTAAGTGGAATGATGTGTCTTTCGCTCCATTGATCGACGCAGCTCGACATTTTCTGCAAAAAACTGTTAACCTATATATGTCGAAAAAGTATATATATTTTAACCAATATAACGTAATATAGAAACAACATGGAGATGGATTTAAAAAAGAATACAAGTAATAAAGAAACAATATAAACAATAAATAAAGTTTAAGAGATTTAAAAAAGCGAGAGAAAACCTTCTTCTGCAGCTACAAAATTGCCATATTAGGCCCCCCTCTGTACCAAAGAATTTTTATCAACAAAGTTTCTTGTACTTTCTCTGAATTTTACCTCGATAGCTTGTTTTGTCAAGAAAATCACCAGGATTCCAGCCATCTGTTTCTTTTTCTTTTTCTTTTTGTCACGCAAAATGGGAATTAGATACGATGATCGGTCAAAGCCATCGAAAACGACTCGGTTCTTTCTCCTCTCAGAGGTATTCCCGAACTTCGAACGAGCACAGAAACTCGTGTTTATGGTTCGCGTTCCGCCGTCCCGTAGAGCCAGCAGTATGCTTAGCAGCTGCAGTCTCGTTAGTTTTGTTCGCCGAACGAACGTGACTCGATTACATCGTATAAATTATACCGGGCACGCGTGACATAAATCCCAATGCAGCGGGCAAGGCGAGCCCGTGATATCCGGTTCATCGCTTTGCATCATCTCCATTCGACTGTTCCTCGTTTCGTTCCTCTTCCTTCCGTTTCCTTCTTCTTTTTTCATTTTCCACTTTCCTCCTCCGCTGTTTCGTTCTTCTTTGCCACGTAAATTTTCGGGTTATTCGAGAGAGCCAGTCGTGTCGGAGGAGTCTTGAGAGATGGGAGAGACGTCAGAGCTCCAAGTGAATTTTGGTCGAGGGATTTCTTCCTCGAGTCGTGTCAAGGTTGCCCTCTAAATCCGAGATTTGGATAAGAACCTAGAAACGCGGAATTCCTTCGGAACATTCTTTCAGCTCACGTGTTCGAGGTCAGTCATGCTCAGAGAAGCTTGACGAAACGACAAAACTCGGGATGAATTCCAGTCGTGGAATGTCTCTCGCGGTTATCAGATCCTGCATTACCGACGGAGGTTCGAAACGAGATCTCTGACTGGCGATTTGATCAACTCCTTTGGTTATCTTGTTTTATCACTAAAAGTGATTTTAACGGGGGTAACTCAGAAAATCGGGCCTCTTCAGGTGCAACGCTGATGCAACGAAAATTAGCGATTGGTTGATTTGAGTCACGTGACTCGTGAGGGGGCGTGGCGTAGTCCTCCAGTAGGAGTGGCGTTGTCTGGTACTGAGCGATCGCGCATGTAATTTCTTTTCGATTCAAATGTTTGCGTATCAATAAAATTTTGTGGCAAAAACGCCAGAACAGTTGTTTCTGGGCATTTCAGTGAGACGAATCGCACTGGGGTACAAGTCGTGCGGTTCTTTTTCTCTCTCTCTGTTTTTCTAACTTTAACGTTGGGAGAATTTTTTCTTCCCGGCGACGCCGCGCGAGATGGTAACTTCGATCTCGCGGATGAGATTGAATTTGCATGTTCCATGAAGTTTCTTGCGAAGGACCGGAAGTCTCTTTCCCGCCGTAAATCTCCGCACGAGAATTATTCGAAAAAGAGATCCCATGTCACGCGTGTCGCGATAAATCTCGGGCAAATTTTGCAAAGAAACCACCGGGGGATGCGAGTTCATCAGAATTTCCAGCCTCTCTTGCAAAAAATTCTATGTATAATAGAGCATTGATATCACGGGATAAGCGATTTCTGCGAAAATACAGGGCCAATCCTAATAAAAATTATTAATCTCGCAGCAATTATTTCCTAAACCTTTGTTGTAGGAGAAATGTTTTAAACAACACTTACTTTACAAATTTGATGGTCATTAATTTTGTCTAAGTGGATGTGCTATCAACGTATAGAAATTTCAAAATTACCTTGGTTTTTTTCAAATGAAACTATGTATTTTTTATTCAAATGGATACATAGTCCGTTGGAGAGGGTGCAAGTATCTTTTAAAAGCAGTATGATCTTGAATAACCTACGACCTTAAAAAACCAACGTACGAAGCTCGATAAATTCCATCCATCGATGATGTCCATCAATCCACAAATTTTAATTAAAAAAAAAAAAAAACATAAGAATGAATATATCTAATCAAAAGATGTTTCCTCAACAACGAACAATTCACGTCGAGCTAATTGCGTGGAATATTTTTTCCCTATTCAGTTTCAATCTCGTAGTGAAATTGCGATATCAGTCTCGTACGAAAAAAATGTTTCCAAAAAAGAACACAAGCACATCGCAATACACGCGCGTACGCGATTCGGGAGAAAGCCCGACGGAGAGAGTGGAACGCGTGCGTGCCTTGGAAGCTCGGAGGTTTAATTAAGCGGAATAAAGCGAGTGGTCGGCGGCAGATTCGACGTGTCAGCTATGTTTCATTGAAGCGTATCGCGCGTGCCGCGGCGTCGCGATTTTTGACTTTATTCCCCGCTCCTCGAGGGAGGGAGGGAGGTAGGTAAAGTCGGGCGGTTCTGCATCATGCACGCAGCGAGGCATTCAGCGTGACGTTGATTTATAGGTGTGCTCGCCGCTGGCTGTGGCGCATCCCGGGCCAGAGAACGGGGGAATAAACAAAGTCAAGCCCCAGCGCGGCACGTTGATACAGTACTTTTCGAGGGCTTTTGCCAATTCAGCAGGCTTTCGCGCTGCTGTCCGATTGTGCTCCGGCGAAATAAAGCGCGTTCTTCTCCGCGCCCTCTGCTCCTTCCGCTGTTTTTTCGCCCCTTTTGCTCCTCCTCGTCTCTTTTCCCTCGGAAAACGTCCGTTTCTTTGGCCACCTTCCTTTCTTCTCTCTCTCGTTTCTCGTCTCGTTCCTCTTCTCCAGACCCTCGGACACGCCAGGTTGCTCCGGAGACAATGTATTATTCACCCTCCTCGCGCATACAACCTTCTCACCCTTCGCGCACCGCGGCGGCCGGTTTTTCTCTCCGTTAATTCTCCGGGATCGATCCGACGCGTCTTTTCACGCGGACCTCCACTTCTCAGAATTTCACCGGAAAGTCCTTCCTCGCTTTTCTGCCTGGTCCGAATCTCTTTCACGCTTCAAGCGACCAATTTCCAAAGCAATCCAGCTGCAACCTGTCCAGGGAGGAGGATTCTTTCCAATTTCGTTCGTTTTCGCTCGAAAACACCCCTTCCTCTCTTGTGTCTCAACGCCTTCCATTTTCACGGCGAGGGTAGTTCACGTCGAATAACGAAAATTCGGGAGGGTCGTGGCCCGTATTCCCCAAGTCCGCGATCAGTTATGCACGGCGGCAGGGTGCGTTTCCGTTCGGTAGTAGTCGCGCAACTTCCACATCCGGCTCCGATGTCCGCCGATGTCAGCCGATTTCAAAAGGGTTGGCTCACGATTGAATCGCGAACGGGTAGCGAGAGAACAACGGAACCGGCTGTGACCTGTACCGTCGTGCTTATTGCGGTTCGCGGCGCGCACACTGTGTATTGAACTGTCGCATTTTTGGAATATTTCATATAAAATAACAGACAGCCTTTTATAAATGAAAATTTTATTCAGTAATACATTGCCCATTGTTTCGTACTTTTTATCACTGAAAGTGATTTTAGCGGGGGTAACCCTCTTCAGGTGCAACGTTAATGCAACGAAAATTAGCGATTGGTTGATTTGGGTCACGTGATTCGCGAGGGGGCGTGGCGTAGACCTCGAGTAGGAGTGGCGTTGTCTGGCACTGAGCGATCTTCATTTTCTAGTCTGAACAGTTGCCTTTCAACGAGACGAATCGTAGTGGGGTACAAGTCGTGCAGTTTTTTGTTTTATCATTCAGTCTTTCAGTGACC
Source organism: Melipona bicolor (assembly GCA_030673865.1). NCBI lineage: Eukaryota > Metazoa > Arthropoda > Insecta > Hymenoptera > Apidae > Melipona > Melipona bicolor. Next base: position 59,132 of record JAHYIQ010000053.1, on the reverse strand, counting down.
ACGCTGTACCTGATAGGTAAAAAAAAACTAAAACCACTACTATAAAAATGCGACGTTACTTATGGAACAACCCAGTATATAGAACGTGTCGTGTCTCGACTTTCTTCGCGCATAATACGTATTCTTCGAAACGCTGGCCTCGCTTATTGAGCTTATTTTCAATGGAGGCTGCGAAAGTTTCACGGAACAGCCACGCGAATAAAAAGATATTTCGGTGGAACTCCCCCGCGAGAAGGAGGAAGGGTAGGAGAGGAGGAGAACCGTCGGAGGGAAGTTAATGGTTTAACGAGAGGCGGGGCATTATATACGTCGCGGAAGAGCGGACAAAGTTGAGAAGATAGAGAAACGAAGCGTAAGGATGTCGCGAGATAGCGGGGCCAACTTCGTTTCCCGCTTTCCGGATATTTGCATTTAAAAGTCGGGCGAGACTGATGAAATTGCAGATTGCGCGACTGATTCGATTCCGCGACGAAACGACGGAGCTACTCGATTTTCTCCCCTCTCCCCTTGCCTTTCTTCAATACGGCACTGCGTAACTAACAAATGATCCTCTTTTATGATACACTCTCTCGACGAATATGACGTTTGAAAAAAAAAAAGAAAAAAAAAACATCAATAACTCTAAAAAGTTATCGAACCAAAAAAAAAAAAAAATGATTTTGGGAAAAAATATTTTTACATCAGTTATTGACTTCTCACGTTAAGTTAGGTCACGAAAAATATTTTTGGCATCGTCACAATTTGAAAAAAAAGATATTCAGGTGGTCTCATTGAAATGGGCCACCCTGTATATGCGTGTCACAGTGTGTCGGCGCCGTTAGAAATGCAGATGAACAGTATCGAGGCTCGTGATACCCATGGTAAGCTTGACAATAGTTGTTGTGCCGGTAGTGGACGGAATGGTAATAGCATCGGAGGGATGGCAGGGTGTGTCAGAATGTTGGCCACTGAGGTTGGGAATTCTGTGTCTTGCGTGGGATACGCGGAGGTGTTCGCTCGGATTGTACAGGGTCTCAAACGTCGCGACGTAAACGCCGGGCTAATTGCATGGTACACAATGGATCTTTGCTCTCTCTGCTCGCTTTCTCTCGAGTTTCTCCCGCTCTCTCGTCGCGCTTCGCTCCGTTTCGTAGAGTCTGAACCCGGACACAGAGCCTTTAAATAATATGTATCCACGCGGTAATCGGTCATTTATCTCCAACTACGCTCTCGTTTCTCCGCGTCGGAGCGGAATTTCGGAGGAGCCGGTTGATTGAAGTTGAGCGAAGAAACCAGACACTGATGCATGTTTTAAATTTAACTTAAATTAAAATTATTCTGAATGAAAAAAAGGAAAAATAATAAGTTGGAGAAATTATTCACCACAGAATCTCTCAATGATGAAAACAGAAACTTTGCTGTTTTTGCACATTTTTTCTTCACTTGGAAGGAAAATCTAGTCCCCGAAGAGGTTGATCGTCTACTTTGTACAATTAGCAAGGAGTTCTCTGTCGAGATTAATAAGAAAATCTCCAGAAAGATACGATTCGTCTCACTGAAAGGCCCAGAAGCAACTGTTCTGACTAGAAAACGAAGACGATTTTTTTACCATAAAATTTTATTGATATGCAAATATTTGAATCGATAGAAAACAAATTACAGGCGCGATCGCTCAGTACCAGACAACGCCACTCCTACTCGAGGTCTACGCCACGCCCCCTCGCGAATCACGTGACCCAAATCAACCAATCGCTAATTTTCGTTGCATCAGCGTTGCTGGAGAGGCCCGAGATTACCCTCGCTAAATCTTTCAGTGATAAAAACCTTTCGTTTACTTTCCTAATTGAATGAGTGGCGTGTTTCAACTACTTAAGACGATTAAGCGTTTAATCGAAATGTAGCTAGTTTTTCGCCCGCTTGCTCTCTACGAAAAGCACACGAAGCACAAGATGTTTCTTAATGAGTAAACCGAGTAAAATGATTTACTTAATGATTAAATAATATTCTACTCGTCGTTTGTTTTCTTGGAATGAGAAATAAAGAAAAAGCTACCATATCGTTCGCTACTTTTCACCCTGTACTTTGTTAAAAAAGAAATTAATATACTGACACAATGAATCGAAATACTAGCTAACTTTTAGTTTGTTTGCTCTCTACAAACAAGATGTTATTTAATTAATTATTAAACAAAATTCTACTGTCGTTTGCTTTCTTAAAATAAAATTTTCTGCAAAAACCGTGCAAAGCACAACAGCGAGATGTTACTTAATGATTGAATAAAATTCTAATAAAAAGAGAAGAACGAAAAAAAGGGTCTGCATCACTATATCGTTCTCGACATTTTTCGTGAAAGAAATTGATATAACACGACATGGTGGCGATATTAGTCACCGACCTATGTTCACACGCGGTAACACGTGGTATCTTCGCGCGTTCGTTCCCGGTTATCGCGAGATCCGAAGGGGGGTGGTAAAATATTTCCAGGGTGTTGCTGGCCTATTTTCCCCTAGCTACCAGAGGGAATGCGCTATCCGATCCTTTCAGCCACTCGTTGAAAGATTCACGATAGAACGTGTGACGGACGCCCTATCTGACGCGCTATTCGTCTCGTGTTCTCAGCGCGGGATGCATTTCAGATAACGTTGTTTCCCGCCGCCGTGGATTTTCTACGCAGCGGTGCGGAAAACGGAAAAAAAGAAGGGAGGAAGGAAACAGGGGGAGGAAAAACTGGGGAGAAGTTTCCAACGAACTCCCCCTTTAATTTACACGTTCCAAGTTCGAACGTTTTTTTTTTGTCTTTTTCTTTTTTTTCGAAGAAACTGAAAAATCACGATGTGAAAAGTTAGTCGAACCGGCAGTTATCGGACGATTAATTTCGTTCCCTCTCTTCTTTCCCTTTCCCTCGTCCGTTTTTACCGAAGAAAATAAAAAGAAACACGGTATCCCGATGAACGACAGCGTTGACCAAGAGAAAATTTACCATCTCTCGTGCGCGGATCGTTACGGGGCCTGTTACCCCGTTCAACGCGGCGAAATTCAATTTCTTCCCTACCCCTTGTGCTCGTGTTACGCGATAAACAGGTAATAACGTTCGAAAACACCGAGAAGATGCATCGTGTATACAACTATCGCGAGACTCTTCGAACTTCCTTGCTCCTCCTTTCCTCTTGTTTTCTCTTTTCCTATTCCAAATACGGGAAAACGGACATCCACGCTCCGGTCTGGTAATTGATGAAACTGCTTTCGTTCGACGTTCGAGAGAAAATCTGAGGAAAAGGAAATTGTAAGGAAGGAGAAAAGTAAGGACGATTGTTACAAAACGTATTCGTTCTGTAGAGAATGTAGACAGTTGCAGGTAGACTTCTTCTCGTTAAATATTCGAATGAAAGGAATAAGGTAACGATATACAGGGTGATCGTTATCTTACTCGTTTATTTTTTTCAATTGGACCATATATTTCATTTTTTTTTCATAAGTCAGAAGAATATAAATTGCAAGCAAAAAAGTATTGTCCTAAATGGTTAAGGAGATATTTTACGATAATTTGATCATTAATGTTCATGGAACATACAAAACAAATCATGAATCGATACAAAACAAATTACAGGCGCGATCGCTCAACACCAGACAACGTCACTCCTACTCGAGGTTGTGCCACGCCCCCTCACGAATCACGTGACCCAAATCAACCAATCGCTAATTTTCGTTGCATCAGCGTTGCACCTGAAGAGGCCCGATTTTCTGGGTTACCTCCGCTAAAATCACTTTCAGTGATAAAATAAAAAGTGTCCTAGGACTTTAGGATAAATACTCACAGCAAAAATCGTCAAAAAGATAGACAATAAATTAACGAAAATCGATACCCTCAAAATATTGATCAGCGGACTTGCGCCATTTTGGAATTCAATTGGCTTCAATTGTTTTTTTCTCTCTCGTCTACGCGTCTTTTCTCGTTCCCACGATTTATTACTCGTCTCTCGAGACCGCTGTCCACCGAGAGAGCAAGCAGAGACCGAAGTTCTGTTTGTGTTGGCAAAAGGAACGTTTTGCAATCGGCATTAATACAAAGGGGATTGGAGATCTGTGTTGTGCGCGGTCGCGAGTCCGAATAAATTAAATTGCTTCGGTCGGTGCGCGTTTAGGGCCGCGGACCCTAGGATCCGTAATTGCACGGATATTTTTCTCAATTAAAAGCGCAATTCCGTCCCTCCCCCTTCACCCGGCTGGAAGTTTCCGAGCGGAGATGCGTTTACTGTAAAAATGAACACCAGTTAGTAATGTCGATCGATATCCGGCAGCCTGCTGGGATTGCGGGTCTGCGGAAATTACCTGCGGAAATTTCATTTCGCCGGGTTAGGCTCTAATACCGGTCGAGAGCTATTGCTCTCTCTATACACCAGATCGTAATACCGAGATACGTTCCTATACACTCGCGAATTACTGCTGTTTAACGCGCGCGCGCGCTCGGCTCTTTGCCAATTTCTTAAATTGGCGATAAATTTCAGATCAGATTTTTCAGAAATTTTCGTAGAAAAACATCGTAATATAATGCGAACGTCTAAACCAAGTCCAACAGCCCATCGTATTAAAACTAGTATGTTTATACGTAAAAATATATATGAATGTATTACATGTATTTTTAACACTAAAACTACCAAAGTAGTCAGAATGACCAATTTATAATTCTCGGTGGAAATTTTGTACATTTATAACAGTGTATTTTTAAATACTCGAGTGATTTTTAATAAAATATATTAAAATATATTAATAGAAGCTTGTGTTCTTCCTTGTATTATTAATTTTTTCTTGTACCTTGCACTTCAATTTCTTTGCTAGAAATATTATACTTTAGTCGTCGGTAGTTCTAGTGTTAAGATGCGACGAATATTATTAAGATCATCGTACTCAGGTTACTAACACAAAATTAAGCAAAAACCAGATCAGAGCTGGCTAACTGGCGGTACCCCCTCCATTGACTTCTCCATTTGCTTGGTAGAGAAATCAACAGTGGAGGGGATAGCGCTGGCGAGAGAGAGTGGGGATAAGGACCGCCAGTTAGCCACCTTTGGACTAGATGATCGAAGATTTATTATAGAAAAGAAAAAAACTATTTCAACAGAAAGATTAAAACCAATATTTATACCAAAAACTGATTCGCAAATAGAAGATAATAAGAGGCTAGATATAAACAACTCCTATCGAAGACTCAAAATTAATTCAAATAAGAAAAGAGTTACATTTGCTCTAAATATTAACTTCAAGTAATAAATTCGAGGGGGGGAAGTGCCGTATTTTTAAAAACCAGTTTAACAAGACAAGTTGAGTCTAATGGAAACAACTAGACAGTACTTTTTTTCCTGCCATTCCCATTAGATTAAAAAGTGTTTATACTTCAACACCGTTCCTCGACGATGCGTCAACACACTCCAAAGCATTTTCGATCAAGAGAAATAACATATTCTACGTCTGAGACACCATCGTGATACATCACACTGTAATTTTCATGTCCTCGTTCGCAAACTGGCCATGATTTCGTATTACACTGGCGTGCCGGTGAATTCCCCGTAGAAGATAATTCGAGTTGCTCTCTATTTCAAATTAACAAACTAGACGAAACTTGATCGTGATGGATCGTCCCCGGTTGTCCACATATTTTCGTTCGGAAGATAACTAAAACCTCGATCATTCGTGATTAATCGCGCCGATGATGGATCGTCGGGAATATTCGTAAAAAAGGAGAAAGAGAAAGCGCACGTGCGACGTTAAATCTTAATTTATTGAAAAGTCAACGCAGACTCAAAAGTGACGGGCTGTGAATTCTTTCTGTGTGGTCACCGAAATTCGTCGGAACATTACTATTGCACAGGGTGAATAGAAGAAAATGGGTTCGTAACTTCTAGGGTAAAAAGTAATGAAAAAAAGTCCTAATAATGGGTCCAAAAAATTAATAGTAAAATATAATATAATATAAGTTTATAAAATGGCGAAAGAAATTTTTCAGACAATTGAAATTATGTATCATTAACTTCCACATACCATACTTGGTGATTGCTTTAAACGAATTCACATATTAGAGAAGTGTAATCAATGAAATTTCATGCTAAGTACCATTTAAACAAGATGATTATTTCATTTATTTGTATCATTTTATTTGAAGTGATACTTCACTGGCTATTTCGTAAATAAATTGCTGAATTTTTCGTTTCATGTTTATTAGACAATTTCCACCCAAGAAGTCATGAATCCTTTTTTTTACTCACCCTGTATATAGGGCGTACGTGCTCCATGTAGATTTATGAATTTAGATCGTTCATGCAACACGAGTCGGCTGTCGCGTGCAAGTTGCTCGCCAAGTCGAGTTTAATCGGAAACGCGGGTTATCCGGTTACCTTCCTTCCCCTATTTCTAAACTGGCTTTACGATCCGCTGGTTTATCATAACACGGTCTGGAGCAGCTAATAAAGTTCAACGCGAGAGGTTCTAACAACAGGCAGACGGCTGTTTTGCAATTCACCGCGCCAGACAATGGACTCTCGCAACCCTCGCGACTCACCCCCTCTGCGATTTGCCAATTGTTTCCGCGACGATTATCAATTTGACGAAGAGCTTCGTTTAATGGTTCCAAGAGATCACGATTCTTGTAAAACTTTCCATTCTATTCGGTTTCAAAATAAAATTAGGGATCCCCATGAGTAACGTAAGCTTTTCGATACTGTGCAATATTTTAATTTAAATTATTAGTTTTTAATCATCATTAGTTTTTAATTATAATATTATAATTAATATAATGTAATAATTTCAATTATAATATTATATCTTAATTTCTTTTTTAATTATTAAATTTGAAGAAAACGACATTACTTATGGGTATCCCTATTAGATCTAAATATCTAAACTGTTATTATATAACTTTGTAAAAAGAGATCGTACGATAATAAACTTGGGCTCATTTGGAACTCGAAGTCTTTGCTATCAGAGTGCGTCGTTTGTTTTATTCTCGGATGCTTCACTGCTACGTGACAGATGAGAAAGTGAACTTTCTATAAATTGTCTTACATGCGTGTAGAATCGTTCGAGAAATTTTCTTCGTGACTGAATCTGAAATGGATTTGAAGATTCAAGCTTCCTCTTTACTAGTGACTCTTTGAAATTTACTGCAAGATTTTATCACTGAAAGTGATTTTAGCGGGGGTAACCCAGAAAATCGAGCCTCTTCAGGTGCAACGCTAATGCAACGAAAATTAGCGATTGGTTTATTTGGGTCACGTGATTCGCGAGAGGGCGTGGAGTAGTCCTCGAGTAGGAGTGGCGTTGTCTGGCCCTGTAATTTGTTTTATATCGATTCAAATGTATGCATATCAACAAAATTTTATGGCAAAAAAGTCAGAACAGTTGCTTCTGGGTTTTTCAGTGAGACGAATCGTACTGAGGTACAAGTCGTGCAGTTTTTTGACGAGAAAAGTTGAATTTTTTAAATTTCTGTCGCGTTCAATAAAAATTGTACAATGCAAAGGCAACCAACCCCTTCAAAATAAAAGGTTAGGTTTAGGAGACTTCATTCAAAAACAACAGAGTTGTCCCCTTCCACGCGGGGAACAAAGGAAAAAAACAATGAGATAGAGAGCTGGCAGAAGAAAGTGGAGCGCAAAAAAGACTGGTCGTCAAAAAGTTACGAGTATTACGCGAATGCGCGCTGGCGAGTTAGCTTGCCCCTCTGAATTATACGAAATTCCCTGCCAGCGAGGGAAATTGCCGCGCGTGCTCGACGCAGAGAACATCAAATCGGAGAAATATGAAAAATCAGAGATTCTCCTTAGCTTGTCGTTCGTCCCGGAAGATAACAAGGGGAGGACAAAATGGAGTCGTCGACGGACGACTCGTTAAATATTCATTCAATTTCCTACGGCGTAGTCGCATCGATATTCTCTCCCCTCCCCCGTTAAATATGCACAGAGATACGCGATCTGTTTAATAGCTGTCCGATCGAGAGTACAGGCACGGAAAAAGCCGCGTGATCTTCGGAGCTGGCCTGGCTTCGCAAACTGAGACCAATGGCACCCGAGAGACTTACGGAACACCGTGTCACGCGAGGCAATGTACGAGGCCGATGGGGACGCGCGCGTAACTCTTGTAATGTGCATAAAACGCAACGTAAACTGGAATTAACACTTTCGCGACGAGTGACAGTCGGACAAAACGTTTCGGCTGTATACTACAGCTGTAATTTTCAAAAGTCTGTGACTGAGTACGGCGGAGTTCTGTTATTTGTAGGTGTATGAAAGAATATAAGAAACATTACATTCTCATTATGACGCTTGTATAGTCGTCTATTGTTCATAGTTTGAAAAAATTAAACACCACAAATGAGTATAGAAAAAATATTTTTTTTTCAATAAAATGAATTTACGTTTGACTTGCAGTAACATTTTTGTATATTTATTTTACATAACAACTTGAAATATAAAATATATTAACAAATGATCAATTCAATTTTACTTTTTATTTAAAATTTTATTTAAAATTTATTTTTTTTTTCGTGTAAAATCACGATTGTATTATGATTTCGGAAACACCCTGTGTATCCTCCATCCTCAAAATCCGAAGAGCTTCCAGCGAAGATGGTCCCCTATTGTCCGGTTGCTCGATTATAATTACGTACACGCATAAGGAATGCACTGGGCCATTTGCACGGTGTGAATTATTCCGCGTGGAAATTATTCAGGGGAACGCGGAAACGCGGCGGGAAGCCAAACAGATCCGTAATTTGTTTTTCGACGGTGGAAATTAGAATTTCATTGGCGACTCGTTGGCCCACAGCTGGCAGCTACCGCGCACGCGCGGAAACTTTTTGCGATGAAATTTTGGTACGTTCCCGCTCTCTGCATAATCCGCGGTCGGTATAAAAGTGTGACGCTGCGTCTTCTTTCTCGAGGCCAGCTTTCATACACGTACTATCCAACTTTTATGCACTTGCACAACTTTTTATGTTCTCTCTTATTTGTTTTTTCTTTTTTCTTTTTTTTTTGGAGTTGCTTTTGTAATTTTTTTAACCAACTTCGAAGTGGATCCTTCTTTCAATAATAGATGCGGTAATAGGTGCGACAGAGTGAATTATGGAAGAACGTGGGATGAAAATTTATTAATAAAGTAGCTCTTTTTATCTTCGTACGAAATTTTGTGCTTTGTAGGAAATTCGAAAGAAGACTTTACGTTAAAGAAAATTTATTTCCACCAAAGTGGTCAAAATTGCCCATAGGCAATTTTATATATTTACAATAAACAAAGACTCGGATGATTTTTAGTGAAATACACAAATAAAAACTCGTGCTCTTTACAGTATTATAAATCTTGCACCTTTCTCTCTACCATAAATCTTCGATATTCTTAGCATTAAAATTTTTTATTTTCCAACTGCAACCGATGATAAATTTCAGCTAGTTTCCTCCAGCAATACGAGTGTCACAGAATACTAAAATAATTGAAAAATGGTAGTACGACTCTTTTTACTAAAAAAAAAAAAAAAACCACGAACTTGTCGGATACGATGTATAATAGTCCTCGTAGGTCTCAACGATGTCCAAAAAATTACAAAGATCCAACCGTTTATCTTGCGACGTAGCTTATTATACCATTAGTCTGAAAGGGATTAAACTAACCAACATGCGCGGTGTTTTGCGTGATAAATGTCGCTGTATTTTTTGGAGGAGATTATCCGTGGACTGTTGTCTGGCTTGTAAACTGGTTCGAAATAATTTTGCGTGGTCGAAATAGAGAGAAAGAGAGAGAGGGAGGGGAGGGAGGCAAACTATCTGGCGAACAGACAATGAAAGCCCACAAAATCCCTCTGGAGTTGCGATCCCTTCTGCAGGATAATATCATCGCATCCAGCTTCACATTGCGGGGAGATTCTATCCGTTATGCGCCGGAGACTTCCTAGTTCGGAGGTATTTACTCCGAGATAAAGCTCATCACACTCTCGAGAAACATCGTCTGTTATCTGATCTTGAATTTATCGTTCGATCATTTCTTTTCCTTTTTCTTCTTTGCCGTTTCTTGATGAAGTTTTGAAACTTTATTAAGAAATCTCCGAGATCGGGCATACTTGTGCACGTTCACTGTAGCTGTCTCAAAATGCAATTCGACGCACTTTGCAAAGTCCAATAAATTGGTTTTTGTCTCGGTTGAAGCGTAGTTTACTCTTTTGGAGAGTGTCGCAATTGCGTGCCAATTGCATCCAGAATTTTGTTTCCTACTCTCAGAATTCGAGCAACGAAGAATTAGCAATAATAACGACAGCGAGTTAATTTTAACGTTCGAAATTTTTAGTCACGGCATAGATTTTTCTCGTTTGGTTAATTTATTAAACTTTAAATCGTATTTTATGTTTTTTTTATGTTTTGTATACACATATGCAACAAGAAGTTTGCTAGTAATGATATAATAGCCAGAATTTGTCACATGGCTAATAATTATTAGATCTCTTTAGAGATTCTCAATGTTATTGCTATCAACTATTATCCTCGATGTCGTCTGAAATCATTTTATCATTGAAAGTGATTTTAGCGGGGGTAACTCAGAAAATCGGGCCTCTTCAGGTGCAACGCTGATGCAACGAAAATTAGCAATTGGTTTAGGTTAGGTTTGGGTCACGTGATTTGTCAGGGGGCGTGGAATAGACCTCGAGTAGGAGTGGCGTTGTCTGCTACTGAGCGATCGCGCCTGTAATTTGTTTTGCAAAAAAGTCGTCTTCTCCAATGTCTCTTAATGTCTCACCTTTTATAATCACGTCCACTCAATTTTCATGATTACGCTTTAATTTAATTATCAAATTGGAAACATTGACGTGAATTTTTCTTAAATCGTTATTATTGAAATAATCAAAAGTGTGATTATTTGTTTTCTTCGAGTACAGAATTAACATTATTGTGTTGTTACTTTTGTTATCGGTGTTCCAAAATGATACATTTGCCTCTCGAATTATTTTTTATTTCATTTCATTTTCATTCCCTAATGTTGCACAGTGCTTTTGAATTACTGTACCCTTATTTGTTAACTCCTGTCGTTAATTCCATATATATCGCTGTAACTGTGCGACATTAGGGGATGAAGATAAAACAAAAATGTATCATTTTGGAATCGTAGAGATATCTCACAGAGTTAGAAAATTTCGTATACTCATTCAAATTCGAATCGTATACTCGATTCAAACTCGAGATCATCGGATTTGGAGTTGAAAGCTGTGCTCGTTTTCAGCGCGAAATTCTTCGTCTTCCTAATCGTTGTTTCTACTACTTAGAAAAAGTTATCTCTCTGAGGAAAACAACATCCGCAATGAGATTTTTCTCTTCATCTTTTTCTTTCAAGAAAATCATTATTTCGTGTCTTTCATCCTTTAGTGTCTTTTTTCTTTCTCTTTTAATTAAACATGTCGAAAAATTTGCAGAAAGCAATTTCCCGATTTTTCGAAGGTTGTCGAGCACGTTCCCTCCTTCGGTTGTTTCGCGTAACTCTATCTCCGGTGATTGATGGCCCTGTCAACCTGTGATCTATCGCGTTAATCACGAGATACTCCGTTACGGTTTCATCTTTTTTTTCCCCTCCCCCCGCAAGTCATTAAACGGATTGCCGACGCTACATCGGTGTCTTAATCTTCCCATTTTGATTTATTCTCTGTTGAATGTCTCGTAATCTTGCGAAAGTATTGCCAGAAATTTAACATGAACTTTAGTGTGAACTAATAAAACAATGAAAGAAACAAACCATAAGCTAACTAAAAAAATTCCACGACACGAGTGAGAGAATCTACTACCGATCCAAATCAATTCTTACCATATCACTCAATCTCAATTCGCTCTCTTTTCTATCTCAACAGTGCTCGTTTCGGCGCAAAGGTGACAATATTTCTGTCAATAATTTCTGTCAAGGGCGTGGCACGCGATATCTGTGCTTCGTCTCCGTTTGAGATGAAACCGGCTGGAGTATCAGCCATTCGGTTCTTTCGAGATTGCGTCCTTGGGCATTTTCTAGGACACTGCAGCAGCCTGGTTTCCCGCACCAGTGGTCTCCACGGGGCTTTCTCTCCCCTCGACACGGTCCCCTTCGTCCCGACTGTTACCCTTATCCGTCCGATGATCTTCCACCGGTTCCATCGATAAACGCGACGCTCAAAGACTTAAAGACGCTGCTTGAAGTAGCAATTTTTTGTGACAATTTTTCGAGATGAAATTCCACCGTATACTGGCGGTTCACGAATTTACTTTACTTTAATAATCGGAGCTTTTAGAGTACAAAGGAGAAACCAGGTTTCTTATAATTACCCGTTGGTCACTGAAAATTGTAAATTTCAATCGCTACGAACTTACAATACATATGCTTCCTTTGTATCGAATGTATCAGTTCCAAAGAAGGCATTTTGTTAGGCAAGTGAAATTTCCCACGAATATTCCTCAGAATTCGATCGGTGTTTCTTCTCGACTCCGCGAACTTTAGGAAATTCTTTCGACGATGGTGGCCAGTGGATCACCGAGTCAAAAATCCGCGTCGGCGACCGCGCAAATTATTACCTCGAGGGCGTGTCGCGAACGGCCCCCCCTCTCGCTCTTTGCACCGAGGTTTTACCGAGTGGTTGTCGACCCGGCGGCCCGATCGAACCCCGATCGAAACCCACCCCTCCGCGTAAGCGGGAGAAACCACTTTATAGCCACTCTAGATTTAGCTGAAGGATTCTTCGCACGAGCTGATCACCGGCCTGGCCTATCGTTATCGTTGGTCTACCTTCCATCGTCGATCGCGCCGATTTAACTACAGTCCCTGGCTGGAATCGAGAATCTACTCGAAACGAGCATTTTTTATTATTCTTTCCTCCTTTCTTGGCAAAATCGGTCCCTTGGAACGAATTTCAATGTCAGTTAATTATAATGAATTTTAATATCAGTTAATAATTAATTGATTAATCAAGATATTGAATGTCTGTTAATTATACGAATACGTGTCAGCAATTTGTGCTTTCTCTTTTTATCTTCTACTAAATATCTTTTATATATTTTTTTATTATTATTTATATATTTTATCTTTTATTATATTTTATATATTCATCTCTTGTATATTTTTTATTTTTTATTATATTTTATATATTTATATTTATATATATATTTTAAATATATAAATATATATCTATAAAATTTCTAAATTTCTAAATGTGTATATATATATAAAATTTATATATTTTAATATATTTATTTTATATATATAAATTTTTGTATTTTTATTATATTTTATATATTTATATTTATATATATATTTATATTTTATATATTTTATATACATATTTATCTTTTATATATTTTTTAATTTTTTATTATATTCTATATATTTCTTTGCTGTCTTTTATGTACGTATAAATATCAGCCAAATATTTTGATATAATTCATTGCTTCTACCCATATTAGTACACCTTTCATTCTAACAGTTTCTTTCTATCTATTCTTTCATTGCATCAATATATTGTAATTATTTCACAATCTTGTATCTTGGTCATACTAATCTTCACTTCATTTATCTATTCACTCAAGTCCTCGAATATACTATACTACATTCTGATTTATTCAAAGTACTATCTTTTTCTTTATCCACGACTGTCTTCTTCTTATTTATCTCCGCGCCGTGACACTACTTTTTCTCACTTTCGTTAATCAGTCAATGTTTGCTCCCCCGTTACTTTCCCTCTTTTCTCTCTCTCGTACAAATAAAGGAACGAATATTTCACTCGAATCGATTGAAATATCGGGAATGTTCCGAACAGCGTGACACAATGGCCGATACGCGCGCGATACAGTGATTCGACTACGCCCCAGATACTTTCAATGACATACTTTCAAATCCGGCGAGTCATTCGGCCGTGAGAATAAGGAATTAAATAAATCGGATAATTGCCACTCCGTGGGCGATCCTCCACGCGCGAACAATCTGATTCATTAACCAGAGATTTGTTAGAGAACGTCTGTCTTCCCCGAACATACACTCTCCTCTCTCGTTTAATTATTTTTCATTCATCGTGAAACCGCGCGAAGCGAAGGTGGCGCAGCTCCCGAGCGATTTAATAAAACAGATGCATACATTCCCCGCGTAAAACACGCGTCGCGTCGGAACTTTTACTCTCTCGCTCGGGGCAACCGTTTCTTTTGCAGCTAGATTCCCCGTCTCGCGATCCGCGACAGGCGTTAATTTTATAACCCAGGTTGACGTCCCGGCTTTCACATCGGTACGAGAACTTTCTTTCGCGCGCAGCGACCGTTCCTCGCGTCGTTAACGCGTCGTCCGCGTCTTCCTCCTTTCGCCGGGAGCTGGCCCCGATGAAAATTTAAAGAGAGCCTCGGAAAAGCGAGATCCTCCGTTAGCCCCTTAACCAGAGTCGCCCCGTTATGCGCCGCGTTACTTAAAAAAGTCAATTACGCCCCAAAGCGGTTACGACGTTTATCTAATAAAGGGACAATCGCGAAGGAGAGCGCGGAGACTCGCGCGTCGTCTTTCCCGCTTTGCGAGTGAAAAGTTACTAGAACGTCTCGTATGTGTAACAAGAGGTATACACAGTTTTATTTATGTTCTTAATTTTGAATTTTAAATATATATATATTGTATATTTATATATATATTATACATTTATATAATTTTATTATCTATAAATGTATATTTATATATTTATAATATATATATATGTTATATTTATATAATTTTATCTCTATAAATATATATTACTATATTTATAATATATATATGTTCTAAATTTCTAATAATACATATTATATATTATAATATTTTTATATATTTATAATATATATTATATATTTATATAATTTTATTATCTATAAATATATATTATATATTATATATTATAATTATATTTTATATAATATAATATTTTATAATATATTTATAAATATATATTATATAGTATAATATTTTTATATATTTATAATATATATATATATTATATTCTAAATTTCTAATAACATACATTATATTCCAAATTTTATATTAAACAAAATATATTTTTACGAAACAATAGCCGGTGATATGAGATCAAATTTTACACCTCTGTGTAAAATTGCCAGTCAAATACAACAATGTGTTGTATGTAACTAAAGATATGATAGAACTGCGACCACTACTATAGTTGTGACTTGACAACGACCTGCAACCACGCTACAAGAGTACAGCTTTTTATGGAAATTAATCGAGCGTCTTCTCTCAGCCTCGAGGATTGAAACTCGGTTATTTATCAGCGAGCACCGAGCGGCGATTAATTCTCTCTCGTCGCGAAGACACGGGCGGTTTCCGTCCGAAAACATCGTTCGCGCGCGAGTTTGCGACGGGAATGCTCCCGCTGAATTATAGTCGACCGACTGTTTCTTAAACGTTAGACGGTTTGCAGCGAGCAACCAGTTTCCTCTCTCTCTCTCTTTCGAGGGCAATATAGTTTAATATCCAGCGGAAATGGACGCGAACGGACATCAAAGACGCCCTCGGTCGGAATGCTAAATTGCTATTTCCGCGCAAACTTGTCCCTCGGATTATTACAGCCACGTAAATGTATCTGTCCGCGCAAAGTACTCGCGCTTCTCGATTGTTCCCTTCTGCTGGCTTCTGACTCTGGCTTTTTCTTTGACGAGAATTCTTTCTGTGTCCAGTCCGCGTTGTAAGAATTATAAGAATTGAAGATGGGAAACTTACCACGTGGAAATTAGCTTCGTCGGTTTCGGTTAGTTTCTTGGAAACTGGGGCTCGACTCAGCGAGCAACGGGCAACTTTTAATTAACTCTTAACCGTTCCTGTCGCGCGGTTTCGTTTTGACGCTCGATTTCGTCGGGCGCGCCACTTCCGAAACATTGACGAAGTACGTAGCGAATTTCACGGCGTTAACGAGACGGTGCGAAGAATGAAGAGGGAGAGGAGGAATTTAAAGGACAAGCGCGAACCACGGGAGGGGAAAACTCGATTTCCATTTCCTCGGAGAGAGTCGTTCTCGCAGTAAAAGTCTCGCTGTCGCTGCGTTGAACGTTTCTTCCCGCTGTAAACGTTCCTGCAGCTCGGCAGCTGTCCATGGCAAAACCCGCGGGAAGATCTTTTTCGCCGCGGAAATGCGCGCCGGGGTACTTACCGCTCGCCTCCGGCTGAATTTGCACGATTCCTCCGCGAGACAAATGAGAGATCGCGACGGTCCTTCCTCGCGGTTATTCAGTGGAGCGCGATCGATCGTCCAGAGAGTTCTTCTTTTCGTTTTATTGACGGATATTATGCGCGGTACTTTGTGCTCTACGTCGTGTCATCGAATTATGATCCATTCTGATTCGTCACTTTTTATGTTTTTATATTTTACTTGTATTTTGTATTTTACTTTATTTTTTACTTACATTTGTATTTTATCTATATTTTTATATTTTACTTATATTTTATATTTTACTTTATTTTTTACTTATATTTTATATTTTATCTATATGTTTTACTTATATTTATATTTTACTTATACTTTTATATTTTAGTTATATTTTGTATTTTATTTTATTTTTTACTTATATTTATATTTTGCCTATATTTTTATTTTTTATTTATATTTTATATTTTACTTTATTTTTTACTTATATTTTATATCTTTTTTTCCTAAATTCTATGCTCTACTTATAACTTTAGTTCTCAACCTTTTCTAGCACGTCCAAAATCCCGATGCCCTGTCCCTGTTACGCGTAATTCTTATTATTCAAAAAGTGAATTTTTGACTTTTGTGAAAGGAATCTAAAAGGTCATTGATTTCAAGATCTGAACAAGTTTCCAAAGAACGTGACATCGGTGAAGGAAAAAAATTAGAGAGTTAAGTTTTCATTTAAAGAAATGCACTCGTTCTCAAATTTCCCGCGGTTTTAGTCCAGCGATGATGACGATTTCGACTGAATTTTCCACTGACGTGGAAATTTCTTTCCTTTCGATTCGATTTGAACAATTTCCCGGCCAACAAGGCCAGCAGCTGCGGCTTTTAATTTCAACAGAGTACACCGCCGAAAGTATTCCCACACGCGTCTTCTGTCGCGCCCAACTTACCCGGAGCGTAAGTGGATCTCGGCTGGCACTTGACAAATATAACTTACGCGTGCCAGACGCAGCGACGCCAGCAACCACCCCCTTTTCACCCTACACCGCGACTACAACCGAGTCCATTTTCTTTCGGGAATGTGACAGTTTTTCGCGAGGAATATCGCGCGACTTACCGGTTGGCGGAACGAACGCGAACAACACTTTCCAGAGTATCGTCAAGCCGTGCATCAGATAGTCGAGGGTAGACGGTGCAGCTGCCTCGCCGGTGCCTTCGCCCTCGTCGTCGTCGCCGCTGCTCACCGTCAACGCCTCCGTGAACTGTTCCTTCCACGAGCTCGTCCCTGAGAACACGCGTTTCTCGTAAATTCATTTTCCTTCGCGAGGAATTTCTTCTTTTTCTTAGAAATTTCTCTGTTAGACGCATTTTTTCTCCCCTTTTTCCAAGGGAAGAAATAATAAAATAAGATTTTTTCTCGACTAAACGAAGAGACTCAGACATGAAACAAACGAAATTATAAAAATATAAAGTGAAGAAATTTTTCGTCGTGTTTAAAGACGCATTTTTTTCTATTATTGAGAGGCCATTTTTGGCTTGGAGAAAGGGAAGAAATGGTGAAATCCTTTTCCCTCCATTTTCTTCGACTAAACGAGGAGAATCAGACATAAAACAGGAGAAATTATAAGAATATAAAATGAAAAAGTTTCTCGTCGTGTTTAAAGACGCATTTTTTTCTATTATCGAGATCCTTTCGAGATTGTTTTTTCTTTAGATCCCGAGGAACCTGCGAAAGATAACGTGCCAAAATTCAGCGTCGTTTAATTTCGCAGAAAATCTACAAAACGCTTCTGCCTTCGGTAAAAATCTCGCTGGAATATATCGAGAGCTGTAAGACTATTATTGCGACAAATATAATAATATAACTAAAGGGCAAGAAATAAATGGCCTTGATAACGCGTAGAGGGTGCGCCTTCTACCCTCCGGTGGGTTCCCTCGTTTGTTCTTGGGTTTGATCTACAACCTAACCCAACCTAACTACACGCTCACTCAGTATGGCAAACAAAATTCTTCGCGTCGAAAATCGCTGTCGTTCCGTGTCGTTCGAGAAAGAAATTTGAAAATGGCGCGGTTGTCGAAAGTTGCTTTCTTCCCCTTTCCTAGGGGATTTCTTATTTCGACAGCGATGTAGGATTGTATTAATTATTATAGACATACCTGCCCTGTCGTAAAACCTACCATGGTCACTAATAACGAGAAGATTAAATAAATAAATAAATCAATCAAAGACGGCGATTTTCGAACGTGGAAGTCATAAGCGAGGAAGAAGAAAACACGCGATTTCCTTTCTGTTTTCCTCCGCTTATTTTCATAATTTACGCGTTTCGCGCGTCAACGTTCGGGGTAATTGGCCTCGAGCGTTGCCTCGCGGCGATTTATCGCGACGTCGTAAATCAGTA
This sequence comes from Melipona bicolor, assembly GCA_030673865.1. Lineage (NCBI taxonomy): Eukaryota > Metazoa > Arthropoda > Insecta > Hymenoptera > Apidae > Melipona > Melipona bicolor. The sequence continues at coordinate 40,613 of JAHYIQ010000053.1, read as the reverse complement.
TCCAGATCCGAGGTCTCTGCGAGGACGCGTATCGCGTCTGATCGATTTCCCCTCTTGGCGATCTAATTTCCACTTAGCTTTTTTTTTTCAAAGGTAACACGCCACCGTTCCGGTTCGAGCGGAATTTTTCTTGTTGAAGGTTGTTCGCGAAGGCTTGACGCGTTCCGCCCCGATCGATTATCCTCGGCGTCGAGGCCGAAACGCGCCAGGCCAGCTCGAACCTACGTTCTACCTACAAAGCAGGGCTTCTCAAACTTTTTCACTTGGTGACTGGCACTTTACCCGGGCAAATATTTTCGCGACCCCAGATATAGATAATATATGAACTAGGAATACGAGTCAAAACATTTGCCGATGATATTAATATATATTTACGAATAAAGCTTATCCGGAAAGAATTCTTTGGTGCTTCAAACTCGTTCAAACTTGAATTAATTTTCGCAATCCTGGATATAAAGGTACATAAACTAGGAATACGAATTGAAAAATTTACCGATAATATTAATATATTTATGAATAAATCGTGAAGAAAATTTATCTGAAAACAATTCTTTGATGCTTCAAACTCGTTCAAACCTGAATTAATTTTCGCAATCCTGAATATAGAGGTATATAAACTAGAAATACGAATTAAAACATTTACTGATGATATTAATATATTTACCAATAAGTCACGAAGAAAGTTTATTCGACAAAAACAATTCTTTGATGCTTCAAACTGATTCAAACTTGAATTAATTTTCGCGTCCAGCAATTTTGTTAGTTTTGCTAAACTTTCTGTAGCCCTCAAATTTTGGAAAAGCCCTACTACAAAATAAAAAGACCGAAAAAAAGAAAGCAAAAGTGCAGAAAATCCTACGCGTGTCCGTCTTTTACGCGTCGCGTAAAGCTCTTCGAGGTCCCCGCGGAATTGAGCGGCATGGAATTGAACAGAGGAAACGAGTGTTTCGATGGACGAGAACGACACCTCGGCCGGTGTTTCGAGCGGTTAAAGTTGACGATCGGGAAGGACAGGTCTCGCCGGAATTCGTCGCCGCGAGGATATGGGTCAGCGTTTCTTGCGGAAACGCGAGCACGCGCGACAATCTTGCTTCTCTCTGGGAGGATTTAATCACCCACCCCGTCCTCGAAGAGAAAGATTTCGACGATTGCGATTCCTCGCGTAGAATTAACGGTTTTAGTTCTGAACAACTAAATTAACCTCCTGACACGTACGAATTAAATGAAATTCGACTATGACCAAAAAAATGATATTTATTTTTCATTTTAACATTTGCGTAAACTTAGCAAAAATAATTTTTACACTCTTGTATTTATACTGCAAAATGTCATGAACAAAATTAATAAAGACATGACGAAAGAACAAATTAACAATTGAATAGCGCTTAGAAAACGCATGACACATTTTTCAGATGTCATTGTATGTCAAGGGGTTAATATTTATTCTCTCTTTATTTCTTAACTTTTTACAAAGGAACATACCAAGTGTAAATTATCGATTTTGATAAAATTTGGCATAAATTTGGTAGTTTTCAAAAAAATAACAAATTTTTTTATAATGTAAAAATGAAGACTCCATTTTATCCATGAGAAACTGAATGAACCACTATAGTGGCGTACCATTCAAACAGATTAAGTTCACTATAGTTCAAGAAGGTGGTTACATCACTATAATGGTGTTCAGTAGCTAAGAATTTTGAATTTTGAATCTTGTATTTATCATTTTTCGAAGAATTTTTACACTCTTTTTCTCAAACCTTGTCAAACTACGTCGATTTGGTTCGATGTTTTTCACTTACATACAAATTTTTCTAGGCTTAAAGAAACCTCGAAAAACGACTTCATTCTTCTGGTATTTTTCATACGTTTCTCTTCGAATTTTGTACTTACTTATCAATTTTCGCGGAATTTTCACACTCTTTCTCTCAAACCTTGTCAAACTACGTCGATTTGATCTGATGTTTCTCTCGCTCGCGTACAAATTTTTCTAAGGTTAAACAAACCTTGAGAAACGACTTCACTCTCCTTGTGTGCTTTAAGAGTCTCTTTTATTGTTTTGAGTGGAATAGTAACGTAATCGTCAAAGGATTCAGTTCCAGCGACTACGCTAAAATCAATCGTTTTCAAATCAACGTTCGATGCTAATTGTTCGGAGCAATCACGGTGCAAATCCGTCGATTAGCGAGGTTAATTCGAGGGGAAACGAACAGAGAGCCGATTCAAAGGCTGTCCAGTGGGAAACGAATGGAATCGAACGTGTTTAGATAACAAACCGGCGTCGTCGAGCTTCGTGCGTACGAGTTTAAAATTAACTTCCCCGAGGGCGATAAAAAGCGCCACGCACAGAGAGTGTGAACTCTTCGACACAGAAAAATTCCTCTCTTTTCTTCTCTTTCGTTAGTTTTTCTTTCTTTTTTTCTTTTCTTGTTTACTGTCCTGAACGATTCACGCAGTGACGAATTCTCAAAGACTCGTTCGTGAATATGGCAATGATAATCTTCCTTCTCTTGTGTGATTTTCAATGGTAAAACATGGTGACTCATTTTTATGAATCTGCAAATAGAAATCGTTTAATAACAAATTCCGGTTCGTCTTACGAATTTTATCTTCAGTCTTCGATAAACTTTGTTAGTTATCGCAACAGATTACATCGTGTCAGATCGAAAGCGTTGTACGCAATTTGCGTTCATTAATATTCAGTTTAATATCCAGTTATTTGTACCATTGCATACAATTTGTATTCATTAATCAATTCAGTTTAACATTCAGTTATTCGTGCTCATTAACATTCAGTTCGAAGAATTGAAATCAAAGATTCAAATTCACGTTCCTCCCCCCAGGAGATTTCCTTTTCCTTTCGAATCGAAATTCCGTAATCGTAATTCCTCTCAATCGAGTACGTAACTCGATGAGGTTAAAGCTCGAAGCTTCTGCTTTCGAAATGTATCGCGCGTTTTATCCTAAAATGTCTTCATATCACGCGGGGGGCGAGTGAGCAAAGACACTCGTCTTCCCTATAAAATGCTATAAATTGTCGGAGCACAGCGAGACGCTGAAAAATTCTCTTCGCGATTGAATCTACTACAACGGACTCGAAGATCGATGATTGCGATTCCCGGAAGCTTGATGTACGATCGTTTCCCGCCACTTTATCGAATGTTGGCCACGGACGACGAGATTCCAGGAACGTTGAAATTTCGATAAATTGGCCGGCAAAAAAAGAAAAGAAGAAATACAGTACAGCAAATTTTGAGGACATTTTATTGCGAAGGGAAGGCGTTTCTCAATGTTTTTACACGCTGTAGCAATTTGTAGCGCCCTCGAGAAGACAAGTATCTTCACTTAACGCGACGTAAAAACATTTTGGAATAAAATGAACGACGAATTTTGAAAGTGGAGGCTTCACTGCGTAAAATGAAAATTTATTACATCGTACAATTTCTTCTTGCAAAATGTAGAACAAAGTTATAACAAAGAATTTCGAATTTCTTTTGGCGAATTTTGTAATTTCAAATTTTTTTTACAAAGTTACAATTTTTTTTTTTAAAGTATTTTAATGTAAATGTTAGTCATTTTTCCAAGGAACTATGGAAAATGGACACAGGACACATGCGTCCTAACAGCGACTTTATGCTTCTGAACGCGTGGATGTCTATATCACGTAATTTTCATACTTTTTATTCGCTAACATTTGATTTATCATAGTTGTGGCATCAGTGTGAGTTTAAATAATTAAATGACAAACCTAACTATTAACATTATTACATCCACGCGTCCAGAAACGTAAAGTCGCTGTTAGAACGCACGCGTCCGCAATATTAAATGGTTCAGAAACTTTACGCCATTTACGTTCCTTGGAATAGTTTTACCTTCGTGATCAGTAGAATACAATCCAAAGAGAAAAGAAAAAAAGTTGACCTTAAAATTCAATTTTGCGGCAGGTTCTTTACACGTACTTTCATCAAATCGAAGGTGTGGGTAGGACAAACTTTTCTTCCCACCCTGTACACTTTCGACAGGCCAGACTCGCGGTTAAACACACTGCAAAGCGTCCGCGTTTCAATCCGGAAAGCTCGCTTATTTCCTCCGATTCCTTGATTTTATTAACTGGACCGTAAAACGTCCCGCGCCACCTGTCCGAAATTACAAATCGTTTCGGCGCGATTCGCCACGCCGTGTCGCGCAAAGCACGGGGAAATTCAATTTGTACACGGTCCCTCGCCGGTGAAACGTTCGCGAACGGACAATGCAGATGCGAGAGCGGGCGTGTCTATCGGCTTACCCTGCCGGACAGTCGGCTTGGTCCTCGTGGAAACGGACCTTGCACGAGCGTCGTCCTTCAATTACGAACGCGTAATCGAATTTGCCGCGCACGGCAATAGTGTCGTCGCGTAACGAGACTTCTTTCTTCGATGGGTCCCTCTTGGAAATTTATGCCATCGAATGTCTCGGGACAAGAAAAGTCTAAACGGTGGAGAAAATCGGACGATGATTTACGCGAGGAAAAATTTGTCGAGTGGTTGGCATATGGCGGACGTGTAAAGTGTTACGCTTGATTGTCTACACTTGCGATTCTTGTAGTTTCGCGAGAAGGGATCTTCGAAATTGTAGTGGATTTAGTTGCGAAAAGAATCTTTCTGTGTGGCAAATTTTTTCTTCGAATCGTAATTCGATGTAATTCCTCTGAATGTAAATTTTAAAAGAAATTTTTAAAAAAATTGTAGTTATTATACCATCCATTTCTCTATTACATTATATTATATTATATGGCACATTTCAAAATCTAAATAGCATACAAATACTATATTCATTGTGTATTAATACTTTACATATTCTTCTGAACGTAAATTTTACAAAAAAGTTTTATAAGGTATAGTTATTATATCATTAGCTTCTCTATTATATGTCACACTTCAAATCATTGTGTAATTTACAGATTCCTCTAAATGTAAATTTTAAAAAAGATCAATTGTCGATTTGGCGAACGAACGATTCAAATACTGAATATCAGAACCAGAGAAGTGTCCCGAGACTTTTGAACGGAAGTGTATATTCATGGTTTCTTTTTTCTTCTCGTTGCCTCCTCGTACGCAAACTTTGGAAAAACATCGCGGATGAAAGTTAAACAATTTTAATCGAAATCTGGAATGCGAACGACGCGTTGCATTTAAATTTCATTAAAATCTCGGTTTAATTTTGCAGGTATCTTGGCAACGCCGCGCGATTACACGAACATCGGGGGATCCCGGGAACAACGACAGGCTGATAACAAAGGTAAACCTGTTTGAACATACAGACGAATTAAGCGCGCGTAGAAAAGGTTCACGGGTTAATTTTCCCTCCGGCTATTGTTGCTGCTGTTTTCATTTCCTTTTATTACCGTGCATATCTTGATTCGTGATTTCTTTATTTTTTTCATTATTTAAAGTCGCATCAACCATTTGCGTGAGTTTTATTGGCGACTTAGAGCTAAATCTTGCAATTTATTATAAAGATATAGGTTAGGTTTAGACTGTTAGATGATTTATTTATTATTATTTGTACATTAAGTTACAAATTACAAATCTCATTGCAAATTCCTCGCCACAAATCTTGGTTTATCTTATTAACTATCGCTTAATTATAGTAAAATGAAAATAAATGAATTGTGTTCAGTATATTTAGTAACTGGATGGTACATATAATCAGCTGTAGGGTAATTCTGCGAGAAAAAAATAAATCGAAGAATTCCTTAAGATAATTTAAAAATTATCTAATTTTATTAATTTAAAATTGAATTTAAAATTACGAGTTTCTTTTAGTAGGGAATAATTTTTGGACCACCCTGTACATCCAATGGATGTTGTACAACATACGATTTTACGAATCGTTCTACAATACTTATATTTATCTATTATTTAATCATTATATTTGAATATTCTTCGTCCTCTTCAGTTTTTATCGTAGAGGCTTGCTCTGTTGTTTCTATTCCGCTCGAACGTTTCTTCCTCCAGAAGGCACCACTCTGGTGTCACGTTATTAGGTTAGGTCCTCTTCGACGTACACGTGCATCTGTAGCTCACCACCGATTTAATTCGAACGGAGACAAAAGTTCTTTCGCCTTCGGCCTGGCAGCGCAATCGGGAAGCGTTGGCGCGAAATGTTTGTCGATTTCCTCGTTACGTCGAACGTCTCGAACGGAAAGCCGTGTCACGCTCGAGGACAATTCCACTCACGGAATTAGACCAGACTGTCGGCTTGCTCGATTAACGAAGATGTCCTCCGGCTCGACGCACACAACCGGCCCGCCAATAAATCAATCGCCGTCTCCCGATACAATCCGAACCAGCCAGAGGAGGATCGATCCCTCCTTTCTCATTGTCGTCGACTTCTTTAAACGATTTCGACTTCTACGGCTCCGGCCGGGATCCATTAATTTCGCCGTTTTCTCTTCTCGTTTCGTTTCGTTTCGCTCCCTCCTTTCTACCGCGTTTCGATCGATCGCGCGAGAGGAAACGTTTCATCCAGGCGATTTCTTCTTCGGTGTGCGGAGAACGCGAGAAATGCAAAACGTCGAACAAAAGGAGTTGCCACTTTCGCCGCCACCGGATTTAAACTTACCTGCGTTAACTTAACCTTCGTCAATCCCTCCTTCTTTTTCTCTGCTCGAAGATACGAAGATGAGTTTCGAACTCGAAATATTATATAAGATGGCCAATTCAAGGGTTTGAAAAAGTCACAACTTGTTCATTTTCAATCCTTTTATCACTGAAAGTGATTTTAACGGAGGTAGCCCAGAAAATTGGGCCTCTTCAGGTGCAACGCTGATGCAACGAAAATTAGCGATTGGTTGATTTGGGTCACGTGATTCGCGAGGGGGCGTGGGGTAGACTTTTGTTAAGTTAAATTATTGTCGCTAGATGGCAGTGTTCATTAAATTTAAAGAAAATGACATTACTTGCGGGCAAGTAACTTAATATTTATTTAAAAAAAGAGTAGACCTCCACATTCGATGTAGTATGATGTCAATCTGTTGGAAAATTACTTTTTCGGCCAGAGTTCAGAAACTCGTACGTCCCTTATCCCAATTCGCTCTCTCGTCCACTCTCGTCCACTACTCGTTCTACGATCTTTGAGATCGAGCTAATTGGAGAGGCACAGCATAGAGGAACTACCCGCGTCGGAACGCAAACGAAATGAATTCTCCGCAGCGCGGCGAATCGCCAAACTTTGGCCATCCAAAACTCTCGAGAACTTGGCTGTTCCCGCTCCCGAATTTCGTTTTCGTAGACGCGGAAGTTGGGGAAGGTTTGCGCGCTGGTTCCCAGCGCGTTATCGTGCGCGATACCCGCAAGTTTCTATCTTTCTCGATATTTTAATCTCGTCGTCGGAGAGATTTCTCGTTCTCTCTCTTTTGCTTCACTATTTCTATTATAACGTTAACGAATCTTGATCGAGCGTGGGAAAATATCGACAGCTACGAAACGAAGAAACGGAAAGAACGCGAAAAGTGGACATTTCTCATGAAATCCGATGTACAGAATAATTTTATTGCACGTACCTAATAATAGAAACAAAAACGAACAAAAAAATAACATGAAACGTAAAATATATACTTAACATAAAGCGTAAAAACATAAAATTGTTTGATACTAAAAGTATTTGACATTAAAATTATTCAACATTAAAAGACATGAAATAAATACAAAATTATTTAACATTAAAAGTATTTATATACACACGTCAAGATCATTTTCATTTCATATTAATTGCGAATAAGTATAATAAAGTCACGAGAAATGACAAAATGACGCTGTGTTGCTTCACTTTTGCGTTACCTAGGTAACGAGGTAAATTTGGTTTACAAAAAGGTGAATTTGATCTGCAAAAAGGGGTTAATTTGTAGTATAAAAATTACCATTATCTTCTAAATTAACTTGTTCGAGTCTGTTTCTCCTTAAAGAAAAACATTTAGAGATACGTTTTGTCTAATTGGCGAACGATAAGGGGATCAGGAACGCGAGATAACGTTGGCACATATGGTTGTCCGTTTTGGCTGCCAGTGCAAATATTAGGATTAGAGAGAAAACGCTCTCGTCGACGATGTGGATAACTCGATTTGTCACGGTAGTCTGATCCAACGGACGGGGTAGGCTTCGAGTCGCTTTCCAGGAGACCGGTTTGGCCGATTGTTGTCCTTCCACGGCAAGTTATTCGTTCGTGTTAGCTACAGCGATGAACGCGTTCACTTTCACTACTTTTCACATTTAATTTAACAATATCAAATATTTTCAGTTGTAATTTTTAATATTAATTTACAAGATATTGTGTCACAATAAAAAAAAATACACCAAAAGTGTATTTTTCGTGTCACATCGTCCTTCAAAAATTCATTGTTAATGACGTTTATCTCATTCTAATTATTCCGAAGTATTTACGGAAATAGAAATCGCCAGTAGTCAACGTGTTAACTAAATGTTGAACTCTATAATTTTGCAAAACGGTATCGTACAATGATGACCTTGGACGATCTCTTTTTACAAACTTATTTCAATATTTAACGAGAGTCGCTGCGTCCAATTAATCTCGCAATATTTTCCCGCGTTCTGTTTTACCGATCGAGTAAACTCTACCAAAACAACGGAAATCAACGCGACAACGAGGGAAGAAAAATGCAAGGACGGAAACACTCGTTTCCTCCCTGCTAATTATGTTTCCTCGGGCGCACAGTTCAAAACCGGAGGGACAAGTTTAACAATTTCTTAGCCCCGTTCTGGTTTAATCGAGGGTTGTTTACGAAGAAATGTACGCTCGAATTGCGCAATAAAGAGGATTTAAAGTCACGGTGGCTGCTATCGCGGCGAACAAGAAACGGTGGAGGATCGTTTCAACGAGTTGTTGGAAATAATCGCGGGGAAAGGAATGATCAAACTCACCGAGCAGGATGGAAGCGTTCGCCCTCTGCACCAGTTTGTCCACCGTGTTCTTGAACTCCTTCGACTCCTTGATCCGTATCTGCGCCCTGAACACCTCGCCGAGCTTCGGCTTCCCGAGCAGCGCCATTTTCTCCTCGGCGGTGCGCTCCTCCGGCTGCTTCATTTCCGCTGCAACTGCCACCCCTGCCTCGGCTGAAAACAGATGGCATCTCGCTGTTCAAGTGGCTCGAACGTGTTACCGTGTTACAACCATCGCCGTTGCCGGTTCTACGATCGGGGCAGAAAGGAACGTGGACGAAGCATCGATCCGATTCGAATTGGGATAGATCGTTAAACGATGACAGATTGAAAAATGTAAAATTAAGACTCGAAATTTTAATTTTTACCGTGAAGATTTCAAATTTCTAAATTTAACTCAAACAAAATGAAAAAATCTAACTTTTCTCTTTTTATTTTGCGTATCGTTTCCTTGTGTGTTAAATCGACAATTTGTTGTTCATTCTCTTCATAGAAAAATCTGATCGAGTAGAAGGTAGAGATAGGTATATAGGGTGTTCCATTTTAATTTATAAGTCAGCAATTATCTCTGAAACTGTTTGTCATTCGAAAAATGTTTCAAACGAATTTTTCTTTTTTCTCGTTTCAAGGGGACAGTAATTTGGCACACTTGGTTTGTGTCCAGATAAATTTTTTCAAGTATAATTATATAATTTTTCTTACGTTAGTCGACGCGGCACGTCATTTTCTGCAAAAAAAGCATCAGTTTAGGAGAGAGTTTGACTTTAATTTCATAAAATCTATAATATGAAAGACGAGAAAGAACAAGAGCAGCATTCTTTATTTATTTTTTGATGCATAGACTTTATAAGCTAACGTTTTATGTTTTAGGCGTAGATAGGTAATTAGGCTGATACTCTTTTGTAGAGAACGATCTGCTGCATCGATTGAAAGAATTACATGAAACCAATTATACTTGAAAAAATAGCAGTGGCCTTTACGTATCTCTTACACCAGTCCATCCATCTACCTCAAACTAATTGTAAGCGTACCAAATTACTGTCCTCTCGAAAGAAAAATGCATCCGAGACACTTTGACGAATGACGAATAGCTTGGGAGACAATTGCTCGTGAAATGGGACACTCTGTATATACAAAATGCCAGTTTCAGCGTTAATCCGCGGCGGAACGCGGAAACTCTAGAACGAGTTTCATTCTCTATTCATCGCGAAAGACAGGTAACGAAGTGCTCCCCTCCCGGGGGAAAATCGATCTCTTGATTCGCGCGAACGTGACCGATCCGTTTTATAAATTATGAAATCGTGTAAAACACGCCGGGCTCCGCTCGTTGCGCCAGTGCCCCGAACCGTACACCGGCTGTCGCCACTAGCGCTGCGTTAAATCGTCTAGCTCTACGTTGATTGTTTCGGTGCTGGGAGCCGTTTTTAAAAATTAAATACCGCCTTCCTCGATGTACACTTACCTCGAAAATGCGAAAAATGCCTAGCAACGCGATATAAAAGTAGATCAAGTAATAATAGTAATAATATTAATACAAATACGTAATATTAAAACTAGCGAGTAATAGTATCAATAATAATGTCTATTTATGCACGTGGGTATTTAGGTTTAATTGAAAGGAAAGTAATTTGGAGAGAAAGCTATGATCGAAATCGAGCGCATAGCGTTGTGGCACTAAAACGGTTCACCTCTTCAGGGACGAATTTTTACTCTCAGTTACAACAAAGAAATTTAATTTAATTTAATTTTATTTCTGGCGAATGAAGAAAATAACACATAAAAGAAAAGTTAAGTTCACATTTTAGAGTTTCAAATAATTATTTTTGCGACGTTTCGCGAATGGAAGTAGCTTTTTTATAAAGCGTAAATTAGTAAATTAACCATTCACGTATGTGGCGAAGGGCGTGAAGAGGTTAAATCGCCGCCAGGCGCGCCAATTTCACATCTCAAGGAGAGCGAAACCTTCTCCACCATTCCGAGAGTTCCACTTCTTCTCCATTTCGCTCCCAGTCTCTAACCCTTTTCTGAGAAAACGTTATTCCACCCCGGAATAAATATCCGTTTCATTCGCGATGCCGTGGCACCGCTGAATGGCGCGCAGAATGCAAAATGGTTTGTACCGGCAAGATCGATTCAACTTTAAAAGGCAAAGCTGCTGCAAGCTCGAACGCAAACGGGGCATTTGTCACTGGCGAGATGTTTGACGTTTCAATCTGTAAGCAACGTATCATTCTCCGAGCGATACTCCGTACAGAATTGCTGAATTTGCCGCAATTTACCAGCGAGCGGGGAGAAGCTGCATCAGCGTTACAGTTAGCTCCATCTTTTTTACGACTTTCCACGACCGCCGTTAACATTCCTCTCGCTCGTTGTTCCTCTCGAACGAGCTATAGAGTTCCAACCCTACACGATGAACAAAAATCGCCGCGTGCGCGACCATTGAATTCCAACGGCCTTGCGTCGTTCCTTTCTTTCTCTTTTTTTTTCTTCTCCTTCTCGCACGAACTCGTCCATTCATCCCTTAATTCAATACGAGGCTCCGATGCGACCGAACTCATTTCCCCCGGCGACGTGAAATACGAGCAACCTGCGCGCGTGTGTGTGTGTGTGTCATTGTGTCGCGTATCGCGTATCGCGTCGCGCGATTCTGCGAGGCCACCGCATTTATCATCCGTTAGAATGCACACACGCTTCGGAAGATCGTCGTATCGATCCCGACGTTCGGGGGATGTCGTTGCGTCACGCGTTCCTTCGCGTTTCGTTTGCCAACGTTTCGATTCGCGAAGAAATTTTAGAGCACTTTCAGGTTGAGAAATAGTGACAATGGATTTGGTAACTAATGGTAAGAAATGATGGCTTTTGTTAAAAGACGATGAGCGATGCAATGGAAAATTTGAAGAAACATCAAGCTTTCGCTTCAGCAATTTTTCAATTCGATTCCCTGCATTCATTTTATCACTGAAAGTGATTTTAGCGGGGGCAAGCCAGAAAATCGGGCCTCTTCGGGTGCAACGCTAATGCAACGAAAATTAGTGATTGGTTGATTTGGGTCACGTGATTCGTGAGGGGGCGTGGCGTAGATCTCGAGTAGGAGTGGCGTTGTCTGGTCCTGTAATTTGTTTTGTATCGATACAAATGTTTGCGTATAAATTTATAAAATTTTATGGCAAAAAAGTCGTCATTTTCTAGTTTGGGCCTTTCAGTGAGACGAATCGTACTGGGGTACAAGTCGTGCAGTTTTTATGTACACATATATATAGGTTTCTGATATAGCTAAAGGTTGTTAAAGATTCTCTTTCATGACTCTTGATTAAAATATAAAATGTGTAATGCGTCCTCTTTCACGAATATTTCTTTTACACTCACGTTTTCATCATTGCTGTACTTTTCGTTTTATCGTTACTGTTCTTTTTACGTACCTTACGTAATAAATAAATAAGAAAGATATATAGAATCCCTAAAAACGGGTTCAAAAGTTTCTCCGTGGCGTTCTTGCCAGTACTTAGCGGATCCTCGTCGGAACGTGAAAACAAAAGTTGTGTAAACTTGCGGCTTTACGATCGCTTTTCTTGGACAGTTTCCAGACACGAACGAAGCTCCGCTTGGAAGACTCCAGCGTTGCTCCGTGTTCTTCTGATTTCATCGAATGTTTTAGTCAATCAGACAGACGTAACGTTCAAATGCTCGTCGAATAGTTTGTCGAGCATCGTACACATAAACAGCAGTTTCTTAAGATCGAAGTCTAAGAATAGCGAATGGAATATTTATTGGACAAACAATCGTGTACGGGGAGCACGCGAGCAACAAGACCGATTATTCATTTTGTAACGCGTCGAATCGCTCGATATCGCCAAGGTTAATTCCTTTAGACCTCGCGTCTTCGCGCATTCGGAACATTTGGTCGAGATTGGTCTTTGCTGGTCAAGAGAGTTCTGTGATAAAAATATTTATTTATTTATTTATTTATTTATTTGGAATCTGTCGGGGTCTGATGGAGTTTATCTATAAAAAAAAAAAAGAAAGAAACGCGCACAATGAAGCTTAAAACAAAGATCGAAATAACGACCCACTTGGTCTCGTTTTAAAGCGTGAAGCTTCTAGAAGCTTCGAGAGTTCGTGAGTTTTCCCTTTTCCTTTTATTCTTTTGACTTTACATCGTGGAAATGTGAGAATACTTCTTTCCTGAAAATTTTAAAGTTCATACGTGTATAGAAATGTTAAAAAATTTCCTTCTTGAACTGAATTTAGTATGGTCTTGAAGATTAAAGTTTCTCCTCTGCAACGATCTCTTAAAACTCGTTGTACGATTCTTTCTTTCGACATTTTATTGAACGTTGAATATCAGAGTCAGAAATTTATTTAAAACCTAACCTAAACCTAACCTAAACCTAACCTTAATGTTTTCTATAAAATGGATGATAAAAATCGTACAGCGAATGTTCAGAACTCATTGTGAAAAGAAGACTTCAATTTTCAAGATCATAGTAATTTCAGTTATGAAAAAGATTCTTTAACAGTTTTTAAATTTTGACAATTCTCGACAAAAAAAAATATCCTCGCTTTTCCACTGAAATGACCAATTTCTAATTTTTTAGAGACCAATTTGTAACAATTGTTTGTTAATTCTGCAGATTTAGTGAGAAGATTTTTGTAAAAATATCTCCATCGTACCGAAAAACTTTTTCCTACTCCTTGTACTCTAATTTTTTCTCCGCAATTTTTATACTACCAGTTCTAGCGTTAAACAAACCAGTATGAAAATCGTCTGCAACGCTCGGTATAGCGATTGTCTCGATCGTTAACGGCGTAAAAATCGCGAAGAATGACAGATACGTCGTTGTGGCTCGTTACGGAAACGATTTACGAGTATCGGCAGGAAGTTTGCGTTCGTGTTCCCTCGGGATGATTCTCGGGAACCGAGACGTTCCTTTTGGAAGATCGACTCGCTGCTGCTCGCCCTCTCGTCGCCGTTTTATTCCGTTCTTCATCCCCCGACCGTGGCCGGGGTCACGAGTCTTCAATTTCTCGAGTCACCACTTTCGTTCCTCGAACGTCGCGAATATCCTTTCGGTATTGAAACGAAATCCTTCGGAACCCCGCGACCGCGTCTCGTTGGTTATTCAATCCTTGCTTCGTCTTCCTTTTGTTTAAAGGGTAATATTTTCCTTGTCATCTTGTCACCGGGACGCGATGGTTAATGACACGCGTCGCGTTACGCCGACGTTCGAGCCGGAAGATCGATTTTACGTCGATCGCAGCCCTCCGTGACCGGTTTAAATGAAACGTTTCGTCGCTTCATCTCTGTGCAGCGATAGAATCGAAACTGGGATTCCGTGAGCAATCGAAATACCGATACTGCGTTGGAGGAACGTAGAAATTGTTTTTCTACATTTAGTGAAGATTTTCTTTATATTTAAATATTATTTAAACCAGGGATCGAAAGCGTCGAGGAACTTTTAAACAGATTCTGCTCGGAACATGGATAGTAGAACTTTTTTCGAACGTTACAAGTCTCGATGAGAGCAGACAAATGAACGTTTTTCAAAATAAAAGTTCGAGCAGAAACAAAAGTTCTTTTAGTGTCGAGGGAATAGATAATTTGTTCATCGATATTGAAAAAGTTCTCAGTATTTGCAGGGAATACTGAATACTATTCAGTGAACAGTAAACGTTCTAAAATAACTTTTATTATACAGATTTTTTAGAGTATTTGTTCCATGAGAACACTGCTCAAAAATATTCCCAAGTTTAACGCTTCTTTTTATAAAAATTCCACAGAAATAGATATTTTTTGATACGAAATATACAAATTCGAATAAAGTAAAAACGAAAAGAACTCGTTAATTTCGATTCCTGTTTGAATCGTTTGATAGTATAATGGAATTGACGATGTGTTGGAAACTGACTTAACCTAAAAATCACTTGATCGTTTAATGGCGTAATAAAATGTCGGAGGGTTAGAAACTGACTTAACCTAAAAATCACTTGAATCCAAAGATCGAAAACGTTAAGAAACTTTTAAGTAAATTCTACTTGAAACATAACAGAACTTTTTCGAAAAATGTTCCTACATTACGAATCGATGAGAACAGATAAATAAAAGTTTCAGACAGGATATAGCTTAATATAAAAAGAAAAATTTTTCTGTCGGGAGGAGCAGATAATTTTCATAAAGTTCATCGATATTGAAAAAGTTCTCGATACTTTTAGCAAATAGTGACACTACTATTGAGTGAACAGTACACTCGAATATTCTAGTAATTTTTCGCTGTCCACTCTCTCGGCGAGTGCTGCCAACCTTCAAACTCTTGAATCACACTTTTACAACTTGTCATGTACGTACTTGATGCACGAGAATTTATCAGGTCTCTAAACAACGGTTATATTTAACCGACTATTATTTATACCGAATAAACTTCCGCAGGGCGGACAGAAATTCAGAAGTTACTCTAGGGGAAAGTTTGCGGTATTGAAAAAAAAGGACAGAAAGGAAAACGAGCAAGCGGTGAAACTTGCAACGCGGAAGGTCTCGTCCGTGTCAAGGCCTGCTCTGACAGACAGGTCTGCTTTTGTCAGTTATTTCTGCCAGCAATTTCATGGAATTTCCACAGTGCCTACATACGCACAAACACACACACATGCATACACATACAAACACATACATTGACGATTCACAAAAGACGCGGCGGTCTCCGAGCCAGATATTATTCCACTTCCGCGGTGACTTTTAGCATGCTCTCGCGTTACTATCGCCGAACAAGCCACCACGCCGAAGCTTCTTGTCCGCTCGAAAAAGCCCGCGCGGCGTGAAAACCCCGACAAATCTGATATCTCGAATTTTCGGTTCGGAATTCAATTTCATCGCGTGTTTTCCTCGCCCACCGCGCGAGTGTTTTTCGCTGTCGCCGCTGCCACACAGTCGGTTTCGATATTGATTCCCGGGCTTTTGCCTTTCCCGACTGCTCCGGGACGTCATATTTCCCTTTTCGAGTGACAAACCGCGAGAAGGTTCGTGGAACCCATGATTTCCCCCGTTGCTGTTTCTCGCGAAATCTCGCTGTCTTTCGAGATGCTTATCTAGTCTGTATAGACGGATGAGAAAGTTAACCCTTTGAATTTGTACCGTCACGCTGAAAAAGTACAATACAAATTACAATACGCAAGCGTCGTGTTTTAAATTTAAGTTATCGAGAAAACTTTTTTAAGAAATTCTAAAAAATAAACTATGTAATAATAGACGAATAAACTGAGTTTCACCGTTGTGCGTTAATTTATCTAATTTACCTTGGGAGCAAATAGTTGGAAGTTGTAGGGCGCGCAACGACGTTGAAAACAAATCGAGTTCAAAGGGTTGAATAACAAGCGGCGACGGACGCGGAGCGCCGGGGCGAACTTTAAAGTGACATTATCAAAGAAAATCGCAGAACGTGGCGCTTGATTTTTACAGCGTGAAGTATTAAATCATAACTGCAGCAACAAAATGAACAATGTATGTCGTTTTACGTACACTCGCTCAAAAGTATCAAAACTCTTTTATTTCTAGTACTCGGTAAGTGTAATTTATACTCTAAGCATTGCATTTATTGTATAAAATTTATAATTCGTACTCATTGCACATATTTTTATTACAAATGTAGAGTCTTTTCCAAGACCAGTTTCACTTAAACAACTAAATTAGACGCGCTTTCCTCCACGAGTATCTATAACACGTGGAGGAAATATGTAACATAATTTTAAATGTCACTAGAAATGTCACTTGAGATTGTGAAATATCGACTATCGTTAAATCACAATTCTTTACACATTCGCACAAATTACACGTTACTCTGTCTTTAATATTCCACTGAAGGATTATGGAAAAGAAAACTGCCAGATTTATGAAAACTATTGTAGAAAGTAACAAAAACGTATTTAATCAGACGAGCGAAGAAGCAGAATTTTCAAAGAGTGCGCGCGATTTGCCACGTGGAGACGATTGCCCGTTCGATCGTTCACGAATCGTTGGCTTCACCGACCTTTCGATCGGTTTCGCAAAGCCGATCGTCCTTTCGGAGGCGGTTGTTTTCCTCGTTCGTGCGTCAGTGAATCGAATTGAGAATTCACGCGACATTTTTTAATAACTTTTGACTCATAAAAGACATCACAATGAAATCAGTCGCCGATTTTCTTTAATTAATTTTGATTTTCTTTTTTATTTCTTAATTTTTCTTTATTTCTTTCTTTTTTTATTTATTTTTTATCACTGAAAGTGATGAGGGTAACCCAGAAAATCGGGCCTCTTCAGGTGCAACGCTGATGCAACGAAAATTAGCGATTGGTTGATTTGGGTCACGTGATTCGCGAGGGGGCGTGGGATAGACCTCGAGTAGGAGTGGCGTTGTCTGGTACTGAGCGATCGCGCCTGTAATTTGTTTTCTATCGATTCAAATGTTTGCATATCGATAAAATTTTATGGCAAAAAAGTCGTCTTCATTTCCTAGTCAGAACAGTTGCTTTTGGGCCTTTCAGAGAAATAAATCGTACAAGTGCAGTTTTTTATCTTTCTTTATTTTTCTTTGATTTTCTTTATCTAACGATTTTCTTTAATCAACGATTGACAATTAATTTTGTCGATCGATCAAGCCAATTATCTGTCGATTAATTTTATTAATCGTAAACATCAGTCGGTCAATTAAACTGGACGTTTTTAATCGATTAATCTCCGCTGTGCAAAGTGTTTTCTTAAATTTGCGCGCCGCTCCGATTCGCGCTCGCTCGTTTATTAGCAGCCGTGCAATTTATAAATTGCGAATTTCGTGGAAACGGTATTTTTTACGCGCTTTGTCAAGCGTTTTTTTAAACGGTCGTTCGACGTTTTTCGAGGTAGGGAGAATGGGGGATCGCGAATTTACGCGCGACAACGTGTCGCATCGAGGTTTGCGCGTCGCGTTCACGGAAATCGATTTCAGAAAAATTGTCACGTTTTCGCGATGCCTTTTCCAACGAGCAACGTTGTCGCTAGCCTTTTTCTTTCGGAAATCACGGACGTTTTTCGTGCGTTGAATGCATCGACGCGATACTTCCGCTCCCATTAATCCCGACTTTAATTAGACTCGTTCTTGTCCTGCCGATATAAAAAAAAGCCAGCGCTTGGTCGGATTTTTTTTATCTCTGAAACGCCTGTAATTCGAAACATAGATCACTCCAAGACACCTTGTTACTTTTCTTTTCAGAGTTTCTCAAAGTCGTGAAGATCATTTTATTTATTTGTTTATCAACCCTGCGGGAAGAATCCCATTAAGACGCGATAATAAAATAGATAAAAATAAATGAATAAAAATATAGCAAATCTTAGACAAAAATAAAACGTATCTCACTGAGTCCAAGTATTTATTAGATGCTACACAAAAAAAAAATTCGATAGATATAAGAACCATTGAACTGAGATCCCAAGCAGCTAATGAAGACTACTAACACTCTGCTGGCAATAGCAACGATGATAAAGCCTTATCAAGATAATAAAGTTCAGTCTGTCATCAAGATAATGAAGTGAAGACGGCAAGATCTTGAACCAAGCTTGAGGATGCTAAAACGATGTTATTAAAAGAGAGATACTTCAAAGTTCAGGAAATTATTAAGAAAAAAGAGAGAGTGAAATTTAAGCTTTCGGAAACTGCGTTCGGTACGCGGTGGAACGCTTCAGCGATCCAGCAACGCGTTCGATGAGACACTAAAGCGCGGTTAGAGAACAGGGACGACTATTAGAGTAAGCCTCGAGGACAAAGCCCTCGCGTCACGGAGAACACATCCGTGGCAATGTTTAAGCTCCCTTATTTACGAGCAATGGTCGTAACGCGTGTTTAATCGCGTTAGAAGTGTCAGCAGCCTGGCGTCAGCCGAACCTCGACGCGACCCAGAAACGCTTCTATTTATCATCCTTTCGAAACACGTGTACCAAAGCCCGTTCTTCCTGCAAAATCGAACGATTTGGTTCAGCCTTGCAGGCTGAAACACGAGATGTCACGCCGTGTCAAGGCGAGATATTCTCAGGCGCGGAGAGATCAACAGAGAGAAAAGATGAGGAATAAAACCACTTGGACTAGGCTGGATGATAGGATGGGGGAAATTTCAGAAAAAAGAATATCTCGACCCAACCGTAATCTGACCGGTTAAACGGGGAATCTCTCGATTTAGTCTGGCGAGGTTCGTTTGCAGCCGAACCGAGATCCCGTTATTCTTTCCTGCCCCTCCCCGCGCGAATATCGTTTCGCTCGTGGTATCTCGAGTTTTCCGGGGAAACGAGCCGGCAGTGTGATCGTAATTGCGAGATCCTCGCCGCTCTCTGATTCCGCGCCACGGTCGTTCGTTCTTTCTTTAATCGCCGCGTTTAATGAGAATCGCGGAAGGACGTTAAATCGAGGAAATGAAGAAGAAGAAGAGAAGAAGTACAACGAAACAAGAAAAGAAAACCCCCTTTTTCCAAGAACAAGGGAGAAGAACCACCGAGTGGTTTCGGGGAACGATCGTCGTGGCCATGGAAGTCACCATGACGGGGCGTATTAACCTCTTGGTATGATTTACATACGAGAAAATGAAAAAATTTGCAAAATGCGTGAGAGTAAAATACAAATGAATCGTAACCAATTTCAGCTGTCGTAGTCCACATTTAACAGCAGAAAAATTGTAATTCCGACCGATTCTAAATATTATATTTCTAAATGTCACTGTTTGCATCGAAGTAAAATGTAGAACAAATAATTAACACTAATCGCGGTGAATTGAGACAGGGTGAAATAAGTTGGAAGAATTTAAAATAAATTGGAGACAAGTTTGAAAATGCATCTAGAGTCTAGAAGCTTTAACCTCTTGCGCTGGAATGACGTGTCACGCACGTCGAGAACTTTTTGTCCCAAAATTGCAATATTTTCTCAGTTTCAAGTATATTTAAGTATAAAACAATAAATTTATTACTTTTCAATAATTTCTATCCAGTGACTATCATACCGACGAGTTCAAAAAGAAAGCAACGAATTATTGGTTTGGTCACTCGTTATGGTCCGCAATCAGTTGCCAGCACGAGTGGTTAAAAAAGGTGCTCGAGCGGTAACGAGTCGAACGATTTATCCGGAACGAAATTAATAATGGAAACGGGCCGACCTCTCTCTTTCTTCGAGAGAAGGAAATCGACGAAATCGATCTCGTCGGAGACGAGAGGTTGAAAGGTCTTTGATACTCCGAATTCTCCGAGTCTGTCGGGGAGAGTTGTTCAACGGGATTTGACAGAAAAAAATTTCGGTTCGACGAGGTCGAACGCGAATTCGAATTCGAGCTTTGCAAATATACGCGCGCGGGTTTCCCCCGCGGCTCTTTGAAACATTTAGAGGGTCGGCGGTAGCGTGGCCGAGCCTTTGAATAGAGACGGCCTCGTGCTTGCCGCCGCGTCCTAAGTGGATCATGAGATTAAACCCGAACGTTGCTTGAGAGCCCGCGGCGCTCGGACTGATCTTTTCTATTTCAGGAACGCGCGCATTGACAAGCTTTCCTAAAACTTCACCGAACCGACGCACGCTTCTGCGGTTTCCGCGTCTGTTCGCCCTTCCCACTCTTTAAACCCTCTCGACGTGACTCTCAAGCCTCTTTTGACGAAGGTTTAAGATGAAACGTTATCGCGTCTGTCCTTGATGTTCGTTCGAACTTGACGTTCAACTTTATATCTGTTTCGTTGGCACTTGAGTTTGGTTAGTCAACGAAATTGTTAGTACAAACAAATAAATGAAAATATTGGGGAACAACCGCGTCAAAATATTCTACGTAAAAATTATTATAATCCAAATGAAGATTAAAATAAGTAGATTTATATAATTATATCTCTGTTCAAGTAGAAATTAATTTCGAATAAAATTTGTACTATATTACACTTATAAAAATTTGATTTGTACTATTTTACACTTATAAAAATTAATATTAATTCTGACAAGATTTGTACTATATTACACTATAAAAATTAATATTAATTCTGACAAGAACACCTTAAGAATATCACTCAAGCAGTCTGAAATCAGTCCTGGTCGTATCGACTTCGGTTTCGATCGTTGCAGCGTTAAAATAACCAAAAATTGCAGAAACTTCTATAGTGACAATAAGCGCGCAACTCTCGCAAATTCAAACATTCCGCCGGGGGAGGAGCGTTGAACCAATGAAAGTGCAGATCCAACCGTAGCGGGGAGCGCCGGCTCGCCGAAGTTTCGCAATTAACGATAATTTTCTCCGACAGGAGAGTCGATGCATAGTCGAATTTCTAAAGCGATCGGCTGGTTCAACGCAAAATATAGGGGGTCGCGGGCGTGTGTGGCCGCGTAAACGAATTAGGCGCATCGTGAAACCTAACCGCTACCGTTGCTAATTAGTTGCAGCAGTGGCGCGATGAAAGCGCGGCACAGCCAGCGGTAGAGAGCACGCGTTCCTTTCAATTATACACGTTGCCCCCGACCAGACAACGCTAAACACGCTGCACTTTTCAACACGAGGCTAATTAATTCAACCGCCGCCCGAGTTATCGAACGTTTCCTTCGAACGCTGAAAACTCGTTCGAGAGTGTCGTCGAGGATCTAGTCTCCTTTCATCGGCAGTCGTGCAACGCACGCAGAACTGTGTCCAGTGAAATAATGAAGAATTATCATTGATGATATATATAATATAATATGTAATTTTTTTTAAAGCATCGAATCTCTATTTTGACCAATGTCTCGATCGATGAATTTGTTCTCTGTAACTTTACATCGTGCAAAAGTAGATAGTTTTTTCTTCCTGATTGAATCCAACATGATGTTGAAGATCGAAGTTTCTTTTCTTTGCAACGACAAACTTGAAACTTGTACGATTTTTCGTCTTCCATTTTATTGAACTAGGGTCAAACGACAAAAATTCAGGAAATTGTAAGTTTTCGTCATCTAGTCCATCTAACGTTTCAAGTTCGATAAAGTGGTAAGAGAAAATCGTACGGGGTTTCGAGGGCTCGTAAAGGAGAAGCTTCAATCTTCATACACGTGTTGGATTCAGCCATGAAAAAGAACTTTTCAATGTTTTTGCATACTAGGAAGATTTATAGCATAGTAAAGTTTTGAGAAGAAGAGTGTCTTTACTTTCCTATCTACCACGTGATGCAAAAATATTGAAAGATTTTTTTCCACGAACGAATCTATAACAGATTTGAAGATTGAAGCCTCCTCTTAAAATTTATTTTGCGATTTTTTTTTCTTGTCATTTTGTCGAACGTTGAATATAATATCAAAATAAAGGACAAAAATTCAAGAAATTCTTAATTCTTAATTCGACTGGATAAAATGGCAAAAAAAGATTGTACAGTGAATTTTAAGGATTCATTCTAAAGAGAAGAGTTCAATCTTCAAAATCAGTGCAATTTTCTGAATTTTCAAGAAAGAAAAAATTCCGGATTTTCAAAATAAAGGCTTCGTGCTCTTTGGCGAAGTTGTATCAGTTGAAATTGTCGACAATTTTTCATTTTTATCGGACTACAATTATCTTTTTTACTTTTGTTTGGCTACCGATGGCGAAAATTGTAAACGACCATTGCCAACAAATCGGTGTTTCCACGTAAGTGTCCGATTTGGCTGTTAGATCTATTGTTAGCAGAGTGTAGACGAAACAACACGACGGTAGATTAATATTGGCTCGATCAGATGAGGTTTACTTGTTTAACCATTCACCTACGTGCATTGTGCAAACTTGTCTGTGTATATTTGAATTCGTAGGATCGTGTTACGTTCGTTTGACAGAACAACATCCATTGTAAATTAGAACTTTGCGAAATCGTTCAAACATGCGTGTAACATCCGCGAGAAACGTCAAGATCAAACGGAGCTTCGTTGTTTTATTTGCAGATTCCGATATTTTCCCTAGAAAATTTTCATAATGTAAAATATTGTATGTTAAATATATTTTTTTAAACAAATTTAATATATATTTAAATATTACACATAATATATGTAATGTAAATATATTTAATACAATATTTAATAAAATTTCGCAGAATTAAAGTTAGAATATCTCTCTCTCTCCTAAATTAATAATCACGAATCACGTGACCCAAATCAACCAATCGCTAATTTTCGTTGCATCAGCGTTGCACCTGCTAAAATCACTTCCAGTGATAATAAAATTTCGTAAAAAGAATGACATTATAATTGCTATATGGTTATGCCTCTACTGTTTGATGAACTCAGACGGGACACGCGCCAGCATTAAACGCTTCCGCGTTCCAACTTCAATTTTCTCCAACGTAATCGCGACGAACGCGTCTCCTTTACGCTACACCGATGAAATTTCGATGTACGAAGTGTCTCGTGCAATTACACACATAAAAGATAGCTCTCGCTACGAGCGTAGCCTACCACGGCGTCCGTCCGATCGATTTATCGATCCGATTTGTGGCGTAACGGGGATTAAAACACGCGCACGTACAAACGGGTAGCAAAGTCAGCGGCTCAGTTCCGATTGACAAGCAACAAAAGCGACGAGAGAGAAGCGAGTCGATCGAGGTTCGAGTCCGCGATGGATCTCGTCGATGTTAAAATTATTCGGTTCCGGAAGCCGATACAAATCGCACGTAGAAATATCACGTAAACGTTTCTCCTCGCTCGTTCATCTTTTCGTTTCTTTCGTTTCTTCCGTTTCTTCGTCGCCGCGCGGAACATTTATCGATAAAATCGATAGCCTGCCCGGCCGCCGATCGTGGCACGAAATTCCTTTCGCGGGGTGCTCGTTCCCGGGTGCTCGTAAAAGCCCGGAAAGGAATTCGAGACGGAGCAATTAAGGGCGGGGCACAATTGCTGGGGAAGTTGTCGGAACTCTTGGACCGCGGAAAATCCTTTCGGAAACAGTTTTCGAACTTCCCGACCTCCGCGGGTATAAGCCGCAAGGGTGGAAGGAACGTATCCACCGGCTGTGTACCGAAATGGCTGCGACGCCGCCATCGGGCTCCTACTTGCTTGCGCGCGTTCAAACAGAGAAGGTCGGGGATCTCGCCGGTGTCCAAGTTTCGCGGAATTAGACCCAACTTTGCCGATTCGAATCTTAACGTTCGTCGAACGAAAGAGAAATAAGACGGGCTTCGTTCGCTCGTCGATTAATTCCCGCTACGTTCGACTACGACGATCGTTCGTTTCTACGCGAGCCTTTCACAGCAGAATACTTTTGCATTTCCTTGAATGAAAATTTCAAACATTCTAATCTTTTTCTTTCACGTTCACGTCATGTTCTTTGGAAATTCAGTTTAAGTTTTGTAAATAAATTTCAAATAACATTTCAATAAAAAAAACAAACAAATAATTATTTCAAATCAAATAAAACGCTGTGTGGAGTATAATAACTCTGTAAACATATCTATGTTTTATTTGAAATACTATTTTACCCAGCACTGTTCATTATTTTGCTCCATCCGGGCATCTCATGGGTATCAAATAATCCCTATAAATGTACTTATATTTTATTTGAAATACCACGTAATTTTGCTTTATCTCATAAATATATTTATATTTATATTTCATTTAAAATACTATTTTAGTATTAGCAGCCGCTCGCAAGAAACCCTAGTAATTTCATTTTTCTGAACGAAGGTACTAACTCTAGTGGAAACGTCGCTGGATCGAACATTTAATAAATAAATGTTAAATGGTTGGATAAGATTTTGACGAAAATTCAAATAAATAATTTTTGCCGACTATTTCTTTCGCGAACCACGCCATAGAGTCGCGCCGCACCGCGATCGCGTGGAATCCCCGTGGGACAGTCAGCGGTGGTAACCGAGCCGCAACGTTCGCGGTTCCATCATCGAAACGCTCGCTCCTTTTGTGCCCGCCCTCGTCAAAGGGAAATCCAATAAAATGGTAATAAAAACAATTCCGCCGAGGACGTGCCCTTTTCCGTCTCTTTCGTCACCGCCTGCCCTCAGCCTCGCTCGAAATATCAATTTTTCGTCGCCAACCCGGGCCATTATACAAAAGCGAAAATATGTTATATTATTGTTGTTCCCTCGACAATTACGCGGAGCGTGTGCTCGCTGCACTCTCGAGAACGCTCGTTGCCTCGCGAATTTATCTATTACAACGATCAAACTTTCGCGTGGCTAAAAGCGTGTTAAAAACGAGGCGATTTCGACATTGTTCGAGAACAGATAGCCCGTGGTTTATGACAGAATCGGGTCCCCGATGAACTTGGGAAATTTCAGCAAATGTTTAAGAAAATGTTGCAACGAAAAGGACTGTGTTTGACTGCTCGACGATTACTAAGGATCCTTCGAATCGAAAAGATCGTGAGTTTCGTCGAATCGACCTACTAACGATTCCTAACTCGTAAAATACTGTGCATACGTTTATTCATTAATAAAACGAAAGAAACTCTTGGATTATATTAAAAAAAAAAGAAACAACATATTTTCGATTTTATATATACGAGTAATCTAGGAACAAACGGTACTGGTACTAGCATCTGCAGTATTTGCAAGTTTGCATATTTAAATAAATAGTCAGTGTTTTCTTTCTCACGAAAAGTTTGACATTTGACACTCAAACACAATACCAATGATATTTTCGATAAAAAGAGAATTTGGTCACGTTTGTCATCTTGGTAGAGACGATGACAAACGTTCCAGCAAGAGGTTTACCGTGTTTAACCTCAAAACCTTGAAATCGAGATGATGGCGAATCTAGTGACTTTTACTAGTGACTTTTAATAACAAGGCGTGTCGATGAATAAGGCGTAGAGATGATGACAAACGTTCCAGCAAGAAGTTTACCGTGTTTAACCTCAAAACCTTGAAATCGAGATGATGGCGAATCTAGTGACTTTTACTAGTGACTTTTAATAACAAGGCGTGTCGATGAATAAGGCGTAGAGATGATGACAAACGTTCCAGCAAGAGGTTTACACCGTGTTTAACCTCAAAACCTTGAAATCGAGATGATGACGAATCTAGTGACTTTTAATAACAAGGCGTGTCGATGATCAGTTCGTGAAACGCGCGTCGTTAGCTGGAAACTTATTAATTTACGACTGAACATCGAACCGGTTAGAGAACGAATAAACGAGGAGCATGAGGGAGCCGGAAGGGATTGGCTCGTAAAATTGGGGAAACGAGCCACCGGCGTCTGTAAATAACTTTTAATAGGCGAGCTTTGATGGCCGATGAATAAGAAAGCGGGGCGTATCGCGGGTACGAGGAGGAGGAAGGGAGGGAGGGGGAAGTCTTGCGCATCGAGCAGCTCTTCTCTTTTCGGTAAATACCGATGCGCGATTCTCCCGAACGTCTTCTAATTGCGTGCCTCCCCTCTTCCGTGCCGGCTCTGTTCGTCCGATTTTAATTGATCGCTGCTTCGGCCCGCACGCGTACCCTCCGCGCTTTTGATCTTTCTCGTTAAAATACAGCCGCGTTTTCCGGCCGCGCACCGGCAAGATCGATAGCCGGCGCAATTCCCACCCGAGTTGGCTGAAATATTACTTCGAATAAATAAAAAAATAAGAATTTATTTCAAATTACGCGTGCACTCCCTTTTCAAAGTGAAATATTTTTGAAGCTTTTTCGTATCTTGCTCAAAAGGATATTCGGAATAGCGAAAGTATTTATTTGAAATGTTTCTTTTTATCTCAATTTATTTCCTTTCCTTTCGTTCGTGTACGATCAATATGTCGTGTCAATATTATATTTGTGTAATTTGCATTTATCAATCTTCAGTCTGAAAGAACTGAAATTGGAAATTCCAATTCATATACTTGCTTCTTCTTTCAAATCGAAACCATGGTTTCTACCACGAGTATTACAACTCGAAAGTTATAGTTAACAGAGTATAAATAGTTTCTTAATCTTTTGGTTTCTACAATTTACAAATAGACGTAATTGTATATTATAAGTTGACAGTGTAATTAAGTTGTTTCTAAAAAATAATTAAGTCGATGTGTTTTCACTCGTCAATTTGAAATATGTACAAGAAAAAAGGCTCGTAAATGAAGATAACAAGTAGCATTTGTCCAGTTGATTTTCATCGCCGTGCAAAGGACCCGACGTCGATTTAAATTTAAAATCGAACGTCACCCATTTCGAGATTCGCCGATCCTCCCCCCAATCTAAACGGAACGTATTTATCCGAAACGTTTTACACCCTATATCGCGTTGATTTGCGTCTTTCGCGAGGCCAGGGATTAACGAAACTGCAAAATAAATGTACTTGCCTGCGGATGAAAGTTGGCTTCGCGCTGTAAAAAAAGAAAAAAAAAAAAAAATCGTGTGGATCCAGAGGACGGAATTTCGTTTCTGCAACGGGGATTCTACAACGCCGCGCGTATTATCTGTTTATTATTCTGTTTATTCGCGCCGTCGTTGCGGGAATTTCCTTCGAACAGAGTCATTTGGAAACTGCTCGCTCGCGCGGAATTTTTATGAACGCACGTTCTCTCGATGCGGAACTTTCTGCAAATTTCATTTGCATCGCAACCAGAGAGAGAGAGAAAGAGTTGTCGCGGGTACATCGACGTAATTCGAAAGCAATTCGAAAAAATATTCGTCGAAGGGATTTGTATCGCATTTTCGAAGGAGAAATACAGAGTGTCCCTGCACAAGCGAAAAAAAGGTGATTCTACGTGAAAAAAATAAGTTGAAAATAAGGAATAAAGTTTCTTTTCGAGAAAATCAGCTTTGATCATTCTTCGAGTGCACTTAATACGAAGTAGCTTATAGACATGTCTTATTTTCATTTTTAAACTCGTTCTAAGTAAATAGGTATTGATAATTAATCGACATTACGAATGTTTGTAAATAATTTGTGTAGCGGCCTATGATTCCTCGACTACGAGTTCCGAACACTGACAATCTTCGATGTTAAGCAAGCAGAGTGTGTGGAACCCCACTAGGATGGGTGATCGGGCCAGCCTTAGCGCGTAGTTAGAATAACAAGCGTTCTGGGGTATAAGGAGTCGCTGCCATCAGCAGCCCCACTGGATGAGTCTAGGCAGTAACTCCGAGACGAAACCGCAACCTTTTCTCTCTCTCCTCTCTATTTCCGTCCTTCCATCATGCATTCCGAACATAAAAACACCGAAACCTTCCAATTTGTATCAAGATTCCGTCGTTAAACGAACATTTAAAACCCCGATTTACTCGAAAACGAAGCCCCAAACGAAAAAATTTTATTCTTCATTTTTGACTTAGTCTTTCACGTAGAATCACATCCATCTCGCTCTTACTACCGTAATACCTGCAGGGACACCCTGTATAGAAAAGATAGAAATCGCGTCGAAACAGTAGCAACGCGAAGGCCTGCCAGCAAAAGCTGTGTAAAATCGGATCGGGGCTCCGCCTCTCCCGCTTTTAAAAGCTCTCGACTCGAGAAACTTTGATTTTGTCGGTTATCTAGCCTGCGTAGCTCCGCTGTTCTCTCAGTTTGTTCGTCACCTCCGAACGATACTCCTTTGACACACGAGGAGTGCAGGCGATTCGAGAGGGAGACGGAACGAGATAACATTTCGAAACTTCCCCGCGGGACTTGGAACCCGTCCAGGGAGCTTACGGCAACTGTAATTTTTGCCCCGCAGCCTTAAGCGCAAACTCGCTAATTAAAACACGCGGCGCAGAAGTGTTAATTTTCTTTTCTGCTTTAGTTCTCCCTAGTATCGCTGTTGGCAACTCCGAGAGAGGGCATTAGCGACACGACAGTGACATTCGAAAGGTGCATCCTTAATTTCGATTATTCGCGAGCGACGACGATTTTGAAACGAGTTTTTCTGTATTTGCAACTGTCGATAATGGGACTAATGAGATTCACATTTCTCGATCGATATTGCAGAACGATTTCACGTGTCTTCGAACGATTTTTAAGTTTTTAAAAAATACTTTTCTGGCGGGACGTGTGAGAAATATGTGTTACTTATTACAGCTATCATCGTGGAAATTTTATGAATAATTGTACGAGTTTGTCATTTTAACAATGTAACAATCGAATCCCAATTAATATTAATTTCCGTTTGTACATAATTGTACAAGCCTGTTTACTTTGATCATCAATTAAATTACAATGATTTATACGTAGAATATTTTGATGCGGTTGTTCTAGTGTTTATTTATCATTTTTATTAACCGACCAAAGTATATTATGTGACACTCACCGTAAGTATTAAGAAATTAATAACCAGTGCTAGAATTCATTGTTAAAAATCAAGCTCTGTTTGAATTTATTTTCGTTCAATTTCACGAAGAGGAAACCTCAATCGACTACCTGGATCGTGCGATTAAACACTGTTGATCTTTCTTTTACGAAAATTTTTAAAAAGCGAGAGGTAAAATCCACGCGATCGACCAGAGAGGTGGAAAACAGTGTTGCACCGATAAAAATTGAGCGCCAATTACATAAAAATACAGTGAAAAATTGGATCGAACGTATGGAGTTCGTAAAAAAAAAAAAATCGAGTACACGTTGTGTTACAATTAATGCCATAAAATAGACTTCATGTCGGAATAAAGAAACCAGAGAGAAATTTCAAACAATGCGTATTTTATTTCAATTGAAATATGCGAAATCAAAATCTTCAATGCCAAATAGTTCGAAACAGTTTCAAACTAATTTTGAAAATAGTTCGTATTAAAACTATATCATAAAGAAAAATCTTAACTGGATTAAAATTAAAGATACAACGATTATATTTTCCATCTCTGATTGTTAAATGCTAAAAATCATTCATCTCGTATGTTGAAATAAAGACCTAACCTAAACCTAACCTAAACCTAACCTAAACCAGAGAGAAACTTCAAACAATATATATATTTTATTTCAATTGAAATACGCGAAATCAAAATCTTCAATCAAATCATCAATGCCAAATAGTAGTTTAATATAATTTCAAAGTAATTTTGAAAATAGTTTGTATTATAAAGAAAAATCTTAACTAGATTTTGAAGATACAACAAGATTATATTTCCATGTCTGATCGTCAAATGCAAAAAGTCATTCGTCGGATCATCTTTCGTCAAATATACGCGTACAACGAAGCTAAAACAGGGAAGTCAAAACATTTGTGAAAAAAATTCGTCGAAAACTGACGAATCGACCATTCTGCCAAAGTTTCCAGCGCAGATATCGCTTTCATTTTCACAGCGGCGAAACACAACGAGCCTGTTCGGCATCTCTCTCCGAGCTTTCGACACTAATCTCCCGTGTATCATTTTCCAGCGGTTTCTCGGGATTCTCGGCGCGGCCGGATACTCCGAACTGATCGACACATCCGCTTTAACGAGCCTCCGGACTCGGTTCGAGCAGCTACGCGTGTTCGTTTGCTCTCTTGAAGCGGCGGCGATCTCGCGTTCGCGCAATTACGGGTGAAACGGGTATTTACGCGTCATCATCGCCTCCTCTCGCCGCGTTTCCGTTTTAATTGGGATCGAAAGGGTTAACCGCGATCCGCCGGAAACGGCGGAAACTCCTGTTGCCCAATGGAAATTCACCGAAATCCTTCCTCCTCCGATTCGTTTTTACCAAGCTAACGCATAAATATAACGTGCGATGCTGGTATCATGATCGCCAATTGTTAATGCGATCAGGTCGCGCGAGATGTCACTCCACGCGTGTTTTAACGAATTCAGTTATCTGAGCTGGTGTATATCTGGTGTATATTGAAGCTCGATCAGCGATTAAAGTCTACGATTTTCGATGTACGACAACGTAATTAGAGACGCGATGAAAAATAAAAAAGCAGAAAAAGAAATGTAGACGTTTGAAATGTACAATTTCTCATGCTGTTCTCGCATGGTTTTAACAGAATTTGAATTGAAAAATAATTCTAAGAAGCTTGCTAAGCAAAGAAATGTTCAAATAGATCGCGAGGAATTCAAAAGTTTTAAAACTAGGAGCCACGCGTGACGGACTGTTCATCACCGATTTAGAACCTTGTCCAGTGCGACATCAATTCAGGATCACCAAGTATCGATTAATTCCACAGTTAAGAAAAGTAAAGAAATTTCACGAAACTTTACAAATTTGTGACGATCTTTCTTTCTTTCCGTCACAACTTTTGCAAGAGTTTGATTTGCAAAAGACAAACTTGTGTAACTCCACTTCGAACTTATATCCTGACTTTGTGACACGTCGCTGAACTACCGAGTTTATTATCACTGAAAGTGATTTTAGCGGGGGTAACCCAGAAAATCGGGTCTCTCCAGGTGCAACGCTGATGCAACGAAAATTAGCGATTGGTTGATTGGGTCACGTGATTCACGAGGGGGCGTGGCGTAGACCTCGAGTAGGAGTGGCGTTGTCTGGTAGATCTACTGAGCAATCGCGCCTGTAATTTGTTTTGTATCGATATCACATAAAATTTTATGGCAAAATAGTCAGAACAGTTGCTTCTGGACCTTTCAGTGAGACGAATCGCTCTCTGCGAAATCTGGTTTCGAAATGGACTTTCCTCCAGCCACGTGTCGGTTCTACGCGATTGAAACCAGACGGTTCCCCGATTGACCTCTCCTCTTTGCCTCGGGCAGTCGATTAATCCGTTAATGAAAAATACACAAGCGTCCGGGCTAATTGCCTCGTTTCGGGGAAACGGAGAGAAAGAGAGTGAATTTACGATGGCTGGCGTAGTCGCGGTCGTCTCTTTTTCGAGGAAAAGGTCTTGAGGACGTTCGTACCGTGTACTGCACGTGCATCGTATTTTTCACCGGCTTTGAGGCCACGGCTGTATTTCCTGAAAACTGCAGCGCAGCAAAAGGGAAAACGTCCCCGATGGAAGAGTTTAAATAGTCGCCGGGAAGTATGTGACCTCGCAATTTGCCGCAATTCGCGGATTAAATCGAAAAACGATTCTATCGAAATCGCTCTGGCAAATTTTTCTCTGTTGATTTTTCATTATATTTTTCATTTTCGATGGAATTTTTCCGCGAAATCCTGATAATTTTCGGTTACAGAAACGATGAAATCGTCAATATATTTATTTGAGACATTTTTTTGGATTACAATTTTTTTTTTTTTTTTTTTGGAAATACGCCGCTGGACTTTCAGGGCGAAAAACTATCAATTCATGTATACGAAAATCCTTCTACTTCGCTAATTGTAAGATCGAAAGTGGTTCTATATACCGGGTGTCCAGATCTCAACTTTGAAATATATTTGGGAAATCACTTCGAACCAAAAAATGTTCTACACACCGAAGATGGATCGATCCATCTTCGTTTTCGAAATATAGACAAAACTGTCGATAACTGTCGAGTTAGAGCATCATTCCCATATTTATTGAAACGTATGAGGTTATGACGTACGAAGTCGAAGATATATTGAAATGGAAAACCTGAAATACACGTAACGAACTGAAAAATCAGAAAGTCTACCGTGATATTGAAGATTGAAGACTCCTTTCTACGACGACCTCTCAAAATCTGCTGTACGATTTTCCATCGCCGATTTTGTCGAACTCGAAAAAACATTGAAGTTAAGTATCAAAATGTTGGGATTCCTTGAATTTTTGGTGTTTAAGGTACAAAAAAAGATCGTGCAGCAAGTTTAAGATCTAATAGATCTAGTTATGGAAAGAATTCTTCAATGACCTTGGAGATTTTCAAATTTTGACATTTTTCGAAAAAAGCATTCGAGGTTGGTAAAGTAGAGACCTTGCTTTTTAAAATTGCTGTTTAAAAACACATACGTGAGAAAGAGAGAAAAATTTCGATAATAATATATAATAAAAATTAATTGTTTCGGTCCGAATTTAACGAAATTTCACGTTGACAAATGAATTGATCAAAGTTCCAGAATTAAATTAAATACTCAGTGGGAGAATCAGTTAGGGCTCGGATAGGAAAAGAAAATGGGGGAGTTGCTCATCGAGTGCCAAACTCGTGTGGCTCGCGGGGGCTTCTTAGGAAGAAGTTCTTACACAGGCTCTGGATTATTCCCCGCTTTTGGTATATCGTACTTCTTCGTTCTAATCCATGAGACTTTCGCCGGATCACGGCTGGAAGCTGTAGAGAAGTTGAAGCTCGACTTTTGAGGGAAAGTTCATCGTTGGCTCTCTAATCGTTGACCAATTGTTCTCTGCGTCGGTGATGCCGACCCTGCTCTTTGACGGCGAGGAAACAACAGGATAATGGGAGAGAGATTGAGAGGAAAAAGCTTCGTTCAATATTATTCCGCGACTTCGTCACCGAGCCGACGAAAACCGGAATTCCAGGGGGGGAAACTCGATTCGTGATGATTCGAGTGGGGAAAAGAAGTGAATAGTCTGGAGAGAGAGAGAGAGAGAGAGAAGTTAGTTGAATCGTGGTTACCTTATTCGAAAACTTTCCGGTAGTTCCATTAAATTTTGAATGGCACTGTCTTACCACGAATTTGATGGCCTCACTAAATCACCGTACTACTCCGGCCATAATACACTGGCACAAATCGATGTTCTCGATTCCCCAAGCTCTCGGAGGTCAATTAATTCGATTGAATTTCCAGTGTCGTTTTAATTAATCCCGCTATTCTCCCGGCGTCCGTCTCGTCCTTTTCTTCGTTCAAGTTTCCTCTTGTTCTCCACGAGTAAGTCATCGCATCAGATACAACACGTCATCGATCTGTTCGATCCTTCGACTGCTTTGTTCAAATTTTTACTTAATTTTTACGTGATAATTTATGTAATAATTATATGGATTTCGTGTAATAATTTATGTAGAAATTTCAACATTCCTTTCTTCTGACGAAGTTTCACAGCTGTGAAACTTGGTACTTTTTCCCACCTCTTTAAATATAAATTTTGCAATGTGCACTGGATCAGCGTAAGCGAGCAATTTGTACAATATTTTTAGAGTGGTTTTGCAGATTTGCTACTTTATAGATTCGAATGATTTTTGTACAGTTACATAAGAATAAAATTAACTTCTACTCTTTGTGAATTTTTTCTTATTATCACTGAAATTGATTTTAGCGGAGGTAACCCAGAAAATCGGGCCTCTTCAGGTGCAACGCTGATGCAACGAAAATTAGCGATTGGTTGATTTGGATCACGTGATTCGTGAGGGGGCGTGGGGTAGACCTCGAGTAGGAGTGGCGTTGTCTGGTACCGTAATTTGTTTTGTATCGCTTCAAATGTTTGCATATCGATAAAATTTTATGGTAAAAAAATCGTCTTCATTTTCTAGTCAGAACAGTTGCTTCTGAGCTTTTCAGAGGGTACAAGTCGTGCAGTTTTTTCTTCCACTGTAATTCCTCTGGTGTTGACTTGGTCGACTTTTTGATCTGAATCTTTATGCTCCAAGTTTCTGCATTCAACGCTTGGAAAGTGCGTTTTCGGAATGCTCAATTTTCAGCGAAGAGCGCGAATCGGAGAGAAAAGGATGGAATGGCGAGGAACGGGGAATCCATTATTTTAAAAGCAGGAATATTTTATATGCACCGACGAGAAGAAAAGAAAGAAATCCAGCGTGACCTTGGCTGATCGTGATCGCGCGAAATATTGGTCACGCGAAAATTTTTCTGCTTTTGATTGAACCGTTCCTGTCTGTAGTTTACCCAACTTTCGAAGTTGAATTTCAAACCTCTCCGTTAATTAATTCTTTCTCTCAAAATTAATTCTCTAGACATCGAATCTTTTTACTATCTGCGAGAAAAAATGGCGAATGATAGAAATCGAAAAAACATTCTCGAGCATAGTTTCAGCAAAGAGCACTAAAATTTTCGATTAAATAAGGCAGATTACGGTCCTCGGAGATTACTTGGCGGTTGTACGAAATATAAACTAAGATGTTTGTACCGACGCAATATTCGAGGATGTTTGAAAGCAAGAATCAGACCCAACGACCCGATAAAATCGGTCTCTAATTCGACTCTGCGCCACTGCGACCCTAAAAAAGAAGAAAAAACAAACAAATTCTGTAAATTGCTCTCCATGAAGGAGATAACGCGCCACCCTAAAAAAAAGGGAAAAAAATTAAGCACCAGAATGCTCGTAAACTTGCTTCTCCTAATACCGCCATCGAGTTACCGCCAGTTTTCGTAGATTGCGAACGAGAAATTACCATAGACGATAACGCGGAGGAGCGAGTCGTCACGGTTGAATTACACCTCGATTCGCGACGTGCACTTGCGAAATTTAATCTGAGAAATAGTTAGAAACTTATTATCCAGCTTGGAACTTGCGCAAAGATGGATACGGATTATAGTTTTATACGCGAGCACAGTTACTCGCATTGACGTACGGACAGTTAAATATTTGAACTGTTGCAATTTCGTGAAATAAAATCGCACGACACATATCGTCTCTGGGTTTGTTTCTGGAGCCTCTGCTTTCGTAATGTGTCGTTCCTTTTTCATTTTAAGACGTTGCTTTTGCATCACGTAGCGGGTGGAAAAGTGAAGATTTTCGTATTATTGTCGAAAATGGGTTATGTTAGGTTAGGTTAGGTTTTTAGGTTAGGAAATGTATCGTTCGTTTTATTCTGATTCCGAGATGTTGCTTTTGCATCACGAAACGGATAGAAAAGTGAAGATTTTCGTATTATTGTCGAAAATGATTAAGTTTAGGTTAGGAAATATATCGTTCGTTTTATTCTGATTGTGAGATGTTGCTTTTGCATCACGAAACGGATAGAAAAGTGAAGATTTTCGTATTATTGTCGAAAATGATTAAGTTTAGGTTAGGTTTTTAGGTTAGGAAATGTATCGTGCGTTTTATTCTGATTCTGAGATGTTACTTTTGCATTACGTAGCAGGTGGAGAAGTGAAGATTTTCGTATTCTTATCTTGACTATTGTCAAGTATGTAAAAGAAATGGACAATTTTTTTCGTAATTGAATTTATAATGGACGTGAAAATTGCAGCCTTCTTCTCACAGTGGCCCCTTAAAATCTGCTATGCGAGTCTTTTTCATCATTTTTTTGCTCACATTAATTGTATATTAATTATGTATTATGTTATTATTATATTACAATATTATAATACAGTATAGGCTATCTAAATATCTTTTCTAATAGTGATAGTACGAAAATCTTCACTGACGTAACTTAAATTGATTGAAGAGACGAATCAAATGGAAGAGCTATCTTTTTAAAAATATAATTTTTTAATATTTTTTTGAAGATCATTGGCATTTTTTATGTAGGAAACGTGTATTTTTTTCTCCATTCCATCACGTAGCTCGTGAAAAAATACATTCAGATATGTTTGTGATATATATAATCTTAAAATGACCTTGGACTTTAAAATTTTTAAATTGATGTATAACTTGATTAATTATATAAATAATTGTATACAAGTGTATATAATTGTATAATACATTTATTTATAGATATTAATATTAGATTAACATTAAATTGTAATGTAGATTATATAATATTACATTAATATTAGATGATATACCTCGTAATACACACATACACATACACACACATACCGAAAAGTGTGCTAATGTAAACGTAGGCAAAAATGCTCTTAATCTGTTTGAAAGACCACTCCCTAGGTATTCGCTCGTTCCTGCGTTGAATTTTCGACGTGATTTTTCGGCCGCGACCTTCTCGCGACGAGCGATGCGTTTTCTGGCTCGCGACCGTCAAACGACCGCGAAAAGCGTGTGCATCGCTAAAATGTGGGTCGCGCGGGAAAAAAATGGTCTCGAGGGCCAGAAGAGGGGGACGATCCATTCTTCCAAAAAGGAGACTTCGAACGA
Source organism: Melipona bicolor (assembly GCA_030673865.1). Classification (NCBI taxonomy): domain Eukaryota; kingdom Metazoa; phylum Arthropoda; class Insecta; order Hymenoptera; family Apidae; genus Melipona; species Melipona bicolor. The sequence goes on along the minus strand of JAHYIQ010000053.1, from coordinate 4,008 downwards.
GAAGCACCGGGAACAAAGCGTCTCTCCGTTTCTGCCTCCCCTCTCCTCGCCCATTCTCGCGAAACTAAACGAAACGAAACTAATTCCCACTCGACCAATTGTAGAGAAACCGCGCGCAGTTTCGCTTCGCGGGCACACTCGTTCTCGACTTCCCCTCTGTCGCCGAGGACTCTATACTGGAAAAGCGGTAAAAAAAATCGAGTCAAGGACGCGACATTGGACGAACAACGTCGAAGCGGTTGGAAAGAGCGGCGGTGGCTGTTGGACAGATTAATGGTCGACGAGAGAGGAAAAAAAGGGTCGCTGGTAAATCGCGATCTCTGTGCTTCGGTCGAACTCGTACACGGACGACCTCGCGATTTTTCAAATGTCACCAGGGTGATTTACGAGATTTATGGCCGATCGTTCCGCCCGTTCCTTTCGTTACGACGAACAAACTGAAATTCGCGTCGCTCTCGACTGCCGCGAGATCCGCGAACGATCTCACGATTTCGCGTACTGGCGTGAAACTGGAGCAAGGTCTGGCTCTCGTCCCTGTTTTCTGAAAGAAGCCCGACTTCCCCGTACCGTTCTCACCTGGTCGTGCATCGTCGACCTTCCCGGCTCGATAACCACGGCTATCGACTACCTAGCACCTCGCAGCGTCGTTTTCCCCGTCAATGTCACTTTCACTCGGCGCACGCAACTTTATTAATATCACCCTGTCCCTGTCCCACGATCCGGCCGCGAGAGATGCTGGACGCGTCGTAGTAGCATCATGGAACGCGATGACGCGAGATGTTGTTACATCACTGTTCTTTTCTTTTTCTTTTTTTGCCCGCGTTATTAATACGTATCGATACATATCGGATGGAACAGCGCGTGTAACCAGCGTTCACTGGGTCTGTTAACACAATCGAGAACGCTGACTCACCGTGTGGGTCATGTACAGGGTGGAAAGAAAAGTTGGTGAATTCTACACCTTCAATTTGATGAAATACAGATCTTGACTTTCAATTTCAGGGTCAAAAAATGTTTTTCTCTTGCATTGTATTCTACTCATTACGAATTTAATAGTTCTTTTGGAAAATGGCCGAAGAATTTTTTAATTTGACACTCGGACGCGTGAGTCCTAACAGCGACTTTATGGTTCTGAACGACGCGTGGATGTCTATATTACGTAATGTTTATATTTCGAATAGTGTCAGCAGTTAGTTTCATCATTTGATCACTTAGACTCACGTCATCAGACGAAAATTATGTAAAATAGACATCCACGCGTTCAGAACCATAAAGTCGCTGTTAGAACGCACGCGTCTACAGTGTCTTTTGCTATTTTTCAGAGAACTATTAGGTTGCGACCTGTGGTTCCTTGGAAAAATTTTACCTTCGTGATGAGTAGAATACAATGCAAAAAAAAAAAAAGATTTTGACCATGAAATTTAAGGTCAAGGTCAATTTTGCGGTAAGTTATTTACATGTATTTCCATCAAATCGAAGCTGTAGAATTCGTCTATGATAAAACTTTTCTTTCCACTTTACAAAGGTCGCATAAAAATTTCTTCTGCAATATTCAGATTAGAAAATTTACCAGTGATTGCTTCGTTGAAATAGATAACTTAGAATGTAGGATACAAAGAGCCATGTCAAGCCATATGAAAAATATTTTTTTATATCCTCATAAATATAAAAGATCCACGTTATTAACCTGAAGCGTCATTGTCGACTTTAGCTTAGGAAACGTATGACGTCTCCCATATGTCAAGAGGTTAAAACAAGGTAGAAAACTAGGTCTGCCAGTCCTTTTTCGATCCACTGTAAATAACGAGTTACGTAGCCATTACACACATTACACGCTGACTCGCAGTTTGCAAGCACGTTTCTTATCACATGGTGTCAAGGAAAATAAATCACTCGGAGATCTCTCGGTAATCGTTCACGCGAGATAAGTTCAAAGAACGCTGCGTGTGGTGTCTCGCCAGCCACCAAACGCGACCTTCCAACCCAAGACTCGCATTAATCACTTTTATCAAACCGCGACCAATTACGATGATTTAGAGTCACGACCTAATTACACGGGGTCGTGATACGGGAAACGGTCGATATTATTTTTTCTTTCGAAGCTTACAAAGCACGAGATTATCTTATTTTAAAAAAAGAAAAGGAAAAAACGCATCTTTTTTCCCCGAGTAACAACACGCCTTATCGCGGCGTTTGCTTATCGGCGTTACGACATTATTATCGGCGATTCTTTTTCCTCTGATCATTCGGTGTTTTTCACGCCGATGGAACGTGACTCGGTGAACGAACCCTCGGTAATTTATTTCTCGTCTTATCGAGACCCCAAGCTGTCTGTTATCTTCAGGTTATCGAGAGCGACGCGTGCCTGTACACGCGACCACCCGTCCGTCTCGTTTCGGTATTATCGCCGACCTTTCGCGCAATTGCTCGACAGTTACTCGACCCGCTGCTATCGCTGATGACGGCGTGCTCGCTTCGGTGATGTAATCGTCGCGGCATTCCTCTAGGGCAGAGGCGGTGAACTTCTTCTTAAAATAACTCACTTATAAAATTAATTCTTACTCGGGCCATATAAATTACTTTCTCTATCTTCCTTTAACTTTAGCAACTACGGCAAAGAGAACAATTTATGTATATACGTGTATATCTAATGCGAGTACTCTCGACGCAGTGGAGGGGATAGCGCTGGCGCTGAGAAAAGTGGGGGTAAGGGCCGCCAGTTAGCCACCTCTGATCTACGTATTGGCAACTTTTGACGCGACGGATCGACGATTTCTTTTCTGGACCGAGTATCGTTGCATCAGAACGAGCTAAAGAGAACGTCTAATGTTGTGATTTTTCAAACGATAATCTATAGACGAAAGTGCAAATTTTTGAACGAAGAATTTGTCGACCAAAGTGATCTTTGTTACCGCGGAGACAATGACAAAAATTGTCGATCATTTTGAAAGATCACGCAAGGCCTCTGGAAATGTTTAAAAAAATTCTTCTCCTATGACAAAGTTTACAACAGTCCTCCTTTCTCAACTGTGATTTCTTTTTCTTCTCTTTTTCGTCATTTCATTGAACTTCGAACGTCAGTGTTAGACGACACCTTGTACCTCTCGTAAACAAAGTGTTACCGCGCCGGAAGCAGAGTTTACCGTAACACTCCGGTTCGTCCTCGAGTGAGCAACTAACTCTTTACCAAAAGCGCGCTTGAAGACTACGAAACTAACGAGCCGGCCCACGCGAAGCTTAATTAACCGTAACGATCGTGTCGTCATCAGGGGCGGTCAATTACCGGGCGTTGTTATCTTGCGTCGCGTGATATCTTCCCCGCTAACTGCACAACTTTGCCTCGCCTCTTATCTGGCACGCAGGAACAGTGCAACGATGCATCACTTGCTACTCGACGCCCGAGGTCGCGGACGTCGTTGCGTCAGCGCCCGCGTGGTCGTATCGTCCACGGTCTACGAGACGATCGACGATAACGCGGAGAAAATAACGAACGGGTTGCGTAATTTTCTGTCGGATCGTCGGACTTGGTATCACGTTCGCGGTTTGTCGCGTTTTCTCGTCGCGTAGCTCGCGCGATTCCACACCCGTTATCTGCGTCATCTGCACAGGTGAGATCGCCTGAACAACTGATAAATTCCCTCTAAACGCAACCGCGGTTCCCAACCGTGGGGCAATTCGAGAACGAGTTATTAACAGTGAATTTTTTGCATTTGTTGAAAATTTGAAATTTAACTTTTCACGTTAACTTTATCTCCTCTGAGCACTTGCAGTACATAATGGTTGTGTTTATTATTTCGTTAATTTAAATGCGGATCGTTTATGTATCTAAATATTCAATTTAATTGAAGCTGATGCGCTAGTTAGATCGTAGAATCCTTTTATATTGTCTAATACAGAGGTGGTTAACTGGCGGCCCACGAGCCCTTGCCCCTACTCTCCTGATCGCTAGCGCAGTGGAGGGGATAGTGCTAGTGGGAAGTAGGGGGCTAGCAGTCAGGGAAGTAGAAC